>CM075811.1:34820986-35546217 GCA_037975025.1 Excoecaria agallocha
TATTGAAAATCAAGTACTAATGCTGAGTTAATGCAAATGGAATTGAAAATGCAATCTAAATTTGATAAATATTGGAAAGATTATGACAAAATTAATAAACTTATTTACATATCTTTTATCCTCGATCCTAGAAAAAATTTTGAATATATGGAAGATATTTTTGTTACCGTTTATGGTGATAAAAAGGAAAAGTATTTATTTCAAGGTGTGAAAATTGGCATATATGAGTTTTTCGATGAATATAAGAAAAAGCTGCAGCCTGATTAATTGTACTCAAGGAGTTAAAAGTAGACCAAGCTCGATTTTCTTTAGATCCAATTTTGGGAAAAGAGAAATTTTAAAACAAATAATTAAGCGTGCAAGAGTAGAAAGTGGTATTGCAGGAGATAAAAAAAATTGAATTATAGTTGTACTTGAATGAGGCCATATATGAAGATGATAAGGGAGACTTTGACTTGTTGAAATGGTGAAAGTTGAATTCAGAGTGATTTTCTATCCTTTCTCACACGGCTACATATATCATGGCATTATCAATTTCTATAATAACTTCAGAGTTGGCATTTAGTACTAGTGGAAGAGTGCTTGATCCATTTAGGAGTTCACTGACTCCTAAAATTGTGGAAACTTTGATATACACACAGGATTTGCTTTGAGGATGTAATGAACATATGAAGATTGAAGAAGATTTAGATGTCATTGAAAAACTTGAGGATGTAAGTATTTTATATTTTTTTTGTTTAATATTTTATATTACTGTAATTTTTTTATTTTATAATAGTTTATTCAATTTATATAGTTAGAAAATTTTAATCAAAGTAAAGTTCAAGCCAGTCAAGAGATATCATCAAGTGTAAATCAGGGAAAATCATCAATTTTGGAAAGTATAACTTTAGATGAAGGAGTATGGTAAATTTAATTTAAGTACATTTTAAATTTTATTTTATTTGCTATTTGTTTTTAATTTATAATTTAATTATTTCTCATTATTTATAAATTAGGCGGTCATGAAGAAATTAGAGAGTGTAGATGATGGCATATTGACATTTTTAATATATGTTTATTATTGTTGAATGTTTAATTTGATTGTTGATATTTATTGTGGATGTTTATTTTTATTATTAATTATTGCTGTTAGTTTTTAATTATTAAATTATTAGTTTGTTGTATTTTTAAAATATTTTTATGGTGGTGAATATTGTTGATTTGTAATTTAATTTAATTTTAAGTTTAAATAATTAAAAAAATTAAATTTGGATAGATCAGGTTAAAAGGATTGGGATTCAAAAAATGTTGGATTAATCGGATAAGGATCCGACAATCAAATATGATAGGATCGAGTGAAAAAAATTACAAAACTTTGAATTTCGAATTAATCAAATTCGAATATTAAATTTTAATTTGACAATGCATACCATACACAAATGCAGCGAGTTAATAGTCAGAATTTTGCTATGTGAAAATGCTTACCACATTAAATCTAAAGAAAATTGGATTGCTGGAGAAAGAAGAAGTCAACTTAAAAAAATGTGCATAAGGCCGTTGAATGAATTGTGAGTAGTGACCCACCCGTTGAAGGTCAAGACCGTTCTCCTGGGTTTTTGAAGACCCATTGAAAAGGCAATTCATATTGAACTTCTCAATTATTCCAATTTCTTTTTTTTTCCACATTTATTCTTCTAAATTACAGACCATTTCTCTTTTTTTATGGCAACATTTTTCTTTTTTCTTTTTTGATAATACAATTATTTGGTGAATTTTCTAAGATATTCTTATTTAATATTTCTTGTTATTAACAAGTATTGATTAACACCTTATATGTCTCATTTATACCTCTAATGAATATTAGAATAATTAGTACAAATACAATTATATTTATATAGTTGTAAGAACATTAATTATATATTGATGACAGGCCGGAGAGAGTTACCTAAAACAGTCAAGTCAGAAATTATGATGGAAAAAATAAGAGGAAATTCTGAGAGGTAAAAGACATACCTTAATCTCCATATTAACCCTTTATATAGAAGCAAATGGTAGAGTTTGAATGCATTTATGAATCCTAAACAGTGAGAAACTTATCCTTCCTATATTGGAGGATTGGATATATAAAAGAAATCAAACTATTTTATGTTCCAGCAGAATTAAAATCCTTTATGGATTCTATCGCTATTGAGAGATAATGAAAATCACTTTCCAACTCTCTATTTCGATCATAAGCTAAATTATGTCTACAAAACTGTTCGTTCAAGGAATGATCGTGCAGAATAGCCCGGTTTATCTGAACTATTTAGTATGATTGTTATCATATATGTATTTTAATATATAAATAATAAATGTACTTATTTAAAATAGTAATTCCTTCAATGCATTGACAAAAAAAAAGAAAAAGAAAAAAGAAAAAAAATATCCTTCAACTCATTTACATGATGCATGACTTTATTTTGACATGTATATTTTTCAAAAGATACAATTAATTAGGATGGTAGAATGAATCGATAAACCTATTAAATGATTAACAAATTAACACCTCTAATTCATATAAGAAAATTGATTGATAAATATGTCAATCAGATGAAGTGCGAACACCCCCTTGCTTTTTCTTCTCATTATGGGTTTGACTCGGAATGTCAAAACTAATAATTTTTTTAGTTTTAGAGATTATATATATATATATATATATATATATATATATATATATATATATATATATATATATATATATATATATATATATATATATATATATATATATATATATATATATACACACATTTAAGCCAATTTACAATTTGAATCTTAATTATAGTTTAAAATGTAACAATCAAATCCCTAAAGTTTGTTGACCATCTTAATTAAAATCATCCTTCAATAATAATTCCATTAAAATTAACACAAATGCCAATTTTTTATTTTGAAAAAATGATTTTTTATTTTTAATACTTTCTCATATCTTTATTTTTTTAATACAAATATTGGTCCTCTCTCTAAGATATTTTGGCCACATGCTTATTTGATGGCACATGCTTATCAGATCTATTAAAATCAACGAATTTGAATTCAATGCGAGCAATTTAAAAGTAAAATGATTAAATATTATATTTTTAAAATATAAGAATTCAATACGAAAAAACATAATAATTCAAGAAATTGAAGATGTATTTATATATATATATAAATAATCAAATCCATTGTAAATTAACATTTTATATACACCAATTTTCTACATTGAAAACAAAACCAAGAAAAGAAAATGAAAGAAGTGGTTATAAGGATGGAAGATTGTTGTTATATTCAGCCCATTGAAATTGCGATTATGTAAACCAGCTTCAATTAACAAAAACCTGAAGGACGTAAGGCAGAAGTAGTAATGTATGCTTAGATGAGATCACTACCAGTTTGGTGGAAACATTCGGATGTTGACATTCCAATGGTGTGGGGATAAAAATGTAAAGTATATTCAGAGGAGAAAACCCTTTGTTTAGTTTGATCCAAAATTCAAAATCCACTACTATACCCTAAAGTTTACCTTATACGTCAAACATGTGCTTTGCTATACATTCAAATCAGAATAATTTCTACAACGAGCCTTTTTGTGTTCATGGTATTCCTTTGACCATCTAAAATACAATACGAAGATCATATAAAAAAAATGAAAGATACCATAAACTTATTGATAATCCTGAGTTTGTTAAGTGAACAAGCATAAACATATTGGATCAAGAACAACTTGAGACCTGCAGGAAAACTAGCTGAGTATTTCGAAACTTAAGTCAATAAAACTTAAAAAGAAAATTTAGAAAGAAAAGATTTCAAGATCTCGGTACCAAGGTTCTTTGGAGGTTAAACTTATAAGGGATTAAGCCTACTAAATAGGTATACTCGAGTGGATCTAGTAAACATATAAAGATATGATTTGACTGTGATTAAGATGGTCATATCCTGTGGTGTGTCAATTCATATGATACAATTGAATTTTATCAGACCAATCAAATCGGCTGCGTGTGACATATCTGATGTGAAAGGTCGTGCATTTTTTATTAGACCTTTATATGTGGATCTTAATTTGGAGCCGGCTGTGAGCCCGTGAGCCTCGTGAAATAGGAGACGTTATCACTTATAAAACGCTAATAAATTCTCAAACTTCAATTAATCTATTAGAAAATTTTCTTAAGACTGTCTACCGTAGGTTTCTTGAATTAGAGTTGTACTTGAACGAGGCCGTGTATAAGATGATAAGGGGGACTTTGACTTGTTGAAATGGTGAAAGTCGAATTCAGAGCTATTTTCTATCCTTTCTCACATAGCTAGAGATATCCTGGCAGTACCAATTTCTACAATAGCTTCAGAGTCAGCGTTTAGTACTAGTGGAAGAGTGCTTGATCCATTTAGGAGTTCACTGACTCCTAAAATTGTGGAAACTTTGATATGCACACAAGATTTGCTTTGAGGATGTAATGAACACATAAACATTGAAGAAGATTTAGATGTCATTAAAAAACTTGAGGATGGTATATATTTTATATTTTTTTGTTTAATATTTTATATTACTGTAATTTTTTATTTTATAATAGTTTATTCAATTTATAGAGTTAGAAAATTTTAATCAAAGTGAAGTTCAAGCCAGTCAAGAGATATCATCAAGTGTAAATCAACGAAAATTATCAAATTTGGAAAGTATAACTATAGATGAATGAGTATGTTAAATTTAATTTAAGAACATTTTAAATTTTATTTTATTTGCTATTTGTTCTTAATTTATAATTTAATTATTTCTCATTATTTATAAATTAGGTGGTCATGAAGAAATTAGAGAATAAAGATGATGGCATATTGACGTTTTTAATATATGTTTGTTATTGTTGAATGTTTAATTTGATTGTTGATGTTTATTGTGGATGTTTATTTTTATTATTAATTGTTGTTGTTAGTGTTTAATTATTAAATTGTTAGTTTGTTGTATTTTTAAAATATTTTATGGTGGTGAATATTGTTGATTTGTATTTTAATTTAATTTTAAGTTTAAACAATTAAAAAAAATTAAATTTGTATAGATCAGGTTAAAAGGGTCGGGATCTGAAAAATGTTGGGTTAATCGGGTAGGGTTCCGATAATTAAGTAGGGTAGGATCGGGTGAGAAAAATTGCAAAACTTTGGATTTCGGATTAATCAGGTTCGAGCTGGGTTGATCCGAATCCGACCGATGCACATCCCTATTTATTTCATAACAGAAAATTCATCAAATAATGAAAAATCGAGAATTCGACCACAGAAAAAAATGACCTAATTTTTATTTTGGTTGAATTGATGTTATACAAATCGAGAAGCAGTTTAACTGATGTATACAAACTACGTCATTAAAAAATAAATAACTAAATTGAATAATGTAACAAAATAAAAGCTAGATTATTTTTTTCGATATCCCAATTCTCTAATTTCCGACTTTTTATGATTTTTCTGTTATAATCGTCAAATTTTAGTAATTACGTATGAAATTAACCTCATTGTTTTCCTATATGTTGTTATGTTTAGTTTGTTTGGTTAGGATTATTTCACCTATTTTTCAAAAAATAACAATAATTATAATTATAATTTTTTAACATTTAAAAAATAAAAATAGATAAAAATTATGTGATACAGGGAATATTAAATTTTAATTTGACAATGGGTACGCATGCATAAATGCACCGAGTTAATAGTCAGAATTTTGGTGTGTGAAAATGCTTACCACATTAAATCTAAAGAAAATTGGATTGCTGGAGAAAGAAGTCAACTTAAAAAAGTTTGCATAAGGCCGTTAAATGAATTGTTAGTGACCCAAGACCGTTCTCCTGGGTTTTTGAAGACCCATTGAAGAGGCAATTCATATTGAAGTTCTCAATTATTCCAATTTCTTTGTTTTTTTTTTTCATTTATTCTTCTAAATTACAGACCATTTTTCTTTTTTATGGCAACATTTTTCTTTTTTGATAATACAATTATTTGGTGAATTTTTTCTTTATTTTTTAATACAAATATGGGTCCTCTCTCTAAGATATTTTGGCCACATGCTTATTTGATGGCACATGCTTATCAGATATATTAAACGCGGGCAATTTAAAAAGTAAAAGGATTAAATATTACATTTTTAAAATATAAGAATTCAATACGGAAAAACGTAATAATTCAAGAAATTAAAGATGTATTTTTTTATATACAAAAATAATCAAATGCATTGTAAATTACCATTTTATAATACAGCAATTTTCTACATTCAAAACAAAACCAAGAAAAGAAAATGAAAGAAGTGGTTATAAGGATGGAAGATTGTTGTTATATTCAGCCCATTGAAATTGCGATTATGAAAAGCAGCTTCAATTAACAAAAACCTGAAGGACGTAAGGCAGAAGTAGTAATGTATGCTTAGATGAGATCACTACCAGTTTGGTGGCAACATTCGGATGTTGACATTCCAATGGTGTGGGTATAAAAATGTAAAGTACATTCAGAGGAGAAAACCCTTTGTTTAGTTTGATCCAAAATTCAAAATCCACTATTATACCCTAAAGTTGCCCTTATACGTCAAACATGTGCTTTGCTATACATTCAAATCAGAATAATTTCTACAACGAGCCTTTTTGTGTTCATGGTATTCCTTTGACCATCTTAAATTCAATACGAAGATCATATCAAAAAATGAAAGATACCATAAACTTATTGATAATCCTGAGATTGTTAAGTGAACAAGCATAAACAGATCGGACCAGGAACAACTTGAGATCTGCAGGAAAGCTAGCTGAGTATTTCAAAACTCAAGTCAGTAAAACTTAAAAAGAAAATTTAGAAAGAAAAGATTTCAAGATTCGGTACCAAGGTTCTTTGGAGGTTAAACAACTTATAAAGGATTAAGCCTACTAAATAGGTATACTCGAGTGGATCTAGTAAACATATACAGATATGATTTGACTAAGATTAAGATGGCCATATCCTATGGTGTGTCAATTCATCTGATACGATTGAATTTTATCAAAACAATCAAATCGGCAGCGTATGACATTTCTAATGTGAAAGGCCGTGTATTTTTTATCAGACCTTTATCATGTGGATCTTAATTTGGAGCCGGTTTTGAGCCCGTGAGCCTCGTGAAATCGGAGATGTTATCCCTTATAAAACGCTAATAAATGCTCAAACTTCAATTAATCTATTAGAAAATTTTCTTAAGACCGTCTCCTGTAGGTTTCTTGTAATAAACAAATAGTTAAATTAGAATACAGTTTTGGCAATTTCTCTCATTACATTTTTTTTTTTTACAAAACTGACTATTTATCTACCTATCTAGCACTATCTTGTAAATCATGTCTCTAAATTTCATAGATATGTTATTGAAGCACATCCCCACTTCCCTTCCCCTTTCTATTCCCTAAATCTCTTGACTGCAATCTCTCATAAGAGGTAAAGAAAGACATAAACTTGACTCAAAATAGAAATAAGAAATGGAGATTTTGCTTTTACATTTGCTTTTGTGGGAAAGGGAAAATGGCGATTACAAATATTTTCGTAACCACGTCAATGCATGCAGTCTGACAAAGTTGAATGACAAAGGGACTATGAGAGAATAAAGAGCAAAATCAATGCGTTATGTGAGAGACGATAGTCAGACAAGAAGTTGCTTAGTCTTGCGGCTGATTTAGCTAGGTTTGCTATGGCAAATGAAATAGAAGAATGCTTTAATGCATTAACGGGACTTTTGCTCTGTTATATCTTCTAGTTCAGTTAATCAGTTTACGTAAGAAGAAATGGACACTGAATCTCTCTCATCCAGATGGACAGAGTTGCTTGAATTAAAAAGATATGTATATTAACAATTTTCTTCCCTCAACCCAAGGGCCAACACAGGAAAACACAGGATATAGTAAAGAGGGGAGGACAAAATTAAAATATAATTAAGGATTAAAAAATTTGAGGCACCTAACTATAAAATGTAAGAAATTAAAATGACCAATTAAGAAATTAGTCTTAAGAAACATAAAATTTACAAGGATTTAAAAATAAATAAAAAAAAATTGGGACTGGTAATTTACCTGTATGCGCCGACGCTTCAACAACCTCTTTTATGTAGTCAAACTAATGACAAATTGACAGAAGTAAAATAAATTAAAAAATATTACCGTACAAATAATGCACAATATTATAATTAATTTTTGCTGACGTGCCAAATCACTAAGGACTTAGTGCATGAGGAATCTCTTGTCTAAGTAAAAAGAATCAAAGAAAGGTTACTCTTATGTCTGCACTTTCTTTTCCAATCAATCTTGCTATCATACGTGTCAGCATAGCAACTCACCCTCAAAAGTCTATGGCTAGTCTTCCATCAGCAGCCATTCCTATGTAGACGAAAATCCAAGAATCACATTCGAAACACATTCTGATTAGCAACTACACGTACAGAATATATTGTACATATTAGCAAGAGCTGATAAGAGTAAGTGTCAATGAGAAACAAGCAGAGGAGACTCGTTCCTAGCAGTTTAAAGTGTCAATGAGAGGAAGTGAGAATTTGCAGTTTTGCACCTCAGTTCTGATTATGAGTTTGACTCAGAAAGTTGATACTATTAAATATTTTAGTTCAGAGATAATCACAATATATATATATATATATATATATATAAAGCCAATTTACAATTTGACTCTTAATTATAGTTTTAAGATGTGACAATCAAATCCCTAAAATTTGCTGAACATCTTAATTAATCTCATAGGTCAATAATAATTGCATTAAAATTAATATAAATTCTAATTTTTTATTTTCTCAAAAAATAGAAAACTTTCTCATATCTTTATTTTTAATAAGATAAATCCATCTCTGGCCACTCAAACTTGTCCCCAAAGTTCATTTTAACAACTTAACTCAAAAGACAGCCTCATAAACGCTTAAACTATCTAATTTTGATATTTTTAAACATAATTTGCTGGTGTTTTTAAACATAATTTGCTGACATGGCAGCGAGTATGATTTAAGCTGTAAATATAACGCGTGAAGCTCGAGAATCCCTTAATCACCTGTAAAAATTTCAGCCCTATCTTCATCTCACTCTCTTCCCAAATCTTCCTTTCTGTTCTTCATGCATTTCTTCCTATTCTTCTCCCTTCTATCAACGGTAAGAATTTCAGAATAATTGTGAATTGTATGTCAAATAATCCTACTCAGTTGTCGAAGTGAGGATGATCTGAAAATGATGTAAAAAGATATGAAAAACAAAGAATGGAGGGTAAAAATTCATTGAAGCATTTAGTTGAGCGCTTGGTGTCCACCAAGTGTTCAAACAGAACAATCCAAGGAATCAAACCATCACTGCCTTCCAAGAATTTCGCAAAACAGAGGCTTGCAATGATCTCTATTAATTCTAAATTTTTAATGACCCAATAGTTATAATCACAAAAGAAAACATGATCAAAAATAAAAGAAGGTACCGGTTGCTAGGCAAGTTGAATCGCAGCAAGCAGGTAGCTAGGATTCTTGAAAGCTTCTAAGGCCAAAAAGTATGGGAATGAAAATAGTTGTAATTGGTCCCCATTCAGTTAGCAGCAGCTCTCTTCAGTTGCCGCCGTTCTTTCAAGAGAGGAACAATGAGTCAACTGTTAAGTTTCAACTCGCCGTGATAAGCGAGTATGTGAGTGATGATGTGGTGAAGAAGATTTCAAAGAAAGGGATCGTGGATCAGTGGATTTTGGGGTTAGGGTTTTAAGTTGGGTCCGTTTTACTTCTGGTGGCTGGAAAATGAGAGAGCATATGTTGCGGGTTTACTGCGATAGGATTCGAATGACTACAATTTGGAAATTAACTTTTTTCCATAACAAATTCCTATAAGATGTATATAAAAAAATGTAAAGAGCTGTAATCATATGTTTATCATCGCTTCTCTATAGAAAAATTCTGCCAGCAAATAATCACCACTTTACTTAAGCCTGATCTTCATCGGATGCGACTTCCTCTCGCCTAGCTTCATCATCCCAACACGGGTGACGACGATGCCGTTGTTGTGACATTTGATCCTGCGGGAAACTACGAAGCGCTAGATGCAGTTGCCGAGGGTGGAGGCACCGGTGTGGATCCTGAGGTGGCGGCAGAAGCAAAAGCAGGTCGGCGGTAATAAGATGCATCAACATGAATAAAATCATCAATTAAAATTCAATGCTGAGTAACTCGAAAAGTAAAAATTTTTAATACTTGTCCTGTTTTTTAATCTGACACTTATCAATAAGATTTAAATTTTATTTATCTATAATTTATAAATTTTTAATATAATTTAATTTATTTTTTTTAATAAAATTAAAATTAATTAAATTTAAAAATTTAATTTTAATTATATAATTTAATATTAAATTTAAATTTATTTATTATTTTTTAATTTTAATAAAAATAATAAAAGTGACTAACTATAGTTTTTAAATACAATTTCTAAAATATTTATTATCTCCGTTCTCACTCCTCTCCCAAATCTCCCTTTTATCTTATCCTATTACTCTCCTCTTCTCAGCGTGCGCAGAAGGAAACGCATGCGTAGATGCATTTTCTGCAGCTATACAACTGTAACCCATGACGCAGCCACATGGAAAGGAAGCGGTTACGAACTAAACATCTCTTTTGAGTACAAATGGCAATTACAACAAAACTGCTCGCAAAATATTTGCTTTCTCTGTCCACAATTAAATTGGAAAATTATACATTAACATTTGCTTACTGAGTTACGAACTAAACAGCTCTTTTGAGTAAAAATGGCAGCTACAACAAAACTTGTTATATACTATTGAAAAAATTATCAACGTGTAATCATAAGCTCAAAGGAAAAAATATATATGCTATGATTTCACCTGAAGGTTGAATTTGTCAGATTAAACTATGACCTACCTTCTCGTTTTTTCTTCTTTACTGCTTGTGCTCAAGAGCGCTGCGACCGCAAATGAAGAAGGGAGCGGTAATTAGCGGACCGGTGGCTACGACGAGAAGTTGAGGAATGCGAGGAACAAGTATTTTTGCTCCCATTTGGTTTTTCTTTGATTGCATCTATTTGTTCTAGCGCCTCCACAACTTCTATCATAGACGGACGGCTTTTGGGATCTCTGTCCACACATTTTAAAGAAAGCTGTGCTGCTAGTAACATTGCTTTAGTGGAGTATTGGCCCTCTATCCTTGCATCCATAATGTTTTTCAGCTTTCTTTTTTGTGACAGAATCGGCTTCAACCAATCAACCAAATTTTGCCGCCCAGCTCGACGGTTTGCATCAAATGCCCTTAAGCCGGTCATTATTTCGAGCAGCACCACGCCAAAGCCATATACATCACTTTTAACATATAAATGACCTGATTATGATGGTAAAGCACTACATCAGTAGATGCATTTTATAAAAATGCAACATTTAGATACTGTTTCATCTTTTCAGGAAACTTCGCCCCATCAATACACTTTCACAAAGTTGTTGACATGTAGATACCAGGATTGACAATTTGTACTTAAAAGTATTACCCGTTTCAACATACTCTGGAGCAGCATAACCGTCAGTTGCCACAACCCTCGTCGTCACATGTGAGTCTCCACCTGAAGGCCCCGACTTTGCCAAGCCAAAATCCGATATTTTTGCATTATAATTCTGTAAACATAAAAAGAAGGAAGATAAAGAAAATTCAATATGACTAAAACATATATGCAAGAGTGTGGACACATAAAAGGAAACCTTTCCAAGTGTGCATCTCTTCTTCTCTAGTTGTTTAAACTTCTAAGTACAATAAAAATAAGCCAGCACCATTAGCTTTGGAGGTCAGAAAAAAGAGTTGGTAACACTATCACTCTACTGCAAACATCAATTTTGAGCTCTATTATTGACTCAAGATCTCATGAAGAACTTTGACAAATAAAAGGAAATAAAGAATCTTTAAAATGACAAACTAAAAGTTACTCGTTTGTTATCAGATAGCACGTTTCTTTCGACACCATGATGCTTCATCTATGCGTAGAAAAAGAATGAAAAAGGAAGTTTAAAATCAGAAATGAAACAACACTATACGAAGCGGAAGTGTTTTATGGCTACTGAGTACGTAGCATGCATCATTTTAATTTTACCATCTTTAAGTACTCACAATCCACTAAACTTCTGCACTGAGCTCCATTAGTAGCAGACTAGCAGTCACTAATTAATAAGAAGCTATCTAGAGCCATAGATGTACCATCCACATTAAGCATATCTGCCACATTTCTATGACCGGTTTCTTCTTTCGGCATTTTGAAAGCAATACACATTGCCGCAATACTTACCCCATCAAGCAGTATATTTGAAGTCTTGAAATCTCTGTAAATGACACTCTTCTGCGAAGTATGAAGAAAAGCAAGACCCCAGGCAGCTCCAATCGCTATCTTGAGCCGCAAGTCCCAAGACAAGGGTTCAACCGCTGGATTTCCTGAGAAAAAAAAAAATCATACAAAGAATATAAGCCAGCTAAGACTGGGCTAATCCTAAAAATCAAACAATGAATATTAGCCAGCTAAGACTGAGCTAATCCTACCTTTTATTTTCTTTATTTTGTCTACGGATCAACATGAACTGGTTAACCGGTTCATTAATAATTTTTTTAAATCAGTTCATTACTATCGATTAACTGTTATATCGATTTCGATTTTTAACTCGATTTTTCGGATCGATTTATCGGTTAATCATTAAAAAATTTTAATATATAAATTTAATAAATTATATAATTTATAATATTATTTTTAATAGTCAAAAATGCTTTAAAAATGTAAAAATACTAATTAAATACAATCTTTATTAAAATAATCAAAATAAAAATAAAATTTTCATAATTAATTCTAAAAATTAAAAATATTCAATATAAACTAACAACAGAACGCTAATTATGTACATAATTTTAATGTTTATTTACTAAAAATATATATTTTACAAAATTATATATTATAATATTTATAAATTACACAAAAATTGAAAAATATAAGTGTAAAATTTAAAATATAATTTATAAAATATATATATATTCGGTTTCGGATAGGTTAACCATCGATTTTTAAAATAAAAATTATAAACCTAAAATTTCGGTTCGGTTAATCTAAAAATCGATTTGATTTCGGATCGATTTTTCAGATAACAGAAATTTCGGTTAACCATGCTTATCACTAATTTTTTCAACTTTCACTCTTTCTCATCAATTCTTACTTCTGAAAAGATGATTCTCCAAGCTTCCCTTCTGCATAAATTCATACACAAGAAGTAGCTCTTTATCTTCCCAACAATATCCTAACAATTTAACCAGGTTTGGATGTGATAGGCTCCTAGCAAGTTTACCTCCGACTGCACTTTGAAATTAAAAAAAAAAAAAAAAGCGTATGATTAGCACCAGTAAGAAGGGCTATACACTGCATAGAATTAAATATTTTAAAACTCCGAGCCATTAGACCTGTGATCAAGCACCTGCCCAAATTTCAGGAATTACAGGATTCAAAGCCTTGGACCCTAGGTTCTTCATCCTCCTTCCAATATATATATATATATATATATATATGACAACAACAATAATCTCAGAGACAAACTATTGTCACTTTACACTATTTACATTTTAACTACCTTTCATTAAAAACAAGCCATTTTATCACAAAAATTACTCGTAGAATTACCTGCCATTCTTCAAACCCTTGCACACTTTCAGAATTCAATTTCTTGATAGCAACCACTATTCCAGTGCCGCTTTTGGAGGGTGCGAAAGTCTTTTCATCTATCCATCCTTTGAAGACTTTACCGAAGCCACCTTCACCCAACAAAGTATCTGATCTGAAATTCTTTGTAGCACTCTTCAAATCAGCAAAGGTGAACTTTTTCATGTTGGATACTTCTAATATTTGGCCATTTGGGCTTGCCTCATTTGCTTCACTTACAGCAGCAAAGAATTGACTTTTCCCTGCTCTGTTAATGGGTACTGAGAAATCAATGGTGGTAGTTTTGTAATCATTTGAGTACCCTATTAAGAACAACCAAAAACCACAAAAATTCAATAGTTCAGCTTCAAAAGCACGAAAAATCAAAGCAATGAAACCAAAAGAATTTAAAATACCCGGGGTGGGAGGGTTGTTGGCGCTGGAGGGAGACCCAAAGCGATTACCCATGTTGATTTCTTACTTATCAATAATCTCTTCTCTTAGATCAAGAAATCATTTTGTTCATGGGGAAACCATTATAAGAAGGTAAAGCCAAGAACTTTTGAGCCAGAAACAGAAACTTATAAGAAGGAGCTAATTAAGAACAGGAAAAGGCTGAAACTTGAAAAAAGAAAAAGTGGGGTTTATTGCTACCATAAAAAAGACAAAGGACTGATAAAGAAAATTTTTAACTTTTGGAGGCCGGAGAAGAAACCCATTTTTTCCTGGCAATAACCATAAAAATCCACTTCCTTGTTACAATGGCAGCTTTGTCGTGTCTTCCGCGGTTTTTCTTCCAATTTTATAGGCTGCAGTGGAGGAGAAGAGAGAGACAAGAAAAGAAAGGATTTTTATGTTTTTGCTTAGCACTTTGTTAAAAAAAAGGAAAAAACTAAAAATTAAAAAATAAGAAAAAGTTGAATCAGCCAATTTGCAATTGCAAGGACCACATGGGTGACTGTAAACATACCTCCCATCAACCATGGTCATATGTTAGCGACTTTTATTCATCTAATGTACTTTGAAAATTTATTTTTAAAAATAGGATATTTTAAATTTTATTTATGGGATTGTGATTGACTTGGATACCGTCGGTAAATTTCACAGGAATTGGCAAGTAGGGTCTGTCTGAAAGAAATCGGAGATTTTGATCTCGTAGCTCATCTCTATGGATAATTCCTCCTGTGGAGTTGAAGACCACCAAGGATGAAAATACTAGGGGAGTCTATTTTTCTAGATATTAATATGTTTAGCTTATTTTGTTTACTTAGATAAAAATAAAATTAGATAAAAATTATGTGACGAAAAGAGTATTAAATTTTATTTGGATAACGTGTACGCGTGGAAAAATGGCACGGAATTAATAGTCAGAAATTTGTGTGTGTAAAAATGTTTACCGCATTAAATCTAGCGAAAATTGGATTGTGAGAGAAAGAAGAAGTCAACCGAAAAAAACTTGCATAAGGCCATTAAATGAATTGTGGTTAGTGACCCACCCGTTGAAGGTCAAGACCGTTCTGCTGGGTTTTTGAAGCCCCATTTAAGATGCAATTCAAGTATTCAACTCAAATATTTACAAGATGCATGACTTTATTTTGACATGTATATTTTTCAAAAGATACAATTAATTAGGATGGTAGAATGAATCGATAAACCTATTAAATGATTAACAAATTAACACCTCTAATTCATATAACAAAATTGATTGATAAATATGTCAATCAGATGAAGTGCGAACACCCCCTTGACCAAAACGTGTGCATCGTTCCTCTCTAGTTTAATATTAAATTAATTATTTTGACCGAAAATCCTCGTGTGGCTGACTTTACCGGTCAAGGTGTGACTAAAGAGAATTATATATATTCAATTCTTTTTTTATTTGTCACTTTTATCATTTTTATTATAATTAAATAATAATAATTAAATTTAAATTTAATATTAAATTATTAAATTAAAATTAAATTATTAAATTTTATTAATTTTTATTTTATTAAAAAAATTAAATTAAAAAAAGAATTATATTTATTGAATATTTAAAAATAATATATAAATAGTTATTAAATTTTGATCAAAATAAATAAATGTATCTACCTTTTTTGTCTCTTCCGCTTTCAATCAACGCCGTCATTTAGCTCATAAAGCCAAAATTGCACTTTCTATTATTCTTTTCTTTTCAATTTCTTCTTTCAGTGCACTAATGCCTTTTCCTTAAATTAATAACCCAATAATTGACATTTCAATCTACTAAACAGCAAACAATTAGTGAGTTGGTACGTGGTAATAATCACTCTTAACAACACCAAAAACATTAATCCCAATAAGTTATGCTTTTTTTTAATCAAATGCTTTGTTTTTTTTCCTTCATTTCTTATAGTAAAAAACACTTAAATATTTATATTAAGTCATATTGATTTTTATATTTAGTTTTCATGTTTAAATGAATTGTTCTAAAAAAAATTTATATTCAGCTATGGTTGCTAATTTGTCATTGAAAATTTTTTTATTTAAAAAAAATTCATAAATTTCTTTTTATATACTCCCTCTGTTTTTTTTATCAGTCACTTTTGTTATTTTCATCAGAATTAAGGAATAATAAATAGACTTAAATTTAGTAATTCCTCCTTTTTTTTATCTGTCACTTTTGAGTAAAATCCAAATTCTATTTATCTGTCACTTTTAGACTTTCAATGTAATTTAATTTGCTTTTTCAATTTATTTTTCTTTCTCAATAAAGTCAGAACCAATCATATTTAATAATTTAGTCTTAATCACGTAATTTAATACTAAATTTAAATCTATTTATTATTTCTTAATCCTAGTGAAAACAACAAAAGTAACTGATAAAAAAAACGCAGGGAGTATTAAATTGCGTGATTAAGACTAAATTATCAAATATTATTGGTTCTGACTTTATTGAAAAAGAAAAATAAATTGAAAAAGCAAATTAAATTACATTGAAAGTCTAAAAATGACAGATAAATAGAATTTAGATTTTACTCAAAAATGACAGATAAAAAAACGAAAAGAGTAGTTGGTACGATAGTTTTAATTGGATATTTTAGATTGAAAGCGTGGAATTCTATCAAACCAATAGGATTGGCAGCGTGTGACAGATTTGATGTGAAAGATATTCCCAATGCGCGTGAAATTAACTGCGTTGGCAGCTGTTACGCAAGATTTGATGAGATATAATTATGATTATTTATGTTATTGTAGAGATTGAAGGGATGTTTTCCTACAATTACTGGCGGCACAGAGGCCAAAGCTTTACCTCGCTTTGGTTGATCGGCACAATTACATAATTGCGAGCAAGTGTTCCATCCGCTTTCGACATAAATGTCTCCTACTTCGGAGGGGACCTATGATAACCGGACTAGGTCTTAGATCCTAGCTACTCGGATTGCCCAGGATCCGTATTGCGACACTCAATGATGCCGTCTTCAATAGAGTCCTGTTAAGGCATGAATTCTAGTTTAACTTCCTATTTTGGCGGAACTTTCTATTATAGCAGGACTCCTTCCCAATGAGACTCTCATAATCATCGGGACTCCTAACCGGAATAGGAGATTTATCCCCATAAATGACCAAGATCACCAGGCATTTATTTCTTTTAGCCATTCTTTACTAAAATCATTCTTTTACTATTTACTGATTTGACCGTCGGAGAATTATTTTGCCGGATCCTACAGGAGTTTTATTATTTTTAGGAACCTTTGAAGCAGCAGTCAGGTCGAATAATTCGATAGCAGTCCGGTAATTTTCAAACTGTTATCAAACCCTATAGAGTGCTGGAAATTGGCAAAATTTAGTGCCGTTATTTGTCTTCATGGGCCCCTCGCCTGTTTATTCACACCTTATATTCACTGATAAGTTGTTGTTCCAGTAGCATTATTTTTTGAATCAATATTATGTATGTATGTATGTATGTATGCATCACTTTGTTAGTCAATGCATAATGCAATCCCACGAGAAAAAATGGATTTTTTGCTGAATTATTTCAGCCTTATGGACCCACGGATTATATTTCTCCTTGAATTTTATAATTACAAAATACTTACTCGAAGCTTATATGTGAACTTTATAATTAAATATTACTCATAATCTAGATATGATAAATGTAAATCAAACAAATTAACGAGAGAAAATATTTTGAGTTGTTTTGTATTTTGGTTTTGGTGCGAAAAATCTGTTTATGTTTTGAGTGGTTAATAAAGTGGGATATTATCCCATTTTTTATTTCTTTCTTTGAATCCTAATTAAGTGGTTCTTTCTCTTAAAAAAATAAATATTTAATTTCAATCAAATTTATTTACTTTGATGTAAAAGTTTAGATGCGCTCTTGCTTAACTATGGAGTAAATTTAAGGGGGCTACTGTATTATTTTTTCCATAAATGCTGAGATTATCTTAGGGTGTACCATCCAAAACAACTGTATTCTGCTATAATTTTAGCTTGCCATGTAGTAGCTGATGGCTTGTGCTGAGTCTTCGCACTTGGGTGGTCAAGTGGACTGACTAAATCTGAATCCATGAAGTGAGGTTCACAATGCAGAAAGTTTTCTTGTATCCATGAAACCCTCTCCGCACCTCCCCATTCCACAAGTTCTTTTCTTTGATAACCAATTCATGTCTCTCAGTTTTTACTACTATCGTTAATTACCAATGTTGAAATAGTGGTTGTGTAGTATAGTACGTTACCAATTCATCCTTTTTTTTTTGGAAATGTACTCGAGAACTATTTTTGGATTATGAATATGGCATATAGGTATTAGGTAATGACCTCTTGCGTCAGAAAAAATTATTCGTTGAGAGGAATGTTTACCCAGAAATCTTCATTAACTAATGGGTAGGATTCGCCTAGCAGAATGCGCAAGTGTGCGTGGACGTAGAAGGAAAGGCATGCATGGACGCATTTTCTGCAACCATCCAAACAGATAACTGTAACTTCAAACAAATTGAACGCAAGAAAATTTCTCTACCTGCACTTAAACTACAAAATGATGCATTTGTTTGAGTTATGAACTAAACATCTCTTTTGAGTACAAATGGCAGCTACAACAAAATTTGTTATAAACTAAAACAGTCATTGAAAAAATTATTAACTTGTAATCATAAGCTCAAAGAAAAAAAAATGCTATGATTTCACCTGAAGGTTGAATTTGTCAGATTAAACTATGATCTACCTTCTCGTTTGTTACTCACACTTATTTACTGCTTGTACTCAAGAGCCCTGCGACCGCAAATGAAGAAGGGAGCGGTAATGAGTCGAACGGTGGCTACGATGAGGAAGCGAGGAACCAGTATTTTTGTTCCCATTCGGTTTTTTTTTTTATTGCATGTATTTGTTCTAATGCCTCCACAACTTCTTCCATGGAGGGACGGCTTTTGGGATCTGCTTCCAGACATTTTAAAGAAAGCTGTGCTGCTAGGAACATTGCTTTAGTGGAGTATTGGCCCTTTATCCTTGCATCCATAATGTTTTTCAGCTTTCTTTTTTGCGACAGAATTGGCTTCAACCAATCAACCAAATATTGCCGCGCAGCTGGACGCTTTGCATCAAGTGCTGTTAAGCCCGTCATTATTTCGAGCAGCACCACGCCAAAGCCATATACATCACTTTTAACATATAAATGACCTGATAATGATGGTAAAGCACTACATCAGTAGATTCATATGGCTGTCTGTCATTTTATAAAAATGCAACATTTAGGAACTGTTTCATCTTTTCAGGAAACTTGGCCCCATCAGTACACTTCCCCAAAGTTGTTGGCATATAGATACAAGGATTCACAATTTGCTACTTAAAGTGTTACCTGTTGCAATATACTCTGGAGCAGCATAACCGGAAGTTCCCATAACCCGCGTTGTCACGTGTGAGTCTCCACCTGAAGGGCCCAACTTTGCCAAGCCAAAATCCGATATTTTTGCATTATAATTCTGTAAACATAAAAAGAAGGAAGATAAAGAAAATTCAATATGACTAAAACATATATGCAAGAGTGTGGACACCTAAAAGGAAACCTTTCCAAGTGGGCATCTCTTCTTCTTTAGTTGTTTAAACTTCTAAGTACCATAAAAATAAGCCATTGGAGGTCAGAAAACAGAGTTGGTAGTACTATCACCCTACTGCAAACATCAATTTTGAGCTCTATTATTAACTCAAGATCTCATGAAGAACTTTGACAAATAAAAGGAAACAAGGAATCTTTAAAATGACAAACTAAAAATTACTCAATTGTTATCAGATAGCACGTTTCTTTCGACAGCATGATGCTCCATCTATGCTTAGAAAAAGAACGAAAAAGGAAGTTTAAAATCAGAAATGAAACAATATGGCTACCGAGTATCATGCTTCATTTTAGTTTTACCATCTTTAAGTACTCTATCCGCTAAACTTCTGCACTGAGCTCCATTAGTAGCAGACTAGCAGTCACTAATTAATAAGAAGCTATCTAGAGCCATAGATATACCATCCGCATTAAGCATATCTGCCACATTTCTATGACCGGTTTCTTCTTTCAGCATTTTGAAAGAAATATACATTGTTGCACAAAAACTTACCCCATCAAGCAGTATATTTGAAGCCTTGAAATCTCTGTAAATGACACTGTTCTGCGAAGTATGAAGAAAGGCAAGACCCTGGGCTGTTCCAATGGCTATCTTGAGTCGCAAGTCCCAAGACAAGGGTTCAATCGCTGGATTTCCTGAACAAAAAACAATCAAACAATGAATATAAGCCAGCTAAGACTAAGCTAATCCTAGCCCTTATGTTCTTTAGTTTTTCCACGCTCACTCTTTCTTATCAATTCTTACTTCCGAAAAGATGATTCTCCAAGCTTCCCTTCTGCATAAATTCATACACAAGAAGTAGATCTTTATCTTCCCAACAATATCCAAACAACTTAACCAGGTTTGGATGTGATAGCCTTCCTAGAAAGTTTACCTCCGACTGCATTTAAAAAAAAAAAAAAAAAGAGGAGAAGAAGAAGAAAATTGTTAGGATCGATGCGCTATTTTGACAATAATTTAATGGCAATAATGAATAAAATAGCCAAAGTATAAAGAAAATTAATGACACACAAATTTACGTGGTTCGGCAATGTGCCTACGTCCACGGGAGAAGAGGAGCAAAAATTCACTATGAATAAATAATAATACAAGTGGAGTAACTCTCAACCCAAAACCCAATTACACCCGCTCACAAAATGCTCTCTTATTAATTAGAGCAAAACTCTCTCAATAACTATATTTTCTCTATTTTTCTCAATGTCCTAAAATGAGAGTAAACCTCTCCTTTTATAGGCATGAAGGTGCCACTATGCCACCTACCAAAAATGAAAGAAAAATATATTCAACAATTTGGTTACTCTCCAAATTCAATTTTGCTTCTTTCTTCATCACTTTCAACTTCTAGAAGATATTAAAAAACAAATGAAGCAACAACTTTTGACAAACAAAAATGCCTAAATTCAAGGCATTTGACAAATCTCCACCTTGACTTGAATTTTATCCATAGTGAACTTAACTCCACCTTCTCCAAGTAAGTTTAAGTGCTACGTACATATGCCGATCAAATCCAAGCAATGCTTGAACTTGGTAGTAGGAAGAGACTTTGTTAACATATCAGCTGGATTGTCTGCAGTACCAATCTTTTGAACTATAACACTTCCTTTTGAGATAATATCACGAACAAAATGGTACCTGATGTCAATGTGCTTTGTTTTTCCATGAAACATCTGGTCTTTGGTCAGATGTATTGCACTTTGACTATCGCAGAAGACAACAGTCACCTGATGATCTGAATTGAGCTCATTGTATAAGCCCCTTAACCAAATAGCCTCTTTGATTGCTTCAGTCACTGCCATGTATTCAGCTTCTGTTGTAGACAATGCAACTGTAGATTGTAATGTAGATTTCCAACTGACAGCACTGTTACCAAATGTAAATACGTAGCCTGTCAAAGATCTCCTTTTATCGAGATCTCCTGCATAATCAGAGTCAACATATCCAACTAAACTGCTATCACCATTACTAAACTCCAAACATGTATCAACTGAGCCTTTCAAGTATCTCAAAATCCACTTCACTGCTTGCCAGTGAACTTTACCAGGATTTGCCATGAATCTACTCACAACACTAACTGCATGAGAAATATCAGGTCGAGTACATACCATGGCATACATAAGACTACCTACTGCACTGGAGTATGGAACATGATCCATGTATCTTTTCTCTTTATCTGAATGTGGTGATAGTGCGGCTGAAAGCTTGAAATGAGCAGCTAACGGAGTACTTACAGGCTTTGCATCTTTCATGCCAAAACGCTCCAGAACTTTCTCAACATATTTCCTTTGAGTGAGAAATAACTTCCCTGCTTTCCTGTCTCTCTGAATCTCCATCCCGAGAATCTTCTTTGCTGCTCCAAGATCTTTCATCTCAAACTCTTTACTCAACAGAACTTTCAGCTTTTTAACTTCAGAAGTATCCTTTGCAGCAATCAACATATCATCAACATATAACAATAAGTATATGAATGACCCATCAACTAACCTTCTGAAGTAAACACAGTTGTCATAATTACTCTTTGAAAAATCATTGCTGATCATGAAGGAGTCAAACCTCTTATACCACTGCCTGGGAGACTGCTTAAGGCCGTATAGAGATTTCTTCAGCAAACAAACATGATCCTCCTTGCCTTCATGCCTAAAGCCTTCTGGCTGTTGCATGTAAATTTGTTCTTCAAGTTCACCATGTAGAAAAGCAGTTTTGACATCTAACTGCTCCAATTCCAAGTCATACTTAGCCACCATAGCAAGCAACATGCGAATGGAACAATGTTTCACAACTGGTGAGAAGACATCATTGAAATCCACTCCTTGAATTTGTTTGAACCCCTTTGCAACAAGGCGAGCTTTGTATCTTGCTTCTTCAACGCCTGGGTTGCCTTCTTTTTTCTTGAAAACCCATTTGCAGTCGATAATCCTTTTTCCTTTTGGTGGTTTCACGAGCTCCCAAGTGCCATTCTTATGCAAGGACTCCATTTCTTCCTGCATAGCTATCAACCATCTGTTTGAGTTTACTCCTGAAATGGCTTCTGAATATGTGGCTGGTTCTCCATCATTGTTGATCTCCTCAGCTGCGGACAAAGCATAAGCCACCAAGTTTACATAATCATTAAATTTTACTGGCTTACTTATTTCTCTCCTTTCTCTATTTTTGGCAATAGAGTATGATTGCTCCAGTTCAACTGAGTTGGGCTCTGAATCATCTTGCTGAGAGCTGGATGGTTGTGAATCCGACTGTAAGGTAGAAACTTGTTGAGCAAGATAATCTGCAACATCTATCTTCTGCCTCTGACTGGCCTCCTCCTGCTTATTTGAACTGCAAGGTACCAATACTTCATTTTTTGAGTGAAGCATGGAACTTTCGTCAAATGTGACATCTCTGCTGATTATAACTTTGGATGATTTTGGACACCAAAGTTTATATCCTTTTACCCCTGATGGATATCCAAGAAAAATGCACTTCTTTGCTCTCGGTGCTAACTTGCCATCATTGACGTGCATGTATGCTGGGCAGCCAAAAATTCTCAAATTTGAATAATCTGCAGGTTTGCCAGACCAAGCTTCTTCTGGAGTCTTGAAGCCAATTGGAACTGATGGAGAACGATTGACTAAATAGCAAGCCGTAGAAACAGCTTCAGCCCAGAAACTCTTTGGTAATCCAGCATTTGAAAGCATACATCGTGCTCTCTCAATAAGAGTTCTGTTCATGCGTTCAGCAACTCCATTTTGCTGGGGTGTCATGCGAACTGTGTGATGCCTCACAATGCCTTCATTGCTGCAGAAGTCATTGAACTCTTTTGCACAAAACTCCAAGCCATTGTCTGTCCTCAGCCTCTTTATTTGCCTTCCTGTCTGCTTTTCTATCATGGTTTTCCATTGCTTGAATGTGGAAAATACCTGATCCTTGTGTTTGAGAAAATAAACCCAAACCTTCCTCGAGAAGTCGTCGATGAAGACAAGCATGTATCTGGCACCACCTTTTGATGGAACTTGTGATGGCCCCCAAAGATCAGAATGTATGTAATCCAAAGTACCTTTGGTTGTGTGGGTACCTGTGCTGAAACTGACACGTTTTTGCTTTCCAAAAACACAGTGTTCGCAAAAATCAAGCTTGCCAGTATTTTGTCCACTCAAAAGACCCTTATTGCTTAACAAGGTCAAGCCCTTCTCGCTCATGTGGCCTAGCCTCATATGCCACAGTTTGGTGATGTCGGTTTCAGACATTTGAGTAGAAATTGCAGCAGCAGCTCCTGTAACTGTGGCTCCTTGCAGAATGTAAAGACTTCCAATCTGTCGAGCCTTCATAACCACCAGAGCACCTTTGCTAATTTTCATGATTCCACCTTCACCTGAGTATCTGCACCCACCAGCATCAAGGGTGCTCAGAGAGATGAGATTCTTCTTCATATCAGGAACATGACGAACGTCTGTCAAAGTTCGTATCACGCCATCATGCATCTTGATTTGGATTGTGCCCTTGCCAATAACTTCGCAAGCTGCATCGTTGCCCATCAAAACAACTCCACCTGCAAAAGATTTATATGTGGAGAACCAGTCCCTATTGGGACATATGTGATAAGAGCAACCTGAATCCATAATCCAATCATCTTTGAATCTGCACCTTTCACTGTTAGTAACTAAAAGAACATCAGATGTGGACTCATTTTCAGCAACACTAGCTTCGGCGTATTGTTCTTTTCTTTCTTCATTTGATTGTTTATTTTTCAACTTATAACAATCAGCCTTAATGTGCCCTTTTTTATGACAATAGTTACAGATCAAATTTTTATGTCTAGATTTTGACCTAGACCTGCTACCGCCTGAATTCTTATTCTTAGGCCTTCCTCTAGCAACAAGACCTTCTGCTACATTATCTTCTTTACTACCGACAATCCCTTTATCAATTATAATTTTAGAGAGTAAAGCTGTCTTAACCTCCGTCAAAGACACACTATCTTTTTCATAAAGCATTGTGTCCCTAAAACTCTTATATGACGGTGGTAGTGAGCACAACAATTTCAAAGCAGCATTTTCATCATCAACTTTAGCACCAACATTTTCTAGACTTACTAAAATTGATGTATATTCTTCAAGATAGGTTTTAACAGAAGTACCTTCCTGCATTTGAAATGTGTAGAACCGCGTCATGTGATACAGCTTGTCGGTCAGGGTTTTGGACATGTACAAGGACTCCAACTTCGTCCATAAGCTAGCTGCTGTATCTTCATTGATAACCTCCTGAAGAACTTCATTTGACAAACAGAGCTGAATTGTGGAAACTGCCTTGTTAATGATCTCCTCCTTCTTTTTTTCAGTCATTGACTCTGGCATTTTATCCTTTCCCAATAAGGCTTTCTCAAGCCCATTCTGAATTAAGATGGCACGCATCTTAATCTTCCACAAAGAGAAATTTACGTTGCGATCAAATTTCTCAATATCAAATCTTGTAGCTGCCATTACGAACTTCAAAAATAGCTCCAACTATTCCACGTGAATAGTAACCGTATGAATAGTACCGTATAAATGAACAGTGACTGTATGGATGAACAGTAACTGTATAGCTGAACAGTACTATATACGTGAACAGTATCCAAGGAAAAATCTTTTCTGATGTGGAAGATCAGTTTAAACTGCAACCACAGAGCATACTAAGAAAATACCTTGGCTCTGATACCAATTGTTAGGATCGATGCGCTATTTTGACAATAATTTAATGGCAATAATGAATAAAATAGCCAAAGTATAAAGAAAATTAATGACACACAAATTTACGTGGTTCGGCAATGTGCCTACGTCCACGGGAGAAGAGGAGCAAAAATTCACTATGAATAAATAATAATACAAGTGGAGTAACTCTCAACCCAAAACCCAATTACACCCGCTCACAAAATGCTATCTTATTAATTAGAGCAAAACTCTCTCAATAACTATATTTTCTCTATTTTTCTCAATGTCCTAAAATGAGAGTAAACCTCTCCTTTTATAGGCATGAAGGTGCCACTATGCCACCTACCAAAAATGAAAGAAAAATATATTCAACAATTTGGTTACTCTCCAAATTCAATTTTGCTTCTTTCTTCATCACTTTCAACTTCTAGAAGATATTAAAAAACAAATGAAGCAACAACTTTTGACAAACAAAAAAATGCCTAAATTCAAGGCATTTGACAAAAATAAATATGATTAGCACTAGTAAGAAGGGCTAAACCGTAAACACTGCATGGAATTAAATATTTCCAAACAATAAGCCATTAGACCTGTGATCAAGCACGTGCCCCAAAATTCAGGAATTACAGGATTCAAAGCCTTGAACCCTAGGTTCTCCATCCTCCTCCCAATATATATATATATATATATATATATATAGATGATGACAACAATAATCTCAGAGACAAACCATTGTCACTTTACACTATTTACATTTTAACTACCTTTCATTAAAAACAAGCCATTTTATCACAAAAATTACTCGTAGAATTACCTGCCATTCTTCAAAACCTGGGTCACTTTCAGAATTCAATTTCTTGATAGCAACCACTATTCCAGTGCCGCTTTTGGAGGGTGCGAAAGTCTTTTCATCTATCCATCCTTTGAAGACTTTTCCGAAGCCACCTTCACCCAACAAAGTATCTGATCTGAAATTCTTTGCAGCACTCTTCAATTCAGCAAAGGTGAACTTTTTCATCTTGGATACTTCTAATATTTGACCATTTGGGCTTGCCCCATTTGCTTCACTTACATCAGCAAAGAATTGACATCTCCCTGCTCTTTTAATAGGTATTGAGAAATCAATGGTGGTAGTTTTGTAATTTTCATTTGAGTACCCTGTTAACACCAGCCAAAAACCACAAAAATTCAATAGATCAGCTTCAAAAGCACGAAAAATCAAAGCAATGAAACCAAAAGAATTTAAAATACCAGGTGTGGGAGGGCTGTTGGAGCTAGAGGGAGACCCAAAGCGATTACCCATGTTGACTTCTTACTCATCAATAATCTCTTTTCTTACATCAAGAAATCATTTTGTTCATGGGGAAACCTTTATAAGAGGGTAAAGCCAAGAATTTTTCAGTGAGAAACTTACAAGGAGATAATTAAGAACAGAAAAAAGTTGAAACTCGAAAAAGAAAAAGTGGGGTTTATTGCTACCATGAAAAAGGAAAAGGAATGGGAATGACAATTTTTATCTTTAGGAGGACCGAGAAGCTAACTTTTTCTTGCTGGCTGTAACCATAAAAATTCCACTTCTTTGTTACAAACTTTGATGTCTCCTGTGGTTTTTCTTCCAATTTTATAGGCTGCAGTGGAGGAGAAGAGAAAGACAAGAAAAGAAAGAATTTTTATGTTTTTGCAAAGACCACCTGGGTCACTGTACATAGTCAAGTGAACACAATCAAGCATACCTCTGTTGAACCATTTGTGGAAAACCAGAGTTCATGGCAGGGAAAGATGATTTCTTCTATTCATTGATTCCTAGATATATACGTTACATAGTGGTTTATGGTACCACGGAAGCTTTGAAAATAAATACAATATGATAAATACAAAGGAAGTTAAGATTACATTTAAAATACAATCTAATCTTCTCTGTGATTGGTTGAAACACCATAGGATGTGGTAGATGGTTTAACACCATTGTCATATATTAAATTATTAATACATTACTAGTTTCAGGTATTAATTCATATCTCTTTTCTTTGATAACAAATTCATGTCTCTTAGTTTTTACTGTTATCCTAGATTACTAATGGTTAAATAGTGGCTGTGTAGTATGGTTTGTTTCCAATTCATCCCTTTTAAAAGAAATTTTTTGAAGTACTATTTTTTGAAATGCAGTCGATTCATACAGATTTTCAGAATTGGATTAATTCCTCCTGCTGAGTTGAAGACCACCATGGATGAAAATACTAGGGGAATCTATTTTTCTAGATATTATTATGTTTAGTTTGTTTGCTTAAGGAAAAATAAAATAAAAATTATGTGATGAAGAGAATATTAAATTTTAATTTGATAGTGTGTATGCATATGCAAAGAACCGCGTTAATAGTTAGAATTTTGTTGTGTGAAAATGTTTACCACATTATTAAATCTAAACAAAATTGGATTGTGAGAAAGAAGAAGTCAACTGAAAATTTTTTTGCATAAGGCCATTAAATGAATTGTGAGTAGTGACCCACCCGTTGAAGCCTTGAAGGTCAAGACCGTTCTCCTCGGTGTTTGAGGACCCATTCAAGATGCAATTCACATTAAACTTCTCAATTAATTCAATTTCTTCTTTTTTTTTTAATCATTTATTCTTCTAAATTACAGACCGTTTTTATTTTTTTATGGAAACATTTTTCTTTTTTCTTTTTTGATAATACAATTATTTGGTTAATTTTCTAAGATATTCTTATTTAATATTTCTTGTTATTAACAAGTATTGATTAACATCTTACGCTTCTCATTTTCTCTTATCTTTTCCATCATAATTTCTAACTTGACCGTTTTAGGTAACTCTCTCCGGCTGCTGCAGGTGCAAATTAATTTATTCATCAAGAAATATTTCTTATTTACATTGAATTCATTAGAATTTAATTGCTTATATCATTTGTTGTGATATAAAATAAAATGCTGTTTTGTGCTGCTGCCACTTCTTATTTCATGAAAGCATTTTATGTTTATGCAAAACAATTTTAGACTATCTCAACGAAACATGAAAAAAGTAAATGATAATCTTTTGTTCAGTTATTAATTTCAATTTAGCATGAGAATTAAGAAAGTGATTGAAAAATTTTAATTTTATAAAATTATACTAGCAATCGATTAAATTGCCTCCTTTCAATTTCAAGCATTACATTTAATTCTTTACAAGAGCAAAACTAAATTTATCACTCTATTAATTTTTTTTTTTAGGAAAGAAATAAAATAAACATTAAACAAAGGTGAAAAACTAGTAGAGGGTTAGACCCCTGCTATCCTGCAATAAGAAATCCTTAATCTCGCAAGGTGGAGTGTCAAACCAGATAAGTCTGGAGTCCTGAGCCATGCCTTTTTTGGCTAAAAGATATGCCGCATTGTTAGCTTCCCATTTAATATGAGAGAAGCTAATATGCCAATCTCGATCCATAGGTCTTCTAATATCGGTAACAATATCAGAGAGATAAAATTCATCATCGTTGTTTTGAGTTAACCGGGAAACAAACTCGAGACAATCTGTTTGAATTGTTACTTTCCTCCATCCTCTTGACTAGGCTAGTTGAAGACCTTGTTTTACATCCCAAAGCTCCAAAAAAAAGAGATCCTGCATTGTTAAATTTGACCGAGAACCCTCCAAGCCAAGTACCAATG
Source organism: Excoecaria agallocha (assembly GCA_037975025.1). NCBI lineage: Eukaryota > Viridiplantae > Streptophyta > Magnoliopsida > Malpighiales > Euphorbiaceae > Excoecaria > Excoecaria agallocha. The sequence continues at coordinate 34,850,051 of CM075811.1, forward strand.
TTGTCTCTAAAAATTCCACTAGCAGCATTGCAGCTAGAATCCAAGGTGGAAGAACCATCTGTGTTTAAAGTTATCCATCCGATCTCTGGAGGAGCCCAACTCGTAATACCATCCCCAGTCCCAATCCTGGAAAAGGCTATATTCTTCAGAGAAGAGAATGCTAAAATATCTGCTTTAGTTTCATTCAGAATTACATTGATCTTTGTCTGAACTGTAAGTTTGGAGTTGTTAAAAAGTTCATCGTTCGTCCACTTCCAAATTCGTCAAACTGCAAACCCAAATGTAGTTTGCCACTCAACCAGAAATCTGTCACGAAACTTCCCTATCAAATTGATAAGCAACTAATTTTTAAGAGGACCAACAAAGAACATAACCACTTCCTGAGGACTTAACAGCTCAACCTAAATTTCTTTGGCTTTACGACAGTCCCGCAATGTGTTGAGCAAGTTTTCCTCCCCACTATGGCAGATAGAACACGCTTGATGGAGACAGGTGCTATTTCCCTCGTTCCATATTTGTCAGTAATTTGTTGTGAAGAGAGAACTATAAGAAAGATCGAATTCTCTGAGGACCATTCCAATTCCAAACAAGACCCCATCTATTACAAGTAACATCCTCTACACCCTCCGTAAGAAGAGAATTGGTTGATTTAATTGTAAATTTACTTGAGGAAGAGGAATTTCAAAATATCGTACTCGATCCCACATCTGTCGGTGGATTTGAAGCAACTGAATCTCCCAACACATCCGTAGGCATCAAATGACCAAAAGCATCTGTGTTCCAACATCCATCATGTTTTATAGCCTCCCGTACCTTCCATTTCGCTATATCCTGGAACATTCTTAGTTATGTGATCCACCAACCTTCGATTGCTACACCATTTATCTGTCCAAAAGTTTATATGTCGTCCATCTCTCACGCAAAAATCGATATTATCGAATATAAAAGGCCAGAGATGTACGCAGCCCTTTGGTTTGAGGCCTGCTGCATGATTCTCAATACAAAAAACCATATTTCCCACATAAGATTTGTACCCAAAGTGATTCTAGGTTATTGATCATTCTCCAAATCAATTTAGCTAAAAAGGCTTAGTTCAAATCAAAGAGTCTTCTTAACCCCAAACCACCTTTATTTTTAGGTCTGCAGAGAGTGTTCCAATTGATAAGATGAATTTTCTTTTAAACCACTGATGAACCCCATAGAAAGGTTTGACAAATAGCTTTAATTTTTAGGCAAACTTCCTTAGGGAAAACCATCGTTTGTAGGGCATAAATAGGGATAGACATAAGGACTTATTGTACCAATGTTGTTCTTTCTGCAAAAGAAAGTGAATTAGCTTTTCAGTTGCTTAATCGGCTCCTCACCCTGTCGATTATGTAATCAAAATTATTTTTGCCATTTCTTCCATGAATAATGGGGACTCCGAGATGAATACCAAGCATAGTGCTGCAAATAAAGCCATAAGTGTCCCTCAAACATTGTTTCATTGAGTCACTAACATTGTTGGAGACAAAGATAGAGGACTTTGACGTATTCACTCTTTGCCCGGAGCATTGATAGAAATCTTCCAAAACATCACACCCTACTTTCATGGACTCTTCTGTCGCTTTTGTAAAAAGGATAAGGTCATTAGCGAAGAATAAATGAGAGAGCTAGAAGTGTAAAATGAATAAAATGTGAGGCCTGGATTGAAAAAATTAACTGTGTAATTCTTTTTATTTTTTATTTTTGCTTAAATTGTTAGGTAGAGCAATAAACTTATTTGAAGTGGCCCATTTTGTACCGGAGAAGCCAATGTGTGAACGAGGATTAATTTTACTTTTCCACTTAGCTATGCTAGGTTGGGGAATGGGTCTTGATGGGAAAGTTATAGATACCTTTTCAGATTTTGTACTAGGTGTACTTCACTTAATTTCTTCTGCAGTATTAGATTTTGGTAGCATTTATCATGCACTTCTGGGTCCCGAGACTCTTGAAAAAATTTTTCTATTATCACATTTGGTTCACTATATTATATTAGACTATATAATATTAGCTTGTATAGTATTATTTTGTAGTATATTACAGCGTTTGGTATAAAATTATATTAACTTGTAATATTTTGTATTATATTTTACGCATAATATCGTAATATATTATTTTTTAGGAAAAATATATTCTTAGATCCCTGAACTTTCATATTTTTTTGCATTAAGTACTTGTACAAAAAAATATCATACATTAGATCATTTTAATTTTAATTTATTGTACATTCAATCTTTACGCAAGGGAGCTTATGAGTGTAAACAACATGCTCCGCCACATAAGAACTGAATGTAAAATAAATTAAAAGTAAAAGGATCTAATATATGTTTTTTTGTATAATGACTTAATACAAAAAAAAAGTAAAATTTCAAGGACCTAAAAATGCATTTTGCCTATTTTTTAAAAAGTTAAAAATAGATACAATTAAATTATTTTTATTGTAACTAATGTAGATAAAAAATTATAATTATAAAATATAATTTTTTAATACATACATTAATTTTTTATTAAAAAATAAAAAAATTAATGAGAAATTACTATATATTATTAAAAGACCGACATTTTTAAAAGCACAATTAGATAAAAATGAAAAAATCTAAACAATGAATTTGACTTAACATTTGAGCAAAAAATAAAAAAATTTATCAATTATAATATAATTTGTGTACAATAGCTATTAAATTATACATTCAATATTATTAGTTTGAAGATTCGGTCAAGGTGTAGTGATGGTAGCGGTGTAGTAATAGTAGCGGCGGCAGTATGGCAATGGGAGTAGTGATGGTTAGGGGTGAGCAAAAAATTCTGAAATTTTGGTTAACCGATCCAATTTTTATATTAACCGTATCAAAATTTTAGACTTATAGTTTTTATTTTTAAAAATCAATGGTTAACCAATCCGAAACCAAATCTATTATATATATATTTTACAAATTATATTTTAAATTTTACACTTATATTTTTAAATATTTATACACATTATATATATTATAATATATAACTTTCTAAAATATTATTAAAATATATATTTTTAGTAAATAAACATTAAAATTATCTTCTTCTTCTTCTTAATCTTATTATTATTATTATTATTATTATTATTATTATTATTATTATTATTATTATATGTGCATAATTAGCATCCTGTTGTTAGATTCATATTGAATACAATTAATTTTATAATTAATTATGAAAATTTTATTTTGATTCTTTTAATGAATATTGTATTTAATTTGTATTTTTTCATTTTTAAAGCATTTTTAACTATTAAAAATAATATTACAAATTGTATAATTTATTAAATTTATATATTAAAATTTTTTAATGATTAACCAATAAACTGATCCAAAAAATTGAATTAAAAATCGAAATTTTTTTTATGGAAAATTAAGGTTGATTTAGGTTTGCTATGGCAAATGAAATAGAAGAATGCTTTAATGCGATGATGGGACTTTTGCTCTATTATATCCGCTAGTTCAGCTACTCAGTTTACATCAGAAGAAATGGACATTGAATTAAGAGTGAGCAAACTTCTATCAAAATCGAAAAATCAAACCAAATCGATTGATTTTTTTAATTAGATTTGATTTTTTGATTTGATTTTTAGAAGGAAAAACCGCAGAAAAATCAAGCCGACCAAAATTTTACTTAATTTTGTAATTTTTTGAATTTTTTTTATTGGATAATTATTTTATATATGTAAATTATTTTATTTTAAGTTACAAATTATATAAGTACATTTATTAATATCTATTTTTAAGTGATAATTTGGATACAATTTTGTAATTTTATATAATTTTTAAACATAATTTTTATTTTTTGAAAAAAAAGTTTTAAATTTTGGTCAACTGAATCAAAATAATCAAAAATTTTGATTTGATTACTCCCTCTATTTCAAAATAATTGACGTTTAAGGAAAAAAATTTGTTTCATAATATATGACGTTTTGATATAATCAAGAAACATTAATTAATTTTTACCAAATATATCTTTAATTGATTTTGGAAAAAGATAAAATTTTATTAGTGAATGCAATTAATAGTAAAGATAACAAAGTCTTTTAATAGTGAATTAATTATATTTCTTAATTATTGTGCATTTTTCTCAAACGTCATCTATTTTGAAACAGAGGAAGTAGTATTCAATTATTTTATTATTTCACTTTGATTCGGTTGATTAAATTTTTAAAAAATTAATTTTCAATTTTTAAATCAAACCGACCATTGCACACCCCTGAATCTCTCTATATCCAGATGGACTGAGTTGCTTGAATTAAAAAGATATGTATATTAACAATTTTCTTCCTTCTACCCAAAGGCCAACACATTTAGTAAAAAAGGGTGGACAAAATTACAACATAATTAAGGATTAAAAAATTTGAGGGATCTACTTGGACGGAGGGTGGACTGATCCTTCGGAATCCGACATCTGGTAACTTTAGCACTGAGTGTGTAAGTTATAAACGTGTGACAGTGAACTTAACAGTCAGTAATTGCCTGTTAAATACTGCTGCTATAATAAATCTTGATTTATACGTCAAAAAAATAAAAAATTGAGGGGTCTAACTATAAAAAAAAAGAAATTAAAATGACCAACTAAGAAATTAGTCTCAAGAAACATAAAATTTACAAGGACTTAAAAATTAAAAAAAATATATATTGGGGAGACCGGCCCTTCACCTGCATCCGCCGACGCTTCAACCGCCTCTTTTATGCAGTCAAACTAATGATAAATTGACAGAAGTAAAATAAATTAAAAAAAATTCCGTACAAACTATGCACAATATTATCACTAATTTTTGCTGACGTGCCAAATCACTAAGGACTTGGTGCATGAGGAATCTCTCGTCTAAGCAACAAGAATCAAAGAAAGGTTACTCTTATGTCTGCACTTTCTTTTCCAAACAATCTTGCTATCATACGTGTCAACATATAGCAAGTCACCCTCAGAAGTCTATGGCTAGTCTTCCATCAGCAGCCATTACTTCGTAGAGGAAAATCCAAGAATCATATTCGAAACACATTCTGATTAGAAACTACACGTACAGAATATATTGTACATATTAGCAAGAGCTGATTAGAGAATGGAAAGAATATCTATAAAAATCAAATTCAATTCACTTGTATGCAATCCACCCACTTAAGTTTAGGCAGAGCCTTAGCAAGAAATAAAGTAAAATTTTCATCAGCAATTGCATTCCCTGCAACATCTAATTGTGTCAAGTTCAAGCCTTTCAGCACCAGAAAGGCTTCCCAATAGTTTGCAAAGCTGACCCCATCCATCCCTATTTTTTCCTCACCAGCTACCGAATAAGACAAAGGAGAAGAGCACAGATATCTTGTTGTATCAATCGAATGTGCACCTATCTCGTTGTGTGAAATATCCAGCCCTTTTAATGACTTCAAATGCCTCAAAGGTGCCAGAGCAGTAAAACTTGAGAGTTTGTTTTTACTCAAGCTCAAGTGCGAAAGCAACAGCATAGCCTCCAATCCTGCCATAGTATATGCAAAAATAAGAGTGTGAGATGCTCTATCTTTGCTGTTTTGTAAAACTTGAGAGAATCGCTGACAATAAGAGTCCTCGGTAAAGGAATTTGCTAAATGAAAAACAAGTCACTGAAGTACATTATATTAAATGGCAATGCGTTTTAAGAAGGCATTAATAACCATAAATGAGGATTTGATTTCAGAATAGATATAAGCAGTTTAGATAGGGGTCTCCCTTAAAGAACTCTTTCTAACTAGGGAGAGCAATTTACCTTCAATTGACTTAAGTTCATTTTGACTCAGGTCTAACATTTGGACCCACAGTAGTTTATCAATAGACCCCACTCGTGACAGTGATAATTTATTCAGTCGCAAACATATAGGATAGCCCCCAATTGATGAAGTCAAATCCCTGTACTGAAAGCAGTGGCTAAACACAGACTTCCAAGTGGACATCACCTGCACAATCATAATGAAAATGAGAATCTGTTTACCCAACTCAAAATTTAGTAACTAAGCAAAAGCACTTAAACTCACACCAGTTTATCATTAATGGAACCCTTAAATTCAAATGTAAACAAAATCGGATGACAATCTCTATTTGCAAAGACTATAAAAATGAAAAAGAAAAAAAAAAATATTAAAAGAGCACTCTCCCGGACACTTCCAATCAAGACACTGCCAATCTCCCATATTAAATTAAAATAAAATTCATGTACTCATTTGATGTTTCCTGGTGAAGTTATGATCAGCTATTCTAAAAGTGACAAAAAGGAAAAGGATAACGTAAAAAACACAATAATCTATCACCTATAACATGACACTGAAGTTCTTTGGTTGTTTTTTTTCAACTATCAGCTAGTTTAACCACCATAACAAGTAAACAACGCAACCTTCTTTGAAAATGAAAAGGACTCTTTAATCTTTAGCACTCCAAATGCATATGCATTACACAATCAGAAGCTAAAGCAGTCTACCCTTATAACTGGCAAGAAAAGGAAAGCACCTGGTTCAACAAAACTAAGCTGTATTCGTCCTTATAGTACTGGGAATGTGAAGGATCCAGCTTCATCAAGTCTTTATATAGTCCAAGAGCTTCTTCAGAGTGGACAAATTTCCCAGAAGAAATTAATGCATCATGAGCAGTCAACAGTCTAGCAAGTGTAAGCTTTCCAAACTTACTGCAAAACAGAAAAACAAAAGAGATGCGGGGTTAACCATACAGGCTTCACAAGTTTAGTGATTGCCCATCAGATAAAGCAGATTTACCAGTCAGACAATTCACGGAAGTATTCTATCTCTTCTGCTATAATTTTAGCTTGCCATGTAGTAGCTGATGGCTCATGCTGACTCTTCACACTTGGGTGGTCAAGTGAACTGACTAAATCTGAATCCATGAACTGAGGTTCACAAAGAAGAAAGTTTTCATCTATCCATGAAACCCTCTCTGCTCCTCCCCTTTCCACAAGTTCTGTTTTGACTGGTTGTACACTTATTGTAAATTTAAATTGAGAAAAATTGCTATAATGACAACCACTAGAAGAAATTATGCCTTGACAGTGTCCCAAGGTCACCTCTACAGGATATATTTCTAACAAATGAGGATTCTCATGAGGAAAACTTAACCATGTAGCCCAAACTTGAGCAGTCCTAGAGCCATTTGTTGAAAGAGGATTCCATATAAGAGTATCATTCGAGTTAAATTGGGATGCAACTGTTACTGTGGATGATCTCACACCTTCGACAGCCTGATTAAAGTAAAGAATGATAGGAAATGTTCCTGAATCACTTACAAAATTATTGAATGGAGAAGAAAAACAACTTTCCAGGCACCTATCACCCGATAGAATTAGATCAGAACCATGCACAGGCCATGAAGAAACAAGCAGAGGAGACTCGTTTCTAACAGTTTGGCGAAGTAGCCAAAGATGATAAAACCAACCACTTTGATCATCAGGATCCGTAAAAAGAGCCTGGCGCACCAGTTCATACTCCTCAGTCAAAACCTCATCCTTTTTTGAAAACCGTTCAACATTTTTCTTCACCAAATTAGAAAGAAGAACACTGCAAAAAAGTTTCACATCAAGGAATTAATGTCTAGCAAAATAGAAGACATCATATATTAGCACATATGGACTTTTCATATAAATTTAAAAAAAAAAAAATTACAATGGATATTAAGCTGATGCTGAAAATGCAACTGAAGAAATAGATCTTTATGAGCTTAGTGAGTTGAAAAAAAAATTATAATTTCATATCAGCTCAACATTAATAAGGAAAAAGAAAATGGTATGATGCATAGACAACCACAACATTGAATACATAGACAAATCAATCATCCTTAAGAATCAGTGAGCACCATCAGAACAAGCCTCCCAAATTCCAAAGTCATAATTAGTTTCACCTGTGTACTAGACTAGCATAAAAGCGACTGAATTATCCAGATTACATTAACCATCAGTAATAAAACATAATTTCAACAGCTGAAGCCATTCATAAGTTTAAGCGCACCTTCGATTGTGCCATGCAGAATAGTTACTGATAGTAGCTTCAATAAGCTTAGAGGTGTAATCTAGTTCCTCCTCATCCGATTTGTTCATCAATGCTGCTACAAATCTAGAAAGCAATAATTCAAAATAAGAGCTCTAAATGAAAAAATGCAGATATCTATTTAAGTCAAATATTCAAACACTTAGCAGCTAAATCCTGACCTCCGGTAACTCCAGGCATGAAAATTCCGCGGATCAGATTTCTGGAATTCTTCCAAAAGCTTCAACTCTCTCTCCATTGAAGAATGCCCCTTACTTAGAACCCATTTACGGTGATGCCACGCCCCATAGGACTTATAATTTTGCCGCAACGCTCTCTCCACCTGCAATTAAGCCAAAAAAAATTTATTCTCAACTTCCAACTGAAGCTCAGTGTTTGCTTCGAGTACCTAAACGAATTCAAATTTAAAACTCAAAAAGAAACATCAATATTAACCCATCAATCGGCAGATCAAATTTACTGATAAACAGGAAGCAGAAAGAAACGCACAACACGGAGTTCTTCATCAAGAATCGACTTGACCGTGTCGGGATCGGAGTCAGAGAGAGAAAGATTGTGTTGAACGGCGAGCTTTCGATAATTCCAAGCAGTGTAACATTCTGGATTCAATTCAACAAGTTTGGCGCTTAGCTCAACAGCTTCCTTAGTATAACTGCAAAAGAAAAGGAAAACGATAATAATAAGAATTGAAAAGTGTTTGGATCGAGAGAAAAGGAAGAAGGAGAAATGAGAATACGTTTTGTGATGGTGGAAGAATAGTAATTGAGATTGGATAACTCGTAGCTTCTCGACTTTTGCAGCAGAAGCTGCTTCATCGACTGGTTTAGATGGATTACGAGGCCGACCGTGCATTTTCTTATCAATACGACAGCGCTTTGTGGGAGGAGATAGTCTTCTGTAGGTTGAAGACGAGCCTGCTTCTTTGTGCTCGGTTTTCAGCAGAGTTTTGGACTGCGGTTTGCTTAACGTTAATAACCATTGTCGTTTGATCACTCGAGCATCAAGAGTTAATGTGATAAAAACGGCAACGTTTGACTCCACCAATATTTTTATTTTTATTTTTATTTTTAAATTAGTACTTTAATTTTAAATTAAATAAAAATATTAACGACGACACATCAAATTAAGATTGAAATATATATCTAAAAGCGTGTAAAACATAACGTATTATTTAATTTTATATTTTTTTTATCTACTGATAATTTAATATGTAAAAAAATAAATATTTAACGTTATAAAATAAATATTTAAAAATTCAATAGCAAAAATCTGGACATCTGTAAATGGTTTTTTTTTCTAAGTAAAACTTGCTAGTGTGATTAATATAATTCTAAACTATAAAACCAAAAAACTGTTTTTTTAAAAATTTTTTATAAATTCCATTTACCTTGGACTTAAAGCTGAAACATTTCTGATAAAGGGCGAAAATTTTTATCTGTTTGATTTCTATACCCCATAAATCGAAAAGAGTAAAAGAGGGACAAAAGATCACTTGATTTCCCCCAGGACATGCATAAGATCAAACAGTTGTCAAATGCTCAACAAAAGATAGGCTTCGGTGTCGACTTTTCAAACACTGTGAATTAATCTTTACCTTACTCTAACACGAGTACGGTTAATTTAATATTTATCATGCTTTTCTTATTTTTATTCATCTCTTTGGCAAAATGCAAGAACCCACCGACCAGCGAGTGAGAGACCCAAAAGGATCTACCACCACCTCCACAAAGAATTTTTAAATAAAAATGCTTCAGATTTTTACTATTGACATTCAATTTACAGTCAAGAAGACCGATTCGGATTTTAAGTAAAAATGCTTACTTATCCAATATCCGCCCATAAGGAAAAACTGAAAAATCACGTGTTATTCAAACAGATAAAAATTTAACTATTTTTCCATTTGATCAGAATTCGAATACCATCATTCCTTGTTAAAAAAAAATTGAAAAGAAATAGTCCAAATTTAGAGTTGTGCATTCTGTCAGCCATTTAATTCAAAATCCGAACAAAATCGAAGTTGGCAACAAAGAAAACTAAAGCAACAGAACATGTAAGAAAAACCAATCAATACTTCGGTCCCCACAGAGAAATAAAAATATGCTGCATAACTGGTAACATTATCAAGCCACAGTAAAAATCAACTTCCCTCCTTTTGCTCTTTGGTTAAATCAATGCCCAACCAAGTGCATCATAAATATTTGCAACGTCTCCCTAGACTGGTGGCCAAGAATTAACTGGGTTTTAAGACATGATTGGAAAACCACTACCTTGAATGAAAATAGTCTCCATACTAAAGCTTAAATCCAACATTTAGAAAAACAAGTATATGAATATTCTAAGCATGGATCCTATGTAATAGTAAAATTTATCATCACAACAAATTTCATGTAAAGATGGCGATGAGCCATGGCTGGCTGGATCATCAAAATTTAACCAGATGACTGCACATCGCTAATACTTCCCAGCCACCATTGCCTCTACATTGCCACCTGTGCTTTTCATTGCCGTGATCTTGACTCAGCTCATCTAGCTTCATCCGGTGTCGAAGGGAATAACTCCACGTACCTTGAGCCAATTGTCATCTTATCCTTGCTCATCGCTCTTTTAGCTTCCTCAGCAGAAATGAACTCTACATATGCCTCTCCAGTAGCTTTACCATCTGGGCGGCATGCAATGTGGATCCTCTCTTCAACTAGCTCAAATTCTTTGAAAAATTCAATTATTTCAGGTTTCTTCGCAGAGAAGGGGAGACCTCGCATCTTCAAAATTTCAGTGTATTCCAATTGATCCTTATCAGTAAACCTCTTTGCTTTTGATGGAGGAGGACTTCCATGATAATCAGTGTCATAGATTCCTTCATAATTCACCTCTGCAGCAACAGCATTGTAATAATCTTGCCTCTTGCACCTAAAAACTTCCACATACCTACGCCCCATGTTCTGTCGGTCTCTCTGTAGAGCAAATTCAACCTGCATAGATCCTGCGAAGACAACAAAAGCCTCTCCTGTAAAACGTCCATTCTTGTTAACCAGCAGCACATCCACAATGTCCAGTCCAGCAAAGAACTTGAAGATGTCAATGTCTGTGCAGTTGAAAGGAAGCCCCCTCAGACGAACTACAGGAAAGGGTGCAGGCTGAAATCCACCTCCATAGCCGTAGGGTTGAAAGCCACTTGCACCACCGCTCACTGCGAAGTAGGGATTTGATTCCATCATTCTTGGTCTCTTTGAGCCGACCTCGTACCCATCCGAAACCCCCCCGCTTCCCAACATTGCCCTTCAGTTATCCAAAACCCAAAAGATAGAAAAATCCCCACTCAACCTGTTAATAAAACCAAACCCAACCCACACTTCCCAGACACCTAATATTCCTACAAATTTCTTCTTAAGAAAGGACGCATAACATACAAAAGGCTTCCTAAAAATACTACAGATAAATCCCAAATGCAAAGCAAGATAGAAACATAGCATATAACCACCAATAGCAGCAAAAACCTCAACTAATTGATTCGATAAGAAAGGAAAAACATATAGTGATCTTCTATATGCCCAAAGCAAGCACAATTTTTCCATGGATTAACTTGCAACCTATAGCGCACAAAAATGCCATCCTATCAAATATAACCAGACACAAATCCATCGGCATGCCATATATGAGACATATATCAAAGACAATAGTGCCGATTTTCCTCATACACATAGCAATTCAATAATAAGTTTTATATGCATTAACCAAAATGAAAAGAAGGAACAATAATAACATGCACCAACACTAACCATAAATTGTTAGTCAATAGAGATGATTTATAAAAGTAAACTTGAAATGCCTTGCCAAAATTAGTTACTCTAATGCACTTGGATATGCTATACCCATTTTACAGGAGGTAAAGGATATTCTCCAAAGTTTGTTGCTTGATATCAGTTTTTTGTTACAAATTAATAATAATTGTTACTCATAATACACAAATGTAGGCTTCTACTAATTATTTGTACCATATCTCAAGTTCGAAATGATAGCTATTAAAACTGTTTTTCTCTTTCCAGGTTCATTGGCCCTAAAACATACACAAACAATGGCGCCCATCATGGAAATTTTTAGCTTTCACTTTATTTTCAAGAATAAACCTACCCAATTTTCTACCAAGATAACACACACGAACAACATAAAATCAAATTTCACAAATCATTACCAATGAAAACCCACCAATCATATTTCAGAATCGTTTACCTAAGAATCGATTATCACACAATTACAATTCAAAAAAAAAATATGGAGAAGCACAGCAGCAGCAGCAAAAGCACCAGGAAAGAAGTTGAATTAATGAAATAGCAAGATTTCTATACTAACCCTCTGGATCCGTACATGGTTGCGTATAATATCCAATCCTCTGCCAAAATAGAAAGATAGCAAATTGCGAATATCTGTATCCAAACTTGAAATTCTGTCTCTCGTAGGTTGAAGGAGACGGAGAAAATGGAACCCTAGTGCTGGGTTCAAATTAAAATAATTGTCATTTTTTATATTTTCTATCAAATTACTAAGATGTCCTTCTCTATCTTGGAAAATTTATTATCAGCCCAAACAGTAAAAATTTTCTTCACTAAGATCTATTATTTTCCCTTTTAGATACAAAATATTTTATTTGAAAATGCCATTGAAAATTTATCTATTTTTTCAATTAATTATTTTTCGAATTTTAATTTTTTTAATATCCAAAATTATATTCTAAAAGATATTTATTTATTTTAATTTATAAAAATAAAGTGGGCTAAACATTAGGTTAAATCTAAATAAAAATTTAGTAAAAATCTCCTCTTCATAAATCGGGACATTTAAAAAAAATATTAAAAAGTGGTGTTTGTAAAAAACAATTTAGAAAAATGATGTAATTTTCAATTTCGCAACAGCAGATTGTGAGATCAGATGTGAGACCAACGAAATGTTTGCCAACACACCGCTATTTATCAACATGTCATCACTGAACTTGAAGTAATTATTGTTTATATAGTTGGGGATAGACATCCTGCGAGCTTCACATTTGATCCTGCAACTTACCACTGCGAAATTGAAAATCACATCAGTTTTCTAAATTATTTTTGACACACATCACTTTTTAATTTTTTTAAAACATTATTTTAAAAAACATCCCTTATAAATCAGCAATGCTTTTTATGTAGTTTTTGTGATATTTTAAATCAATTAATCATAGAAACTACAAAAATTCTTAGATTAAATATTTGCAAATTTAATAGAAAAATCATCTCTCCATATATCAGCAATGATTTTTTGTCTGTATGATGAGGTTCGCTAGTGTATATGGTTTGGGGCTCTTATAAAAATCTATTACTCTGGGCAATGGGATGCTCATGCTGCCGAATGGTAGCTGAAGTTATATACAAATGTTGTATATAATAATGCATGCTAAATAATATAGACTAATATTATATAGGAAAAAAAAAGCATTATCTCATCCTGAATTTTAATATTTTTTTCATTGAATCCTTAAACTTCAAAAATTACAAATTGGATTCAACTTTTTGAGTGGAACATATTGGATCCTTATACTACGCGTTGGATCCATAAACTTATCGATTAGAACATATTAAATCCAAACGGACGTTAAATATACACGACTTTAATGAAACGTGTTTTAAACTATCATTTATTTCTGTTTATTTTGGACTTAATATATATTTTTTGAAAAATTCAGGAACTTAATATATAGTCTTGAAAATATAAGAATTTAATGTGAAAAAACGTTAAAATTCAAGAATGAAATTATGAATTTTGCCTATTATATAAGCTAATATTATACAGATTAATGTTTAAAGATTATCCAAATGATAATAGCATCCAAAGCTAATAACGACATATTCAATAAACAGTAATTCTGCTTAAAAAATAAACAAACCTATAAATTTTCCATTTATTCTTAATAAAAAGTGTAATATTATTTTTAATATTTTAATTTGTACAATATTATTCTAGACTTTTGAAAATTGAAAAGATTTTATGGCTTCAGTAGTCGAAGAAGTAGCCATGTGATATACTATAAAATAACAGAGATAAATTTTTGCTAATCTTAAAAGACAGAAAATAACATTATACTACAAACTATTAAAATAAAATTTTCATTTTTATCAAATATTCAATCTGCGAGTTCGGCATGTATATGAAAATTACGACAATGAAAGAATCATCCCCAACAATAGATTTTTACAGTATCTGATACAAATTAATCAGACCAACCGAATTTAAATACTGAACAGATATAACCTTCCAAAAAAACCGTGAAATACAACCCCAAACGTCTTACTTTTAGAGGTTTTTCCTTTTGGAATTTGCTGTTAATGTATTTGTTGAAAATTCAGCAACATTTAATTGTAGAGTATTTGAAAAATAATATCCAGAAGGCAATAGATTATCTCCAAGTAAAATAGAGAACTCTTTGAATATTTTTAATTTATAACTAATTAGGATAACTCAATCTTAATCTGATTAACTAAAAAAAGAAAACCACATACACAGGAATTCATGACTGCCCTGGAAAATACATCTTTATGCAAAGCAAAACAATGTTGTTTCAATGACATCTATCAAAGTAGAATATATCAATATCACTACACTTTCAGGACAAACATATATACTATCACTTTGCACTATTTCATCATACAGAATTCCAAAATAGAAGCTCAACAAAACTTTGGAGCAAACACTAGTGCTAAATGACTTGGCAACTGTAAATTATTCCAACTCATAAATGGGTTTTCTACCGTTTTGCAAAATTTAACAGAGTTATATCACATTTTAGAATAGAATACAAGTTGGTAAACTAGTCCTGAAACAGCTAAAAGAACACCAGTTCACATCAAGAGTAATTATATGCCCATTATTTACTTATCCTCCTCCGCACGCAGCTTCTTATTCTCCAAAGAAGGCTTCCAGTGAATGTGATGATGAGATGAATTGATATTTGTACACCCATCAGTAATGGAGCTTTAGGGAGATATGGACAATTTAAGCTTGAACTAAAGGATCTTGCATAAATAAGTACTACAAAGAAAGAGTCACCCAGGCAGTCATTTCTTCTAAAAAACTATAAACATATAATGAAATTAACCAATGTTATAATCTTCAAATCTATACCTCAAATGATTTTCCTGATCTTTCATATTCTAGCATGGTTAGAGCAACTTCACAGCTTTGTGAGACAATAGGCTCGGGATCCTTTGAGAATTCCTCGAGAAGTGCAACACTTTGTTCATCTTGAATGTCACCAAATGTAAGAAGGCAGTCAGATTCAACTTAACACAACTTCAAAATTACAACAAAAAGAAACCATTTCAGGCATATATGCCATGGTGTAACCAGAGCTGTATAATTTAACAATGATGATTGAGCAATATATCATGTTTTAGAAAGAAAAGAGGTGCATTTCTCAGCAATCAGTCTCCCACCCCTACTTGGAAAGTAAAGCTTTAAAGATCACATGGCATCCCTTTTACTCTCTTTTAAGAAAATATCATAAAGGTCTTAAGCAACAGGAAGGTCCTACATTTCCCAAAATGAACTACGATTTCCTGCACATACACACTCGAGTTGCTTCCCTGGGAGGAGAGAACATTATGAACCTCCACCTTTATGCAAAATTCAGCCAGTCTAATAACTGTAAGCATGTTACTGAATCCCCATGATGATAATTTAACCAACAATAAACTATTTATTACTCCTTTAATTCTCGTAATTTTGGATTCTAGAACAAGCATTTGAATATTTTATATGCCAGTAAGAAGAAATTCAATAATCTACAAGATTTTCTATCCACTGCTCAGTCAACAGTATTCATGATAAGACGAATCACAATGCACTTATTAAACTGACTTACCAGCAATGGAACCAAGAGCTTCTGCAGCTTCGTGTCTAACCATTGGATGCTCATTTACATCCCTAAGGATTCTGCTGAGGGTAGCCGAAGCAGCTTTGTTCTGCAATTGGCCCAAAACATAAGCTACCTGAGATTGTGAAACAGAAAGAGAGATAAGCATTCAAAAAGTGGAAATTACATTAGAGACTAAAAAAATGTCAGACAAGGATAGAGTATCCCACAAAAAGTAATAATTTTTCAAGTGATTCATGTTGGAAAGCCAATGTGGAAAAAAAAAAAAACGCCAGCAAAAGTCAAAAATGGAGGTTTAAAGTGTTGGACAGCTTATGTTATAGGCTTCCCCAGTTCAGCTCCAAACCATTCCATTTTTTCAAGCTTCTAATTTTAGCATCATTTAGTTCTCAATACCACCAAAATTGTGAGGATCAATAAAGAATGTTTCTCATTTTTTTGAATAGAATTATAGAGAGGTTGTAACTCTTATTATTTCTCATAGTCAAGCTTTTCTACTTTTGTGTGTAGTTTTTCATCCGAATTCATATAGGGGTTTTTCACGCACAACAAGTGTGTTCAATTTTCTCAAATTTGTTTGATGTAATCCTGCTTTAATCCAGTCAATTTTATAACAGGTGGTATCAAAGCTCTGTTTGTGTATGTAGGCCTACTTATTGTATGCTCTGTGGTTGCCACTCTATAGTGGATCCTCCACATCAGAAAATAAGTTGAATCATTATTTTTTTAAAGATACTAGGCACTATTTGAAAAAATTAAGCACACACAAAAAAAAAAAATTGGAGTGAAAAACCACAAATAAAAGTAGAAAAATTTCACTATGAGAAATAATAGAAATTACAACCTCTCTATATTTCATACAAAAAAAAAAAGAAACATTCACTATTGACCCTCACAGTTTTGGTGGGATTGAGAACTAAATGATGCTAAGATTAGGATGTGAAAAATGGAATCGTTTGGAGATGAACTGATGAACTGGGGAGGCCAATATATAGGCCTCCCATTTCACATTAGCTATCCAACAATAAGCATTCTAATACCAAATGAACTCAAGTAGCTTACTGGGTATGGTCAGTAAGCACTAGAACAGAACCCTTAACAAAGTCTAACAATTAAAGGCAACTTCAGTACAGCCCTATTTGCATACTATTAACTCTGATGCATCATGACCTGATAAAAAGCCCCAAATTAAATAAAACAAATAGACACTAGGAAATCTAACATACCTCATGCTTAAGTAGAGCACTCTTTGCACACAAAGATTCAATTATGGCAGAAACAACCTCATCTCCACCATGATTTCTCAGTGCAAAAAGAGCAGCATAGCGCTCATACATGCCCTTTTCTTCATCCAAAAGAGCTTCCCTTGAAGTAAATTAATATCAGTAAATAATATAACCCAATTATTAAAATGGGCAAAAAGTTTATATCTTCCAACATTAGACATACCTCAACTTATCAACAGAAGAACAAGCAGAAGCTGGAGCAGCAGGGTCTACTGTCATAAATGGCGACCTTTCAATAGTTGATGATCCATCGCAACTGTCTGCAGTATTCATCTCCTCAATTCGTTTAAGAGCTAGTTCACAAGTTTCTCTAACCTCCTGAGCAGGATCAACAGCCAAGCTATTCTTCAAAATAAGAACATTACTCTCTAAACCAATTGCACCAAGAGCTTCTGCAGCCTGCATGGCAACAGTGTAAGTTCCATTCAATTATAGTTATCTCCGATAATAAAACAAATAAGACTTCAATAAGAACTCACTTCATGGCGAACAATGGGATGCAATGAAAGATCATTTAGAATAGCAGCTAAAGCAGGTATAGCTTCATAATCTTGCATTTGCCCCAATGCAAATGCTGCCTCATGTGCCAGCAAATTTGACAAGTCCCTTGTAGCTAAAAGGAAGTTGAGAAATAAAAATATCAATTCAACTGAAGAAGAATCACTAAAATTGGAACAATTAGATAAGATACATGAATGATGAAATAACACAACCATAAGGATAAAGTATCCTAGATTTAGATGGTGGAAACAGTTGGTTTATTGACGATTAAGACAAAATTTAAGATTTTGGATGCACTGAAAATCATGTATGTATAGAAACTCTGTAACAGAAATCAAATTGCTAGGCAAAATACCAACTCTGTTACATAAACATGCCCCACAAAAATGAAGAAGGAAAGAAGAAAAACAAAAATTTCATACTAGACACACTTTCCAGCCAGAATTAGCAATATAATTACTTCACGAAGCATCACAATTACTTCAAAAGGCACCAAGGCAACTGTGCTTCCAAAATTAACAAGAAGATTAAAAAAACGAAAAGATACCGAATTAGACAAAGAATTGTACTAAAAGAAGTCAGAACAAAAGCAGACCTTGAATAAGGGCATTGCGGGGGGCGGGGCCCTTAAGACTGCGAAGAGAGAATAGGGCTCTGAACCGCTCGGAGATGGAGCGGCTAGGGTCAAGCAATCGATCGCAAAGGAATTGCTCCATGTTGGATTGAGATTCAATGGTGGTTGTCAAGGAACCCATGAATCGGCAATGTGGCTTGTGGCACTGCCCAGGATTATGCGTCTCTTAACATAATATGGAGTATTGACCAGTGTAGCACAACGTCACCACCAAATACCAAACGTCTCAATGTTGCATTAGCCTCCAATATGCTGATGTTTTATGCTCCCGCTACAAGAATCAATCTATTACTACTAATTAAAGAAAAAATAGGAATATATGGTTTAAAACCCGGACTTGATCAACTGAACTATGGTTGACCGATTTGACCAGTCAACAGATTTTAAGAAAAAAAATACTGCTCATACCATGTGCACATGTGATTTGCTGCGTGCATGCGGTGCACGGACATTTAGTGCATGTATATTTTGACCGTTCAATCATTAGAATGTGCACAATCCAACGATTGAGATGCATGCTTATTAAATTACTACTAGCAGCTTACCAAATATAATAATAAATTTTAATGAATAAAAAAAATCATATAGTTGTGTATCACTTTGATTGGACTGATATAATAAATACAATTATTCATAATGCAAATTTACTTTTTTTAAGATAAAATAGATTTTATTGTCAAAGCATTTATATATACACACATACATACAAGTATTAATTTTAACATTAGCAAATGAAAAATTAATAGTAAATATGAAATATTATGAATTTACATAATCATTACAATGATTTGCAAACCTCAAAAAGAAATCTAACTGGCTGCCCAATTAAGAACAAGATACCCATTTTACAGGAGGTAAAGGATATTCTCCAAAGCTTGTTGCTTGATATCAGTTTTTGTCAAAAATTAATAATAATTGTTATCATTTCGAACTATTAAAACTGTTCTTCTCTTTTCAAGTTCATTGGCCCTAAAACATACAAAAAAAATGGCGCCAAAATCATGGAAATTTTTAGCTCTCGCTTTATTTTCAAGAATTAACCTACCCAATTTTCTACCAAGATAACACACAAGAACAACTAAAATCAAATTTCAAAAATCATTACCAATGAAAACCCACCAATCATATTTCAGAATCGTTTACCTACGAATCGATTATCACACAATTACAATTCAAAAAAAAAAAACATGTGGAGAAGCACAGCGGCAGCAACAAAAGCACCAGGAAAGAAGATGAATTAATGAAATTGCAGGAGTTCTATACTTACCCTCTGGATCCATACATGGTTGCTTATAATATCCAATCCTCTGCCAAAATAGAAAGATGGCAAATTGCGAATATCTGCATCAAAACTTGAATTTCTGTCTCCCGTAGGTTGAAGGAGATGGAGAAAATAGAACCCTTGCGCTGGGTTCAAATTAAAATAAGGGACTTTCACAAAAATACCTAAAAATAGAAAGCAAATTTTAAAAATGCCACTTCTTTTTTTTCCTTTCAAATTTACCTTTTTTTAAATTTACACTTTTAAAAATACCTCTTTTTCTATTTAACTAAAACTCTCTTTCATTCATTCTTTTCCATCGTCTTCTTTCCTTCTTCCCTTCTTCTGCGTTTTTTTTTTTCAACTTCTTTTCTTATGTGGCTCATATATGTGGCTAGATAGATTTCAATTCAGTTGTGCAAATTTGGTGGTTTGAGACGCGTTTTAATCATTCTTTTATTATTTTCTACAATGAATAATGAGTAGTTCTATATTTTATTAAGGGATCCTTTAATCCTCTCCCTCAATATAATGACTCTGTTTTGAGATTTAATATAAACATCAGCTAAGTTATTTCAATACTCCTACGATTCTCTATATCGAATGTGTTTTGATTTAAGTTTTGATGTATCTAATAGGCGGTTGAAACTTAGATCTGAATGTTGTTTATGGATATGAATATTTGATTGTTCTAATATTGCTCTGTTCATCATTTTTTTGCGTTCTGAGAAGGAGTTTGATTGGGTGAATTCATGTTTTTATTAGATTTAAATAATTTGCAGTAGAATGAAAACGAAGAGCTTCGTGGTCTTGTAGCTTCGTTGAATTTAAGAACTAACAGATGGCAAAGAGTGATTGACAAGCACATATATATGGGCGCTAATGTGTTCTCATTTTCAATGCCTTCATGGCCAACTCCAATTCCATCATTCCGCTCATCCTCTAATTAACCCAAATTCTAGATTCTCAAATATGTTTTGATTCAATTTCAACAGTTAATTGCCTGGTTTCTATGTAAAAATTTTGGTTTGGTACTTCTCAAATAAAGTGGTCGACAGTCTTTTAGTTATTTATTATAATTATTTGATCATAGTTTTTTTCTTTCAGTTTACTGAGATTCATTTTCTTGTACGAGATTAATTATTTAGTGTAGTGTTGCAGTTGTTGTCTGTGTTTTTATAACATGCGTGATGTCAATACAATGCCCCTGGATTTTGATAAGGGAATAGTTCATGGAATGCTAATTGGTTAGAAAATTAATAAATTAGACCAATAATAAAATATCATATTGAATAAACAAGTTGCAATACATGGCAATTTTCAATTGATTTAATCCACATGGATTTTCTCAAAATCTTATCTGAAAGAGAAAAATCCTTACATTAGTTTTACCATATAGTTCAACGAACCGAAACCTATCTTGTAAGAGATTTGCTACAGAGAAGTGCAAAATTGAAAGAGGAAATATATTCAAAAATATTATTATTAATATTATTGGGGGAAGGAAGTATATTCAAAAATCATGACCAAATAAACATGTTGTAGTTTATATTATTGGGGGAAGGAAGTATATTCAAAAATCATGACCAAATAAACATGTTGTAGTTTATATCTCTTAATATAAAATTTTTTATATCTGACATAAAAAGTTTCAAATACACTTTATCTTGTCAATTATTGGGAAATCTTTTTAGAATGAAGGAGGTTGCTGCCTTGTTGGTCATCTAACTGTTATGTATAAGTACCAAATCTGCATAATTATTATTAAAACTCTATACTAGAAATTGGCATTCAAAGTGTTCATAATTTCTGTGTATCATTCCTGTTTATTATTAGAAACAAAAACCTCCGCTCTCAAGGGAATATGAATACCTAACACCTTGAGATAATAAATTGACAATAATTTTCTCCACTTGAGTACTTTATAGAAATAGTAGCACTCGAGAGTCACAAGTGATTTAATAAGTGTCCCTTCACCGGCCAATAAATTTCTGAGTCAGCGTTGGATAAAATAATCAAATAAATAAATTTGGAATCACCACTTGCTGGTAGTAAGGTGATCAACTATAAACCATGTTCTTGATTACAAAAAGTGTTGCATATCATATTTAAGAAAAGTGAACTGTTGAAAAAAAAAAGAAAAAAGAAACTGATAAGAGTGGAAATAACATAAGTGGAGAGTAATTTGGGAGATTAGATTTTATTTCAAATAGAAAGAAAGAATTTTTGAGGCATGGGATTCTAATCTTGAAAAAATAAATAAGTGTTTCGGTAGGTAAAGGGAATAAACAAAGACTTAAATTAATTCGAAAATCGATAATAATGAATTTTTAAATAGAAAAAATAAGGAGAAATAATAAGGAAGAATTTGGTATACCAGACGGTATACTGGTATACCACCTGGTATACCAAATTCCAGAAATAAAATTGTATTTTGAAATTTGGTATACCAGACGGTATACCGGTATACCACCTGGTATACCAAATTCCACAACTAAAATTGTATTCTAGAATTTGGTATACCGGTATACCACCTGGTATATCAAATTTCAGAACTAAAATTGTATTTTGAAATTTGGTATACCAGACGGTATACCGGTATACCACCTGGTATACCAAATTTCAGAACTAAAATTATATTTTGGAATTTGGTATACCATCTGGTATACCTGTATACCATCTGGTATACCAAATTCCAGAACTAAAATTGTATTCTGGAATTTGGTATACCAGATAGTATACCGGTATACCAAATTCCAAAACTAAAATTTTATCCAATATTTTGGTATACCAGACGGTATACCGATATACCACGTGGTATACTAACTTTCATAACTAAAATTTTAAACGGTATAATTAAATAATTTTTTGTTTAGTACCTAAACATGATAAAATACTACTACAAAAATATCTATTGATTAAGCTTGAATAATATATATACATATACAAACTGATAAAGGACATTAAAAGAAATATACGGTCTCATTTACATATATTTTCAAATTTAAAAGATCCTCTACTCTATTGCTTTCTTGTTGTGCTTTAACAACAGAGAACTCCACATCTTTGTTGTCTTGAGTTCTTTGGAATTCTCATCTTACATTGTGCAGAGGGGCACCAAGATTTGTGCCATTTTCACCTATTCCTTGCTGTAAATTTCGAATAATTATAGTTAAAACAACTGAAAAAATAAGAATTCGATACTCTGAAATTAAGATGAGAAATAAATCAAAGCAAATCAACTAGAGAACAGATGAATGAATGGACCCACTTTTATCTACTTTTGTCTACTTCATCCTCCTCCTCCTGCTCTACTTTCTCTCTCTCCCCCCTTAGGTCAGCTACCCATATAAAGCCCCAAAACCTGCATCACTCCTGTCAAATACCACATCTGAGCTCACAACTGCCAACTGCCACAAGCTGGCATTCTAGTCAGGTTCTGACAGAAAATTGGCAAAGAAATCTATGCATTCTAGTAAAGCATAATGCTTTCAAAAAAAGATCATGCATAATCCCTCATGAGGATATTTTCAAACTACTAGAAATGAAAAAGGTAAGGAAAAATCACAAAGCAATTTAGTAAAAAGAAGCATCTGCAGCCTAATTGAGCACTATACCATGGCATTTATATAAAGACAGAGAACACACTTAATGAATAGACTAATAAAGATTGTAGGAAGTATATGAATCTGAATTGAGATAATGTACAAATAATAGTACATTGAGGACCTTCATAAATAGAAAATTGAAAGAGAATTATGATAAGTGGAAAGTTGGCAAAATTTACTGCTATTAAATGGGAAAACATATACACAACAAAAGTACAAAAATAAAATCTCATATTTAGACAAAGGTAATTACTTCACATAGCAGAGTACAAACAAAAGAGAAAAACACATAGGCTCCTAAAATTAATGTTGCCCATGATATCAACAACTGACCCTAGCAAAATGCAAAAAATAGAGATCCAACCAAAACCAAACTCCAAACAAAATAAAAATCAATAAACCTATCTCTAATTCAAATCAGATGAAAAAAGAACAGAGAGAGAAAAGAAAAATGATACGTACCAAATAAAAATGGAAGAGATAATTGTTCTAATCACAACTGATTCTAATTGTTCTACCATCGTATCTTCTAATTTCATTTCTAATCCGAACAGATAGCTGCCATTTTCTTGAATAAGTTGATACTCGATTACAATTGTTGGGATTTTAGCAATGTAGGGCCAATCCTGTGCTGCATCTTTCTGACAGCTAGGGACAGTAGCTGATCCACAAATATTGCAAGGAAGTGAGGTTGGACATCCACTCTGGTATACACTTCTTATTAGGACAGACTTCGAGCTTTAGACATTGCAGAGTGGTGACGTATTGAAGACCCGTTGGAAGATCCTCCAAATCTGCCATTGTATCAAGTCGAAGAGAACGAAGGCTTTCAAAGCCTTGCCATTCTTTGCCATCTTCACTGCACAGAGTTTTCAGTGGGCAATGCCAAAACTCAAGTAGTTCAAAACAAGTGAGGTTTTATAGCAACTCTTCAGTTCTAAAATCTTCCATGTACCAAATAAGAAATTTTTTAATTGAGAAAGAGCAGAGAAAGGTGAAGACGAAGAGGTTGATTGTGATACTGAAGTCTCCATTATATTGTTCAATAGACCATCTCCTTCAATAAACAGCTCTTGTAGAGATGGAGAAAGCGGCATCCATGTGAGGTTAGGGCAACCTCCGATTTCCAAATTAGAAAGACAAGGAAAGTAGGGTAGCTCCACCCTTGGTGATAATGATGATCTTACAAATTCCTCCAGATTAGGGCAGTCACTGAGGTAGAATTTCTTTAGGGAAGGAAAGAAGAACAAGATAACATAGGAAAAAGACAATGTCGGCAAGAAGTGAAAAGTGATAAAACCCTAAAATGGGTATTTAGGGTAAAACATAAAAAACGGCATTTTTAAAAATAAAAAATTAAAATAAGATATTTTTAAATATTTTAAAGTTTTGACTGCATTTTTAAAAATGAAAATTAAAAAAGTGGTAAAACATGTAATTTCCTCAAATGAAAAAGATGTATGTACTATTTGGGCTGAGTTTTTCCGTCAGCATATGGGCTTGGAGTTGACTGGCCATTTTCCAGGACCGGGCAAGCTCTACCAGAATATGTATGGTGGAACCTGGAACGAAATGGAGAGAGATACCATTGGAAATTTCCCGCGTCAGCCGCCACAATAAGACATTCACATGCCCATACATAATGACAAAATGGGTCTTTCAGTTTTAATCAAATTCTATAGTTTTGAATGGTTGCAGTTCTTTACTATCGTCTGCTATCAGTGCCAATCCAAGGTTTGTATTTCTCTCTCTGTTTTTTCATGGATTCCCTTTTTGTTTCTCTATTTGCTGTTTTCATTATTTGATAGGTTCACTCGCCGTTTGTCTCTTTGCTGGGTTCTGATTCTGATGCTATTTCACTGACCCTTTTTTTTTTTTGAATTGATTGATAGGTTTATGGTTTTCGAAGGCCAGTTGGGCGGAGACCGATGATCCATCTGTACCCACTTTAATCGGAGATTAAAGGTGACTAAACCTGGTTATTAACTACTTGATTTTGGTATTAATGTTTCAGTCTTTGCAATGCTTGTCACTTTTCTTTCTTGGTTTTAACGGTTGATTCTTTGTTACATGCACCATCAATCATCTTTAAGAGTTGGTTTTGCAATTTGTTGCCTTTTCTTTTGCGCTTTTTAATTGTATACAAGAGCTGGAAGATGAAGATAGTTTACAATTTTTCCTCTGCTAATGCGCAATTGCATCCTTCTTTTCTCTTAAAGTAGAAAGAAGCAAATGAAGCTTTGGGTCAATTCAAAAATGTCATTGGATTCATGTTCCAAGATCAAAGACTGGAATAGAACCAATTAGTTGTGGACTTTTCTCATCTAAATTATGCATATGGGAGATTTCTAGTTTTGCACCCACCATTCGACTTGTTGAATAGTCATCTTGCTTTATTGTAGAAAACAAACTTGTAATTCTAAGAGATTTACCTCCACCAATATTTACTGTTTCATTTTTCTTCCGAACAGATTACTTTGGCTTCTCGTATTTGGTTTTCAATAAAATGGGCTTACATGACAATGGTAACTTGAGTGAGCTATATCAAAGTTTGAGTGGTTTTCTAAGAGTATGCATATTTCGTGTTCTATCTATGGGGGTCATCCCCAATCATATTGCCTTTATAATGGATGGAAATCGAAGGTATGCTAAGAAGCAGAACTTGAAAGAAGGGTTTGGTCACAGGGCTGGATTTTCATCTCTAGTATCTATCCTTAAGTATTGCTATGAATTGGGAGTGAGTTATGTAACTGTGTATGCCTTTAGCATCGACAATTTTAAAAGACGGCCCGATGAGGTTAAGGAGCTTATGGAATTGATGTTGGAAAAGATGGAGGAGTTGCTCAAGGAAGAAAGCATCGTGAACCAATATGGAGTCAGAGTGTACTTTATAGGTAATTTGAAACTTCTGAGTGAGCCGGTCAGGATTGCTGCAGAAAAGGTTATGAAGGCTACTTCTAAAAACACCAAGTATACCCTCTTGATCTGCATAGCTTATACTTCCTGTGATGAGATTGTACACGCTCTTCAAGAATCATGTATAAATAAAAGGGAGGAAATTCAACCATTGAGATTTTGTGAGGATAACAGTGTTTACACTGAAAAAGTAGATGGCAAGATGATAAATGGTGTCATCAAACATGGTTTTCAAGAATACCAGAAAGATGCTGCAGATGAATCTCAAGCTACTGAGGAAGTTGAAGATGGCGAGGCTGTTGTTCAAGGATCCCATGATGATAAAGTATTGATGGGAAATGGAAACGGCAAATGCGTGACTTTTTCGGAAGAGAGTGATAATTGCTCTTTCATAAAGCTGGTAGACATTGAGAAGCACATGTACATGGCAGTAGCTCCTGAGCCTGACATAGTAATTAGGAGCTCAGGAGAGACCCGCCTGAGCAACTTCCTACTTTGGCAGTCTAGCAACTGCCTGCTGTATTCTCCGGATGCATTTTGGCCTGAGATTGGTTTATGGCATTTGGTGTGGGCAGTGGTAAACTTCCAACACAATTACTCCTACTTGGAGAAGAAAAGAAAGCAAGTTTAACGTATTTGATGCTGCTGCAAAGGGTTTGTTATGCCACTTATTTCGCGGCAACTGTGTGTCACTGGTGTGTTCTGAAAGCTGAAAAGTTCAATATGTCGCATCTTTCTCTTTCTTTGTAACATCAGAAACTTAATTTTTCAAGCATGTGCCATATTTTATGTGCAGGGGTGCTTTGGCATGGAGTTTTGAATATACAAGCAAGTTAACTAGTAAATCCATTGGAAGCATATTTATCCCCAACGAGATTTACATATGTAGTTGTATTGGCAGATCTCCGGTTTTGAAGCATGGTACACATTAAAGCTTGATATCAAAGCTTTAATTGATTGAAATCATTGGCTGGTGTTGTTGGAGCTCAGTATCATTTTTCTTATTTTTTGTATGACTCATGCTTTTTTCTGATGGGAAGATGAGTGTTGAATTCGCAGAACCTTTTCTTTTTCTTTTTTTGCTAAAGTTTTCGTGAAAACTCTGAGATTGCAAGTTTTGAACATTAATCAGAGTAAAAAATTGAAGAACAGGAAAAAAAAAATGAAGAAAAATCTAAGTAATGAATTTATAAACATAGTCTAAGCTCTAGATAAGAGATATCTTGCTGTGAAAATACTTGGAAAGAAAGACTAGATTGTGTAATGATAAAATGCAAAAGGAGTACTTACCTAAAGGATATGATCCCTTATTGAGCATAAGGACGAATGTTAACTTATTTACTTGCAGAAGTGCCTAACATGAATCTGAACTTTGAACTACGGTGAAAATTTACCATCAATGCTTTCTTTTGCAGGTTTTGTTTTCTTGGTGAAAATTGTGAGATTGCAGGTTTGAAGTGTTACAAATGAAAACTTATTGGTATGTAATCCTGCCATAAATAGGTGTGAAATGAAGAATCTCAGTCTATTGGTCAAGAAGGTTTTATTACAGCAAACTTGCACAACTGAATTTGCATACTCTTTTGCCATAGTAAAAGTTCTATTCAAAATCATTACCAAATGTCTCACAGTTAATTCAGCTCTTCTAGAAGTTAATAAAAATTATTCAAGGTTTATCCGGTTTTATATAATAGGAGTCTAACTAAAATTTAATCCATAAATTGGAGGATATTTGTAAATATCTCAATATAATATGCAAGCAATATCGAGGACGGTGATGTGTTGCTTTTGCTTCTCATGAGCTGTATAACTTTCCACTGATTGATTTGAAAATGAGGTGTGATTGAATTGAAAACCTTAGTACCAGTCATAGATTTGGACATGAAGTGTCACCTACTTCTTACGTTTCCAACACTTAACCATATATTTTATGACTTGGACTCCTTTTAGGTCTTTCTACAAAAGCATTTCCTCGCCTTCTTACTTAGACTTTTCTATGTACATACATCATATCAGATGGAATCGTGATCCATGTCCGAATCATTTTAAATGGTCTTATTTTATTTTCATCTCCAAGGTGCATAAAAGAATGCTGACCATGTCTAGATTCATTTCATTGACGGGTTCAATTTCCTTGTTGAGATTAAGACAAAATGGTCTATGTTCCCACCTCAATCCCAAGCTCTATTGTGTCAAGTAAAGTGATAGATAAATAACTCCAACTTATGAACTTCTTGTAGTAATTTGAGCTCTTGCAACATAACTATGGCTCAATCTTTGTGGCCTTGTGTTCTTACTGCTTCTCTTTTAGTTATTTCATGCAAGGTTGTATCCACCTCTCACCCCCACCAAGGACTCAAATCTCTACACTTTGCACTCTACCAACATGAGACCGTCAACAAGACAGGTTACATCATAGTGAATGGTGTTGCAGGAGCAAACATTAGTCAAACCACGCTGCCTTTCGGTACCATCTTTGTT
Source organism: Excoecaria agallocha (assembly GCA_037975025.1). Taxonomy (NCBI): domain Eukaryota; kingdom Viridiplantae; phylum Streptophyta; class Magnoliopsida; order Malpighiales; family Euphorbiaceae; genus Excoecaria; species Excoecaria agallocha. The sequence goes on from CM075811.1 coordinate 34,878,695, forward strand.
TTCCAGGATCCTATGACAGTTACCCCCAACCGAACATCCAAAGTTGTTGGTGTTGCAGAAGGAACATCTATCACTTCCAGCCTTGATGGACTCACAAGCACTTCTACCGCTAAGATCACTCTGCGTTTGAAGCATCACAAAGGGTCAATCTCAATTGTCGGAGGCACACATAATGTCAAACCAGCCAATCATCCTGTAGTCGGAGGCACTGGCGATTTCTTGTTTGCTCAAGGTTATGTTACATCTTCGCCGTTCGATCTCAGTGGCATCACCGTCATCTACAAGATAGAATTTCACCTTTACTGGCCACCATATGCAGAGCAAGTTCATCCTGTCTGAACAGTAAACTGAAAATCCATTTCGACATATTCAAATAACTATGAATACTTGATTCTCATCTGTAGAAGTACTAGTCTTTTCTCTTCACTACTATTGTTTTGTTATCAGTTTTTATTAGCATGGAATAAAAAGTAATAATCAGGAACAGAGGATTCTAAAATGATGAACAATGATCAGCAATTCAAATCCAACCAAAACAAGGATGAATTAAAATTTGTCTGTTCTTTACATATTACATAGAGATCGTAGGATACCATGTCAGATATTGGCATGCAAGCTTCTACAAAAATGCTTATGCTAGCAAATAATTCCTGTCATTTTTATAAACGTGGAGATACATATTTAAAAAAGGAAAAAGTTGGCACTAAGGCCAAGAAATGCTTTCTGAGATAATTGATCAATAATCAAAACTATGTAAACTAAAAATGTTTAAAAAATAATGAAGTGTTTGAAGCTAGGAATTTCACAAAAAATAATTATGTTTGCAGGAGCATTCTGAATCTATAATCAACGGCGAGGTTTATGCAGACGAGGCCGATTGCAGAAGATCCGTCCATTGGCCCTCACAAAAATTGCAATTGCAACAGTGACGCTTGCCCACATAATAGAGAAGAATAAGTGTCGATAATCGTATTGAACTGTAGAGAAAGGTGAAACAGTTAGACAAATAAGTAGTAGACATATAAGTGTGTGCTTATGTCAACAGAGAGCAAAAAGGATCCATTTAAACATAATATCACATACAAATGCATACAGCAGCTTAAAACCTTTTCTAATTTCTACCATTAAAAATCAAGTATTTGGATCACTGAAAGGTGTTTGTTTCAGCTGTTGGGATTTGGGAACCAGCCAATAGCAACCAGGTCAATGCAATTGTTCAACTCTCAACAACATATTCAGTGTGTAAGTAAACCAAAACTTTTCAACACCCATGGCTATTTTGAACCGCAAAGAGCTAATAATTCATTCCCTTATTTGAATGCGAAAAATCAGGATAGAAATCAAGATTTACTTTAAAAAAGGAAATGGAAGAGAGTAAATGAAAATATATTCTCAATAAAAACACATGTTGAATTTCTATCATAGATTTAGGAAAGAGAAATGAGACATTTACTCTGTTTAGTTTCCTTTACCTTCACTTTTAAGGTAAAGTTTAAGGTAAATAGAAGTGAAGATATGAAGTAAATTATTTACTCTATTTCACCTTCTTTTACTTCAATTTCTCCCCTTGATTTCTTTCCCATACTAGAGAAAGCAAAGCAAATAAATTTACTCTAACCTCTATTACCCTCAATTCCTCCATCCAAACAAAGGCTAAAAACTCCAAAATTTGAGAGTAGATTTTCTTAATATTTGAACCAAAGTATCCTAATTGTAATTTATCAGAAGTATGCTTATCCTTTTACGAATTAATATTGATAACAGCAATTATAAAAATCCTTATCAATGTTAAATTAATCATAATTTCATATTTGCATCCAAATTGAGCATCTAAGAAAATAAATAATAGACTTTCTCATTGGTGCTTTCTATCACTTGCTTACTATAAAGTCTCAATAACCAAATATTCCTGGTAATTAACATGGTAACAGCAACAATTAGATTATATCACAGGCAATTTTCATGTTAACAGTAAAGTTCATAGTAAATCAAATGACTCATCATTTACTAGTCCCAATAGATCTTAGCTGTCAACAATTTGAGTGCACTTTCTTATGTAGTTTAAGCATGTCATCAAGTAATTGATCTATATTTCGACAAATTCGTTTACAATTATATTAGATAAAAATCTATACATTAAATATATATACATTGTGTTGCTGATGAGGTTTTAATTTCAAAATAAACAAAATTTTGAACAATTGAGCCCCTTCTTTCAGAATTAGATCATGTTGGAGTGGTAATCTACCTTGTAACAATTATCACACCAACAGATAGGAGAAAGTTTTGACAAATTATTTTCATGATTGTCTAAAGAAAGCATTAATTTAACAAGAAAAAGAAAAGAAAACATAGCTAAAGCTACACAATGTACAAACAATTTTCTTTCCTTCTCTTGTTTGTTCTCTCCTTATTGTTACCTAAATATCCTCTATCACAATAACCATGTTATATTAGAAATTTCATTGGAGGAGACAAATGCCAATACTACACTTTGGGGGCATCCAGGCCATTCATATTTGCAGATGAACGACAACCTCCAACTCAGATGTCACCAAAAAATATTTTGTCCAATCACAAGCTATCATAAAGTTTCTAGAAGCTATAAAAATGGACTTCCAAGAATATAAATAAATGGATTTAGTCAAGATGGTTATTAACCTTTTGGCTCTATTAGTAATGCTTATAGTTAAGTAATTATGAAAAAAAAAGAAACTCCTATTGAGGTCTCCATATTGCCTTCAGTATCCTATATAAATCATAGTGGAAAGTTGCACATATTTACTAAATTAGTCTTAGTCAAACTCTCACCTTGGCGAAGTGAAATCATGGCAAAGAAGAACCCAATCAAGACCAGAGACAAAGCCAGTGGAAAAGACTGCAAAGTAAATGTGAGGTTAGAGGTTGAGGTGATTAATCTATGCAATGGAAGGAAGATTAAATTAATAATAATACAAACATGAGAATCTTGTATCCATTTAAAATCACACTGGAAATAATGTCAAAGGCAGTTTAAAAGACTATTTTGGCAACAAGCAATTAATTTTGCAAATAAATCCTGGTGAATTAATTATACCAGTATGCTCAAGGATGAAATAGCGTTTGGTACACATTTGACATTTCCATAAGTTCCACGTTGTAAGCATTATTAATGCAAAAATAAATTCCAAAGACGCACATTATCAAGAGCAATGCTCATTTGAGTTTTACTCACAGCTATGTTCTCAAGGCCTCCTGTTTGTGATGGAGGGGTCATATCTCGGCTCACAGAAACGATGTAATGTCCATGTAAGAGATCAATTGCATCCTTCACATGTATGCCAAAATGGAAATATTGGTCAGTAATTTCACTAGTGTCAGTAATTTATCACACATACACAAAGGGAAACAAATTATGATGAGCAATCCACTATTTCTTAAATTGTATCATATTAACCTCACCTGTTTTTTACCATCAGAGAAGTTATTCAGATAATAGCGAGCAAGGGCGTTCCAGCCATCATTAACGATTCCTTGGGTTGTCCGCTTACCATATCTGCATTTCAAGTGGAGTTGAAATGTGCAGTGATCAAAGCATAAGCATATCAATGACATTGCCAAGAGTAGCAGACAATAAATTAGCTTTTTGAACCAAAGCATTAAAATAGCAGGAAGAATTGCAATGGGGTAAAGAGAATATGCACAGTATTCAGATTTACATCTCCCACATTTCACAAGTACCATGACTTTAGTAACCGAGATACTATGCATAAAGCCAAATTTAACTCTTTAACATATTATAAGGGCAGAAAACTCACTATGTGTGCTAGTAAAAGAAAAATGGCGGATTCTTATGCAGCACAAGCATAGCATCTAAGGTAAGAACTCAGAATATTCAGGATGAAAACAGTAAAAAAACGAGGAGGTAACCCAGATGACCTGCGACCAGGTTAACTGGGTCACCAGGTTTCCCTAGGATCTATGTCAGATATTAGTGAGGAGCCGACCAATCAAGCTGCTGAGCAGTAATCACCGGTAAGTGGTTGGACCAACAAGGTGAGTCAGGATTTCAGAACCTTGCTAAAAATTGACACACAGAGACACATATATGTAAGCCTGACCAACTTGTATACAAGCATTAACTAACAGCATTATAGATAGGAAAATACATGAGATAAACATGCATCTGCCAATATAATTTTAGGAAATTCACTAAGCTGTGTGCCATCAGTCTTCAGTAAATGCAGTGGTGAAAAGCATTAGATCTACAAATAAGTACCTTACAAAATCCCCTTTTAAAGCAGGAGTTCCAGAATATTGTATGCTTATGTCATCCCCATGATTTGCCCACACTGAAGATATAAGAACAAGAGAAAGCAAAATTCAAATATTCAAATCTTGTTGAACAACAACAGCAGTAGGCATCAAAGAGTGCTGCTCATATATCAAGCTCCATAAGTATTCTTGGATCAATCAGATAACATGAATGTACTCACATAGTTTAAAGCATTCATCAAAATTTGGATGTGTGCTAATAGTTTCTTCTGCTGTGAAAAGCCCAATTCTCTTAAGTTGGAGTTCTAACATTCTTCGACCAATCATGCTCTGGAGCCATAAATTAAGATTCACATAGGCCATCAAACCAAAAATGAATAAAGATAGAGTAAAATCATATAAGAAATGATTTTATGGCATAGCACTGCAGAGAAGTTAAAGAAAGTTACAGGTTTTGAAAGGTAAATCAATTATGCAAGATACAGAAGCAAAACAAACACTTTTATCAATGACAATATTCTTAATTTCAGGCCACAATTAGCATAGACTTCCTGTGGAAGTATCTTCCTTTGGCGTACAAGAGATGAAATTAGTTGAGGAACACAATCAAACATATGGCAGAAAACAGAAGCAGGCACTTCCAATGGAATGATAATCTCTCACTCATAAGCATTAAGGTACCAAGTTAATGGGTATTCATATGATAGGCACAACCATCTATATAGAAAGTATATGGTAAATTTAAGGCCAACATTCAAGAATACCCAGGCAATATAACTTCTGATTTGCAAAACTTTTGCTTTATCTTGGTTGGCTGTAATTAAATTCATAAGGGCCACATTATCAGCCAAAAACAACCTACCTGAGTGACATTCGTGCGGTCCAAGCAATCAATACAATTTGTCCTTACAACCCCACATTGCTCTTTCATTTTCTCGCCCTTTTCATTCAACAAAAGGTACCTAGAAATAAATTATCAAAATATTGAAGGCAAACTAACGTCAATTTCTCAACATAAATTGGTAAGACCTCTATATTAATTATAATTAAATGCAACAAAAATATATCCAAGTGAAAATCAAAAATAAGATTTTCAAATATCTTAACAAAACCATACCCGCTTTTCTCAAGGAAATCAACAATTTGATCATAAAGGAGAGACAGGCGCTCAAAGTGAATATGCCCACAGATGTTGTGGAAATCGAAGTGCAGATATCTGCAACATTCAATAACCCTTCCGCATTTAATGAGACAATATATCGAAAACAAAAGTGAGAAATTGTAATTGGGAGAAAGTTCTACCTTACATCATCACTAGCAATATGCTGCATTGCATCAGCAAATTTTTCATTTAAACGTCCCTCACCACCATGCTGAAAAGTAAGTAAGCAGATCAACATATAGCCCATAAGCAGTCCAAATACATACATGCATTGCTTCACAACCAGCCCCACAAGAGATTATCCAAAAACATGACTATGTTGTGCAAAGCTCACAAGATTATTGCAAGCCCCCTTTCTGTACTTTAAAACAAAATTAGTGACTGACCAAGCAATGAAGTATATAAAAATCATAATGTACAGTCCAGTGACCACCCAATCATATAATTAAATGGACAAATCTCATAATTCTGGCTGCATTAGGACATGCACCTTGTTAACAAGGTCAACTGCCAAGACACTTCCATACTTTTTTCTCAAATCCAAAAAATGCCGCTCAGCTACTTGATGCTGAATAAAACGCAAAACAGAGAGCAGTCAGTTCAAATAACAGGTAAATAATGTAAGATCAAACAAGATCATAGAGAAATAAATAACACCCACCGCATCCTCAGGTCTGACAATTTCAAATTTTGGCTTATATGTCAAATCAACAATCTGTTCCCAAAGAAATGGAATTGATCCCCGAACCTAAGAAAATATGAGACATGATAAATTTTAGTAAAGAAAGGAGAAAATGGAGAGAAGAATGACCGGAATTTCTTTGATTTCTGTTGCTTGGCTGATACCTCAAGCACAAGGTTTATATAGAGATTTTTAAACCTCAATTAGGAAATATACAGCTGGCTATAGACCTATATCCAGACTACCAAGTCCCTTAATTACTGCACTTAGACAGCTAATATCATAACAAGACAATTGTAAATCCATAATTAGCAATAATTCGCAACTTCAGATTCTAAAGTATAAGAAGTAAATTGAGTAAAGTTGCCACAACAAGCATATATCCTGAAACAAATGGCAACCATTGCAATACTTCCTGGTTCAATCTATTGAAAAATTTCCTTTTTCAGCAATGCCAATTTCACACAATATTTAGGCAACATTCCATTCATTTCAGCAATTAAAATACTCCCTTCATATCCAGTATTCTTTAATTCAAAGAAACTTGTAAAATTATAGTGCTCCTATAGGACAAAAATAATCACATTTAGCCAAAAACATAATGTTATAGATAAAACAATACCTGAACAAATGAAGCTGTATATCCATTCATATGTACAATTTGCTCACTCTCAACAAAATTGGCAACATACCCATCAGAATCAGCTCCTCTCCTCCACATGCGAGTACCTTCCAAGAGATACATATTCTGATGAAATTACTTGAAGACAATTAATAGAAATATTGACATTTGATTATGTTAATATTAAGAATAACACAAGAAAATGTTCCATCAACATTTGAAGCATGAACAAAAACTTCAACTTTTGCCCTCATGCTTCCTCTAGAATCTGTCATGATTCAATGAGAAGAGAAACAATAACCTCACACAAATTACTTCATGCAAATTTTTCATTTTCATTTATAAAAAGAACTAAGATCATTTTATAAGCAACCCATCACCCTTACAAAATAGTTCATAAATCTGTAGTTCTGCAGACATTTTATTGAAATGATTAGTCATTCAAAAGAAATGAAAAATAAATGCAAACTGAACAAAACAAGATTCAGGCTATGTTTAACTTAAGAAGATTGGACAAATGTTTAAATTACCATTTCTCCTTGTGCATCTCCTAGCAATCAATGTAACCTCAATTATTTCTTTCCCTAACGCAGCTTGGAAGTTATGAAAGCCTGAGCATTAGTTAAGAAATAACTCAACTGGAAAGACATTAAAAAAAAACTGGTAGTATCTTAGCTAAACCAATCTTGTTTTAATCTCAAACAGAAAGATTATTATAAAGGATATTCCCTTGGATAACAGGAAGCAGATATGGATCAAGCTGCAGACAGGAGACCAACAAATTATTAGCATTATTAGCCACGAAGTCCCGTGCCATAAGAAAATAACCATTAGAACCAAGGGAACAACTCAACCTTGTTATCAATAAGCACTTCCAACATATAATTATTCCAGAGAAACCTGGGTTCTGCCTGTAACAAATGTTTGGTGACATTAGCAAAAATTACAATTTACTTGAATTATACCCGCCAAATATATTGATGAATATTTGCAAAATATGGAAAAAGAGTACTGTTCAGTATGTTGTATGCAGAAAATAGAGTTATTAAAAGGAAAAAAAAACACTTCTTTTGGCCTTTAAAACCATCACTTTCTTCATTGCAAGAATTATATAAAAAGGAAATGTGAAAGTATAGGGGAAAAAAAGGGAATGCGATGAAGTCAAATGCAAAGGATACCTGTCTCCAAAGAGGAAGTAATTTAGATTCATCACCCAAATCATGCAGTCTCTGTGCACTGTAACCAAAAAAGTAAAATAAACTAAAAATATAAAATTGTACAAATATCAACAGTCTTGCTGTCAAAGTAACATATGTGCCACACATATTCATAATATGGAGAATTATTTTTTTAGCAACTCTGAAAGCAATTCAACTGCCAGTACCCAACCATCTAACAAAGTTGCCTATTCCTAAGGTTTCGACACCAATTTTTTTTTTTTAAAAAAAGGAAAATAGCCCCCAGAATTAACAGATATATAAACAGGAACAATGCAGATCACATATTCACCTCAATGTTAAATTGGTGTCGTAAGAGAAATAGAGACCGGTAGTCTGCTCTGCAACACTGAGCAGCCCAGAGAATTCAGTCTCCGCCTTCTTCTGCAGGAAAAAAGAAAAAAGAAAAAAAAGAAAGAAAGAAAGAAAGAAAGGAAAAGACAGTTAAAATCATTCTCCATTCACATGACCAGAATTCAATGCAAGTAGCAAAATGGCAGCAAATTTACCTGTTCTGCAGGGGAGTTTTCCACAGAATGGTCACAAGCCAAAATCTTCAATGACGTAATTTTGAAGATAGGATGTCCCATATAAGATCCAACAGATTCACGTTCCGTTATAACTATCAAGTATGACCCTAAAGCATAGCAGAAAATCAGAACATCATCAACAAAAATAAAATAAAATAAAATAAAAAATACCAGAGAAAAGAATGCCACTTCTAGTGTCAAGCAATTTCAAAGAATAGGAACATTCAATTCCCAAAATGCAATTAATAATGAGCATTCAGGGAAATAAAAAGACAGACTTTGACAGTAAATTGGCAGTGTCTGCATTTCATTACTGAACCCATCAAGGCATCAAGTAAGAGAAAAAGCTTTTAGCTTTAAGGAACTAATTTATATAAAATCAAAATGTAGTTTTACCTGCCACAAGCTTAAGCATACCAACCACCCCGAAAATAGTCTTGATCTTAGGAACCCGAACAGAGCTGCTCTCTGGAACACTATCTATAATCCAAACACAATAACAATCAAAGATGTTGAAACTGTACAAATTAAAAAAAAAAAAAACAGAAAGAAAATAGAAAAAACAAACCAAGAAGCTTCATGGAACCATCAATCCGACTGATAGCCAAAGGAGAACCAGAAGATCCATCAGTAGGTTCAATTACATACTCATCTGGAAATTCCCACAAACGCATACGTGTGTAAAGCTTCTGCCCCGACTCTGCCGTCTCCATCATTATTAATCCAAATACCACTAAAACCAACACCCGAATATCAATAAAAAAGAGCCCTTCAAAAGAGTTTCGAGCAGAAGAAGAAAGATCAGACAATTATGTTCACCTTATTGCAGAGATCAGAAACGCGTGGAAAAGAATGAGATCCAATTGATGAGGTAAAGGAGAGTAGAATGTTCATAAAACAATTAAATCAATGGATAATTTTCAAATTTTGGTTATTAACGGAATTGGGCTTGAGGAAAGGCGAGGGAATATGCTTGAAAATCGGGTTTTGAACTAGTGGTGTGTTTAAGTATTCACCATTAACCATCCCCAAAAGCTTTTCCTTCCATTTTTTGGCATGGTCAATTTCACACAACTCTGATGTTCGATTTCCACCGTTGGATCTGATTAAAATGACTGACCAATCATTTTTTTCCTTTCTTTTTCTTTGGCAAAAATCCAATTTCAACCTTTTTTTTTATGAAAATAACTTATGCTTAAATATTTATGAAAATTAAAGCTAATTTAAAGTTTAATTATTCGTCCAATTAATCAAGATTCGACTTATATTCTTTTTGCCCAAAGATGTAACTATAAAAAAATATAGTTAATTATTTGTCACATTATATATTGAGACCTTTAATTTTGATTTGTATATAAATTATGTCCAAATTTGTTAAACTTAGATAAGATAATATGTTATTAATTAGCTGTGCATGGATTAAAAAATAAAAAAAAAAGTTCTACATTGACTTGTAAAATTTGCTCTCTATTTAAAAAAAATATATATATATATTGACTAATTGGCTTAACAAAATCCAAAAAATTAGATAAAATTAGTTATAAAGAGACATAATATCTAATTATAAAAGTGTCATTCGAAAAAATTTAATTTAAAAATTTTTTATATTTTTTTATTAAATACTTACCACTAGGCCCATTTTAAGCAATTAATGGATTTTTTTTTTCAATCAACTTTTCTCGCGCTGTATTATTATTATTATTATTATTATTATTATTATATAGGAATAATATTATGGTTTGCATAGAAAGGTATGGGCCACATTACAGCAAAAGTATTCTGTGAAACAGAGCATAGAGCAGCAGGCATCTAGGCAGTGGGCAATCACAAACAATGATTCCATGCTGTGCAAGTGCAACTCTCTACAACTCATTTTTTAAGGTATATATATATATATTTAAAAAGCTTCTTCAATATTCTCAAAGATCTTTCTTTGTTTTTCGGAATTTTTTGAAAATAGAGTATTTTTAAAAAAAATTCCGAAAACCAAGATTACAATAAATATATATCTAATTTTGGGATGATGAAAACCGATAGAGATATGTATCGGTATTTTACATGATAGATCCCGCATCTTTAACCGATTACGGTGCTTGAAACTAACAAAATATTGTGTCAGTATTCAACTTTGGACTCATTAATCTGCTAGAAACCCGCATGTTTGTGCGCCGGTATTTGACACCTCAATAAAACGTGCAAATTTTTTTTTATTGTTTATATCGGATTCCAATTTTAGCAGAAAATGTATCATGCGAAACTTATTAGCTAAAACTACTCGGATTTATAATTTCTTTCTCTTTCACAATTAAATGTCCAATTTAATAAAAAATATTATTCATAATTAAGTATTCACTTATCAAAAATAAAACGAATATGAATATTTTATTCCAATTATGCATTTAAAATAGAGTAAATATTAAATTGTCTCTAATGGGCTGTTAATCATTGTGAAACATGGAAATTTGACTGTATATAAAACTTTGCTAATAGTTAATGCAGCAGAACATGTTACACCAGAACACTAGTTTCTCTCTTGTCAACAATAAATATCAGTGTATATGTGGCAAAACTGCAATGTTTTCTATTAATATTTTTATATAATTACATAAAAAGGAATAGTAAACAGAAGGAACAATGTGGGTGTTGGTGTTTTTCATACACACAAACACCTGAGAAACATCATCAGATCACATTCACATGGTTGGTCTCATGTTGAGGTGAGAAGCAAGCTTCTTTGCCAGAATCGGACAAGCCTATATATACCCACACAAACACAATACACCACCAATCATTAGCATAAACTTTTTAAGACATAAATATTCTGCCAAAACTACATTGCTGGACAGCTAGACGAATATATACATCTCAAAATTTTTTTCTAAAATCGGTGCACGATACATCAAGTCAGTGATATATTGACACAAAAAAAAAAGTAGTTATAAGAATAATTTTTTTCCTACTCGTCAGTTCAGTGCTAACTTGGTATATTGCATTCGGTGTAGAAAAACTTTAGTTAGTAATAACATATGGTGTGCCATTATTCAAATTTGCCAAGACTTCAGAAGCTAATAACAGTACCTGGTTCCAGTATGAGATCCAAATACTGCGGATTTCATAGGTAACCTTTGGGTCAGACAAGGCCTCAACCCAGCGTCTAATAAAGCGTTCTTTCCTGAAACAACATAGCAAACACAACAAATACATTAGGATCTCTAAATTGAAATTGAACAGGTAAGAGTATTGAAATTATATCAACATCAACTTATACCTGTCAGGTGCAAAGGAACGGAATCTATCTCCAGGCTGCTTGAAGTTATTCTCCTTTGGAATAACACACTAATGGCAATAGAAAAACAAAATGGTGTCTCAATTACACTCAGGCTAATTGGTTAAGCTTTTTAAGACAATGAAGGATATATATATATATATATGCGCGTGCGTGTGTGTGTGCATGCAGAACAAACCTTGTCACGCTTGCCAGTTACAATAGCAGGAGGAATGGGGTACTTCTCAGCATGACGGACAGGATCATACCTTGAAGGGAAGTAATTGACCTGAAATGAACATAAATCCATCATTAAAAAGAAAGTTGAGATATTTGTGCACATATGAACGTATTCTGTATGAGAGTGAGAGAAAGACAGATTACCTCCTCATCCCTGTGCATAAAATTCATGAAACCTTCATGGTGATTGTTGTGATGAGCACATTTTGGAGCATTTGCTGGAAGCTGTAGGTAATTGGGTCCAAGACGGTGCCTTTGAGTATCAGAATAAGAGAAAATTCTAGTTTGCAGCAGTTTATCGTCTGAATAATAGATGCCAGGCACCACAATTGATGGGCAAAATGCAAGTTGCTCATTCTCAGCGAAGAAGTTATCGATGTTCTTGTTCAAAACCAAGCGACCAACAGGGATCAATTGCAATATGTCTTCAGGCCAAGTCTTGGTAACATCAAGCGGGTCAAAATCGAACTTGTCTTCGTCAGCAGGATCAATTATCTGAATGAAAAGCTTCCATTCAGGGTAGTTTCCAGCTGCAATTGAGTCATAAAGGTCCTGAGTGGCATGGCTGTGGTTAGCTCCACCAACTCTTATGGCATCCTCTTCCAACAAACTTTTAACCCCACAAGTTGGTTTCCAGTGGAATTTCACATAGTGAGCCTTTCCAGCTTTGTTGATCAAAGTATAGGTGTTAACACCAGAACCGTCCATGTGCCTATAATCCTGTGGAATACCAATATCATCGAAGAGAAAGGTGAACATGTGCAGACTTTCAGGGTGGTGTGAGAAGAAGTCTAGTATCCTCCACGGTTCCTGAATGTTTGACTTTGGGTTGGGCTTGAGAGCATGAACCATGTCAGGAAACTTCATCCCATCTCGGATGAAAAACACTGGGAAATTGTTTCCCACAAGATCAAAATTACCCTGATGGAAAACAGAAGAAGAGGAATGAGTTATCTGTGTACTTTAGTTCATAATCCTAATTCTTCAATTGAAAATGTACTTTTAAATTTATAAACTCACACGACTTGCCACAGACAAACATAGAAGAGAGGGAAGGATGAAGAGGAAGAGAAAAGACATGCATGAAAGGTTAAACCTTGAAGGGTAGCAATAAGTTGTTATACCGTGCATATAACCACCAATATATATGCTAGTCAAATATGTTCCCTCTATGAAATTTCATATAAAATGGAGAAAACTTGTATCAGTGAATGTAGAGGGGTACCCTTGCAGGTAAAATGCTTAATCAACACCAAAACAAGCATGAGTTTTTCATTGATAGAATTTCTTACATGAACAGAAGTACTAGGAAAACTTGCAAAATGGAAAAGGTGAAGAAGGGGCCAAAACAACTAGAATTCTGAATTATTTACATCTAACAATTATGTAATCCTCATAGGGTTCCCAACTACAAGATTTCCTTGAGAATGGAGGGACTCTTGGGTCTTGCAAAATTAGTTACCATTTCTTTTTCCTTTTGTGAGTTCTGCCACTTCAACGGCAAAAGTATATGCTATGCCATAGGGAAATTTTTATAAACAGTATTTTACATGGAAATCCACTATTGACTCGGTTTATGGATAGAGAAATGGGCATATTTTAGGCAAGAAAATTCTGATAACAGAAGGCAAGCTCTAAAATACAAAAATTTAATATTTTTGTTCATCTCACGGGAAGAGAAAGTCATGCTTTCTAATCGTTACATATATCCTAGAATAAAATGAAATTATCAGAAAGTAGTTTTAAAAAGCAAGAATTTGAACCACGACAAGAGCTTAACAGAAACAAAACACAAACGAACAACAGAAGAGAAAATCCAGGTACCTCTCTGGTGTAAAACTTGACAGCAAAACCTCTAGGGTCTCTAAGAGTTTCAGGACTGCCACGCTCATGAATAACAGTAGAGAACCTGACAATAACGGGAGTCTGAACACCAGGTGCTCGAAGGAAATCAGCACAGGTGAGATGAGTAATATCATGAGTAACTTCAAAGAATCCCTTAGCACTTGCACCTCTCGCATGAACGACACGCTCTGGAATTCTCTCCCTGTCGAAATTCGCAAGTTTTTCCACCAAAGGATAATCCTCGAGCAGAATTGGCCCTAATTATAACAACAAAATTACACCCAATTGAGCGAAGCAGCCAAATTTTTGTTCTTTCTTTGAAATTGATTCAAGTTTATAAGAAGAATTAATTACCTCTGGATCCAACAGTGAGGGAATTGTTGTTGTCCCATACGGGAGCACCGGAGTTTGTGGTGAAGAAGGGGGAATTGTAAGCGCTTGATGGGCGATACTGCACCAAAAATTATAAAAAAGAATGATTGAATTAGAACCAAGTTATGATAATATGATGCAAATGGATTGAGATAAGTACTGAAATTTATGGAAATGGGTACCTTGTAAGGATCCATGGCTATGGATTTTGAGGTTGAGAGACAAGAAAGAAGCTCTGGTTTTGAAGAAAAGAGTGAAGGCTGAAGTTGTATATAGAATGAAATCTTCGTTTAATGTTTATATTTATCCTTCATCAGTTCATTACCCGCCTGACGTGAACTTCCAATTTTACCCGCCACATATCTCTACAGCTCAAACGGCTACTTAGGGGTATTCTAGTACTTTAGAAGGAAAAAATTAATTATTTTAAGAAAATAAATTTTGGTTTAAATAATGTTATAATCATAAATCAGTAATGCACAACCATGAAACAAACTAGTTTTAGTAATGATAATCAAATTATTACTTCTAATTTTTTTCTTAGAAATAAAATGAGATTTCGTTAAGAAAATTCAGCTAGTAAAACTGAGATAATACAATAGTGAAAAGACAAGCTCCAAATTACAAGGTCTGATATAAAATAAGCAGTTATAATAAGATAATGAGCAGCTGTATTTGCAGGCCTTTTTACAAATATTAGAAAACGAATTATATAAATCTAAACAATCACTAATAATAAGCCAAAAATTTGAACCACTGTGTTTATAACTAGATAAAGTATTGATGACCGATTAATGAGTATTGATTGCAATAAACATAATTATTTATTTGGTGAATTTTCATTGCAATTCTACTTTAATAGTAACATACAAAGCCTATATTGAAAAATAAAATAAAATAGGAGGTTTTTGTGAGAAGGCAATGCATCCAGGTTGCATTATCTAAATATTTGTAATTTTGTAAACGTAATAGGGAAAATGAATGGTAGAGGATAATGGAGAATGAAGCTTTGGAATATTGTAGAAGTTTGTGAGATGAAATAGATAAGGAATTTGTGTGGAAAAGGGTAAATGGAGCCAAAATTTGTAAGAAAATGATAGTCTTTGTACCACAAGCATTGCACCTCTCAAAATTGAGGTAGAGAATGCATGGCTTATTTTTTGTGGCTAACTGTTCAACTCTACATAAATTGATGATTTCATGACGGTGATGTTCAATTCCTTACGTGGAAGCTACCACTTTTTTCATTTATTTACCAATTAAATTTTCATTTTCTCTCTATATGTATATATGATTTCTAATTTAAATTAATTTCGTAAATTAATAAACTGATATATTTGTAAAATAAGGAAATAGAGACTGCAACTCGAGACTTTTCAATTTATTGTGAGTCAGGTTGGCACATTATATATGGTAATAAATGTTTCACAATATTAATTTTCGTCATTTATAATGCTTGATTTCAATTGGGACATTTTTATTTTAAACTGAACAAAATCAGAAGGTGTATGCAGCACATGATAAGGAAAAAAATGTTTAATATGGTTTGGACACGTGTTTCTTATATAAAAAAAAGAAAAGGAATGGTAGAGGTAGACCTAAAATCAGATTGAAAGAAACAGTGTCTCAAAATAAAGAAAAATTTAATCTTTGATAGAGAAATTTGCAGACAGAAAATCCTAAGGTTTTAGCTCATTTCTTGATTGTATTTGTTACACGTCTGGTTATTAGCACTTGTTATTGTATTCTGCGTATAAGCATGAGTTCCACATAAACTCAAATTCAATATCTCACACACGGCGCGCATTAGTCACCATACTAATAATAAAATCAAAATTTATTGCTACTTTATACATATACTTTTACTTTAGGTCAAATTGTTGGGGTGATAGTCGGTCTGTTCATGCACGGTACGCACTGTCCTATCAGTATATGTCACTGTTTGTATCCGATCTGACGGTGTGCATAGTGTCAAAAGGGTCAAACGTTAAAGTTCCATTTCTCAAATTTATCTTCCAAGAAAGCAGAAGTCCTCCAGGGGCAATAGTGACCAGCCTGCATGATGGATTCAGTTGCATGTACGTCTGCAGGAAGACAGTTGCTAGTCGGGTCTTTCCTGTCCATGGTGCATGGGACATAATGCATCCACTCCCACCATCATAACTTGCTGGTTGTCTCAACTTATCAAGATGAATTCTTCCGCCAATGTTCTGAACTTCTGAAAGGATTTGTACACTGCAAGAGATTAGAAGGTTGAATAATCGATTAACCAAATCAGTTATTAGCATCCTAGTTGCATAGTCTATTCGAATGACATTAACAAATTGTAGAAACCCGCCATGTTATATCGGTCGAATATCAGAAATCGAAGAACATGTTCTAATGTGTCTACACAGATAACAAAAGAGTAAAATCAGAAATCGAAGAAGCTGAACTTGGAGGACTTAGTACTTTATAAACTCGAGGAGAAAGGAGATTTGTGCATCAGCTTTACAGTCTATAGAAGTTTATAGTTCAGCTCATAATGTTAGACAACAGAAGGTTGTGAGGGATCATCAGACAGCTAAACGGAATGGATCGCCGCATTCAATCAAAATAAAAATTTAGTTAATACCCACTTTCGGATAGAGCTTTTTGTCCTAGCAAAGAATAAATATGTCCCAACTCCTATCTGTCTTTTTTTTTTTACTGTTTTTCTTTTTTATATATCATTTTTTTAAAAAAAATTAAATATTATTTATCTATCGTTATTAAATTTTTAATATAATTTATTTTTTCAATTCAATTTTCTTTTTCAATAAAAGTTAATTTATTTAGAATTAATTAAATTTAATAATTTAGTAAAAATCATACAATTTAATATTAAATTTAGATTTAATTAACATTTTTTAATTTTTATGAAGACAATAAAAGTAATAGATAAGAAAATAGACAGAATAACTTTTATAAGATGACTAAATATGTGGAGCAGTCAAAACCAAAAAATCAATTATTATTAAGTTAAATAGTCAAAAATTAAATTTTTATATTAATTTTTTTATTTTATATATAAATTGTAAGCTATTAAAAAAGTATTTTTAATTATAAAATTAACAGTATCTAATTATAATTTAATTAATTTTAAAAATCGAATCAAATATTAATTGGTGGTTAAAAAAACATATGTAAATTTATTCTGATTACTTTAAATCATATTATATTTAAATTTATTCTGATTTGAACCGGATAGGATTAAAAAAGCAAAAAAAATTTACTACCAAATATTTAATACAGCTTTATTTTCAAAATTCAAAATCAAAATCACTGATTAAACTAACAGAAACTCCTACCATCTCAACTAAGAACTTAATAGTGGTCCAATTAATTTTATAATTCCATAAATTTTTCATCTTCATTTTCCGCCAAAACCTCAGCATAAGCAGGAGTCGCCCATCTATTCCCCAGTGCGAATTCACCTTTGAAATAAAACTCAACGCTGCGAGTTCCAAAAGTGATGGTGCCGCAGGTACGTGGAAAAGCTATAATAAGTAGGATTCTTTACCGGGTCCTTTTTTTTTTTTTTTTACTTTATGCCTAGTAAGTTCTTTTTATTTATTTATTGGGTTAATTATAAAAATTTCCCAACTTATAATCCTTATTTTAATCCTAAAACTTATCAATTGCTCATAGTTTTTTAGAATTTTTCAAATTCAATATTGTTAAATTTTGGATTTAAAATCCAATGAAATGACATTTAACAACCGATTTTTAGTGAAAGAGTCCAAAATCCATAGCTAAAAATATCTACAAAATAATATTTTTAAATCAAAAAATAATTTTTTTTCAAATTATAAAAAATAAAAGCATCGCTAAAAAAATTTAATTTTCTATCAAACCTATATCCTTGAAATATTTTTATTGATATAATATTTTTAATCCAATTGTTTTAACCCTTTTTTTATTTAAATACTGAAACAAAAAATTGCAAAAAGAAATATAATACTAATTATAATATATATCACTAAAAATTATATATTTAATTGGAATATTAATTCTATTCTATATGACCTATGTCTAAGAGTTTTGGTCAAAAGTTTTTCTTTTTGGTGATACATGAAAATTTTGGTCAAAAGTTTTTCTTTTTGGTGATACATGAAATTTTATGTAATTTGGTGTGTTTATCAACATGCGACTGCATGAATGTATGAGTTGTGGTTGGGCATCTCGCATTGCTAACCTCTATATGATTTGGAAATTCTACTGAGTCTGCTGCTTCGGATCAAAGTGCATACGAAGAGATCTAATCTTTCTTAATTATCTGCTGAAAGTAATTTGCGCTTTTCTTATTTAGGCAATGGTCGCAAGAGGAGACCTAGGTGCAGGAGAGAGGGGTGACAAGATGACACTATCGTTCCGGCAACTACATGTGTGGACACAAAGTTCGGTAATTTTGTATTTTAAATTGTAGGCAGAAATAATCAGACTATGCCGAAGCATGGGGAAAGCTGTTATTGTTGCTACAAATATGATAGAAAACATCATCGTTCATCCAATTCCAACCAGAGCAGAGGTATCTGACATTGCCATTGCTGTTCGTGAGGGGTCTGGTGCAGTCATGCTTTCTGGAGAAACAGCAAATGGAAAGTAAGTGGTCCTTTTTTTTATTTTTGGGTATAAATTCCTTACATATTACTATGCTTGGAAAATTTTCAAAAATGTGAATTCATGTCCTTGTGGATTCCCATTGAAAGCTGTGAAAGTTATGCATACAGTTGCATTGCGAACTGAAGCAAGGATACCTCGTGGCTCAATGCCACCAAATCTTGGTCAAGCCCTTAAGGTGTGCAGCATTTAACATCTTATTTCTTTTATCACTTTTTTTGTTCCATTTGATTATGTCTGAATATTTTCAACTTCTTGTTTCCTGTAGAACCACATGAGTGAGATGTTTTGCATACCATGCAACCATGATGTCAAATACTCTTGGAACCTCAATTGTTGTCTTTACAAGGACTAGATTCATGGCTATATTGCTGACCCATTATCGACCTACTGGCACTATATTTGCCTTCACAAATGAGTTAGTATCTATTGCCCTAAATTTTAACAAACGTTATTGACCTTATCAGGTTGTAAGCATTGTACTCAGTACTGTAGATGAACTTTTACGTTGATAAGTACGCAGTCCAGGCAATTATTGAGACATTCTATGGTAGAGGTATTTCAATTTTCAGGTTGAGAGAGACTAATTATGTGATTTTTGATGGCCATGCAGGAAGAGAATACAGCAGAGAGTACCTTTATACCGAGGAGTATGTCCCATATACATGCAATTTTCAAATGATGCTGAAGAAACCTTTGCAAATGCCCTATCAGTGCAAAACTTAAGTTTTTATATGGAGGTTCTGGCAATCTAGGTGCAGCAATTAACTTTAGTTTGATTCAAAACTAACATAATCAAAGTGAGAACTGGTTGCCTGGGGGTAAATTGGCTATTTAAAAAGTCAATACACTGAGAGGTTTCTACTATGTAGTAGGACCAAATACTTTTAAATTTTGGTATGATTCTACATTTTATTTATTTAGATAATAATCTGAATGACCTTCATTAGGCTGAATACATTATGAATACTCAATGATGTAATTCATCAAATAGCAGACTTGATCTCCGAGGGACATATTCCCTGGAGAACAAGCCCGGAAATGCCCCTGGCTAATGATCAACTGTTGTCACTGTGAGCTATCTCTAGTATTTAGAATATGCATCAGATTGTGGCTGTGAATGTGCTGTACAATTACTAATAAAATCATCCTGAAAAATGAAAAAAAAAAACACGCTGGCACTTCTCCAAGAACGTGATCTTGGATCACTGTTAAGTTGATTGTATTTTTCTTTGTCATTTACAGAATCAAGGCATGGTAAAGAAAGGAGAAGAAGTTGCACTTGTTCAGAGTGGCAGACAACCGATCTGTCGATTCCAATATACTCATAATATTCAGGCCCGCAGAGTTTAGACATGAAGAGAGATGAATAATATATAATGATCCTAAGATGAGGATGTGTTGTGGAGTTCTACCAAGGCCCACGGTTTTTATTTCCACTTGCCATCGTTTTAGCCCTTTTTGTCAGGTTCTTTAACTGGATAAATTCTTAAAAAGGTTTTCCTTTGCCTTTAATTTTTTTTTTAAAGTTTTGTTTTGCACTGATTTTTCATGCACGTATTCATTGTTATTAAAATTGGATTGGACCAGCTTAGCTGCGAACCATAATCTGATCCGATTGGTTCACTATATGAAAATTGAATTGATTAAAAACTAGAAAAAACCATTTTAAAACATCATAGAACTAGTCAAACCAAGCCGAAACCAAAAAACCCGATGAAATCATAATAAAATGGTTTGAATTTGAAAAATTCATCTTTTTGTCCAAAATATTTATATAATATTATTTTTGTTGGAAAAAAATAAAATATAAATATAAATACAAAATAATTAAAATTTAAGCAGTTTTAATGAATTTTTTATGAATAAAATAAAAATTATAATTTATATTTGATGAATTTCTTTAAAAATTAACAATGTTTTACTATATTTATCTTAAATATTTGTAATAAATGTTGAATGATTTAAAAATATAGTCTTATTATTAATTTTTGACGATAAATATATTTTTCTAAACTATTTTTAATTTTTTTATATAATGATATTTTCATAATATTTATATAAAACTTAAAAAAATTGTTTTTTACTCCTCAAATTAGTTGAGTTTTTTTTTTCTTTGCATGTAAAGGACTAGATTTATGAATAAAACATTGACACGATCTAAAAGTAAGAATTTCCTGTAATACTAATGGAAGACTGTTAATTCTGATATTTAGTTTCAACTATCAAGCTTCCATTAAACTGTGATTTAACAACGTTATTCCAGAAAAGTTGAAAAGCATGAAAATCTCAAACGCAGAAAGATACATATGGAAACCTTTTTATTGGTTTGTCAACCCAACCAAAGCAAGGTTTCAACATTTATTCTATTCGTCTACTTTGCGCGTACGGAAATTAAGTAACCCACATCAATTCGGGCCAATCAAAATTAGCAATTCAAACTCCAGTAGTTTTCAGAATAGTGGAACTGTATCCATTCCGATCATCCCAGAACTTTGACCAAAGCATAATACCTCCATATTTAGGTGACCTCTTTATCACCGGAAGAATTTGAGAAGTCAACACATCCGGCGGAATATACCCACTTCCGGCTGCTTGAGGAGCTGCCGGCAACCCCAAAAATATCATCCCTGCATTTACTGATGTAGTCCATCGATTCCATGAACTAACAATTTTATCTATATTACCAGAAGAATACTGGCAAGGAGGGTTATTATAAAACTGGACCCACACGTAGTCAAAAAGACCAGTATTAAGAGCAACTCCTAAGTTACGGTCAGGAAATGGACATTGAGGAGCTGCACTTAAATAAACTTTCTTGCCCCTCTTGCTATATTCAGACAAGTAACGAGCAAGATCCTCCCAATATAAAGTAGAACCTTGTTCATTGTCAAAATCGATACCGTCCAAAACGGCGTCGCCTAATGGACGGGAAGAGGATTTTCCACCCAAGAAATTGTTCCATAAATAATCAGCGACGTTCTTGGCATCAGCTTTAGAGGCGAGAGTGTAGCTTCCAACGCCACCGCCGAGAGAAAGCAGCACCTTAACACCTAGCTTTTGGCAGCTTCTGATTCCGCTGCTGACGGTGGTGCAACCATTGGTTGACGGATTGCAGTGGCCGGCAAGATTGATTTCTGGCGTCTGACCATTGCCAAATTTGTTGAGGAAAGCTATGTTAACATATGCATATTTCCCTGTGGCACATGTTGCTTGCAGAGTTCCTTCTTTGCCGCTTTGGCCCCAGTAAATGGAGATTCCACCGCCGTGGGATTGTACAATCAGTGAAAGGAGTAAGATGGGGAGGATAAGGATGGTTCCTGACATTTGATAAGAAAGTTTAAATAAAGCTTTAATGGTTTATACATTTCTATTAGGAATGGTCCATTATATAGAGAAACATACCCTCCTGTAATTAACAGTAACACCAACCCAAACTAAAACAGTTTTATTCATTTTTTCACGAGCAAGCCGAGTTATTTGACTTCATCTTTCTTTCTTAATCGGTTTAGAACATTTGAGTTGGAAATGTTCTTGCTCTACATTTTCAAAAATTACAATAAATTATTTGGTTATGCATAAACTTTCAAATGCCAATACGGTACGTCAACATTTCATTAGATTTGTGTATATACCTATGAAATTTTGAGTTTACATATTCATATACTCCTTTCGTTTTTTTATCTGTCACTTTTGTTATTTTCATCAGAATTAAAAAATAATAAATATACTTAAATTTAATATTAAATTACTTAATTAAAACTAAATTATCAAATCTAATCGGTTCTAATTTTATTAAAAAATAAATTAAATTACGTTGAAAGTTTAAAAGTAGATGAAAAATATAATTTAAACTTTACTCAAAAAAGACGTATAAAAGAAAACTGAAAGAGTTATCAACTAAATTGATTTTACGGGTATTTGAAAATTCACAGGCAATGTTTATTTCGATTAATTTGAAACTCAAATCTAATAAGAAGAAACATCGAATCAATATAACAAACTTACATAACATTAAAAATAACATGTGACCGGTTCTAAATATGGACCAATGGATCGACAGATAAGATTTTGTAATGTGTAAAACAGCAAGCAGAGGATCTTTGATTCGCAAGGAGTGGACCAATAGGAGATTAGTGATATTAAAAATCTCAGTTAAGAGTTAAGACAGCCTTTATTGGATTCTGATGACTTTGTCAACATGAGGATACATAGTGGGTGCCTTGTCAAGAGGGTAAATCATTTATGAATGTCAATTACAAGGACACCAATTGGTTCAGCTTCATAGTTGATTAGGCTGAATGTCATTAACCATGAAAAATATAACTCTTTATGTCCTTAATTACGAAAAAGAAAACAAAAATATCTTAATCCATCTCTGGCTGCATAGTTCAATTTAATAAGTAGAAATCTCATATGGATATCCTCATTGTTTTAAAGCGAAAAAAAAGTAATAAGTTATATAAAGTTAAATTATTTACAGTTTATAAGTTTACGTATCCAGATTTAATTTACATTATTGGTAGATAAAACGAAAGAAAAGTAGTTATACCCTTATAGAATTAGTATACTAGTACACTTAATCATAAATTGATTTTTTAAAGGAATTGAAAAAATTGATCACTAATGGTATAAAATTTATTGTTAAAATTATGAAATTTTTAATTCTTAATTATTGAAGCTTTAATCAAAAAGTATCGAATTTGGGTTTTGTATTGCAACTTTTTTTTTATTATTTTTTTATCTATACAACACAAATCCAAATTAATTGGACAAAGTAGATTTTAAATATCTAATGGAGTATAACCTATAATCTAAATCCATAAGTTTTATGTTGATAGTCAAGAATGAGAAGTAGGGATTCAAACTATAGACTTTTGGCAACAGACTAAAGACAGTGTAGTGAGGGGTCTGACTTTTTTTAATGAAAATTGAAAAAAGTTTGGGATACGTCCATAACTCATGAGATAAGAAATTGGCTCGATATAAACAAATATATATATATATATATATATATATATATATATATATATATATATATATATATATATATATATATATATATATCGAAACAGAAAATAATATACACGAAATCAGTTCCATTTTAGGGATTTTCATAATTAGAAAATTTGTTTTTATTAGTGAAAATTAATATGGACAGTTACCTAATTTAAACTAGGTAACTGACGTATTAATGATTGATATTATTTCCTATATTAAATATTGTAACTGTCAATTTAATTTATTCTAATTAAGGTAATTAATATTACCTTAATTGGAGCCTTATATAAGGGCTGAAATTCTTCGTTTGGAGAGAGGTAGAAAATTCTCCATACCAAAATTCTGTCGAATTAAATTGGCAGGCATCATCCAATTAGATACCAAAATTCTCCCTATTTCTCAATCATCCATCTGGATATTGTAATCTATTAATTACATTTTTTCTTCCCCCTCTGTTGGATCGCAGGGCATCATCCAGTTAGATATGTTGCTTAGCTTTTTTCATTAGATTAGAGAAGTCCAGGAGCGATCACACGATGAGCAATTCAAATAAGGGCCAATCATGAATTCCTCCAGCCAACGCATTGATCACAGTTTCAACGCTCACATTTCTGACCTCGAACATTATTGCTTGGAACCAACCGATGTAGTTTCTAAGACTTTCATCTGGCCCTAATAAAGATTGACTGATCACTGGCCAACTTGGATGCTCACATCTGCATAATAAATCTTGTTGTAAATAGGTCTTTTAATTGTTTAAAGGAGGTAATTGATTCCTGAGATAGCTCGTGGAACCAATTTAATGCATATCCTTTTAGCTAGGGTGGTGGGAAAAATCCTGCATGCAATCTTTTCGTCATAGGTGTAAACTTATACCTTGGTAAGATATTCCACCATGTGAGTGGTCGGATCGATTTTGCTTGTATACCTGTCCATGATTATATCTGTCCACCTGGAAGGTAGTTCAGAATCCATTATCTCTCGGCAAAAGGGAGAAGCGGTATTTCCATAGGTATTACTTTCAAACACACCCTTTTTGAGTTGCCCTAAGCCGAATTGTTTAAGCTTTTGCTTAAACCACTTGTCTCCTCTACTTTCTATCCATGAGTCATCCTCATCTTTGGCCCTTCTTTAGCGGTTCCTGGTAGGAATACACATAAACAACAAGTCATCTCCAATGGATGTTATAGATGATCGGCTTGGATTGTAGGTGAAATCTCAGTGCGAGGATATTATCCCTTTGCCTTTGTCACATCTTTCTAGGACGAACCATAATGCATATACATTCTCCCAACGTCTTGTGCTTGTGGCTTATTAATGGAAAGCCTTCTATTTCTCTACCTTCTCTGCTCTTCATCTATAAAGTCATCCCCACAGGTTTGGGCATCTTAGTTTTGCAGATGGTTTGGATAATGCTTTTGGTGAAATCATTGAGAAATGCTTTCATATCCTTTACGGTGACAGGGGTATTTTTCGCCTATCGTAATATTATATCGTTATACTTAAGAAAAAGATCAGTTCGTCTAGGGGACATGCGAGTCTCGTCCTGCCTCCTAGTGGGCCTGGGTCTTCCTTGACATTTATTAGCTTCGTCATTTTCTTCGAATGTCATGTATTCAGCTGATCTTGATCTTGCCATAACTCTTAAAGAAAGTACCAAATGATAAGGTCTAATTTATCAAGACCTTAAAATGAGTTAATGGCTAAGTGATCCGATCGACTGGTAAGTACCTGCAATAAACTTTACTCTATCGGACCAGGCGTGAACGCTTCAAAAATTAAGTTAGAGACTTAGAGAGAGTGTAATGGCCTCAACACTGAGTCAGCTATGAATAGTACTTTTCGGCAGTAAATAATATTTTTCGGGCCCGAAAGTCAAAAATATTTTATTGGAACATTTGAAAGGAATAGTCATGGTGAGCCTAGGGTTGAAATTTGAAGTGAATTTGAGATCAAATGGACCTCCAAAAGTCAAAAATACAAAAAAGGTAGCTAGTCAATTTCCCTGATAGAGAAGTAGACTTGATTTTGCATAAATAATGAAAAATATTAAATGAACTCCAAAAATTTCTAAATTTTGCTTGCCTACATGAATTTTTATGTAGAATATTTTGGTGATGAGAATTGAATTTTTCGATGACACCGGCAATTGTCGATTCGGACCGATAATCTTGAATTGGACTGATAATGGACTCCGATTGAGCCAAAAATTTACATCCTACCTATTTTTGATGTTTTAAGAATGATTAAATTAAAATTGAAGTGATTTGAAGTAAGCAAGAGGGAGAAATTGGATTAGGCTTTAAAAAAGCCTAAACGGGCCTTAATGTTTAAGTGGGCAAAATCCACTCATTTAAGCCCAATTTTGGCCCATCAAGAGAGTGTATATAAAGATAAAAAAATTGGAGATTTTCTCCAAAAAACTCCAGCCTCTTCTCCCTCTATGGTGGCCGAACCCTCTCCTTCCTCTCTCTCTCTCCTTGATTTCTCCTTCTTTCACTCCAAATCTCTCATAAACCCCAACATAAAAGATGAATTTCTCTCTCTCTAGGTCACCCTAGTGGCCTCAATCAAGTGATTTGAGGAAGGAAAGGCAAGGAATTAAGTGAAGAAAGAAAAAGAGGTAAGATGAACTTAAGAAAATTAAGTGATTTTAATTGGTTTTTTGATGTGTTCTTGTAGTTATTGAGGTTTAGAAGCTAATTATGAATTTGGATTTTTCATTTGAGGACAAGAAATTGAGGTTAAGAAGGCTTGAAGAATTCGGCCAAGGGTGATTTTGTTGAAGGATGGAGTATTGCTTTGTGTCAAGTGAAGAAAAGTGAGGCTTAAGGAAGTTAAAGCTTGTGAAAAAGGTAAATGACTACAAAATCTATTAATTTCCCTTTTTTGTGAAGAAATTCCTTTGATGTAATTAGGTTAAAAATTTTTAAAGTTGTTAATTAATAAAATTATGTTAGGGTAAATAAAATTAAGCATGAGAGAAAATGAAATGAAGGCTTTAATGGAAAGAAAATTTTTAAGGTGAAAAATTATTGGTGGCCGAAAATGTTAGATAAGGAAATTAATGAGAAAAATACAAATAATTAATTTATGTTAGCTTAAAATAATAATTGACATGATAATTGATGTCTATGAATTTTTAGAGAATATTTGGAATTAATTTAGGAATTTTTAAGATTGTGTATAGTGTATGTATTGAATGAAAAGTGTGTTTTAGAGTGAATTAAGTGATTATTTTGATGAAAAATGATAATAACCAATAAAGAATGCATAAATAAATTTTATTGAAATTTATTGAATTTATTTGAATATTATTAGAATTTTTATGTGAATATGTACAATGAAAATAATTGAATTTTCAATGCATAATTGTATAAAAATGACTAAAGTGATGAATTATTATGAAATTAAATTAATTTCAATGACAAGAAATAAAAAGTCAACCGATGAATTTTTTGAAATAATTATTAAATCGTGAAAATAATATGAATAATGAATTATCGGTAGATAATTCCTAAAATAAATGAAAATGATGAAAAATAAATTAATAAGTAAATAAAAGAAAGATAAAATGAGGTTTTATATGGAAAAAGCACTCAAATGAAAGAAAATAAAAGTTTTGGGGCAAAATGATAATTTTGTCAAAGTGGGTAATTAATGAGTAAAAATAAGTAAGAAATAGTAATAAGGGCAAAATGATAATTTCGGAGACCTAACTGTGTCAAAAAATAAAGTTTCCATGATATGGGGAGTAAAATGTAATTTTACCCGAAAATGGTAAAATAAAGAATAAACGATAAATAATGGAAGAAATTATATAATAAAAATGAAAATAAATGATTGTAATGGTAAAATTGTAATTATGTATTTGAAATGACCAATCCAATAAAAAAAGTCAAATTATGCATTTTCGAGTTATAAGATAATAAATTATATTAATAGAAATCCTAATTGTATAAAAAGTAGTAAAATAAAGATGTAACTAATTTATCAAAATAAATTAGTCAATAAAAAGTATTAAAAGAGTAAATAATTTATAAGATATTTTGCCAATGAATAATAAGTTGGCATAATGAATGATTGAAAAATTTAGACAGTAAAAGAAAAGGAAAAAATTATAAAAAGTTGACACTTGAATTATTATACAATAATCCGTAAAAAATTATACAAAAAGAATAAAAAAGAATTGTGAATTATAATGTCATAATTCATAATTTGTATAGAAGACTGAAAAGCCCAAGTGTTTGAGTGAATTATTAAAGAATAATTCACAATAGTGACTTGAAAAGATAAAATAAAAGAAAAGACAAAAGTTATTGAAAAGTCAAAAGTACTAAAAGAATTTATTTGATCAGAATATAATGTACAAAAAAAATAAAAGAAAGAAATTAAAGATTTTTAAATGTTAAAAAACGTTTACAGATGTGATTGATTATGTTTGTCCTTAGCGATAAACAGATATTATTATTCTTGTTTTGGATATAATTGGCTAGCCATAGGGACACATTTATACTGCGGTGCAAGTCATGGCGACTTGCTTAGCTATAGGTGGAATCTTTGATCTCCATAACTTCAGTGAAAGTGAAAATGTATCTGTTTCTGCTCTGTGAGACTTGATCTTTTGATATCATTTCTCTATTTGTTCGAAGGTCCAGCCCCGAGTATCTTTTTTCAGAATCCTGTTATATTGCACTAAGGGCACATCGAAATGAATAAATTGGTACTGTTTAATTGAATTGAATATAAAAAGTTATAACGAAAAATATTTCGTTTGAAAGAAAATGCAAAGTTGAAATAAATCTGTAAAGATTTTTGAAAAGTGTAATTAGTAAGAAAAAAAAAGAAAGGTTTTATAAGATTAAAATATTAACTCAATGTTTAGTTAAACTTTTATAAGAATTTAAAATATATTTTGTTTAACGGAAAAAAGGATAAATTTAATTAATTGGTATTTCTTGTACCAATTACTATTGTGAAAAGTGACAAGTCTGAAAAATAATATTAATTTTCTTGCTTAAAGTTAAAAAGTGATGATATTGATATGAAGTGAAACTTAATGCTCAAGTAACGTTTTTTTAAAAGATAAGTTAAATGAAAAGTAGAATGATATAAAGGCATAAAATTATCCAATGAGGGAAAAATAAAAGATATAAGTCTTAATAGATAATTGAATATGGGTAAATGTATAAAAAAAAAGAAAGTTCTGACTGCAAAGTACTTCAAAATAGCTATATCGCTTTGCAATAAAGCTTATAAGCCTTTTAACAGTAATGTATTTATTAGATTAAAGTTAAAGCAAAGTAAAAGAATAAATAGAAAAAAAAGAGTGAAGTTAGAATACAGATTGAATAATTGACCAGTAAATCAAGCATTAAAAATACTTTATTTTGGGTACTAGTAAAAACACGAGTACCAATACACATTGCTAAATGAAATAATAATTAAATTGATATGGCTCAAGATACAACAAAAGTAATGATAAAGTAAAGATTATAGTAAAGAGTATCGTAAAAGTATAAGTAAATTCGATATCGATCCACCTAAAAAGATACTATAAAGTAAAGTTGAAAGTTTAGAAACAAAAGAACAATGGTTATCAAAATACGAGTTAATAACATGAATAATATTAACCGAAGTAAAAAAACATGTTTAATGAAATAAGAATAGTAGTAGCATAAATTACGAAATTATGCTTATATATGAAAAATTCTTGGATTAGTAGTCACCACTTAGCATATTTAATGCTCAGCACGTAGTGTTTACTGCATGCAGGTCTTGAAGTATTGCGGGAGCACAGTACACAGTGAAGCCAGATCGGAAGAGAAGAAATAGTACTAAATCGAGTTATATCTTGACATGTATATACTTAGACTATTAAGGTAAAAGATTGAATTGTATTTTGATTATATTTTAATTGTCAATGGATGAGTGGCTAGTGCAAGTTTTTGATATGATGTTTAGTGTTTATTTTAATTGTTTATAAGACTGTTGTTTGATGCTGAAATTACTGTAAAAGTATTTTAAGTGTTTCGAATTGTTCGATGAAAAAAAAACTTACCGTTTTCAGCTAAGTTTCGTATCAAAAAGGACTGTTCCGAGAAGGGTGTAACAAAGAGATAAATCTAGAGAGAGAAAGAGTCAAAGTTTTGATATCTAGAGTCACTGTGCATTGGGCTATTTATATAAGAGGTGTGCGAATGTACTTAAATACGACTACTGAAATGTGTCATAGTAGGTGAGCGATGACATAATATGAAGCATTGGGGGTATGGTCTCTGTAGTATGTCAGTGGATTGATGGGACTCATTACAAGAAAAATTCATTTTGCCGATGGAAATACCTGACGGAATTGAGTGAATTTTCGTAGGAAAACCAAATTGCTGACGGAAGTTAAAGACAGAAAATGGCATTGTAGAACCGGTTGTAAATACTTTTACCGACGGAACTGTTTTCCATCGGTAAATTAATATTTCTGTTGCTAATTCCGTTGGAAGGTGTAGACAAAAAAATTGTCGTCATTTGCTATATTTATCAACGGAATTTTATTTTTCGTCGGTAAATTTCTGACGGAATTTATAATTCCATATACATTCCGTAGGCAAATTTGGCGAAGGAAAATGAAATTTCGTTGGGAAATATTATCAAAAATGCGATGAAATTAGCTGTCACTATTCCGTCACTAAAAATATTACAAATTTTTAATAATTATCTCGAGACACATATTTCATACTGATAATCCCTGCATTTCTCATTCAGACCATTAACACCAAAAATAATCAATAGTAGATAATTCACATTATAATAAGAAATTAGAAAGCAACCAAAGCAACTGAATCATCTACCAGAAAACAAATTTAATAAAGGATGCATTATTAAATGCTGGAATTCATTTTCTTTTATTTCAGTTTTCCCAAAAATTAAAATACAAGGAATAAAAAGATCAGATTAATGACAAGAATCATGTATTTACCTTAGGCTTCCCATCAGTGACCTTCAAGTCTGTTTCTGCACCCTTAAAGGCCTATGCATCAGCAACATCAAAGTCGTCTTCATCAATTAAGTTTGCATTGAACTGTTTCTCGTCTGAACTCACCCCATTGACGTAAAGTTTTCATATTGACAAGTTCAAAATAGATTGTAATACAAAACTATGATAAAGCAATTCAAAACTAAGACATTTAAAAATCAAGGAAATGATAAATGAACTCTCAAAGAGCATAATTATACAAACAATGAAGGAAATGCAATTATAGTAAAAAATAAGAGATGAGAAGATAGCAAAAGAATTGTAGGTTAGGAAGTTAGAAATAGCATACTTGCCAATAAAACTTTTTTATTTGATATTACCAATTGCAGATATAATATACGTCAAGGGTTTTATTTATTACGCTAATTTGGTCACTATAAAAATAATTCTACCAGCCAAAACATTTCCTGGAGTTTTTATCTTTTTCTTTTTTTTTTTAAGAAGTACACTGAAATAAATACTCTATTGTTAAATTTTTATTCAATTTGATCCCTTATGGTTTTGTATAGAGAGTTACAATGTAAGTATTATTAAATTAACTAAGTTTGACGGACTAAATGTCATTCAATCTTCTTAAATATGCACCATTATAATCATAACTATATACATATAAGAACATGCAAATTTAATTAAACACTAAATAGATACTATGCATTGTCCAAAAGAAGCATACTTAAAAGAAAGATAAGGCGTTGCCCTTAAAAAAAGCACTGGCCTGTGGGATGCTTTTAAAAGTTGTAAACATTATGTGCTAAATTACATTTACTTAAGAGATCAACTAAGAATCAAAAAAACCAGCTGACCTTCTCTACACGTGAGTCCCTAACATTTATTAACATTTACACCTCTTTTATTAATAATCCTACTTCAACTTATAAGGCACCTACTTATTCATTTATTTAATTAACCATCATAACTTCTAATTCCATTTTTCATTCAACCATAAAGCATGCTTCACCCCTCTCTCGACTGAAAGAGAATTTGAGATGGTGAGGTCAATGTCGAAGAAATTCAAGGTTTAGTCACTTTCAGAAATGACATTAAATAACATTATTATATATGAGAGAGAGAGACAAATAACATTCTCAAATGACATTAAATAAAAAAAATACATGCTTTTTGTAATTCGAATTTTATTCATTTAGAAGACCTCAATTTATGGCAAAGTTTTATAATGTTTTTCTGAAAAATAACTTGATAATTGAAATATAAAATCAAAGCAATGAAAGCTGTAAAAATACAAGTTATAGAAGTAAGGTATTTTATCAATTTAAATTTTATTATTGGTCCTTCGGGATCAATTTAAATTTTTGTAGGCAATGAAAGTAAGAGGCTCTACTGCTCTTTCTAATATCTTTGCCTAAACAAATAATGTGCAATTAAAAAAAACGAAGAAAAAATGATTAAGTTCAATAGTGGCAACAATTGTAATTATTCAATAGTGGCAGTAATTGTATATCATTTTTCAATAAGCAATTGTAAGTAAAAAACACTGCACATGCAAATCTTAATTAAATAAGAAATCGTACTATGAAAATTAGTAAGAGAAATTTATAATTCATTTTTGTTCATATCTTCACATAAAAATTAGTTGATGATATACGGCTCATATACAAATCTTACTAATTTAAAGCCAACAAAAATTTATAATTAAAATAAACACCAAAGGCAATTAAATCAAATCAAAATCAGCTTGATTAGAGTACTCTCCAAACTCTATTTCCATCATTTCTTTCACTTGTAAATCTCCAATTCAATGTATTCCCAACAATACCCTAATTCTACAAGAACTTTTTAGCAAATTGCTTATGCATTGCTGGACAAACGGATTTCTGAATTGTTTGAAACCGGTGTAGTTATATGTAGGAGAATAAAATAATTTCCAACAAAGTATAATTTCTTAAAGAGGAAAAGAACAGGTATAAGGGTTCTTAATCAAGCCAAAAATTTGGAAACCAAAATTTGAGGTTGGAAATATATTCCACCAAAGTATAATTGCTTCAAGAGGGGAAAAAAACAATTTTAAGGGTTCTTAACCAAGCCAAACCTTCTAATCCTCAATAAAACCAGAAAATCAAATCTGAGGTTAGAATGATATTCATATGTATGCCGACACCTGAACTTGTATTTAATTTCAAAATTCACACATCGACGTTAAACTTTTTTAATCAACCCTTTAAACTTAAATTAATTATAATAAATTACCCCCCTCTTCTAGTTATACTGCTTACATGGATTGGATGGTGAGGTGTATGGTATGATGGAGACCGATAATCTATCTCTTAACAGTGAAAAAATATTATAAAAAATTGAACCAGTTGAATCTTCTTAAATGGAAGAAGAAAATAAAAAAACTTAATCCATTAATACAGAATCCATTTCACTTGATGGGGAAAAAAATCTTCCAAGCCTAACGAAGACAACTTATTTGGGGCAAAAATGATGTTAATAAAAAGAAGACTAGCAGTAAAGAGGATGACAAGCTTAAGAGTTTTGATGGGGTTGTTCATTTAAGACAAAATGACATAAATGGAAGTTCATAAGCTATAACTTGCAACACATAATACAACCATTGAGATTAAAGAAATAATCAAAGCACAGCTAAACCAAGCATAGTAAACAGAACCACTACCTTACCACTTGCCATCTCAATTTCTCTTTCAGTCGAGAGAGGGGTTAACTCCACTACCTTATCACATGCCAACATAAATTTTCAATCAATTATATGCTAATACTTAATTTAAAGCAACCTTAGATGATTAATTAGCCAAATCTTCAATTTAACCAACAATAAATAAAATTTCCCCAATTTCAGAAAATCCCAAAATCTAAATCCCTCAACTTTCTTTCAATTTTCCATCACAAAACAACCATTAAAGGAGGATATAAGGCTTACCCAGGGATTAAGAGGAGAGAAGCAACAAATAGAGAGGTGAATTTGAAAAGGGATCGAACAAGAGAAGAGAGAACAGCAGGGGAGCTCGGGGCTGCCGTTGCGTGAGAGGAAGAAGGGGAGAAACGGCAGCTTCAACGGCTTCTCAGGCGGGAATGACGGCGGCAGTGCGGTGGGCTAACGAGGAACGGCGACAGTGGAAGCTTGATCAGAGAAGAGAGGGTAAACGGAGAGGAAGGAAAGAGAAAGGTGGTGGGAAGTGAAGGGAAAGGAAACCGATCGTTTATCAACCTTCTAGGAAAAAGAGAAAAAAATAGGTTAAGGCCAAAACTACTTAGTTTGGCAAATCTCTCTTTTAGTCCCTTCTTTTTATATAATTAATCAACTGAGCCCAATTCTCTTTCTTTTGTGTATTTTAATCCCCAATTTAAGTATAATTCAACCTCTGAATATATATATATATATATATATATATATATATATATATATATACATATATATATATATACACACTTTAAATTTTAAGTATTCTTAATAATTAAGTCTATTTAAATTTTCAATTTAGAAAAAAAAAAGAGAAGTGGAGCAATTTTTTTATATAGGAAAGGTTTGCCTACGGAATTTCAATTCAATAGGTAATTACCGACAGAAATAAATACAGTCGGTAAATTGCCTACGAAAGAATAATTCAGTAGGTAATTTACCTATGGCATTTTAAGTCCATTGCTAAATTACCGACAGAAATCAACATTCCGTTGGTAAATTAAGTGTCCAATTTTACAGCGAATTTTTGGCGCCGATTTACCGACGACATCTTCATTTCCGTCGGTAATATATGGCGGCAAAATTTCATCAAATTTTAACGACGGGAAGGGTTTTCCGTCTACAATTTAGCGACGGAATATTTTCCGTCGATAAATTTTTATCGCTATTTTGAATTTTTCTTGTAGTGACCAAGGGTCCTACCAATCCAATCGAATAGCACATGTTTGTCTTTCAATGTCTATTTGTCAGGCATCAAGTTTCATTGTAAATGCATTTTGAATTTTGGGTTGAGACTTACTTAGATCTAAAGATAATGCTGTATTATCGGTTACCATTGGATTATCAGTTGCATCATGTGAGAGCCATTAAAATATCTACTTAAAAGAAGAAATTACGTGATTTACCACTAATTTCCCTTTAAAATTCTTGACTTGCAATATCTCAAATTCTAATTCCAATACTTCTCTTTTTTTCTTTATCTATCTGTGTTATTCTTAACTTTTCTTCCAAATTCTTATTAAAAATCATAAGCATTAATCACAACGTAAATAAAATTAATTTATCTTTTTATTATATTAATTTATCCTATGGATCATGCCATAAATGAGTCAAGTTTTATGATGTTATTTTTTTATAATTTTTTATTAAAAATAAAAAAGATATGCATGTATAATTTTTAAAAACAAATACTTTTATCTTCACATTATATAAAAAAATTATGAAATTACAAGTAATGAGCAGATTATAAAGGAGTTACAAACGGATAATTGACTTATGAATCGGATTTAAATCATATTTTTATGAATAAATTGTATCGAATTCATACCTTAAAATAAATTTTGCCACCTATACATTTATATAAAAACAAGGTAAAATCTCTACATTTATACAAGAATAAGGTAAATTATGGTTTAATTTGATCTTTGAACCTTTTTTTTTTCTTTGCGATGATTGATTTGTCACAAAATCAACTACTGTAAAAAATTATAAAATGCCCCTTGAAAAGAAAAATAAAAAATTACATCCATTAATTCAGCCACCTCAATATACAAATTATATATACATTAGGAATTCATAATGCAATTTAAAAAAAAAAATCATATTTAAGCTTTTTTAAAGTTTATTGCATATTTAGGCAACAAAAAAATAGATAGAACAATTTGTCAATTGATATCCATTTCTAATTTTGTCCATGAAATTAGATTAATTTCTATATTTTTATAATAGTCAAGGGAATCTATTCGAACCTCTATATGGAAAGATTAATTACCAATGCTAAACTTTCCATATAACTGTAGATTTACAATTTTTTTTGACAGCAACTATATATATATATTACATTTTATTTATTTATTTTTCCTACGTACACTAATCAATGTAACTATATATATATATATATATATATATATGGATCACAAACAAATTAGATCACACAATGAATCGAATCACTTTACATATCATTCAACTGTCAAATTAGGTTTGAGTCCCATATGTGTAGATTGAATGAAATGAATTAGGTCAAAATTTGACGTATTTATCCACAGTAAATCTATAAATCTAGTGGTAGGAAGGAATTGATTGCATAGATTATAGTTTGAAAATAAACTTTTAATAGTTAAATAAACAAACCAATTTAAACGGATTGGGTAATGTTTTAGTTTTAGCAAAATAAAAGTTAATGACTAATAACTTGAAAGTTTCAAACTAATTAAGCAGTCTACAGGTAATTAGAATTTTAAGCTTCAGCATAAGCTTACATATGTCTATACTTAACTTTAAAAACATGGATTAATTGATGATTAATGAAATAAAAAGAGGTAGATTGAGAAAAATTGAAAGGATAGTGAGCTGCATGATAGTTGACACCCCAAAGGTGTTTACAGAAGAGATATAACTCATCATGCAATTTCAAATTGGCAGGAACGTTAATTCTTTATGCTAATTGGAGAATGTAAGATCAGCAGTATCTTAGCAATTATAGGTACCAAAAACAAGCATGCTTTTATAGAAAATCATGCTTAGCAACCATATATTCTTAAGTAATTAGATATCCAACTGTTTTCTTTTTTTAAATAAAAAGATTAGGTAAAATCATAAGTTGTAAAAAAATTATTCTAAACTCAATAAACTAGATAAAATATACGGTATCATAATAAATCGATAACTAATTTATTACGTTACTCATAAAATGATAGTTATAAACTCGACAAACTAGATAAAATATATGTATCATAATTAATCGTTAACTAACTCATTATGTTACCATGCATCGTTTAAAATAAATGTGTCTTTTATCTCCTTTCATTACGCAATTAGTTAAAATACCGTTAAAATTTACATTTATATTAAATCAATAATTAATTTATTACATTACTATGCATACGTTTTTCATCTACTTTCTCATCCAGCAATTAGTTTCAACACCATTGAAATTAAAACTGTAGTTATAGTAAATCAATAATAAATTTATTATACTATCATGCATGTTTGAAATTCAGCTAAAATTTTCTTCGAATGTTTTTGAAGTGAATTGCCCTTAGATTATGATCGATTTTTGTGTATCTCACTCTAATAAACATCAAAATTTTTGCAAATTATGAAATTCCACTTGCCATAAACCCTAGAAAGCACATACAATATCACAATTCTTTAATCTAAACCCTTGCTCAGTCATATTTGATGAATTTTTATTCACTACAGATCTGAACAAACAGCAAAAATCAAAAGAATGAACAAGAAAAAACAATCTCAAGGATTTGTTTAACTGATCAAATATTAATTAAGAAACAAACATTCACCATTAATTATGCATAATTTTATAATTATCCCATTACAACAACATAGATAATATAAACTATCAAATCTCACACAAAATTTTCTCCCCATCGTCTCCATATAACTAAAATTTAAATTTATAATAAGGCATTAAGGCTCTTCCATTTCCAGAACTATGCATGCAGTCCCTTATTTATCCTTTTGATCATCTTTTTCCGGAGCCGGTGGCAGATTCAGATCCAGCCCACCATCACCGCCGTGTGGAGGCAGACTTGGAGGCGGAGAAGAACTGCCAGCGGCTTCTTCCGGTTCCTTATTGAGATCAATATCAGTTGCCCTAAAACTGGAACTTGGCTGATCTTTTTTCATTTTGGATAATGTTTCTTGAGCCAATCTCAGTAGAGTTGGAGCCAACAAATCCTCCGGCCGAATGTGTGCATCTTCGGTAACCGGAACTGGTGGATTCCTAATCGGAGACCAACCAGAGACATCCCCTTTTGGAGGCGGAAAAGCCCCTCTCCAGTCACGTTCAGGGTGTGCTCTCATATGACCAAAAACACCTTTCCAAGAACCAAATTTCTTACTACATAAAGAACAAGTCGGTTCTGATTTTGGAGCATCCATTTCCCCTCTTTTCCTCTTCTGTCCACTGCCGCCCTCTCCCTCTCCTTTCTTGTTCTTCTCGCCGGGGCCACCACCTGAACTGCCTCCAGGGCCAGAAAGAATCATTGGAGGAGGAGGAGGAGGAGAAGAAGATGAGGATGAGGATGAGGATGATGATGACCATGTAAATAGAAGTTGTTCATCAGTAGGGTTCTTGTTAGGAGAGTTGCCCATGGAGAAAAGGGTAAAAATGAGAGAATTGAGAAGAAAATGGGAGAGAAATGAAAGGAGAAGAGAGGGGTATATATATATATAAGCATGTTTGAAAGTGGCAGTTAAGTATGAGCAGAGCAGCCATTGTTGCCTTTCTTAACCGTTGCACCCCTTTGATGAACAGGCGGGAATAACTGGCTTTTTTTTACTGTTTTTTATTTACATTTTCACCAAAATAAATAAATAAATTCTTAATAATAATGAAATTTTTTATTAAGCATATAATGTCTGTAATCCGAGTTTAACTTGATTTGGATTAATGTTTGAAATTCAGATAGAATAAATAGAGATGCTTATGCAAAAGTATAATTTTCGTAGTTTTATTATAGTAAATTAAAATGTATATTTTAGTTAAAAGTCAATAATTTTATTTTCAAGTTTTATTTTTTAAATTAAATTAACCTCATTTATCTTTCTTTTCTTTTCATGTATCTATGAAAAATATTTCTGTGGATAAGTAGCATGAAAATATGCAATTTATTAGGAAAATTAGAAAGAAATAACAAATTCATATATATCCTAGACTTAATTAGTGATTAAGACATGGTAAAAGTGTAAAATTTCTATTCAATAGAAAGCTTACGGTTTTGAGCACATATACATTTTCTATTATATGCAAATAAATTTATTTATAAATCCAGTCAATTATAAATTATTATAATAGAAAATCCATTTTGATTTTGTAAAAGTGCAACTCATTTTAAAAAGTGATTTTATTTTATGTTTAGTGTGTTTATTATATATAATTTGATGCTCAGTTTGTTATTATTTTGATTTATAACTGAAATATAAATAGCTTATACCCCTCAAAGCTTAGAAAGAAAAAAAATCTGCCAACCCATAAAATTAGTTGAAGCAGCAAGGAGAGAATACTCGGGTAAATTTAATTCATACTTTGGTTTAAGCTAATAATATACTATAATTATAATACGTCCTTACCAGAAGAAAAATAGTGTCATGCATAAATAATAATTTTTAATTTTTATATATAAAAATATATTATTGACTCGACTTATAAATGAAAATACAAATCTTATACCGACAAAATACCTATAATTCATAATAAAAAAACTAAATACAAAAGCAATTATATCTTCTTAATATATGTAAGTTTTGCAAAAACTATAAGTGCTTATTTTGGCATTTTGGAGATCTCATAATTAACGGATGGATGAATATTGTGATAGAGAATTCTTTTATATTTATATTTATAATTTTATTTTTTTCAAATTAATGTTACCTAATTGATTTTTTAACTATTTTTTTTATTTTTCACCATTTTATAAAATGGATGATTTGCAGAAAAAATTAAGCGAGTATAAATAGTAAAATTACATTGGTAATACCGTTTAAATTAAGCCCAATACATAGGTCCAATTCAAGAACGAAGCTCAACTTGAAAGTTAACTTGCATCAAAACAATGTTTATCCTCGTACCATATGACTATGGTGACCCTCAAAACAACACATTATACAGAGAATATAAATAGCACAAAGCATTTAATCTATTAATCAATGATATATTACGGTAAAATTTATATATTATCCCTTTTTAATTAAATTTAAAATACATTTATTGGTGCACATATATAATTTATAAATATATTATTAATCACAAAGAAGTCTTGCTCTTGATATATAATAAAATTCATTTTCTTAAAAAAAATCAAGAGAAAATGTATTTATTTTGCATGAAAATATTAGAAAAATGTACAAATTCAATTCAAAACACTGTAGTCTGCAACCATACCATCACGTACGGCTCTTTCTTTTGTTTCTAAAGAAAAATAATAAAAAGAAAAAAAGAAACAAGTCAGCACTCACTAGCTAACTGTTTAACTAACTAATTATTCCTACATAACTACCTAATTAACTGACTTTTCCCGCGTACTTCCTTCTTGAAAATCTTCTTGACTGGCCGGAGCAGGAGGTAGATCCAGACCCAACCCACCGTTGGCGGTCTGTGGAGGAGGAGGTAGAAGAGGCGGCTTCATCTTGTCGATAATTCCGATCAATACTTGCAGCCGTTGTAGAATATCAGGTTGTCTCATTTCGGTCAATCTCCAATGAGGATCCGCCTCCACACTTGGCGTTGGAAAACCTTCTTCCCAGGTTTGCAGATCAGGGGTGACAATAAGATGATGAGCAGAAACCAGAACCAGTTGATCCCTAATCGGAGAACAATCTGCAACTTCCGGTTTAACCGGCGGAAAAGCCTCTCTCGAGTTACGTTCAGGATGAGCCCTCATATGATTAGAAACACCTTTCCAAGAACCAAATTGCTTACCGCATAAAGAACAAATCGGGTCTGATTTTGGAGCATCCAATTGACTTCTTTTGCCACTCTCTCCCTGATCTCCTTTCTTGCTCTTCTGGCAGGAGCCACCACCAGAACTTCCTCCGGGGCCAGAAAGAATCCCTGGAGGAGGAGGAGGAGGAGGAGGAGGAGAAAATGATAATGGCGACAATATAAATTGAAGTTCTTCATCAGTAGAGTTGTTGGTAGGAGAGTTGGCCATGGAGGAAATGAAATGAAGAAGAGGGTAAAAATGAGAGAAATGAAAAGAAATAAAAATGGTGAAAGGGGGAGAGAGGGGTGTATTTATATAAGTAGGATTCTTTTGGGGTATATATAAAAAATATTTCTGTGGAAAAGTAACATACCAATCTGCAATTTATAACGAAGCCCAATAACTATAATTATATAAGTAGATTTTAGGTTAAAAATCATCCATTTTGATTATATAAACTGTTATGCTCAGTTTGTTTATTATAATTTGATGCTGATCAATTTGTTAGCATTATTTTGACTTATAATTGAAATATAAATAGCTTATCAAAAAATAATAATTAGTATCTTAACGATTAATAAGAACCAGGTGGACCCATCAAAGCTAAAAAAAAAAAGAAAAGAAAACATGTTTGTGTAGACATACCTGTAATCCATAATAAAAACATAGTGTATTAAATCTAAATTTTTGTATAAAATGATATACTGACAGCATACATATAATTCATTTTTTTATTAATCATTCGGTATCCGAATCCCACTGAGCCGACTAAATCCGGATTCGGGACATCATTGCAAGTTAAGGTTCTTTATCCCTCCCCATGGGAGGTGTCGGTAGTCAATCCTGAGACATCTTATTTCTAGCCTGACCTGTATCACCACCAAGCCAACACTCCATGGTTACATACACTACAAGAAAAAGTCTCATTAAAGACCACAGTTTAAGGACCAGTCAATTTTTTGGTCCTTAAAAATATACTAAAAAAGACCGGATTTTTACCCGGTCATTGTTTCTCAAATTAGTGCATATTATTTGCGAGGGAGAAAAATCCCATCCTAAATACTAATAATTTCCGGTCCCTAAAACAAATTCATTAGGCGGGACTAATTGGCGCTATGCCTGAAAAAATAAAAAATGAAATTTAACAAAACCTAAACTAAACAAATGCTCAGTTTATTTCACAAAACCAATTGAGATGGGTTTCGGACTCCATACCGGCGCTCTTTCACAGCATAGCTCTCTATCGATGGACACCTTCGTCCTCGCTCCAGCTCGACAACTCCGACAAGGTTTACTCCAGCATCAGGTACGTTGTTTTAATTTTGAACTGGGTTTTTATTTATTAGTCTTTTATTCTCAAAATCTCATAACGGATTTTCTCAATTCTTTTTCTACGAGTTTTCCCAATTCTTTTTCTATCATTGCAATTGATGCTGATTTGGGCCTTAGAAAGCTCGAACTTCTCCTCGGTCTGGACAATTGCGTCAATTATACTCTACTGAGTTTATGAACGGTGATTGCCGGTGGGACCAAGCACTAGTGCGTAATAAACTATGGTCTAATTTCAAGCTTCTATGCATCTCAAAACCTCGCTCGAAGCTTCCATTCGGATTCGGTGGCAAAGCACTGGTTTGGCTAGTGGAGGCACTAAAAACCAGAACCGAAGGATGCCCCGATTTCATAACAGTAGCTACTTGGGAAGCTAAGTTTTGTATAGTTGGGTTAGTGTTTAATTCTTTTCGATTATTTGAATTTTTAGTTTCAGTTTTAGCTTTTTATGTGCTAAATGGCATTCGTAAGCCTATATTGTTGAATGCTATTAGTTATTGCTATTAATTTGGGGGGCAAAAGAATGCTCATGTCATGTGTTCAATTTGCTTTATGTCAGTGTTCATTGTAAATTAATTGCTTCAGAGGAGGGTAACATTCTCCATATATCACCGAACTCCTATAAGTTATTCAGTTCAACCTTGTTGGATGGTTACTCATAGATACTAAAAAATTCATGCTTTTTTATCTGTTCTTTAGGATTCCTGCTCTTTTTTCTAACTTCCTAAAACATGATCCTTTTGAGTCAAAAGGTTTTGTAGGTTTTCTTTTTCCTTTGCTCTTAGAAGGACTTAAGCTGCAATTGGTAGAGATTATACAATTGGGTATTTATTTTGCTCTCATTTTTTGACAATATTCCTTTTGCAATTTGTATGTTCATCCATCCCTTTCTTTTGATCTCGTAAAGATCCAGTGGAAAAAAATACGCTTTGTATTTAGAAGGTCTTTTTTCGTTCTCACAAGTTTTTTATATGAAAAGAAGAATCTTTGCTTATTTTTAACTGAAATAATCTCGGCTTTTAAATATCAGCAGTTTGGTTTAGAATTGATGGATTTTTGGGTTAGCATTACTACAGTTAGTTACTTTATGAAGTTGTAGTCAAGCTCAATTGAGATCATGGAATTCAGAGTTCTTATCTCTCTTTTGCTAATAGCTCTGTGAATTTTGTGTTGTTAGATCTGTTGATTTTGTATCAAAGT
Organism: Excoecaria agallocha; assembly: GCA_037975025.1. NCBI lineage: Eukaryota > Viridiplantae > Streptophyta > Magnoliopsida > Malpighiales > Euphorbiaceae > Excoecaria > Excoecaria agallocha. The sequence continues at coordinate 34,921,685 of CM075811.1, forward strand.
TTTGTTGTTCCTCAAATTTGCAAGGCTTTCTTTTTGTTATCATGCGAATTCATGTCTTTGGAATAACTCTTACCCCTATAACAGATTGCACTAATGTTTTTATGCTTTCAACCTTATAATGCTTAAAATCAAGAACATCAAGTGGAATGAAAAAGCATAGATAGAGGAATTGGAAATATTATCTCGCACTCATGCATTCATGAATAGATAATTGAATAGAGGAGGCGATCTGCTCATAAGGTGTACTCTGTTACACCACAATTTTACAGTTACTCCAGTACATCTAAGTCCCTTCATAACAAAGAAAGAGCATTGCTTAGGATTTCAGAGTTGCAACTGCAGCAGAAGGAAGCAAAGCATCCCATTAGGATTTTTTTTTTAAATTATGGTTCTGTTGGCCATTCACCTAATAGAGATTCTCTAGTTTTATGGATTTTTCATCTTTAGTCTGGTTTTTGATTGGTATTTATTGTATTTGAAGGTCTGAGGTAGCCTTTATGTTATTTAAATCTTCCAGAGGGTGTTGTTGATGCGGACTTAGTTTTGTTGGTGACCACAAGTACTACCACAGGTAACACTCTTGCATGGGCAGTGGCATGTGAACGTGGTTAGTGGGGTTGTGCAATTGTTGGTAATTTTTTTCTGGTGAACATTTTGAACATGACTGTTGTGCACTTGATACAATATGAATCTGATATATTCATTTCTGTAGGAAAATCTGCATCATAGTATCTTTAAAACATTGTTTTAATTATTGAATAGGAGCTTTTTTGTAACTCTGAAAGATGGATCATGCATTGAATGACTGCGACTTTGGTGAACAAGTTTATTTCACATTTTTACAATCATTATTCTTTTCTATATTTTTTGTTACTTCTCATCTTTCATGGAATTTGGCCCAAGTTCCTCTTACTTCTTGATCAGATTATTGTATGGCAGTAAATGGAGTGATGGAGAAGCTTCAATAGCCCTTCAGTATTATTGTCTTTACATCATTGTTGATTTTATTGGGACTTCAGTTCTTGTTTCTAAAAATCAGGTTTGCTACTCTGTAAAGAAACATGCTAGATGTGTCCTGTGATTTGGGTTTATCTTTATTAGAATTCACATTTGCATCACTTGATGCAAATGGATTCTTTTTTTTTTTTGATTTATTCTATTTTGATTTTGAATCTAATTGTGTAATGCAACTTTGACATAATGAATTGTAGATTTTGTCAATTTTCTAGTACAGTCTAAAATTAATGCACTACATGATGGTTGTGGTGCTCTTATTTAATGATGATCTCACAGTAGCATAGTAATCTTGAGTGCCATGCCTTTTTGTCCTTGTATTCATGTTCTTTTGGTGAGCCAGGCTACACTGCTTAGTGTGTGTTATGACAAGATCTTATGGTAGAGAATGCACATGGAACTTTTAGATCTAATTTAGCCTTGCGTATTTTTTTAGGGAAAAGTAGTGGTTATTAGAGGAGAGGGGCCTAAGGGAGATCCAGGCATGGCTGAAATGCTAACACCAACAAGTGGCATCATGGGAGCTGGTCTTGGGAAGGTATGGCAGCTTAAAATCTATTTCTGCAATAATTTTGTTCTGCTGTAGTCAATTATTGACTTCAATAAAAAATTATATAGCTTTTCAAGTTGGAAGATCGCATGTTACTTACTTGAGCAATCAGAATAGTGAAATTTATCCTTCAGGAAGTGGAAAATAATTAAATGTAAGGGATTAAGTCAGTTTTTCAATTTCATTTCTTTTCCCTGAATTGAATTAAAATATCTTGATTTACGTTAAGTTATGTATTTGACTTTTTTTTTTATGATTCCAATATTATTTTCAAGTTTTTCCATAAATTTAATTATGATTAGCTTGGTTTATGCAGTGGACTGAAGAAGACCATGAGCTCTGAATTCACCAAGAAGATGGATTATTGAGGCTTTGGCATCCAAATTCCCCATGTAAATCTGACCCATTATTTCAACCAGAATGAGCCACAACCTGACAAATTATTCGTATTTCACCAAAGAAAAAAAATACAATTTAACTTGCACTGTTTATTTATTTATTTATTTATTATTATTATTATTATTATTATTATTATTATTATTAACGTGGATTCACAAAAACTTAGATTTAAAGTTAACAACTTAAATGTTCGTATTATTATTAATATTCATATTTTGAATATGATGACACTAAATCTTATAACACTAAATCTCTCATTAGATTGTTATAAGACTTGGAAGAGAGTGTAGCAGAATATGATGACCGACTTAAATTCATAAATTTTCTGTAATATGATATGTGAATTATGATTCTCATCTCATTGTCTGCTTGATGAATAACTTCATTTTTACCTTGTGACTTCTCCTGAGCGTGGGCAAAGTTGTTCAGTAGTTGGGCTATAATATTTTTCTCTTTTTCTTTTGCATGCATATGCGCACACAGTCATGCAACTGGGACCTACTGGGCAAATATATGAAATGCAGTGGACTTCCTTTAGATAGTAATTTGGCACACAACACTATAGGAAGTTTCCCCTGTAATGTTTGCTAGTGAACATTGACCCTTGTTCGATGAAATTTGCATAGTTAATGACCCGTGACTCATCCGATGGATGCCTATGGTTGCATTATATGTCTATGCTTTGTTTACATCTATCTTGTTTAGAAAGAAGAAGAAGAAGAAAAAAAAATCTAAAGTATTTATACTAATAACGTATTTCAGGTGCTTAAAGACCCAAGCGTCTCCAAGGAGGTTCTGAGGGTTCGAGCAAAGGGATTGAAAAAGCTGGGAACAATCTTCCAGGTGAGTTTCTGATTCCTTCATCCATATTGGCCAATACTGTGCATCATTATCTCCTTACAAGTCAAAATTTCACTGCTTCTTAGGGTGCCAAAGCTGCTTACAGTAGGGAAAACAGCCTGCGCCACGAAAGGGATGAGATAAGTGCTGGTTCATCATCATAGCCATATCAGTACCTATTCGATATGATACCATTTCTCATCTTCTCTCTGTGGATAGTCTTTGAAATGTTTGGTTCCGTATGTGTAGGGTCATGCCCTTAGTTGAATTGTGAACATTTGAGGTGACTATAAGATTGTGTTATTAGTAAGAATGATTTCTTGACATATTTTAGCCAAAGGGATGTAAACTGAAATGGAGTTGACACTCGGTTTGTCTGATGTTGCAGCCCTTTCATATATGCTGACTTTTTGAAGTGTAGATAGTTACACTTGGTGGAATTATATTTTTTTGAGGTTCATATGCTGACTTTTTGAAGTGTATATATTTACACTTGAAGGACATATACTTTTTCTAAGGTTTGTTCTCAAAATATTTATAGATTTAATTAATTATTTATAGTAGATTTATAAATTTTCTGGCATAATCATTTTTGTTTCCTTATACATTTTACAGTTTTTGGTATGACAAAACATTGAAGTACAAAATTGAATACGAAGATTCAAAAGAACATTAGATTTTTGGCTAGATAGAGAAGCATTATCTTATTTTGTTATAGATTTTTTTTTTTTTTGCAAAGGAGCTGTATAAACAATGCATTGATTTTTTGGATGATAATTCTATATACGTATCAATTACAAATTATCTATGAATGTATTATATTATTAATTGTCTATGCTTTTGAGCAATCTTAATTTGGATGCTCTAGTTGTGATACTAAATTAAAAATACAGGGTAAAAAAAATGACCTCTAATTAAAGTTTTATGGTCTTTAATCTATCATATGGTCCTATGATTATTACTTTTAAGGATGACATTTCCTTTCCTTATTTATATTTTAACGATCGGATTTTAGTATGGTTCTTAAAAATTTACTGTCAATATTACATTTTTAAGGACCGGATTTCTGGTCCATATTTATTGTAATGATCAGGTGACTTATATTATTAAAGACGGTAAAGCTGGTCCTTAATACTAACTGGGACCAGTTTTTATCCGGTCTCTAATGGTTTTACGCGATCGGGTTTAAGACTGGTCCTTAAATATTTACGGTCGTTATTATATTTTTGTGGACTATATATCCGGTCCTTATTAACTCTAAAGAGCACGTGACTTACATTATTAAGGACGGGAAAACCGGTCCTTAATACTATTTAGGGACCAGTTTATTATCCGGTCATTAAAAGTTTTAAGGACCGGTAGATATATCTCGTCCTTAATTATCATTAGCGGCGGAGCCTATAAGGACGGGATAGCGACCGGTTTTTTCCGTCCTTATTAAGTTTTAGGGACCGGATTGACACTTTTAAGGACCGGATTTCTCGTCCTTGAAAGCCTTTTTTCTTGTAGTGATACATATAATTCATAATAATATCTACAAGTAATTTTGTATCATATGTATAAATTTTTTCATGGCTGAAATCTAGAAATGGATAAAATGTTGGTTGAATTGACTGCTTAGAGGTCTTTAATGCTATTGATTGGCCTAGGGATGGTTCTTCTGAGTTGAGTATATGCAACAATTTCAGTTCTTGTCCATTTGTTGGACTCGCAGGCAAGTACTAAAATGACTCATAGTCTGGACAGAGTAGCTTTAGCTTGGTTATATACTCACCTCTTTTATATGTCACTTTCTTTCTTTATACAAATTTTATAGAAAAAGAAAAAGAAAGGAATTTCACATCAAGTAACCCTTGTACATGTCAGCACTCACGAACCAATTTGTGCATACACATCAGCTTAGCCCAACAACGTCCATGCAAAATAACATAATTTGAGGACAAGCTCAACACGTAATATACATTATTAGCAATGCCAAATGCACAATTCACACAAGACAATTATAAAACAGCTAGTTAAAACTTGAGGCATGTATAACTCTATCCTTTGTTTGGATGAGGGTAGATGGAAGTAAATGAGAGTAGAGTAAATGAAAGTAATTAAGTTACTCTATTTGTTTTGTAAAAAATGCAAAATAATTGAGAGCAAATTAGAATAAGTGAAAGTAACTAGTTATTTTATGTACCCTAAAATAGTTACTTTCAATTTAAAAATAGATGAGAGTAACTCTCAATTTACTCTGTATATATAATATTTTTTTTAAATTATAAATAAGTTACTCTTAATTACTATCTTTTTATTTTAAACTTACCAAATAATGGAGAGTAAATTCAATTTACTCTACTTTTATTTACTCTCACTTACTCTGCTCTCATTTATCCCATCTACACTCATCCAAATAAAGGCTAAGAGTTAGAAAAAAAAATGGTTTTTATTTTAACAGGAAGAGGAACATCAATCTATCAATTTGGACAAAATTGGGCTATTGGGCCTAGCTCTCATGTGTGTGGCCCATTCCTTTTACTTGATTTTTACTAGCCCAATAATGTCCATGGTCAGGCCTTATCTTATAAACCGGTCTTTGGTATTTAATTACTAAGATACCCATACTGGCCCACCATTGATTCTCTTTAAATTTGGGTCTCAATCAGAGGCAAGATGGGCCTTTTAAGCCTTTGTAGGTTTTTTAGCCCGGGAGTCACTTGAAAGTTTCATCTAAACATTTTTAGCATCGTGTGAGACCCAAAATTATTGTCACTAAATTTTCTTCTTTTTCTTTTCTTCTTTTTTTTTTCTTTACACGTCACAATTTTCAAAAGAAAAAATAAATAATTTTGTAAAGTTAAGGTGGAGTTGTACATCTTAATAATGCATTCCATGAAAAATGGGATAATGTTTAAGGGCCATATACTGTTTTAAATTTGATCTGATTCATAAATTCAATCAATATAATTTATAATTATTTCATTTAAACTTAACCGGCCAATAATCTGTTTATAACTTAACCTATTTTGATCTATGGAATAATTTAATCCAATCCGTAATGTGATATATTTGAATTATGACCCTAGGAGTATCCAAATTTGGTGTAACCTATTTAACCCAACCCACTTAATATATATATATATTTTTTTTATAATTACAGTGGGTTATTATAAACTATACAATCCATTCTAACATTTTAAAAATATATATGTGGGTTATGAGTTATTATATAATCCAACTAATTAACCCATATTATATTATTCTTTAAATACACTCTTACTTACACTCTTTTTTTACTCATCTATTTTTAATTTTTATTATTTATTTTTTTACAAAACTGTTTTATATATTTAAAAACTGTATTATATTCTTTTAATTATTCATTTATATTATAATAATAATTACGGTGATGATGGTCTGTACAAATTATTCATTTATATTATAACATTTATTTTTATTCTAGAATTTGATGACCTCATCCAACTCATTTATGACCTATTTATATTATATAATTTATAAATTTTATATAATATAAATATAAATATATCTTATATTATAAAAATATCTTTTAATAGGTTATATGTGCATAATCTTTTATTCCTGATGAAAAACATTTTAAAAAAGATTAAAAAAAAAAACAATGTCATGAAATTTGATCCGCTTAAAACCTATTTGGCTCATGACCAAATCCAATCCATTTATGAATAGTAAAAATTTGATCTATTTGTAAACTAATCCATTTATCACTTATAGTTATCTCCATTACTGATCCCAAAAAATTTAAAGGCAAATATGTAATATTTTGTATAATTTAATGATAAATTTAACTCTTACCATATCATTAATAATACAAATAATAAAATTTTATTATTAACAAATAATCAATTTATTGAAAATATCTATTTTCATAAATTAATAATAAATAATTTATTTATTTAAAATGACTATTAATTAGAAATTAATCAACAAATAATTAATTTAATAAAAAAACATATTTCTTCATTTGATTATATAAATCATATATACAAAAGAAAAAAGTTCAAATTGTTTAGGCATAAAACAAAAAGGGGAGGACTTCCTAGGTTGAATTCTTAGACTTAGATGAAAGAAAAAAAAAAAAACCACGTTTTCTAAAACTACATTAGTGAAACTAAAAAGAAACTTTAAAGAATCACACCTCATTCATTTTTATGCAAATTGAGCATATAATAGACGAAATTAAAGCTTTTAATGTCGTCGTTAATTAAACACCCATGTTACATATTTTTAAAATAATAAAATCAGACTCATTATTAATAATATTTAATTATTTATTTTATATTTAAAATGAATATAAAAGAATAATTATAAAAAAAAATTATTTTTTGACTACAATAATTAATATTTTTCAATTTAAATAAAAAATAATCAATTAAAATTATGAAATAAAAGAGCATATTAAAAATCATTTATATACTTTAAAAAAGAATCATATAAATTATTAGAATTGTTTAAGCATAAAACAAAAATGGGCGGACGTCCTAGGGTTAGATAAAACTAAAACCCCACTTTTCTAAATTATTAGAATGCATTTTGTCTTTTAGGGAAAAGATGGAAAAGAATTTTCTTCTCCAATACTTTACACAAAGGAAAAAATAAATAAATAAATAAAACTGATTACACTTTTCAGAATTGAAAGAGTCCAATTTCCTCTTCTTTTTTTTTTTTAATATATATAGACAAACACAACCCCTTTGAAGTTCCATTTACCATTAATTAAAGATTAAGCGATTGTATTTGAATATCAAGATTTTAAATTTAAGAAATAACGAAGTATAATTAAACCCAGAATATTATAAAAATTACAGCAAAAAGAGGTTCCCGTGGTGATCGGAAATTGATGGATTTCTTCACTTCCCCTATGTGCCTAAGCTTAAATATAAAAAATTATGAATCGAATTGGAATTTTTTTTAGATTAAATTAATCATTTGTTATTTTATTATTGGCTTAAACTAACATTTAATTATATGTGACAACATAATAAAATCAGTAATTAAAGTATTGGCTTAATATATAAAATACCCCTTGAAATTGTATTAAATTTCATTATTCATACTTAAAATTTCAGCAATTTTAATTTACCATATAAAGTTAAAATAATTATGATAAATTACCACCTAATTGACTTAAAAGTCTGATGTGAATTAAAATATAAAATTCATGCAATGAGAGCGCATGATAGTAATAGGCAAAAAATGAAAAAAAAATTTCCAAACCATATAAAATATCCCTAAACTTATATTAAATTTTATTATTAATATCTTAACTTTAAAATTTTTAATTTACCATCTTAACTTTAAATAAATATGATAAATTAACACCTAAAAATCAAATTACATAATTATTTTATTGCATGATACATATACACAGTTGATGTGAAAAGATATCAATATATGTTTGACACGTAGCATAAATAAATTAAAAATAATAAAAAATTATATAATTTTAAAGGTTGGATTTTTTGCACATCCATATCAAACGGTACTTACCATATTCACTTTACCTTCAATTCCTACCGAATGAATACTCTAATAATTGCCCCTCATATAAAAAAATAAATGTTTAATTTTCAACTTTTCAGAATACTTGAGTCAATAATTAATAATCTTGTGCTTTTTGTTGACTTCAAAAAAATAAAATGAAAATAAAAGCAAATTCTCCTGTTCTTTTTTGTATATTTTTTTTCCTTTTTTAGGGTTCACGTGCAAGTCTAGTAATTAATAAGGTTAATTGTCGTGCAAAACCCATCCTAAGAGAAATTAATTCGAAAAAACTGATCAAGCCACTTTGTAGAAAGATTTTATGGAATTGCTAATAAGCTTGGATAGTAATAATTTGGTAGACTAATAAAAATATATATGCAGATAATTTATGTGGGGGAATATGGAGTAGAAAAACATTGAGAAGATTGTGACTGTGCATGATTAAATCTTAAGGTTTTGTAGCAAAGCTTATATTTAAAGTGAAAAAAAAAATCAAACTTTTCATATTAATTACATAGGCTCTTCCCAATGAGTTGGTGTTTTTTTCTTAAAGGACATTTTGGTAAAATATTAGGCTTATTAATTATTTATTTAGTCTTAGTGATAATATCTAGAGGATCACTTGCATTAAATGAAAAGAAAGTTGAAAAATCGAAGTGTGAAAGAAGGACCAACATTTATCTTCCTTGACTTCAGGCTATCAAGAAGCATCTTTTTTCCAGATATTATCATCAAATTATAGGCAGCATCACTAATTAATGTCATCATTATTGTTTGGGCTATTGTTTTCTAAGGCTTTAATTGTGAGAAAAGATGAGGATTTCTTCACTTTCCCTATGTGCCTAACCTTATACTATAGTATAAATCTATGAAGCGAGTCGGAAATATTTTTAGATTAAATTAATCCTTTATTACTATTTTATTATTAGATTAAACTAGCATTTAATTATATGCGATAACACAATGACATCAGCAATTTAATTATTACATTGGCATATTTGTCTAATTTGATTATGTGACTAGTCAAAACATATGGTTAAAACTGATTACAGTACAGTAATTTTATTAAACAACTACTTTAAGACATGTATCGTGTGAAAGTGCATACGTCTTTCATCTAATTTCATTATGCAACTAGTTAACAATGGATCGTTAAAAGTAACTATACTTAAATTAAATCTATAATTAAATTACCATGCATAGTTAATGGTCAATCATTAATTATTATATTTAACTTGTAGCGGATATCTTAGTTGTTACTAACTACTCTAGACACTGCCGCTGTTGCTGTACGAACAAATTTTAATTAATTAGAAAAAACTACTTAAGCCACTTTTTAGAATTGGAAAAAACTAGTCTTTTCCTTCACGGCATTCTCCTTTCCAATAGCTTTACATTTACCACTAATTAAAGATTGAGCATTTGTATTTGAATTTCAAGATTTTAACATTAAAATTTTTAATATATCTATAGTTATAATTTGATAAAAAGATGTCTGAATAAATCACTTCAATTAATTAAATTATTGCCTTGAAATTCAATTAATTAAAAGAACTTTGAATTAAAAAAATTGTAATAATTTGATTCCATAAAAGAACTTTGAAACTAATAGAATTTTTTTTTTAAAAAAAAGGACCAAAGTCGATAAATCTTATTAAACCCAGAATATTATAATAACCCTATATTGATCCGGAAATTCTCATTTAAAAGTACAGCATAAGAGGTTCCCGCGATGATCGGAAATTGATGGATGCGGCAAAAGATTTATTCTTGTATAGATTAATTTAAAATTTTATTAAATGTGAGATTTTCTTGTACAGATTTCTGTTTTTGAAATTTATTTGAATTTGAGAAATATTTTATGGAATTGCTAAGCTTGTATAATAATAATTAGGTAGAAACTAATAAAAAACTATCATGTCACCTAGAACTTCTAGGTTTTGATATATTGTACATTAAAGAGCATTTGGTCGGTTCGATATTTTTCACTTGACTTTTTAATTTTTTTTTATGAAATTTATATATAATTTTAAATTTTATCGTATTATAAATTTATATATATGCAGTATTTTAAAATATATATATATAAATAAAATTAATATTTTATATTTAAAAATATATAAATATGAATAATTTATAATTTATATATTTATAATATATTATAAAAAATTAACAAAATTTAAATAAATCAATCAATTCAATATAAAAAAATTTAATTTATGACTCAATATAAAAAAATTTAATTTATAACTCAACTTATTTGAATTCAATTTAATTTATTTAAAAATTTAAATAAATTAAAATAAAAATTAATTATAATCCATCCAATTAATGTATAGAAGATTTGTGGTTCATAGAAATAATCAGCAGCGATAGAAACACTGGACTCAGATTAGGTAGGGCCCACTTGAGTATACCAATGATAAGTCTTAGCACTTTAAAAATGAGCCACTAATATTTAATTAGAAACATGAAAAATAATAAAAAAATGATGAGGAATTTTATATCATTTAAAAAATAATTAAAAAAATCACAAAAGGCATGTATATATATAATATTAAATAATTCTAACGAAAAAAAAAAAAAAGAAAATGAGGAATATTCAACGTTCTTCCAAAAATGGAAGCAGCAGAAGCATAACCTTGCGGTTGAAAATGTCACTTTAAAGACAAATATATTTTTACTTGGAAAAAACAAATGTCCAATTAGACTCAGATAGACAAAGTCAGACCCCAAAATCACACACATGCACTTATCCTACAAGCAAAGTAAAAATGAAATATGGGTTATTACACGTATGAAAATTAATTAATCTGAATAAACAATTCAAAATATCAATTATATCTTAAGAAACAAACATTCATAATTATTTAATTATCCCAATATAAGAACAAAAATATAATATAAAATTTGATGCCTCACACAAAATAAATTATTAGAATAAATCAGGCAACTACCTTTTTAAATCCAAATATATATATATATATATATATATATATATATATATGTTTGCTCATACTTTATACCTTAATTAAATCTTTAACTTATCAAGTGTATATCCATTATACCTATCGGTTAACTAGTTAAACACGCGAAAAATTAAATCCTTACCCCAAATGCATTCAGTTTAACAAGGAAAAATTTACGAGACAAAAAAATTCAATTTATTCATTACCAACCACCATTTCAAGTTTATATATATATATATATATATATATATGCATGTGTGTATGTAATTTCGGTTATTTTAATTAGTAAGTTACAATAACAATTATCCAACTTACAACTCATTATTTTATCAAGATTTTAAGTTATATCTATCGATATTATATCTTATTGATAAAAATTGAGTTGACCACTTGAATTTCTAAAGCCACAACTAGCTGCCAAAGCCAATTTCTTAAACCAATAAAGAATTCTACCTTGACATACTCACATTTGTAGTTTTTAACTTTATTCTCTCATGACCCAATTAACATTCATCTCGAGATTCTCTTTAATGTTATTCCAAAAAAATCAAACTTTTCATATTAATTACATGGGCTCTTTAACCCAAAACTTATGCCCCACTATACGGATGAAGAAATAGACAGCCTATTGTAACCCCACTGATCTTCTCTGATTGTCTTTTTTCAATAAACTTCTGATTTTCTGTTGAATATTATACATGCATGCATGCTCTAATTTTTTCTCAAGTTTACGACCAATTTTTTTTTTTTTCACAAGTAGAAAACATATCTTAGTTATTGCTGCCCACACTCTGTTGTCAGGCCCATCAAATTATGATTCAATCAGTAAATCCAATAGTTATTCAAATTCAATCCAACTCATAAAAAATTTATACATGACCTGACTCCTATGATCTAAAAAAATTCGGGTCAGATTAGGATTAACCCATTTTCACCCAAATGGGTTGGTTCACAAGACATGTGACCATAGCATAGAAGCACACTCTCTTTCCTATGGTATAACTCCTTGAGAGGATTTGAAGTTATCTATTCAATTCAATTATCCACATTGGAGATTGCTTGTCCTGTGCAGATGTTATCTATGCAATTCAATTAATTTGGATACTTACATTTCCATCCTCTTTTGTCCACTAATATTATTAGATTGCTGTTTATTTGAAGTCGCTAATTAATAATTTGTAATATTCCCAATGACTTTGGTGTTTTTTTCTTAAAGGACATTTTGGTAAAATATTAGGCTTATTAATTATATTTCTTTAGTCTTAGTGAAATTTTTTAAGTGGAAGGAGAAGTTGGGACGGAGGGAGGAGTAAAGAGTTGTGCCACTTGCATTAAATAATTCATAGTAAACAAAACCAATTTCCTACCATCTAGAGGATCACTTGCATTAAATGAAAAGAGTGTTGGAAAATCGAATTGTGAAAGAAGGACCAACATTTATCTTCCTTGACTTCAGGCTATCAAGAAGCATCTTTTTTTCCAGATATTATCATCAAATTATAGCAGCAGCATTAATCTTACTCCTCAATAATAATAATAATAATAATAATAATAATCAAATTATAGGCAGCATCACTAATTAATCTCATCATTATTGTTTGGGCTATTGTTTTCTAAGGCTTTAATTGGGAGAAAAGATGCGATTAAATCAATCCTTTATTACTATGTTATCACTTATTAGATTAAACTAGCATTTAATTATATGCGATAACACAATAAAATCAGCAATTAAATTATTACATTGGCATATTTGTCTAATTTGATTATGTAACTAGTCAAAACATATGGTTAAAACTGATTACAGTATAGTAAATCGATAATTGATTTATTCCATTACCATGCATAGTTGAAAATGCATACCTTGTTCATCTAATTTTATTAAACAACTACTTTAAGACAAGTAAAAATTAAATATTGTACTGTAAAAGTCGAATGAAAATCCACATAGTGCTAATAGGTTGTCTATTTAGTGTAATTAGTTGGGTTTGAAGTTCTAATATTACTAATTAGATTTGATTTTAGATTTTAAATAAACCCTAGAATCACATAAGGGCACTCCCTTGTTAATCTGAATAAAAAAGTCAAACAAAAATTCATAATTATTTAATTATCCCAATACAAGACCAAAAATATATATAATATACATTCATAAACAAAGCAGCAATTTGAACCTTACTTGGAGGCATATATATAAGATGCAATGGGAGATTGTACTCATCAGCAGGATCGATTTTTATCATCTTTTTCTGGAGAAGGTGGAAAATTCAGATCGAATCCACGATCACCACCTCGTGGAGGAGGAGACGAACCGCAGGAATCTTCTTCAGGTTCCTTGTTGAGACCGATATTAGTAACAAAAGCACCGTGACTGGACTCATTGCGTACACCATTTCTCATTTCCAGTAATATTTTAGCCACTGTCACACTTGGATCCTCCGGTAAAGCTGGTTGGTCTCCAACAACCGGAGCCGGTTGCTCCCAAATCGGAGGTCTACCGGCGACATCACCTATTGACTGCGGAAAAGCCACTCTCTGGCCCTGCTTAGAGTGAACCCTCATGTGGCCATTCACCGCATTTTGAGAACGGAATTTCTTAGCACAAAAACGGCAGATGTTGTTGGTTTCCGGAGCACCCATGTGCCCGAGTTTTCTCTTCTGTCCATTCGGACTCTCTCTGATCTCTACTTTCTTCCTACCCTTGCCGGAGAGACCAGCGCCGCCACCAGAACTCCCTCCGGGGCCAGAAGGAATCAATGGAGGCGGAGGAGGAGGAGAAGGAGAAGAAGAAGAAGAAAAGGTAATTAGATCTTTATTAGAAGAGTTAGCCATGTTAAAAGAAAAGGCAGACAATATATGGTATTTATAAGAAAGTTTGTAATTAATTTTTGATAAAAATAATAGTCAAGTAAAAAGTCAAAGTTTTTCATTTGAAGTTTGTTTTTGCAAGTTATCTGATTGTCATTTAGTGGAATATATGTCTGCAATTAAAGAAAGAAGATAAGTGTATATAACTTATGATTTAAACATAATAAAATCAGTAATTAAATTATTACATCACCATGTATCGTGTGAAAGTGCATGTCTTTCAATTAATTTCATTATGCAACTAGTTAACAATGGATCGTTAAAACTAACTATACTTAAATTAAATCTATAATTAAATTACCCTGCATAGTTGAAAAACATTGAAAAGTGGCAGAATGATGAAGATTGGGATTTTTACGGTAAGATAAGAAAGTTAATGATCAATCATTAATTATTATATTTAACTTGTTGCGGATATCTTAGTTTGTTTGTTAGTTATTACTAACTACTCTAGACTCTGCCGCCGTTGCTGTACGAACAAATTTTTATTAATTAGAAAAAAAAACTAATTAAGCCACTTTTTAGAATTAAAGTGGTCCCAGATTTTTTAGAATTGGAAAAAACTAGCCTTTTCCTTCACGCCATTCTCCTTTCCTTTCCAATTGCTTTACATTTACCATTAATTAAAGATTAAGCATTTGTATTTAAATTTCAAGATTTTAACATTAAGATTTTTAATATATCTATAGTTATAATTTGATTAAAAGAAGTTAGAATAAAAAAAATTATAATAATTCAATTCCATGAAAGAACTTTGAATCTAATAGAAAAATTAAAAAGGACCAAAGTCGATAAATAAAAGTTCACCGTCATTAACTTTCATCTTTGCTCCGAGGGAAGTTGAGTTTATTTTTATCAAGCTGTCTAACGATCGAAATAAAAAAAAAAGTAAGAAATAATATAAAGAACAGAGCATGACAATAAAATAAGAAATCACAAAATGAAATAAAAAAACAAATAAAGAAAGTTAAAATAAAAATATCAGTTACCACAAATCAAAATAATTAAGGAAGGAAAATAAACACATGAGGTTGTTGCGGTGTAGTGGTTATCATGTTAGTCTTACCATTAAAAGATACCCAGTTCGATCCTATACAGCCAATTTTTTTTCTTTTCCAAAGCATTAAACGACGATGTTTTACTAAAAACGACGACGTTTTGCCATTTTAGAAAAAAAAAACCCCGGCTTTTTTGTGCATGTAGTTTAATTATTTCAAATTAAATGGTAAGAGAATGTAAGCAATTTTTTATTGTTCAATTTGATTTTATTGGAGAAAAGTTGAATTTATTTTTACCAAGCTGTCTAACGATTGAAATAAATTAAAAAAAAAAAGAAAATAAGAAATAATATAAAGAACATAGCATGACAATAAAATAAGAAATCACAAAATGAAATAAACAATAATTAAAGAAAGAAAGTTAAAATAAAAATACTAGTTACCAAAATCAAAATAAAAATAATTAAAGAAGAAAAGTAAACAGATGAGATTATTGTGGTGTAGTGATTATCATATTAGTCTTACCATTAAAAGGTACCAAGTTCGATCCTATGCAGCCAATTTTTTTTTTTGCTTTTCCAAAGCATTAAACAACGATGTTTTACTAAAAGCGATGACGTTTTGCCATTTTAGAAAAAAATTTGGTTATGGCTGGTTTGTTGGTTTTTCGATTTTATTCGATTTTTTCAGTTCAATCTAGTTTTTTTCAATCCGATTTTTATTAATTAAATTAATCAAATGACCTATTCATTCGTGATTAATTCGGTTTGATCGATTGGTTCGATCCGATTTTAATAACATTGATTAAAAGGTGAACATCAATCAAATTCGCTTTAATATATATATATATAACCTAGAGGATTAGTAATCAATAAAAATAAACAAAAATAAAAAAACCGGTAGGTAGGGCCCACTTGTGTTCAACCTATGATCAAATCTTAGTACTTCCAAAACTTAACCGACTTACCAAAACGCCTGCACGCATGGAGGGCCCACTTGTGATCAACCTATGATCAATTGACGGGACCGATCACTGAAATCTAAAACTTGCATGAAGCTCACGTGCATTCATTGGTACAGTTTTGCCTATCTCTCACTCTACTGCAGATTTCTATGATTTTATTTTTTTAAAGATGACAATTTCGTTTTCACTTCGTCAATGCTTAATTGGCGCTAACAATATCAAAACGGATGATAGATTGCTGGATTAAGTCACATCAACTCTACGTTCGTAATAATAATAATAATAATAATTTGAGTGCAATATAAAGTTAGTTGGTAAATGGGGTCTTCTGATTATTTTTTTTAATCCAAAAATAGAGTTTCTTATCGACACGAAATGGATGTATTGCAATGACTAATATTTGATAATACATTAAAAAATAAAATATAAATTGAGAGTTAATACTGGTCCATTAAAGGTTTACCGAAAAGGTTCGATGACAAAGATTAAAAGTTCAATATCAAAAGGCTATAGTTAGACTGCTATTACAGTTCAAAGTTTTGGCTCTATAAATTGGATAGATTTTGCCACAATCCACACTAAGCTCTCTCTCTCTAATTCTTTCTAGCCTTCTCTCTATGTTCCAATAGCTAATTTGAGCGTCGGAGCAGCCACACTCGACAGGATTGGGCTAGTTTCATTTTTGCAGATTATTGAAGTCCACTACAAGAAAATCTGAAAATAACAACGGAACTGATTCCGTTGCTAAAATTGGTTAAACTTTGTTGATTTAGCAACGGAAAAATTTTTGGTTATCTTCCGTTGCTAAATATGGAGGGAATTTTTGGCGTCAATATTTAGCAACGGAAATTAGCAACGGAATCACTATTCCGTTGCTAATTAAGGCGCCGATAGATGGTGGAAAAAAATTGAAACGAAAAATACATTCCGTTGCTATTTTAGCAACCGAAATATATTTTCGTTGCTATTTAGCAACCGAAATATAATTCCGTTGCTAAATAGCAACCGAAATATATTTCCGTTGCTATTTAGCAACTGAATAGAATTCCGTTGCTAAATAGCAACCAAATTTATTTTCGGTTGCTAAAATAGCAACGAATTTAAATTCCGTTGGTAAATTAATATTATTTTTTACTTGAAATAGAAGTTGAGATGGAATTACACCAAAATTTTCTAATTTAGGGCTTTAAAATTGACTTTTGTCCAATATAAATTCATATCAGTCCATTAATGAATATATTTACTAAATTCAGTCCACAATTAATGAGACGTTCATATTATTCTAATAAGTTAAGAGGCTTAGGTTTTGCATTGAGTTTATTATATAATTTTATGATTTACAATTTTTTAGAATTAAACATTTATTTATTAGTAAAATGGTTAATTGAAATAAAAATTATTTTGTGAAAAGTGGTATTTTTGTAGATCACAGGTCCAAAGAAATGAAATTCCTCCATACTGAATTTTGGGCCCAATGGCTCAAGTCTAATAGCAGAAGAGGTCATATTATCAGATTCAATAGAGAAAATTAGGGTTCCAGGGCCTAATAAACAAGTCTACAGTGAAAATGCCCAAATATACTAATTTATGATTCAAACCCTAATCACCAAATTAACTAATTATGATGTTCATCCTTCTCATAGCCTTATCATTTTTCGTATTCGAGAGTATTTGAATTTGTCACATTTATAGTAAAGCCAATACTACTACAGATTTTTTTTTTTTTGCTAATTGGACTTTCAGTCAAATTTTTCATTTTATCTGTCATTTTTTTGCATCCTGCTAGTTTGGATAACATTTTAAATACTGATGCTATGAGCACCTCTTTCTCTGAACTGATTACGATGTAATTTGCTCTTTATTTTTTTCATGTTCATTTTAAAAAAAAATGAAATATTAAAATTTTTTTTCATCTCACTTTTTCTTATTATGAATCTCTATCCTTAACCATATTGACTATTCCATTTGATTTACAATTGAAGGAAAAAAAAAAAAAAAAGAGAATTCTAAAAGTTAATAACTTTAGTGCTTAAAATTTGACTGTGAATTGAAAGTTTTTCATGACTGTATCTAATTACTACCTCCACTTATTCTTTAAGCGCCACTTTTAATTTTTTCGCATAACATTAGTACATTTAATATTATAAAAAAGTTAGTAATTAAATATATTATATTTTCATTAATTAATATTGAAAAAATGATAACAAATATACAAATGCATTTAGAATATTAAAATAAACAAAAAAATAGAAAAAGTATAATATGTTTTTCATAAACTATATTGAATTGTTGCTGTTTGATAAAATTATATTAAATTGTTGCCTACACGATGTAAAATTGCCAATAAGGATATGACTTTTTATGTTATATATGTATTTATGTAAAATAAATGCTTATTCATTTAATTTAATAATATTATATATATATTTATATAATATAAATTTTAATGAAAGTCGAAAGATATATACTACTAATAATAAGTTAATAAAAATTAGAAATTTTAGCTCCTGTTAAGGGACCGGCTTAATTATTTTTAATATATATATATATATAATTTAAAGCCCTAAAAGGTTAAAAACCCCAATTCTCTTCTACGTTTCTATCTGTGCCGCTCTCCCTTTGCGCTGGTCTTCTCCTTCATGCGTTTTCTCTCTTCTTCCAAGCTTTCTTCCTTCATTCCGGTGAACCGCGATGACTGATGTCGACACCGTTTGCATCAATGAGTTTCCGAAGTCAAGGTGTTCACTCCGATACCCTCAGTCTGACTCCAAATGCCGGCGATGAGCTGATCGGAAATGGGTGTGGCGAGTTAGTCCGGTGTAGATCCCGACCACACCATGTAGCTCCTTATGGCGCGTGACCACCGGCAATGGGTTGTTGATGATCTTGGCTTCGTGATGGCAGTGTTGATGCAGCTCCGGTGAGGCTCCGGCGAAGTTCCGGTGAACCTCCGATGAGCCTCCGACGAGCAAATAATTGGCAAAAATACAGAAAATTTCCAAGAAATGGGTATGTGATTACCAAAATTTACTTCCTAAGAATTTAGTTAAATAAATTATGAAATTTGGTTAAGATATGTTTTATTTCTATAAGTAATTTCATGAACTTTAAGACTTTATTGTATATTCTTTAATCTTACATGTGGAGAAACCATGGTCCTTTAGCAATTAGCTCGCAGTGATGGTGGGGGGACTAAAAGGTATTTTAAAATAGATGTGTTAGTGTGATAATTCAATTAAATAGTAAACCAACTATGAATTTATTTTAATTTTTTAATGACACTGCTTTCGTGGAATTGAAACATCACAAAGCTTGAAGAAATATACTTAAGTTGCATCGACATCTGCAGTTCCCTGTATGTTTGTGGTCTTGAATTATTCACAAAAATAATATATAATGGAGCTTAATTATATAGAAATGAAAGAAAAAGAAAATAAATGTTGCATGAGATTTACAAAAATGTATATTTATATATGCAGGAAAATGATTTAAGTCCAAGCTTGGAGTTCTCCTTAGGGAGAACTGACTGGAAAAGCAAAGAACATAATTGAAAATATACATCAAGATAGAGTTGCCATGTTCTTGCACTTATCATTGTATATTTTTCTTAATTTTTCGTTAGCCATTAACTAAAAAAAAATCCAATATAGATAAAGATATAATTGCTTTTTAAGAGTGAAAAAGTTGTAATTGATAGGATAAAGTTAGAAGAGATAGAGAATTGTCTCTATTATGTAGCTGAGTTCGAATCAACCTCCCATTAAAAGGAATATATATATATATATATATATATATATATATATATATATATATATATATATATATATATATATATTCTACATATTGTATTATGTCAGCTCAATGAATGTCTGTTATTAATTTATGCTATTGCTAATATCATGAGGTGATGATAGTCATTTACATAATGCAAAGGAATTTAAGAAATTAAATAGAAAAGAACATAACGTTAAAAAAAAATAAAAAAGCTAGAAAAAGGAATCAGATTTCATGATTGAATTATGTAATCTCACCGGCTAAATTCTATATACCCTATATCAGATAGTAAAGGGGAGAATCATTTAATTGCAATACTTCCCAAACAAATAGAATGGAAGTAGCCGAGGAAAGGGTGTTAAAATATTAAAGAGCCATGGCCATTGGGCCACTAAATATATGGAGGGGATTCA
Organism: Excoecaria agallocha; assembly: GCA_037975025.1. NCBI lineage: Eukaryota > Viridiplantae > Streptophyta > Magnoliopsida > Malpighiales > Euphorbiaceae > Excoecaria > Excoecaria agallocha. Next base: position 34,941,979 of record CM075811.1, read on the forward strand.
TGAATGTTTAGTTAAAAAATAAAATCTTAATTATTTCAGTTTATATGTTTTCTATTTATGTATTTTTAAAAAAATATTTCAACAGTTAAAATAACTTTTTATATTAATTAAAATTCAAACATATGCATGCTAATTCTAACTAATTACATCTAGCAATTACAGTAAACTGGTGGGGGTTGAATTTGTTTTTTATGCACTGTATTTTGTAGGAAGAAAATAAGAAAAAAAGAACAATGTAAACTTCAATTATTTGAAACAGATAGTATGGAAAAGATGAATGAATTTCATCATTAACCTCAACAACTGAAAAAATAAAGAGCTAATTAATTAGCATTAATTGATTAAGACCCATCAATAAATGGGTGCTAGTGCTACTTACATTCATATCCATAAATGTAGATTGTTAGCCATTTGCATACAAAGTCAAACTAAATATGAAGAGAGTTCTTACAAGTTTTGTGTCTTCTTACTTGCAGTGGCATTGGCTCTGAGCCATTCTTGTCTTGCTATTTGTCTGACTTCAGAGTACAATGTTCATGTCGTCAATAACTTGAGCAGCAACAAGAATCTGAGTGTGCATTGCTGCCATAGTCTTTGCAGGTACTATGTTCTAGTATACATATGCTTTTTTATTGCTTACCCTATTGTTGTTTCTGGCTATATCTTCCATTGACCACTTAATCCTCCCTAATTTTCATATTATTTTGTAAATGTTTATGAGAATAAAGCCAAGATTAAAGTCAAGGTCAGTGCTATCGGTATCAATATGTATGTCGGGAGTGATTCATCATAGATGTTTAAGTTTACTTCATAATCTGGAGAGTGATTCAACTAGAAATAGATGGAATGGTGGGAATATAATAATAGTGGCATGAGAATTAAGTTGTAGCATAATTTCCTATTCAGCTATTGAGAAGCTTTTGATTGCACTATTTCAATTTCATATCCACTGAAATTTAGTAAATTGGGACATACAATGAAATACTTGTTTTTGATATAGGATTTCTATGTGAATGATTTGTAATTTTTATGTGAATGATTCTTCCCTTCTTATGTCACACATTTTCAGGAAGTTAACAATGTGTAAATCAATAGGATTTCAGTCATACCCGTAGGAATGGGAATAATACCAATTAGACTAGCATATAATAATGGTTTGCTGATTTAAAAAATTGTAATAATTTTTAGAGACGGATTGGCGACGGACAGAACCGTCATTAATTTTTTTACTTATCGGTAAATTTAGCAACGGAAATGAATTCCGTTGCTGAAAATAGCAACGGATAATTTTTCCGTTGCTAAATTTAGCAACGGATATTCATAATCTGTTGCTAAATTTGACAAAGTCACCGAATCTTGCAGTGTTGAATTTAGCAACGGAATTCAATATTCGTTGCTATACTTACCAACGGAATGAAATATTTGTTGCTAAAAATGGCAACCGCAGAATTAGCAACCGAAATTTCCGTTGCAATTTTTTATTAGCAACGGAAAATTGCCTATTTCCGTTGCTAAATTGCAATTTTCTTGTAGTGGTCTATTCTCCATCCCAAATGTTACACCCCTGCCTTAGGTAAACTTTCTCCTTTCATTGCCTTCGATCTCTCTTTACTCTATAAAATTTTGATGTTTATCAATAATTAACCGATCGCATTTAGCTATTTTTTAACAATAGTTAATGATTAACCGATCGCATTTAGCTATTTTTTAACAATAGTTAATGATTAACCGAGCACATTTAACATTCAACTGATTATTAATTAAGTGATTGAATCTAATTGTATGAACCAATTTGTATTCTATTCCCCTTGGAAAAGACAAGAATATAAAAAATGTTTTACTTGATCCATGAAATTATATGCAGGACAACCTACAACTTCAAGGAAATAAAACTAATAAGCAAGCTAAAGGTTCTCATTACATTTCAAGCAACATATATATATATATATACACACACACACACAACATTCTATCTTCTTAAACAATTAAATATTTATTCTATATAACCGGCACAGTCTTAGACATATTTGAAGCTTACTTGCAATTAAATTGAGTCTTAGTTAAATAATTTCAATTCATTAATTATATCCACCGAATATGTAATATTAACTTATTTCTTTTTAAATATGTAAACCGTATTTCTAAATGCAGCATGTGTATAGTGAAAATACAATAAGATATATATATATATACACACTGTTTCGTAAATAGAAAATTTTCATGTAATATTTCCTCGGGAAATTCAATCAAGAGTGCTCCCATTATTTCTCTATATCATATCACACATTTAAGAGCGCTTGATCGCATTTAAAAATTTATGCAAACACAGACGCACCCGAACATTGCAGCCAAAATTGACTTTATAAATAAAACCTTTAGACGTGTAGAAAAAATTTTAGGAATTAAGGTAATTTTCATTTTTCAATCACAGGTTGCGGGATTAAAAGTTGAACCTGTGAAATATTTGACATAATTTTAATTCATTTGAGAAGGGACACTTAAAATAAAAATAAAAAGAACTAATCCTTAATCCTTTCCAATGCCATATATATATATATACACGCTCGTGCTCAACCATTTTTAGTTTTTAAAAATCCTCTAATTTATTTTAAATGTCTCTTCTCAAATTTTAATTCAATAATTATTACATAATTTTTTAGTTAAATTATAAAAATTAAAAATGAATAATTCAAATCAATTTAAATAGAAAATTAAATAAATATTAAAACCTAAATACTCTGTCTTTTGTCCAAAAATAAAATTACATTAATTTTAAAAAATAGAAAAATAAATGCTAACTTATTTAACAGCTTAAGTTTACAGCAAAAAACCAAATAGACTTTTATTTTTTATTTTTTATTTTTTTCATGCGCACTTCTTTTTCTCTTTTTTCTTCTATTGTTGCAACTTTTGAAGCCTTTAAAATTTAAAGTAGTATTAACAAATATTTTTTATCACCTTAGTTGGCACTTGATAAGAAAATTTTACTTTTTTTATAAATTTTAATACTGTATTTATTAATTTTTGCTTTAATTAATTTTTTTATTATTTTATACATTATTTAGATTTTGATAAGTTAAATATATATATTTTAACACCAATCTCGAATGAAATTAACAAAATATGTATTTGAGTGATAATCGATTAAAGTGAAATTTTTTTTTTTTGTTAATTTTGACTGTATTGATATTCTGCTAATTATATAACGGTTTCAAAGTATGAATTGCATCGATAACAATTGCGAAAATTATATTTTTTTTTATTTTAAACATTATTAGTTTTTTATTTTAAATAAAATATATTGTCATACTGTAATTTATATATTTTTAATTTTCAATTTTTTAAATTAAAATTATAATATATGCTCTCGCTGACCCTGAGGTCCTAGTTCCGCCACTGTCTATCTCCGCATTAGGCGGTATCTGTAGGAAGGTGGAATTTCAGATGATGAGCAGCCACTGTTTGCCAAGAACGAAATCGCTTACGACAAAAAGAACAAAAAGGTTGAAATTGGAGTGTTTTCTCTTCTTGCTTGAAGAAGGAATCACCAGTTCAGGAGAATTGGAAGAAGAAGAAGAAGAAGAAGATACCAACGACCCAAATTCAAGTTGATCAGTGGTTCTTGATGGAGAATTTTATTCCGGTGATTTGGTCATCGCAGATATGAAATTAATTAATTCTTGGAACCTTGTGAGATTATGAAGATGCATGTTCAGAGTTTATACCAAATGCGTTTTGAGGCTAATTTGGGAATTATTTGATACACAAAAAGACACTGAATCCTGATGATACCATATAAAATTATAATTACAACTAGTTTAGTACAAGCTATTTTTATTAAGGTAAAATAATTCAAGCCATAAATCATTTAACAGATACATGGAATCATCACGCAATAGCCGTAGGAATTATAAAATTATTCTTATATTTATAGTATATGAAAACGTTATAAAACTATAAAAATTCAAGCAGGTCATAAACGGATCAAATTGAATTATCATTTAATAGGATTGATTTATGGGAATGAATTTGAATAAAAAAAATTACATATTATATTTGTTGAGGTTTAAATTTTGACTGGTCTATCACACAGTATAATGTTATGTGGGCTGGGCTCTCATTGGAAACAACTCAGTTTCTATCCCTCAAAATCTAAAATAAAAGCTTTAAACATAACGATAACACGAGCAGACATTTTGCTTGCTCTGCCAATTAGGGTTTCTCCTATCTTGGGGCAATGGGCCCCTTTATACGTCAACTAGGCCTTGAAGCATATTTTAATCCTTTAAAAAAAAATATTAATAAAATATTTGAATCTTTATTTCATAATAACATTGTGCAAGTACTTGATAGAGAATGCAGTACCCGGCCATCGAGAAATCTACCTTCAGGTAAATATCAAAACATAGCCAAATGAAAATTTACTTATTTATAAAAACAAAGAACAGTCCATAGCATGATTGAAATTAATTCACTTATTTATCATTTTCTCAAATGAGAACTAAAATTTACCTTAATTTCATTGATCTTCATTCTTGCAGAAAAAAACCGAACTATACCCACAGCAAAGTTATAAATGCATTTCTGGATGTTGCATGGATGGAACAAAAGACACACTACAGTAAAGTAGTTATTAATTCATCTATACTTCAGAAATCTGGGGCAGTGGATGGGTGATGCAAAAGAGGTACGCTAACATGCCTTAACAGTAGTAGTAATAGTAATACAAGAATTATCACCGGGGCCAGCGACCAGATTGGACAAAAGCATAGACGCTAAAGGATACATGAATAGAAATGGAAAGAGGCATTGCCAGCAAAGTACATTAGATAGACCACATTCGGATATTTAAAGAGTATACAGGAAAGAAGAAAACAAAATAACAATAAAGAATGCTGCAATTCAAAAAGTTAAAAGAGATTGTGCAGAGACAATTCATATAACAAATCTTAATATGAAGTATGTACAGGACAATCTGGCTTGACAGACCTCGCTAGAGAGGGAGGAGGGAAGAAAAGGAATAGGATGATTAGGAGATCATAGACACACCAAGAATGTTCACAGCCCCAACTATCATAATTTCAACTTATTTTATACCCAAAAAGAGGGCTTGAATACAACTCAGTTCTAGACCCACAAGACTTCACCAGTCCCAATGGTCACCGCCACCGCAGTCCAGATAAATAGAATATAATTAAAATCACTGACCGGAATTCCCCAAAAGTCGCTCTACTGCAGCGTGGACATTCCCTGCAGTGGCCATTAGTGCCCTTATGTTCTCTTGTGTATCAAAAAAACCCATTTCTTGAAGCTGTGACAACTGCGTTGCATATAGTTCTTCTGGGGGCACTGAGAGTATAAAATGAAATTTAAGCATTATGAAGAAAAGAACATGAAAAGAAAGACAAGGGTTAACCAAGGCCAGAGTAGTAACCATTAGGTCTGTTCGGAAAAGCAAGGCTGCCAGTGCCAAGTCCACCAAACATGTTCATCAACATTTCCAAACCCATATTATTAGGAGTTCCTGCAATGATGAAAATCCTAAGAACAAGGCACTGCTTAAATTAACAGTCAGTGTGTGTGTGTGATAGCTACAGAGTACAACTTAAGGAGCCCATCCTAATTTCCCTTTCTAGAGGTTAAAGCAACAATAAGCAGACGAAGAGAATCCAGCCACGCACTCGGTCAAGCATTCACTGCTGGGATATAAATAACAAGAAAAGGAAAATCGAATGCTACAATATCATGCAATTCCAATTATTGACATGCAGTTAAAATTATGTCCTAGCCTTCTCCAGAAAACCATAAGCAGAAGATGGACTTCCCAAACTGCAGAAATTCAATGCAAGAGACCTCTGACTCCTTCCCAAAATAAAATGCAAAACATAACTCATACAGTAGGCTGAGCATCAGCAAATATAAGTCTAAAGGGGGAACAGCATTCAAATGTAGTGATAAAATCTCATGAAACAAGTTATTGAAACACCCAAATTTCCCCCACTTTTAGACAATTCAAATCATGCACCAGAGATTGGAAAATGAAAAAAATCAAACATAATAATATGACCACAATTTTATGAAAAGAAGAAAGTTATTTAGTTGTCTTCAATACCTCCTGCTGCACCAGTTTGACCCGGTTCCCTGCAATAGAACACCAACTTAGTATACCAGAAGAAATCACATGACAGCTCACCAATATGTGGAATGGCATGGTTATTATAGAATTTCAGGCCAAAGAAATGAAGGCTTTGAACCAATGAAGGCCTTGATGATTCCTAAGAAGGTTCACAGAGCTATCAAGAAAATTAAGAGAAAAGATAATGCCACTACTCACTGGTTAGACTGCTGCCGACCAAGTTGAGAAAGGAGAGCTTGCTGGAAAGACAAAAGTTGCTGCATTGAAGAAATCGCAATCGCTAAAATGTTAGTCTTGCTATAGAAATATTGAATCTAACTCTTTTAATCCATATTGGCAATGTGATGCAAATGGGAAGCCTAGCCTAAATAAAGCAATATTCAATACCTAAATGCAACTTGCAAGCCATTTTTACTTCACATAAGTGTTTGTGAAAAGGATATGCTTGAAGAAAAAAAGATACATACAGCATGTTGTAGCACAGTACAGAGATTAAGAGACAATGCATGAAGACTAGAACAAATACCCATAATTATGTACCTGCATTGTTTCAGGAGAAGTCAATTGACGAAGAAATTCTGGGTTTTGCATCATATCTCTTAATTGAGAATTGGAGTCAAGCATACTGCGAAATTGAGGATTAGAACCAAGAATCTGAGGGGAAAAAAAGGATCAAAGTTAAATTGAAACAAATTTTAGAAAAAAATTAAGATAAAGCAAAAGAATTTCACCAAGCTACAGCTCGTACCTGGTTCATATATTGAGGATTTGAAAGGAGGCTTTGCATCATTTGTGAAATAGCTGGATTTGTCAACAACTGACTCATTAAATTGGGATCTGACATGCCACCGAGCATACTGTCAAACTCTGGAAGACCGAGTCCACCTAGTCCAGCAGGTGCCTGTGGCCTAGCATCCCCAGCAGTAGTTGACCTTGTGGTGTTAGTTTGGGCACCACCAGCTGCAACATTTACAATTATCAGCACTTTGGAAAAAGCAATTAATTAATCTTAGGAGATTTAAGTGTGAAGATGAGGGAAGCTAATGAAGGTCATGTAAAGTAAAAAGGATGCATAACACAAAACTAATCGGCATCACTTCTAAAATTTTAAGGACACTTACTTCTATATCACACCCTTCAACCACACTTCAGGATTAAAATTTGGTTAATAGGTGGCTAATGGATTTAAAAGTTTACATTTATGAAAACATACTCCCAGATCCTGAATTGCCCTCAAGCACACTCCTATCCCATGTATGATGTTCAGAAAGGACACAAATTATGAGTAAAGAAGACATCATCATAACTATAAAAGCTTAATCAAGTACTGAAACAATCATTTTACGAAGTGTAAGAATCAACAAGCAACATAAAGGTCAATGGATTCACATCGAGTTCTGCATAATCAAGAAAAAGGTTCAAAGAATCTACACAAAATAGTCCAAAGCAAAAATAAATACACTGCATCATGCATTCCCATTTTTTCAATTAAAAACAAAATACTGCCACTTCCAACTTTTAGCATATGGGTACGAGCATTGGAAAGGAATCTTTCATTGAACTAACACCAATAAAGTTGAGCAATAACAATGGGAAAAGGAGAAGGTCGAAAAAGGTATAAGAAAATATGAAGAGGTCTATATTGAATGGCTTTGAAATGTCAGTACTAGATAAATCATATAAACACTCTAATTATAGTGAGCAAAACAACTTACTCCCAGCAGCAGTCCAGGGATTGGGCAGTGGGTTTGTATTTGGAGCTGGAGAACCAGTGGACTCAGAATTAGTGGTTGAAGGATTAGTTGTCCCATCACTCGCTCGGGTTCCTGTTTGGTTCCCTAAAAGTGCTGCAAATGGGTTTGCACTATCACCTCCAGTATTTCCAGCCATTGTGGTTGCATTCAAAAAGGGTTCTTGAACAGTTTCATACATTCGTCTAAGCATGTTGAATCCCTCAGGAGAAGATTCAATGTTGCTCATTGCTCTATCAGTGTTTCGCATCATCTCGCGCATAAGCTCAGGATTTCTTGCTGCTTCAAGTGTTTGGCGTAGAGTGCTAGGATCATTAAGTATATGAGCTAGCTCAGGATTTCGATCAATGATTTCACGCATTTGAGGATTGTTCATGATCAAGTTTCTCATGATCTCAGGGTTATTCATTAGGTTCTGAACAACAGGCATATTCATTATTTCTCTCATAATGTTGGGGTTTCGAGTCAATTGCTGCTGCATCTGTTCAAACTCTGGAAGTCCAGCTCCAAATAAACCACCAGTGCCACCCAAGCCTCCCAAGCCACCCGAGCCATTCAAACCAAGTCCTGGAAATAATGAAGCTCCAAAACCAGATCCTCCAAGTGCTCCACCTTCATTGGCACCAACACCCTGTGAATTAGTTGTAGTAGTATTTGGAGCTCCAGTGTTGCTAGCAGGAGCTGTATTTGCTGCAGGAGCTGTATTTGCTGCAGCAGCTGGTGCAAAACCACGAACCAAGTGGACAGTGTGATCTGCCTCCAAGCCTGACCATCGAAATACAAACAGACACAGGAAATTAATTCAAAAGAGCATGGAAACAAAACATCTTGACAATTGACTACATCTTTTGATAATATAAGTAATAATGCTAAAGTAAAAAAAGTAAAATTATGAAAAAGGAAAAGACAAAGAAAAAAAGAGAAGGAAATTATAAATCTGCAATGGATTGATTGCACTTGACTGCAACTATTGAAATCACCACAAGCGCAAGGAAAAATGAAATACAAAAGCAAGAAATATTGGAGAACATTTTAGGAAGCTTTCAGTTAGATATCAATGTACTTGTATTAATTTAGTGATTGACACTTAACAGCAAATGTCTATCTACAAATATTGCAACTCAATGAACAGCTAAGTAATATAGGATACAGGAACATGGCTTCAGAAAAGTAGCCAAGTTCCACCAGCACATAGGTATATAAGATCAACTGCGATACACGGATATAACCACACAAAGCTAATAGTAATATGCAATTTGTACTCCAAACACAACATTGTAGTTTTTATTGAAAACCAAAATCTAATCCTTTTGCAATGCATTTCAATCAGAACCAACAGAGCAGCTTTTACAGTTGTTCCATATTATCATATAAAGCCTGAAATTATAAGGCAAATCCAAGTTTATCTATTTATCCTCTTTTGGCATCAGCTAATAGCCTTGTACTTGATTCAACAAATTCAAAACATGAAGTCATCATTATTCCTATGCCTTCCTTTACAGCAGCTTCTGTTCTGGATTGAACATCCATGATCAATTCCATATCCTATTTCCCAGATAGTCATCATGATAAGATCCGCATATACAATACAGCTAATTATCCAATAAAAATAACAGCAAATTTCATGCTAAAATCTACAAGAGTTTTCGTCCTCATCTTTCAGCCCAAAAAGAAAATAAAAAATCAATATTCTTCACCCAACAAACAACACAAAAATTTTATCCAAAAGTCGTGTGAAAAAAAAAAAAGTTTAGATTATATACCATAGCTTTGTAGGGTTTGATCGTCCTTCAAGATCCGACCCTTGTAAATCAGGCGCTGCTGATCCGCGGGCACATCGCACTTCTCAGCAAGCGCTGCTTTGAAAGCTTCGACGTTGGCAGATAAGCTAATAGCAACCGAGAATTTCGCACCATTAGAACATCTAACATTGACGGTGACAGCATCTCCCCCGCCTGTCGATTCAGATACCTCATCTGTAGCTCCATTGCCTCCTCCCATCCTTTAACAATTAATGCGAAACCCTAACCCTAGATTGGATAATCGCCGAGAAATCCAACACGCGAAAGAGAGAGAGAGAGAGAAGGGGTCGTTAGAGTCGCGATGGTGAAAAAGAGAGAGAGAAATTAAAACTAAAAAAATAAAATAAAATAAAATAAAATAGAAAAAGAGTTAAAATTACGAGTAAAGAAGGAAATAAAAAATACTATATATGTGGGGGGATGGAATCGAAGGGGACTTGCTAAGGTATCTTAAGTAAGTTGTGTCTCTGCTCGGTTCGGAACCCCGAAAGTTTCACGCGATCTCGAAGCGCGTGCTTTCACTCTCGCTCGATGAGGCCGTGCTTTGTCGGGAGACGAAGCTTTTTCTTTTGTCTTAAGGAAATGCAAGCTAAAAAGTTTTATTTGATTGGAATCATATTCCAATCCAAATCTAAATCTAAATAGTAATTACCTTTGCTTGGTTGCTCCAATTTATTCTTTTTATTTAATTTGATTTGAATAATTTAGAGATAATATTTTTTTTTCAAACCATCATAGTTTAAAATAATACATCTTAACTAATCGAATATTATAATTTTCTTAAATTTGTTAAGACTATCAAATTATTCTCTTAAAAAAATTTGTTGTCACTTTACAAAAAATGCTTGAAAATTACATGCATATGACTGGAAATAATATAACGTTTTTAATAATTTTAAGAAATTAATATTGCATTTTTACTAGTCTAAATTTATTATTTATATTTTTAATAAATTCAATAAGTAATATAACACTAAATTAGTTTAAAAGATAATATGTGAAATGATGATAGTATGTAACGGCCTCAACACCAAATTAGCCGTAAATAGTATTTTCCGACAGTAAATAGTATTTTTTGGGCCGAAAAGTGCAACCAAAAGTGAAAAATATTTTATTGGATCATCGAAAAGTATTGATCATGGTGAATCCGGAGTTAAAATTTGAAGTGAAATCGAGGTCAAATAAGCCTCTAAAAGTCAAAAATATGAAAAAAGGTAGCGAGTCAATTTTTATTATCGAAAAATTGACTCAATATTATATAAATATTTAAAAATAGTAAACGAATTCCAAAAATTTTCAAAAATTGTAGTTAAGCCTAAAATAATATATAGATTATTTTGGCTATAAAAAGTAAATTTTTCTATAACACCGGTATTTTTGGATTTGACTGATAAATTTAAATCGGACCGATAACGGATTTCGATTGAGTTGAAAATTTATGTCCCACCTATTTATGTGATAAAAATTATGAAATCAATTTTAATGTGAATACGAACTTTGAAAGTAATAGCAAAAGGTTTAGGGATCAAAATAGTAAATATTATAAATGAAAAAGAACTTGATTAAAAGGAAATGAAAACTTTGGGATAAAATTGAAATTGTTCCCAAAGGTTGTAATTAATAAGCAAGAATGAAAAGAAAATGTTTATAAAAAAATAACATGTTTATGAAAAGACCCATGAGAATGAATTGGTAATTTATGTACCAATTATTATTTTAAGAAAATAAAGAGTTCGAACAATAGTACTAATTATGTATTTAAAGTCAAACATGATAATACTGTATTTAAGTGTAAAATTATGACTAAATAATAAATTCTAGATTAAATGAAAAGTAAAATTATCAAAAGACAAAACGATTGTTTAGTTAAAATGAAAAATGTTCATTTAAAAAGAAAAGAAAATAAAGATTTGTATGCAGAGTTATCCAAAATACTTACATCGCCTTGCAATAAAGATTATAAGCCTTGGAATTTCTCGTGTGAATTATGAAAAAGATTAAAGTGAATTAAAAGAATAGATAGTGAAAATTGTAATTGAACTACCTAATGGAACTAGGAACAGGAAAATTTGTCATTAAAGACATGAATATCCATGTAACTCGTTAAATAAAACGACAACTACATCTAATGATGCAAAAAGTATAGAACAAAAAATAAGTAAAAGTAGAAGTAAGAAACGTAAAAGTAAAAGTCAATTTGTAATCGAATCACAAGAAAAATAGTATAAAGTAAATTGAAAAGTATAAGATCAAAGTAAAACGATTACCAAAAATGTTGGTAAACAATGAAAATAGTGTGAAAGAAATTGAAAGTAAATTTCTGATAAATAAATAAAAAATAGAAGTTTGCATAATTTATATGTAATTATGTTGAAATTGAAAAGTTCTAGAATTAGTAGTCACCACTGAGCATTTCTAGTGCTCGGCACATAGTGTTTACTACGTGCAGGTTTTGAAGTGTTGAAGGAGCTCTATACATGGAGAAGCAGAATTCGAAGATGAAGAAAGTTAGTCGTATTTTTATGTTTAGTATTGTGGCATGTATATACTTAGACAGTGAGAGTATAGAATTGAATGGTATTTAAGGTAATATTTGTTAAATGATAAATATTGTTACTGTTCTGATAATTTCAGTTAATGAGTTGTAAATAACTATCATTGATATATAATTTGCTGTATCTCTGAGAGACTGTGTGGATTGTTTGAATTTTTCAGGAGGCTAGTAAGTTCTAGCCATTGTGCTACCGAAATTTCGTAAATTAAATAAAATATTAAATTGTATCAAAGTTATTTGGCAATAATTGAAGTTTGAAAAAAAATTTTACTGTTTACCGTTAAGTTGCACATTGAAAAATATTGTTCTGATAAGAGTGTTACATAGTATGAGGAGAAAATTATGTATTTATCCAATAAATTATTATTAATAATTGCTAGCAATTTAGGTCACCGAAAGAAATTTAGTAGATTTTCAATAAGTAAAAATTTGACGATCAAATTAGTAAACTGAAATGATGTGGTAAATAAAATGTAAACATGTGAGCATAATCAACCGTTGGATGATAAATAAAGTATGAATGAGATGTTGTCATTTTATTATTCTAATTCAGCATATTAGTATAAATACCAGTGTGATATTAAGTATTGTATCGGAATTGAATAGGGGTGTGAATCAGTCGGGTTCAAGTGAACCTGACCCGATTAATTTAAAATCCCAAATTTACATATGTTCTCATCCGACCCAACTCTACATAAATATCAAACACCTACCCGATATCTTTCGGGTTCCGATCTGAACAACCCAATTAATTCGGAATTAATTTTTTTAATTTATATATTTAAATTAAAATCTTAAATTAATACAAATAAATAATATTAAATACCATAAAAAATATTTTAAACATACAACAAACTAACAATTTCAAAATTACATTAAATATATATTATATATTAATTAATATTGTAGAGAAATTATAATTTTTTATTTATATATTAAAAATTCGGGTTGCCCAGGTTAGTCGGGTTTCAACCGACCCGACCAACACCCATATCAATAACCGAACCGATACTAATAACCCGATTAACCCCGTCCGAATGTGTTTGGTTCGGGTTGGTCGGATCGGTTTTTGCACACCCCTATAATTGAATATTGAATACAAAATTTTCTCTTAGTTCTCATTGTAACACCCTTCTCAATTATGAATTTTCTATATATATATATATATATTTTTTTAATTCCTAAATCACCATTCATTTTGCTATAATTTCGGCAACACAACGGCGTAAAAATTATGCTACCCAAACCTGCAATTTCAAATTTAAGCACTCCCAAATGTATCCTCCTCCTTCAATACTTCATAACATACATTGCACTTCTATATTACCCATCAATTCATCACCATCATAGCAAGACATAACATTCCCATTCAGTACATCACATTCACATGCACATTAATTTACACATAATATTTAGTAGAAATTATTATTACAATATATTCCATAATTAATTTACATAACTTAATTTACAACTATTCTATTACATAATACAATAACTTCATAGTGCGCCAATGTACATGCCATTGTCATCCTTTATCATCTTTTAATTCATGAATATTTGTCTCTGCGCGCAGTTAATAAACCACGTGCTAAGCAATCGTGTTGCCTATTGGTGGATACTAATACACAAAATTTCATTTAATTCATTTTATATACTTAAATTAATTTATTCACTATTATTTTAATAAATTTTCATCACTAAATAAATTTCAAATTTATTCCTTATTTACCCAATTTCTTCTTTAATTATTCCGAAAATCTTCTTTCTTGATTAATTTCATGAATTTCTCTATTCGGTTGTAAAATTACCATTATAGCCCTAAGTTTGACTTTTTCCTTAATTTTGACCTTTTTGTTTGACTTTTCTAATTTCTAGTCAATTTAACTCCAATTTAACCCGGTTGATTTTCTTAAATTTTTAATTTACTTTCATCATAAAAATTATATTTTAGTCTTTGCAATTCTTCCTTAAGTGAAAATTTTCATTTTAATCCCTGAACTTTTCATTAATTACACTTTTACCCTTATCGCACTAATTGACTATTTTAATCATTTTATTCACTCACTTTATACTTAATTACCATCTTGTCCATAATTTATCGCATAATTACATTTTTATCCCTATTAAACTTATTTATTTTATTTTTCACCTTTTGCTTAATTTTATTGCATTTTTACTATCTTTTACATTATAATTGCTATTTAAATTCCATTTTCTGATACAATTACCAAAATTCATGAGATTTTATTCAATTTTTCAGCTTCTAATTACTACCTAATAATCATACTTAAGATGCTCTATCAAACTATACAAAAATTCCTAACTAAATCTCACAAAAACTATATACTTTACCTAATATGTGTGATTCCTTTCCACACAAATTACTCCAATTTCAAGCTTCTTCTTGCTGTAAATTAATTTTTAGAGTGAAGATGAGGTCTTGAAGTGTACTTGGGTGAAATTTGAGCTTAAGCTATGGAGAGAGGAAAGAGAAATGAAAGAAAAATGGTGAAAACCTAAAATGAAAGGGCTGAACGATTTTTACAGGATAAAGGGGAGAAATTGGCAGAGTTCTGGACAGAAATATAGAGGATTCTAGACCTCCCCATGCTGCCCAAAAGTTTTCCAATCCAATGGCCCAAATTCTTTCCCTAACTATTTAATCTAATGGCTTAATTTTAAACCACTTGTCACACTCTCAAGGATTTCTACACATATTCATCATGTGCTGGATTTACAGAAGATTTTTTACTATTTTATATGGATAAAAATGCCTTTGGATGAATTTATTAAGCCTATTTTACCCCGTAATTGATTTTATTTCAATTTTTCACTATTATTCGGCTGTGTTTCTGAAAATAATGTTCCTGATGTTAGAATGCCATGAAATTTTGCCCCAAGTGCACTTATATATACAGTAGCTCATGGTTAAAATTTCAAGTCATTCCAACATAGTTTTGATATATTTACAGCTTCGGTGGAAAATTAGCCAGTCAAAAATCAAAAAATTTTGGAATTGCCGAAAAATTTACTTTTCAATTGTTGGGATATCTATATGATATTCCTAACATGTCTATGCCATCAGAATAATTTTTGAAGGTTGTTAGACCCCTCTAAGATCCAGTCAAAGTTATGGTCAAATTTTTCAATAGTATTGGGTAAAATTTTTTTGTTTGATTTAAGGCCTATTTAAGCTCAATTTGGCTTCAAATTATACCACTAGACTCTATTTAATATCTATTTTCATATTATGGTATCAGATTAAGTTGTCCATTGAATCACCCATCCTAGGATTACTCAACCTGAGCACGTTTAACCTTTATGCACCCTTATATTTTATCGTTATCTTATCCCATTTTCTCCAAAAATTATCCTAGGATTATTTTTCATGTCCTAAAATCTAACTTGCATGATAAATGCAATTTCTGGGATGTTACACTCATTCTCTCTTCTCTAGCTATTCTCTTCTCGTCTTTTTCGAAATTCTTCTCTATTTCTACCTTAATCTATTCTTATCCTTCTTATTCTCTCTTCTTGCTATTCTAAATCTCTTCCTACTCCATTGATTTGCTTACCTTGGCAAATCTGCCGTAGATAAGAGTTTATTGCAACTTGGAATTGTAACATTAGACCTGACTAGTGTGGAAAATATTTTGAAAAAAATTTTCATATTTAAGTACAAAATGATTGGAATTGATTCGATCATCACTAATATATAAAAATACAATTTTATTTACGTGCGAGATTTGTTTTACTTCCCCGTGCATGATGTTAGCTTGTTTTGGGTTACTGTTGGGCTTCTCCAGGGATGGGCCTATTTAAGGTCCATGTTCACCATGCTTGATTCCCTTTCTTTGATTTAATGCGGACTTGAGAGGTGGCCACGTGTCTTGTGACTATTGGCTATTTTATTATATTTTGTAATGCAAACTAAGGTTTCATTAAAAATATTGGTTGCGGAAGGGTTGTGGTGTTTAAGTTATTAGCATGTAGTAATAGATTTGGCTGTCAGATATTGCCGTTTTGCTCGGCTGCTACAGTAAATTTTGTGTTCATATATTAAAAAAATGTTTCATTAAAAATGCAAAAAAAGTATTTCTTAAATTTATGAATAAAATTATATAATTTATACTCCTTCCTTTTTTTATCTATCATTTTTATTATTTTCACTATAATTAAAAAATAATAAATTTAAATTTAATATTAAATTATGTAATTAATATTATATTATCAAATTTAATTCGTTCTAATTTTATTAAAAAATAAAAATCAAATTAAAAAATTAAATTAAATTATATTCAAAATGTAAAAGTGATAAATAAATAAATATAATTTGAATTTTAATCAAAGGTGGCAGATAAAAGAGAACGGAAAAAATACGTATTATACAAAAATAATAAAATTACTAAACAAAAATAGTCGGAAAAGACTGAACAAAAGAAATAAAGAAATTATTAACTTATTAAATTGGTGATTAAAACAAGTTCAAATTTACGCTCAATATTTTGGTTGCCTGGCTTCAACTCTCTCATTTAAGATAAATATTTTTAATTTTTAATTTCAAAAATACCATACAGATTGTTATTATTATTCCAAATGCCATGTGAATTAACCCTATGAGGCAGAGTTATGCAGATTAGGGTTGCATTCACTGTAATTGACATTGTTCTAATATTTTTATGTCACACATTCATGACCATACTTCTGTAAGCAAACTTCTTGTCAAGCTTCAATTCAGCAACATTTTGGAACGTAGGGCATTTTTTATATGTGAAGAAATTGCAGTTATAAAATAAATAATTTAAAATTTAGGACTTAATAAAGGCACGAAGTGCATAATTTTTTTTTGTGGTATTTATGTAAAAACTCCAAAAATTATAATTGATATAGGTTTGATATTTAAATTCATTTGATATACTCCCTTCATCTCACTTTAAAATATTATTTTTTTATTTTATTTTGTCTCACTTTAAATATTTTTTTTTGAAATTTAAGGAATAAATTTACATAGATACTCGTATTTAGTATTCACTCTATTTTATAATACATGTCGTTTAAGAAAAAAAAATTTATTTCATAATACATGACGTTTTGATATAATCAAAATACATTAATTAATTTTTACCAAATATACCCTTATTTAAGTTGACTTTATAAAAATAGTTTTCAAATCTCATTAATTACAATGTAAAATTAATATAAGGGTAATCAAGTATTTTAGCTGTGGAGTAATTATAATTTTTAATTATTATACATTATTCTCATGTATTATAAAACAAAGAGAGTATATATTTTATTAAATATTTTTTATCACTTTTTATTTTTAATTAGAATTAAAAATTCTTGAAAATATAAAAAGATGATTTTATCAATGATTATAATTTTTAAATAAAATTAAAGTATTTTAATTATTTTTTTAATTTTTGTAAAAAATAAAAAAATATTTTTTAGAGGGTACTTGATATACATTTAAATCAAAATTTATATTTTGAATTAGGCTTATGGAGTGGGTTGGATTTGGGTCAAACTGATTTAGCTCGGCCCAAATTTGCCACCCATGATCCTGTGTTTGAAATTATATATGTAAAAATTATATAATATATAAAGACAGGCGGATTGTAATAGCTGACAGTAGAAATTGATCAACGCATAAGGCCATTCTGGAGAATGATACACGGTGAAATGGCGGCATGATTTTCACTTACTAAATTCTAATGGCGATTTTCCTAAGAGCCAAAAATTCCTTATTATTTCGTCTCAAGTCGCTACCTAACTCACTGGTCTTTCTCTTTCTAATGTATCCTTTCTCTATTTTGGTTGCGTAAAATCGTCGAACACTTACATGTTTGTGTTTCATGTACAGAGACTCAACCACACTCTAACTAAACAAGCTCCACCTTACTCTGTAGTTGAAGGCTTGGACGGTATTTCTTCGCAGAGTGAGTGTAATTCTGAATTTGAGCTTTTAAGCCAATATTGGCTATGAAACCCTGGCAGAGAATCAGAATCATTCAGTTTATTTCTTGTTTCATTTTATTAAGCATTTTATTATTATTATTATTATTATTATTATTATTATTATTATTATTATTATTATTATTATTATTATTATTATTATTATTATTATTATCAGATATGATTTATTATTTGACTCTGACATTCTAATTTATTGATGCAGATTATGTTATTGATGTGTCGAAATGGAAAAGGATAAATGCACGTCGTGTTGGTATAAACCGTTCCGATATTCCCTCTAATACATGGTCTGTTTTGAGAATTTTGCAAGGAGAAGGTAATTTCCTCTCTCTCTCTCGCGTTTTGTTTTCTAGCAGTTTCTTGATACTTAAAATGCTTCCCATCGTTAGAAACTGCTTAAGAATTCATCATTTTAAGTAATGGTTAGTATACTGCGTTGAATATGAAGTGGGCATACCATGTACCAACCCATTTAAAGGTGCTGGTTTTGCTTGATTTTTAGCTGTTTTTTAACCTTAATATCAATCTTTTTTAAAGTAACACCGAAAGTATTTTAGTGATTGGATGGTGTATTTTTCTATTAAATTACAGGATTTCAAGCTTACTTAGTCGGTGGATGCGTGCGTGATTTACTTCTTAAAAGAATACCTAAAGATTTTGATGTGATCACCACAGCCAAACTCAAACAGGTTTTTATGCTGTTGTTTTTGTTTTCTTTACTGGATATCATTTTTTGATATTTTGTAGAATATTGAGGCTGTTGAGGTTAAAAAACTTTCTGATAGCTTTGTAATGCCTTAGTATAGGTTAAGAGAAAGTTCCATCGCAGTATGATTGTTGGAAAACGATTTCCCATATGCCTGGTGCGGATCAAGGATTCTGAAGTTGAGGTCTGAAACTGCTTCTTTACAATAATTATAGAAGAATATATGTTTATTCCTTTCTTCGACTTGTGATTGCTAGTTTGTGAACTTTGCATTATAGCTTGTCATCTCAATTCTGTCATGTGCTTTTATGATTCTCATTTCTTCTCTTTTTCCGTTGTGGTTGCAGCGTTGAGAGAGTTTGAATTTTATTTTATATGATTTTTCAATCTTCCTAATTTTCTTTTGGTGACAGGGTCTCCAGTTTTGAGACATTTTATATCATACTCCATCTTTCATTTCTTCTTGTTTCTCTTTTTGTTATAGGTATCCAGTTTCGAGACAGTAGCACAGAATGCTAAGGTAAAAGAAAAGATGCTGTTATTTGAAATGCCACTTGGCTGTGATAAAAAAGACTTCATTCGCTGGAGAGACAGTATGCATCGGGACTTCACAATTAACAGGCACACTTTCTTGTTTCTTTTGTTTTATTTATTTATTTGTTTGTTTTTGGGTGGGGGTGAGAAGGAGGTGAATCATTTTTATCATCTAAATGATGACATTCTGAAGATACATGCCATGACAATTATGCTCCAAGTGAAAAACATATAAAATACGTCATTGTTAAGTTCACTGAATGTTACTGACTTGGAATTTACTTTTAACTCCTCGTTGCAGTTTGTTTCTTGACCCATTCACAAATCAAATCTATGATTATGCCAATGGCATGGAAGATGTAAGGACCTTAAAGGTAATTATTTTATATCTCCATTTTCCAGGAAAATCTGCCTAAGGCTTCATCTTGTCTGTTAATGTGAATTCCTCCAAGATTCTCCAACATTTTTTAATTTGTGATATTTTGGCAGTTAAGGACACTAATCCCTGCTCATCTGTCGTTCCAAGAGGACTGTGGTAAGTGGTTCCAACTTCACTTTTAGGCCTAAGGCAGAAGAATATGTACAATAAATTTTGTCTTATAGGTACACAGTTTTTAATTGGTGACAATTTTATGATAGTTTAGGGTTTTAGGGTCTAAGCGAATGACTGATGATGTTGATGATGGAATGACTGTGTATTAGTACAAAATGTAGCAGATGGCTCCTCACCACCCTTTTGTGAGAAGTTTCAGCAACTTCTGGTACCTTACTCTATTGAATTTCAGAGTTGTTGCAACCCTCCTGTCCTACTATTTTCCAACCTCCGTTTTTCTAGGAGGTACTCGATGTTCTATATTAAATTTGTTTACAAAAGTGATAATATAAGAGAAAGAAGGTAGTTAGTTACCAAGGTACAAATAAAGATGCTGCTCTGTGGAACTTGGACATTGTAAGACAACCATATTAGAGGCCACAATAGGAAAATATATCAAGCTCTCAAATCTTTTGTAGCTTGTTTATAAAACCTACTATTGTCACTCTTGCAAAACATGTTTCTATTTGAGATGGCTTTAAATGCACTTCCAGTAATGGAAGTCTCATGGTACTGGCAAATTAGTCCTTGTTAAATAAAAAAGATTGAAATTTGTTCATAAAACACCGTGTTCTTTAGTTGAGAAGGAAAATTTTGGATTTTTTTTAAGCATTATACTGGCTCATGGTCAGTGTTTGGCCAGTAATTGTACAACCTGACCTCTAGTTCTTCTTGAGATGATAGAGTTGTTACTAATCAAAGAATTTATATACCGATTTGGTGGAATTAATATACATGTTGAATTTGAAAAGAAATATATAACTTTTTTTATACATCATTAGGCCTTATGTACGTTCTTTTCACATTCAGACTTGGGTACATTGGGTTAATGTGTTATTAGTTCTAACTGAACTTATATTTGCAAACTTTGTAATGCAGTGAGAATCTTGCGGGGAGTGAGAATTGCTGGCCGTCTAGGCCTTTCAATTTCAAAGGACACTGAATTTGCAATACGCGAATTTGCATCTTCAGTCAAGAATTTGCCCCAGGTATTTTAAGGTTTAAGTCAGAATAGTCTTCTGCCTGAGATTTCATTGTTTCTATGGTTCTAATTCTGTTTAGTTATTAAAGCTTGGTACAACTGCATCTGTATCTTAGGAACTATTGTTGATGGATTCCTTCGATGTCTGTCAAAAATGAAAATAGAATTTACTAACTTCATCATATTCTCACCAAAGTGGCATTCTTTGTCAAGCAGAGCAGGATAATGATGGAACTCAACTACATGCTATCGTATGGAGCTGCTGAGTCAACTATCTGTTTGCTACAAAAATTCAACCTACTTGAACTATTTCTCCCATTCCATGTTTGTAGATTTCACATCCAACTTGCTGGATTTTAATTTTAGTTATGGTTAGCCATTAGTTAGTTTGCATCTCACTTGGAAATCTTATTTGCAGGCAGCATACCTTAGTCAACAGTTTGGTAAACCATCTTCCAGGAGCTTGGTGATGCTGATGGTAAGCTTGAGATATTCAGCAAAAGCCAATCTGTATTATTTTATCATTTTCAAAATTTCCCTTGATACTTGTAGGCTAGATATTTGGTCTGGCAAAATTTAGGGAGTGATTATGGCTGTTTTCAATGTCACACTGAATAATGGCCATAAGATGACAAATTGAGTTAGAAAGGAATACTGCCGCATAAATCACATTAATTTCTTATAACTTTCTGAGTAATTGAAAGTCAGAGACAGACAAAAGTAGTGATGTTTGTGAACATAATTTCTTAACTAAGTTTGACATTTACTTGAAATGAACTTGATTAAGAAAATTTTGCCATGTCAACCTTAAATAATTTCTGAATCACAGCAATTATTTAATTAATCAAAAAGTAGTTTAACAACTAAATTAATTAAGAAAGAAAAATCCAATCCCCTTCATCCAAACAATGCATCAGAGAATTTGACATATTGGAATTGTGATTCTGAGAGTGCTTGATGAAACACTGGCTGCTTGAGTTTTCCAACAAAGTACAGCTTTGGTTCTCTTTGGGGACTGAACTGGCTGTTACCCTTTCGGACATGGAACTCATTTTCATCAACACAGCAGCCTTTGGTTAGAAGGGATGCACCTATAGATCACTCAGTTTATAAGAGCCATGTCTGGAACACGGGGTAGCAGGTATTGAATGAATTCCAGTCCCCGCCTTCTGAAGCAATTTTCATGACAGGAAATTATGACATGCCTGCATGGCCTTAGTTTGTTTCTTGTAAGCTCCAAGTAAAATTCAAGTTTGGTTTTGACCAATAGTAATCTGTTTTGACTCTTAGTTTCAAACTTTCTGAGTAATCTCTCTTTCACACACACTTATTGGCAGAAATTATTCTCAAATTTGGATAAGTTGGTTAGTTGTGATCGACCCTGCCATTGCAGTCTATGGTGAGAAATCTATTTCCTTCATTGTTAAAAATTTTATTAATGTGATTGTATCACCACTATTACTATTATCTACTTTTTCTCTCTTTTTTTTTTAGTCCAGAATGAATACCATAAGCGTGTTTATTCAATCACTAATTTGTCTCTAGTGTAATTTATTCGGTTTCACAAATATATTATTGCAGAATGCTTTCTTTTTTCCTGAAGCTAATTAGAAGATTAAATTTTTTGTCCAGATAATTTGAATATTAAATCTATTATCTCCCAAAAGAGTATATCAAAAAAATTTCCTTCCAAGATCAAACTGCATGAAGCGCAAAATGCAAGGGTTTCTAGATCAATTTCTGCCACATAATTTCTTATTACCTGCTTCCAGATGATTCTATTTTGTCAATTGATTATGTGCAGTATTGGCCAGATAGTGACTGTACATTTTAGTGTATATTTCTAATCAAGGTTCTCTATTGAGGAGATGGTTGCTAACAGTCTTTGTTTGTGGGACAGGATTGGACTTTTGGCATTTCACCATGCATTAGTTACTAATCCACAAGATGCTTTTGTTATCTGGGTTTTTGCTTCTGTACTATATCATAGAAACTGGAAGGAAGGTGTTAAATTTGCTAGAGATAATGCTGCAGTGCAAGTTCAATTTGTACCTGAAGTCTCAGGGTTCTTTAAAGTTAAGTCAGATGATGAACTTTCAGCTGAAGTTGGTCATTTAGCAGCTTTGGTTCAAGATTCTGTTGGAGCTTTGGTTGATGCAGATATTCTTGTCCAGTCTATGTGCAAATACCCAGTTTCCTTGCCATCTTATTTTGTAAGTGCCTTTGAATTTTGTTTCTGAGGTCATTGAATTTCTGTGCTTGATACTAACTTTCGGAGGCATATGATTGGAGGTACCATTTGAATTTTTGCATGAGAACTATGTGTTTGGTTTAGATCTTTAAAAGGTTGACTGTGGCTCTTGTTACTGGTTAGCAGACCTGCTTCCTTTTTCATTTGATGGAGAGCTGAGCTACCATCGATTACTTAAATTTACAATGTCTGGTGGAAATGGTTTGTGCAATCCTTTTTTTAAGTGGATAACCAATGCATTAAATTTCTGTAATCCAATTAAATAAATTATGAGCGATTTTATTATTCCAAACCATTTCATTTCTTCTGTAATTTGTAGGAAGATGAAGCATTTTGAACATGATTTCTTTTCACTTGCTGAATTCTTGGCTAGATCTTTTTCTTTGGCCATATTTCGTGGCATAAACGATACAATTGGTGAAATTTCTGAAATTGATAGGAGGCAGCACTATTAAGCCCTTCCATATCCCTACTGGATTTTTAGTTTGTGATGATACCCTTAATTGAACTAACCTCATTAGGGTTTAATTGTCTCGTTATTATGTGTCATCCAAGTTTTGTCAGTTCGAGTGAAATCTTGTGCATGGTGTTCAGGTATTTGTACCGAAGAAAACAGGAGAACATGTTGCTCAACTTTTTGATTTTATGGTGCGCGATATTGCGTCTTGCAAAGAGGGAAGAAAGAGTTCCGTGATTGACTACAAGCGTCTTCAGAAGGGCGATCGAAATGAGATTATAATTGTTCTTGGCAAAGTTATAATGGAAACTTTGAGCGGTGGACTTGCTAATGGAAAAATGGGGTTTGCCAAGGAGGAGCAGGTCATTGAGGATGAATGTCTTCTGGAACTTTCTGATATTGTAAAGCATCGTGCTGTGGTCCAGAAGGATGAAAAAAGTAACATGCTTCCATTTAATCCTGACTGCAAGAAAAGCAAGCCTAAGAAACAGAAAGCAGTGAAGCTATCATCTTTATTAGAGGTGGTAGATATGAAAGAGGTTGTAACCTTAGAAGATGTGTCCCAGAAGATGGCTAAGAAGCACGTGAGCATAGTTGAGACAAGCAAGTTACCTGAAGGAGAACAAACTACCAGGAAGAGGAATACAGAGCATGCAACTGTTCAAGACGAGAGGCGCCAGGGTATGTCTAAAAGACAGAAGAAAGTGGTTGTGAATGTGACATGCAATATAATTCCGCAGAAAGAAATTAAGAATAAGTCTGGGAGTAGTAATTTAAGCCGTGATGAGAAAATCAAGTTCGAAAAAAAGAAAGATCGCCATGTATCATCTCAAGAGATGGTTAAGAAGAATAGTCATCCTTTGCTGTCTGGTTTTTTTCAGTAGGTGACAATTTTGTTTTGTAAAATACATGCAAAACGCAGAGGAACAGCGCCGGCAGTGCCTTTTTGCAAAGCATGTACTGAAATGGATAACAGAATTTGCCCTGGGCGAGGAACTGACTGGTAAATCTCTCACTTGTCTGCCTGCAGATTCATTGAAGTGCATGCATTGATGCATGTACCTTGAACCTTGCTTGTTTAACAATCTTTCTGCTTCATGGTGTTCCTTGGAACCGAAAGGTGGGCCTATTTCCAATGCAACAGCATCATTTCTAGATGATAAAATGACACATTTGTTTAAAAATTGAGATGAAATCATCATCAATTTTATGTTTAAGAGAGCACCATGAGCAAAGAACAGTGAACCATTCAAATTTGAAACAGGTTCACAAATTGAGCTGGGGTAGGACAGGATGTATGCTGTATATTTGAATTTGGTGAGTAAATTTAGGTTGTATGGTAGACTAGTAAAGTTTACTTCTCTTTGAAATACTGAATGATTAGGTGAGTCTAGTGATCATGTTTTCTTTGGTCTATCACATTAATTTATGAACGAGGCATTACGCTTATATTAGTTTATTCTCGTAGTATTAGGGCTATGTATTTTCTTCAAATACTGGATTGTTTATATTAGTTCAGCAATTTAGTCTGCTTGACTCTCTCTCTCTCTCTCTCTCTCTCTCTCTCTCTCTCTATATATATATATATGCAAACTCACAAGCTCTTTAATGAGGTGGTTGTACCTATCTTTTTTGCTGGCTGACTCTTAACATGTGAAAATGGTCCCCCTTTAGAGAAATAATTATTTCTATTTTCAAGACTTTAGAAAATTATAGGACTGTTGTTTCCCTAAATTTCAAAATCTTCCCTTCATCTTAGGAACTGCCTCGCTTTTAATGGATGTAAAGGGGGAGTGGGGAGAAATACCACTACCGTTGTTCTTATAATCAAATAAAAAGATGCCCTTTTTACCTCTCTTAATACCTAGTGTGATACAAAGATAATTGTTAAAATTTATTGTTTTGTAATTGTTCACATAATTAATGAACAAGTATAATTAAATGGACACACATTCTCATCCTTCACTCACAAGAAAAATGATTCTTCCAAAAACATAATCCATGAGGATTTTATTTTATTTTATTTTATGGGGGACATAATAATAGTAATAGTAGTAGTAGTAATAATGAAAGAAGTAAAAATAGAATGGCTCTAAAATAAATGAAGCAAAGACAATGGTAACAAACAAAAAGATCACTTGAAAGTCATTGCGAGGAAAATGGCACTCTCATTAATAAAAAAAGGAGACAGAGACCACTAAAAATTCCTCAAATGCTGAAATGGCAAAATTTTATTGGCTCAATGTGGGACCCAAGGTCAACGAATTCTACCAAAAGCTCAAGTGGGGAAGAGCGCATAGGAGCGCAATTAAAAAAATAAAAAAAATAAACAAAGAAAGAGTAAACCAAAAGCAACATAAAAGCTCAATATGATTCCATAATAATTTGATGATAAAATACATTTTAGATAATTGAACTTTTTATTTTCCTATTCTGTCAAATCCATAAACTGAAGTTTAATTTTTTTTTAGAAAAACAAACTTTATCAATAAGAATCGGTTATTAAAATTGAAACAATACAATTATAAAGGATAAATTTCAAAACATAAGACCTGGCATAAAATTAGTTATTTTAGCAAAACAATGAGCAGCTGAATTCACATAACTTTCTATTTTTTGAGGACTTTTGAGGATTAGTAGACAAAAAAAATATATATATACAAAATAAGCTTTTCAATTTTTTGAATTACACCACAAAATTGTTAAAAATTAATTAAATTTAGTTTGAGATAAAAAGTAAAAATCTAATTTATTTCTGGGTTCAGTTTAATTTAAAGTTAAATAGTTTGATAAAATGAAAAAAAAAATTAATTAAGGAGCTTAATTGAATAGAATCAATAATTCAGGGGTGGAAAAGGAGTTTTGCTTAATTTGAAATCATATGCAGCAAGCCGCATGCCAACTAATCGAGTGACCGTTGTTAGGACAAGCATGGAAAGTCATCGCCAATTCCATGATCTAACGGTCATATTTCACTAGCCGTTGCATTTAAAAAAAAAAAAAAAGTGAAAAAAGAGGCTGGCCTGGACATATTATTTCATTTACCCCTTCTATCTGGGTTTTGTAGATTCAGTTGCCTTAACCCCTCTCCTTTAAATGTACCCTTTACTTAAAGTTTAGATCTTCAAGGCATAAATTGGGTTCTTGAAGAAGGAGATCAAGGCGGCGTTTTTAATTAATTAGCGGGTGTGATTGTTCCTTCAGATTCTTCTTCCCTTTATTTGATTCAAAGAAAAATGAATTTATCTGATGAGAACAATCCCAACATTGCAAAACCCACAAACACTGCTCAAGGTAGACACATGAAGTTACAAGCAGTTTTGAGATTGAAATTTGGTGTTAATTTTCAGGTTCTGACATGGGTTCTTACATTTTTTTGTTCAAAATAGAGATGGGTAGCAGAAAGTTTGGGCAAGAAATGAGGAACAACAGAAGAGCTTTAAATGTTTTAAATCAGAATTTCATGGGAGCTCATCAAGCATTTCCTTGTGTTGTTAACAAGAGAAGCTTATCTCAGTAATTTTCCTGATATCTACAGTAAAGCTTTAAATGTGTTTTTTCTGGTCTGGAGATTAATCTTTGGTTGTTTTTCTGTCCAGAAATAATGGAGCCTTTGAAAAACGACCAATTACAAGGTTAGGATCGTGATCTTTCTTATGTTTTTCTCTTTCCCTTTCCTTTTGTTTGGCTGATGGGAAAAGGCACAAAAAAGGAGTTAAAGAAAGGATTCAAATTTGAATCTTTAGATCTCAACCTGTTTGAAGCAATGCTTGCTTTGTTAAGTCATATATGACTGAGCCACAATGAAGGATTCTTAGCAATCATTCGTAGAGGATTCTAACCAAAAATAAAAAAATCCCATCAATAATTTATCTCAAAACTGATAGTTTGATTTGATTTTGCCATTTTAGGAAATATGCTGCACAATTGTCAAGTACACATCAGCATTGTGCTCAGGTACTTCCTTTCTAACTAGAGAATGTGAATATATTCTTTAGGTTTAAAATTATCAGTATTAAATTTATTGAACATAATTTTACCAGGAGAACAAAAAGCAGAAACCATCAATTCAAAGCACAAATGAGTTTGGAGACTGCATATTTGTAGATGTGGAAGAAAATAAGGCACCTGCAGACCATCCAGAACCAATGTTTCTAGAACAAACAGAAGCAAATGTTGATGAAATGGTAAGTACTCTCTCTCTTGCCCTATTTATGGAATTTTCATTATTTTAAATCATCCAATAATTGGTTGACTATCTGCAACAATCTCTTAGGAGGAGGTTGAAATGGAGGATATAAGTGAAGAGCCTATTGTGGATATTGATGGCTCTGATGCAAAGAACCCACTTGCAGTTGTAGATTATGTGGAAGATTTGCATGCCTATTACAGAAAAATGGAGGTAAAAACTGAACTTGAGAATGTGATTTTCTGAAAATTTATCCTTGCCTTGTTAGTTAAGTGAGAGTTTTTTGGCATCCTGTGAAAAAAAGATCATTACTTTTTTTGGTTCCAACTTTTAAGTTGGCAAATTTCTTGACATTAATTACTTCGCTATTTTACTAAACTTTGTTTTTACAGAAAATGCAATGGATTTCTAGAAATTTTCAATTTTGGAAAATACTTAAATGAGAGGATGAGAGCTATGTAATGTAATAAATACTTAAATTTGATGGCTAAATACAGTTTAATCTCTGCAGAAGTTTAGCTGTATCTCCACAGACTATATGGCACAACAGTTTGACATAAATGAGAAGATGAGAGCTATACTGATTGATTGGCTTATTGAGGTAAAAGTTATTTTTCTAAAAAAAATTGACAAATTGGTAGCAATAGATGATGAAGACTAATATGAATGGACAAGTGGTGGATGAACAGGTCCATGACAAGTTTGACCTGCTGAAGGAGACATTGTTCCTTACAATTAATCTGATTGATAGATTTCTATCTAAAGCAGCAGTAGTAAGAAAGAAGCTTCAGTTGGTTGGATTAGTTGCTATGCTCTTAGCATGCAAGTATGAAGAAGTTTCAGTTCCAGTAGTGGGTGATCTAATTCTTATATCAGATAAGGCATACACTAGAAAAGAAGTTCTTGAAATGGTAATTTTCCTAATATTGAAGCCTTACCTGGACCAGATCCATGTTTTCATCTGTTAACCAAATCAATAATAATATGTTATGCAATATCAATTGCATGTTTGTGCAATTTATTATTGATTGGATTCATGAAAAAAGCGGTCTAGGCATGATATATTCATATTGGAAAGTGATATACTTTTTTAATGTTTATTAGAACTCTAAAACTCTCTTTAATGTTTTCTCTTGAAAACCTGCAGGAAAATTTGATGCTTAACAAATTGCAGTTTAACATGTCACTTCCAACACCATATGTTTTCATGCAAAGGTTCCTCAAGGCTGCTCAATGTGATAAGAAGGTGAGTTTTTGGAGTATTGGACCCAAACCATGCCAAGAAAAGTAGGCAAGAAATTCCCATCTTGGAGAATGTATTTTCGTATATTAGGACATTGTAATTCTAATCTATGGGTGAAAACAGATTGAAATGCTGTCGTTCTTCTTGATTGAGCTTTCTCTAGTGGAGTATGAGATGCTCAAGTTCCCACCATCATTATTGGCGGCGGCCGCAATCTACACTGCTCAATGCACTTTCTATGGATTCAAGCAATGGAGTAGGACCTGTCAATGGCACACCAATTATTCAGAAGATCAAATTCTGTGAGTTTCTTCAGAATTCAACAATCTATTCTTCAATTTTTTATTTTTTTTTTTGTCTAATTTCGCTATGTGGCAGTATATTATTAGATAAATTTACGAATGGAAGCATGAACTCAGGCTGTACTTGCCTAAGCTCTAAGCCATTCATAAAACTTCATTTTTGTTAAGTGATGGTATATTATTAGATCGATTATGAATGTAAGCATGAACCTGAAATTCAATAAATAAAAAATATTATTTTACATAGAAAATAACTAACGAAAATTGTGTGTTGGATGCTCACAGAGAATGTTCAAGACTGATGGTTGGGCTCCACCAGAAGGCAGGGACAGGGAAATTGACAGGAGTTCACAGGAAATATAATGCATCAAAGTTTGGTCATACTTCAAAATACGAACCAGCAATTTTTCTATTGGAAATTACTCAAAAATAATAAAAAAAAAGGGAGAAATGTGTACAGCTGCTACTGACTTGGGTTGCTGGGGTTACACAATAATTAGCAACTTTTGTTGCAAATTGGGAATTTGATATTTGTGAGTTCTTCTTTTTTAATACATATGCAGCCTTTGGTTGTTCAAATTACCTTTAACAGCCATGGCTTCATCCTCTACATATGTTCTGTGATCCCATTTACTGTAATTTTTTTGTGTTTCATTCAATACAATAACAATTTCATACACCCAATTTGCTAATTATCTTAAATGTAATGTTAATTTCTTCTTTCTGATTTCGATCGGTTAGACATTTTATTACATTATATTAGCTTATAAAATTTCGAATTCGAGTATAATATTTAAAATACTCTAGTGTATAACTCACCAACAACTAATAAAAGATAAAATCTTTTCTGGTGTAACATCATGGTAATCACAAACCCTCTCCTCTCTCCATTCAAAATTAGCAAAAATGTGACTAAAGCCGCAAATCCCTTCTAAATTTTGGCAAAAAATTACAATTCAATTTTTAAAATTTAATTTATTACAATATAATTTCTTAATATTTTAAAATTGAAACAATTATTACCTTTAAAATTATGAATTCGTCAGTTTTATCTATTTGTTAATTATTGATGTGATGACATTAATGATATGTGACCACTGTTGTTAAAATCGGATCGGATTGATCAAATCTATTTAACCGCGAACTGAAAATTGGTCCGATTGGTTAGATGACTAAAAATCGGGCTGATAAAAAATTCGTAAGATACCGGTATGAATCAGATAAAAATCGTATAAATCGGATAAAACCGGATATAACTAGAGAAAACGGGTTTAAACAAAAAAAATATTTTTTGTCAAAAATATCCATATGACATTGTTTTTTGTTGGAAAAAATATAATATAAATATAAATACAAAATAATTGAAATTTAGGCAATTTTAATAAATTTTTTTATGAATAAAACAAAAATTATAATTTATAATTGAAGAACATTGTTAAATATTTGCAATTTTTTACTATATTTATCTTAAATATTTATTATAAATAGTGAATAACTTGAAAATATTATTTTATGATTGATGATAAATTTATTTTTAAACTATTTTTTATTTTTTATATAGTTATATTTTCATAATATTTATAGAAAATTTTAAAAATAATATTATTTAAAAAATTTCGGTTGAATCTTATTGAACCGGTCGAACAAAGAACCATTTACTTTTCTAATTCTTTATCCGATCCGATTTTAATAACATTGCATGTAGCACTCAATAATTGGATATGTGTATGATGATGTATCATTTTTAGTCATGTCATGTTTATTTTCCAAATTTTGAAATGCCACTTATCATCCATATCATCATATTATTGGTTAATAGATCGAGAATGATCAAATTGACGGAGCCGTTATTTTATAAATCAAATTGTTCTAATTAAATTGTATTTTTATCAAAATTTAGGAGGTGATTTGCATTTTCTGCCTAAAACGCTAACTCATAATTAAGTTTCCATTTAGGAAAAATAGAGTATGTTTAGATATTTTATTCTAGTTATGCCCTCGTTATTATAATATTTACATTAAATAAAATGGGGTTGTCTGTCAAGATCAAGTTGAAAGTAGACAATTTGCAATTTTCCTCTATTTCTTCCTAAACAATGACAATTTGCGGCCGCCAAGACCATAGCTCGGATTTGGAGTGCAAGGAAAGTAGCTTCACTAAAACGACATCGTTTTCTCCCTACGCCATTTTCACCTACCAACTCCCCTTCAGCAACTTGTGCAAATATTCATTCAATTTTTTTTTTCTTTTTCCTTTCAAAAATTGAAATTTTATTATAGTATTATTATACATACACGTGATGTGCGCACATATAAACTATAAATCATTTAAATACGCACAATTCGATGTAGGGATGAGCAAATTTCTGTTCAAATCGAAAAACTATTTTTTTATTTGATTCGATTTTCCGATTTTGATTTTAAATTTTAAAAAAATTGATTTTTTGGTTCGGTTTTTGAAGAAAAAAACCGTAAAAAAACTGAATCAAACCGAAATTCTATATAATTATATATTTTTTTGAATTTTTGAATTGAATAATTATTTTGTACATACAAATTATCTTATTTTGAGTTGTAAATTATATGAGTACATTTATCAATTATTAATATTTATTTTTTAGATAATAATTTGAAATTTTAAAAATTAAATTGAAAATTGATTAAATGAAAAAAATTATTTAACGGTTTTGTTGTATTATTTATTATATATTTTGGGATTTTATCTTTAATTTGGATTTTTATTTTGTACAATTTAGATTTTTTACTTTAGTATATTAAGATTTATAATTTTGTATAATTTTTAAACACAATTTTTTTATTTTTTTAAATAATTTTACTTTTTGATTAACCGAACCAAGCCGACTGAAAATTTTGATTCGGTTTGAATTCGATTATTATATAAATTTGATTCGATTCGATTGATTAAAATCTTTAAAATTTGATTTTTGATTATTTCGATTCGATTCAGTTATTGAATCGAACCGATCATTGCATAGGGCTAATTCGACCATTAGTGCATGCGCTAAAATAATACCCTACTCTTTAGTCTTCAAATTTTATTTTGGAATTTTATTTTTTTTATTAATTCATTTTAAGACCTAAATTGACCTCATAAGGTAAAGGTTAAAGTCTTTTTCATTATATAGTACTTTTTATTTTTTATCTTAGAATATTTTACATCATTTTTAATAATTTTAAGAATATTTTACATCAATTTCAATAACTATACAGATATTAAAATAACTTTTAAAATATTTTATATCAATTTTAATAATTATAGAGATATTAAAATAACTTTAAAAAGGGCAAAATAGAACTATAAGCTAAACTTGGAGGGCAAAATGGTATATCTAATTAATTATTCAACTCCCCGCTATATATTTCCCATAGAGATTCAGATCCTTGTGGTACCGCAAAGAAAACACAGCATTTCTTAGCAAAAACAGAGAACTCTGTTTTTGTAAATCTCACCAACCCAACAATGGCATCAAAGCTTACCTCATCATCAAACTCTCTCCTCCTCCAAAACCCTAATGGCCGCCGTGCCGTTAAACCCAACCCCACCTTCACCACCTTCTCTAATTTCACCAACTACCGAAAGAAGCATATTTCTATCACATGCACAGCCACGTCAACAGCTCCTGTCCCGCCAATCTCCACACAAGATCTCGAAG
The DNA here is from genome assembly GCA_037975025.1 of Excoecaria agallocha. Classification (NCBI taxonomy): domain Eukaryota; kingdom Viridiplantae; phylum Streptophyta; class Magnoliopsida; order Malpighiales; family Euphorbiaceae; genus Excoecaria; species Excoecaria agallocha. The sequence goes on from CM075811.1 coordinate 34,975,128, forward strand.
GACGCGTCTTCAATTTCGCCGCCGGACCCGCCACTTTACCGGCCAATGTCATCAAGAAAGCCCAATCGGAGCTCTACAACTGGCGTGGATCTGGCATGAGCGTCATGGAGATGAGCCATAGAGGGAAGGAATTCCTATCCATTATTCAAAAAGCTGAGGCTGATCTTCGTTCTCTCTTGAATATCCCTGAAGATTACTACGTTTTGTTCCTCCAAGGCGGCGCCACCACCCAATTCGCCGCGATTCCGCTAAATCTGTGCACACCTGATGACACTGTTGATTATGTGGTTACTGGTTCATGGGGCGATAAAGCTTTCAAGGAGGCACAGAAATATTCTAACCCTAAAGTGATTTGGTCAGGAAAATCTGAAAAGTACACAAAGATTCCATCTTTTGATGGATTGGAGCAAAGCCCAGATGCCAAGTATTTGCATATATGCGCCAATGAGACTATTCATGGAGTGGAGTTTAAGGATTATCCCAATCCTAAAAATGGAATCTTGGTAGCTGATATGTCTTCAAATTTCTGTTCAAAGCCTGTAGATGTATCAAAGTTTGGTTTGATCTATGCTGGTGCTCAGAAGAACGTGGGTCCATCTGGGGTTACAATTGTGATAATCAAGAAAGATCTTGTTGGAAATGCACAGGGAATCACTCCTGTAATGTTGGATTACAAGATTCAAGCAGAGAACAATTCACTGTACAATACTCCTCCTTGCTTTGCCATTTACATGTGTGGTTTGGTCTTTGAGGATCTTTTAGCACAAGGTGGGTTAAGTGAGGTTGAGAAGAAGAACAAGAAGAAGGCAGAGTTGCTGTACAATGCAATTAACGAGAGCAATGGGTTCTATAGGTGCCCAGTTGAGAAATCTGTGAGGTCATTGATGAATGTGCCATTCACACTTGAGAAATCTGAATTGGAAGCTGAGTTTATCAAAGAAGCTGCAAAGGAGAAGATGGTTCAGCTTAAAGGGCATAGATCAGTAGGGGGAATGAGAGCTAGCATTTACAATGCTATGCCTTTGGCTGGAGTTGAAAAGCTGGTTGCTTTCATGAAGGATTTCCAGGCAAAGCATGCTTGATTGTGTTGATTTTGTGATTTGATTATCTTCAATTCCCTGTTGTTAGAATTTTTGGTGCCATAAGAAAGCCCTTTTTATTAATGATATTGTTAGATGTTTTTCCTTCAATTAATATCAAGTTTAGTTCTTATTTTGTTCGTGCTTCAATAGACTTTGCAATTGGTATCTTGATTGCTTTCTCATGATTTTACGCTATCATTTATACCCTTGTTGGTTCAAGGCTACATCTAAATTTTGATGATAATCAAATTTTAAATAAACTCTATTAAGAAATCTGTTTTAAGCTTATTTTGCAGGAATCTTTATTTATCTTTTTGATGACTTTATCCAAAAATGAAGATTGTTGAATAAATCCTTGAAGATCAAGTTGAAGAATATCTTAGTATAAGAAAAATTAGGTTATTAAATTGTAAGATCAACTTGAGGATTAAATTGTCATTCATACATACATATTCTAAGTTTTAAAATTGCATAAAAATATTTTTAAGTCATAAATCTCGTTTTTAGTTAAAACTGGTTTCTTTCAGAAAATAATTTAGAAATTGATTCGTCAGAATTTGTATCATTAGAAATTGGATTAGAAATCTGGAAAACTTTCTGATCGAAAATCCGTTTCGCACTACAAGACAAAATAACGGCTAGTTAAAGGCAGATTCGTCTGTTCTGTTTTCTAACGGTCATAAACGGCTGGTTTTGTGTTTTCTCTATTCAAACCATGTTTATGGGTATAAATATGTGTTGTTAGATCATTTAGAAGTTTTAGAAGAGAAAATATTGGAAAGGTTAAAAGCTTACTTGTTTTAAATCTCACTTTTCATCTTGCACTTCATCTTTATTTATCATCCTCAATTGATTATAGCTTTTATTGTAATTATTTGTGAGGAATTTTTATTGTTAAAGATTGTGAGTTGGGTTGGCTAGAACCTAAGAGAAATTCTAGTAAGTGTTTAAATCTTTTACTTGGGAAAAAGATTGTGGGTAGATATACATAGTATTGTATATTGGCTTGAACTCTTGCCTTTAAAAGAGTTAAGAGTTGAGAGAAAAGCTTAAGAGTGATTCTTGAGGAGTGGAGGTAGGCAGGTTGGCCGAACCACTATAAATTCTACGTGTGCTTTACTTTTCTGCTCTATTTTCTATCTTCCACAATTTTGTTTTACATTCTGAAAATTTCTATTTTCAAAATTCTGTAAAACGAATTTCTAAAACATTTACAACAAATTTAATACACTTTTTTAGAAATATATTTGAAGTTTAAAAAGAACTTGCAAAATCTATTTCTATTGTTATCTTGCATAAAATTCTGTTTCATTAGAAATTTGGTCAGAAAATTTCAAGACACCCAATTCATCCTCCTCTTGAGTGTCTTTCGAGACCTACAACCCTCCCTCAAGCGCTATGCACTATTTATTGTTTGTTTTCCATAGAAAAAAAAATCAAGAAAAATGTAAATTTATAAGAAATAAAAACTTCATTCAGAGCAAAATATTTATAAGATGAAGGCTAAAGTGAGCATAAATTCTCTTACTCGAATACGAGCTAACGGGCTAACGAAGGCCAAAATGACTACAAATTCAAAGATACTATTTTTTGCGATAAGTACACTTTTTATTTCACAAAAATTAAAAAATTAATTAATGTACTTAAAATAATATAATTCATTTATATTTTTACTAATTTATTTCTAACGGACATTTCTCTTGTTTGGATTAGGGGACAAGCTAATTTTGTAGCTCATTCTTTAACTAGAGTTTCAAGTTTGTATGCTCGTTTAGGAATGGTCACGGGATGGAACGGAAAGAGGGTGGGGAATGACTCCCCACCTACTGTCCCGCGTAGGGGTGGGACTGTTCTCGTAAGTATTTCGGGAAAAAAATTTTTCATATCTCTATTTTCACGAAGATCCCCATCCCTGCATAAAAAATATTTTATTCTTTTAAAAAAATATAATTATAACTAAAATATAATATTTAACAATTAACTGTAATTGAAATATAATATTTAATAATTAAAAAAATATAAATTTAATTACAAATCAAATTAATATAAATTTTAACAATTGACAAAATTAAAATTAAATATAATTTAAAATAAAATTATATAAATATAATTAAATTTATTTACTAAATTTTGGATGCGAAAAAATTTCAGGACGAAAACCACAATCTCCATCCTGAATTCTAAGTTGTTAAATATTTTTATCTAATCCCCACCCACAAGGAAAAATTTTTTTGACATTTTCCATCTCATTCGAGACGGTTTCCTGCTGAGGACGAGAATTTTCTGCCCTATAATCATTCCTACGCACGTCTTTAATTTTGGGATAACATTCCTCTCATTGCAGCTCATTTGCTTTAATTTATTCAAGTTCGAGCTTTCAAAAAAAAAAGTGAGAGGTATAAAATAATATTTAATACTCAATGTATCTATTTATTTGGAACGAACATAGTATTAAAAGAGACAAACTTTACTCTTGCCATGTCAAGTTTTATTTTTGTTCAAATAATATCGTGACTAAAACTTTCGCAACTTGTTTAATCCTTACTTGTGTTTGATACTCATTAAATTTAGGGTCCAAATTAGTTAAAAATAAAATCCACTCATCACAAATTTCATACCAATACTGAATATTGAGCCTAAATCAGCGCAATACCTTCTTTTCTTTTTAACAAATATTCGATGGCATATTCGGTCTCAATAAAGCCCTGGATTGCAATGGACTTTTATGCGTTGGAAAAGGCGAAGAACTGATTCGTCTCCAAAATTTCACATTTAAAAGCAAGAAGCAGAACCATCAAATTAAAATATATCGTATAGAGTTCACTGTAATTCGGTTTTTTGCAACAAAATCTCCAAACTCGAAACATTCAGCCCCTATTATTTTCTTGTTTCTTTCAATAGATTAGCTTGTCAAACTTTCCTTTTCACTGTACTCTACAATGAGCTGCCAACAGGAAAGTTTAATAAACAATTTTTCAATAAAGGAAAAAGAAAGACGTCCAGCTTCATGACAACTCCAGAAAGGCTGTGAATCCAATCCAAATGCCTTCTTCACCATTTTAATCGCATATATCATCATTCGCTTGTGATTTTTCTTTACAATATTTGAATAGTTGCATGAAACACTAAAACTGGGTATAGTTACAGAAAGAATACATACTGTGACAATAAATCTGCTCCGAATCAGCTAGCCAACACCCGACCTAGCTGCAGCTCGATAGCGCTTAGCAGTTGCAGAACTTCTGCAATAAAAGAATTCTTCAAAATGTCTATTGTTGAGGTCTTAAGAAAATGAGAACCTTGAGAAAAGAGAGTGCAGATCCTGAAGAATCAGTTGCTGGATTTGGTTGAGCATCACTGGATGTGCGATATGCTTGTTGACATTTTACAACCTGATTCCATAAACAAATGTCCAAAAGAAACACTTTTAAGTTAGTTAAATTGCAATGACAGTAAACATAGATGAGAGAAATTAATCCCCGGAAGCCTGGTAGTGAATGTGCATTATATGCTGCCATCAACTCAAAATGATAAATGAAATGCAGTTGGAACAGCGTGATGGATCTACTATTATGGTTTTGAGAGTACTAGATGATAAAAACTGAAGTGTTTACTGCTGAAAAAGAGAGAGCAAAGAGTACAAAATCAAAAAGCTCAATGAAAAATTCCTCCTATTCAGGTAATCCCATATGGCAGAATATGATTTTTACCTCTTCAGGACTAAATTGCAGAAGCATTGCAATGACAGGCAACAGGGCCTCCACTTCACCTAATCGGAGAGAATTCCACAAGATAAAAAAAAAAAAAAAAAACCCAACAGAATGTCACACATCCCTTGTGTCTAAATGATTCCATCAACCAAGGGAAAAAAAAGGCATATACCGTTTCACAATGAATACCTGTTTCAAGAAGCTTCAGGACAACATTTTTGAGATATGTCATATCCACCCCCTCCCTTTTCTGTGATCTTTCCATGTCACGTAGTTCAGCCTTCAACATGGCGTCCTGTAATCATAACATTAAATTTCACATTGCCAGGTAAAAGGAACAAGTTTAAAGGGAAAAAAGAAGTAGCAGGCTTTTTAGTTCTTATAAACTACATTGGATGCCCTTTTAATTGATCAAGATCTTGTTTCATGAACAGCAGTTTGTACCCCAACTCTCAGTGCTTCTTCCAACATTCAAGGTATATCTAGGGCCACTAAACTGATAAATTATCACAATACTATATGGGGTCATCGGACCATACCAAAATACTTAACTCTGTTTACCCATCAAAATCTGATCACTATTAATTAATTTCCATAGCATGCCATTCTAGAATCTTAAGGAACTCCAACTTGTCTAATAAGACCATTCCCAAAAGCAAAAAGCTCACGTCTAAATTCCATAGCCAACTCATTAATCATCCATAATAATGCAGAGATTTATCAACTTCTCCATACGGATCCATGGATGGATATTATGCACAACTTCTAGAAATCAATTGGGATCCAGGCATTTCATACCTGTTGACTACGAAGACGATTTTCCCGTTCAAGTTCCTCAATTTCCTCCTAAATTAAAACAATTATCAGAAGTTGCATTGTGTATAAGTAATTGCTAAAACTCAAAATCAGGTGTGACATACTTGAAGTGCCAAAATATGCCGCTGTGATTGTGCTAATTCTTCCTCTCTCTGAGCTTGCTGCCTTGCCAAAAGCTGAAATAAAACAAAGATTATCACAAAGCTGTGTAATATGCTCATTTTAACCTTCTGCAAAACAAGTATGCTCTTTGAATAAATATTGCCACAGAGAATCATATAGACCAGTTTATACAGGAAATCAAGCAGCATGATTCCTTTTAGAGACATATGCCAAAGTCTCAATAGCAGCAGTATTGCTAGACTTGAATCATGATGAAAATGAGATAAACTGCATGAAGGTGAACCAGAACCTATGTTGCGACCATAAAAATTTGTCCTTCAGGAATGCAAGGAATAAACTCATGCTTCTATTAACATGGGTCTCCAATAAATATTTTCTTCCGTCAAAAATTTTTAGGCCCCCTGATATCACACTCGACAAGAGAATAGTATATGATAATTTCAAGAAGAGAAAATGGCTGTACCAGAATCTGCTGTTCTGCAGCAGAAGTGCTTAGATTTGGGGTATCCTGTATTTTTGAGGCTGATAATAACAGTTCAAAAGCTTAGTTAGAAACATAAACGAATAGATTTGCTATAACTATAAATGTTTGTTTTACTAAAATAAATCAACAAAAAAGCAAATGATATTTCTCATACCTGTAATGTTACGTTCATTTTGATCAGCCTGGGGACATGGTTAATTCAAGGAATACAATTATGGACAAAATTATCAGAAGATAATTTTAAGGGAATAAGCTTTAAAATATATTTTTAGGCAAAAAGGGGAAAACATACTAGTGGTTTCGATTCCAAAGAGTGGCAAAGATTCTTGTTGTCATCAAGAAGTTTAGAGATTTCTTTGTCCTTCTCCCCAATCATCCTGTCGGCAAGGTCACGGAAGGAATCATGCTCTTCCTGCATGATGAATCCAATAAACCAACACTTAAGTAGAATTCAACTGCTTTATGCAAACCCAAAAGAGTAGAAAAGTTAGTAACATACATTTAGTTTTTTATACTGTAGTTTAGATGCTTCTAATTCTCTTTGTATATTTTGCCCAGAGGATGCTTCCTTTTCTTTCTTCAATGCCTCATATCTTACTAGAAATTTGTTATCAACCCGAAACTTGTTATAAATCTACTAGATACAAATTTTAAAGGAAAAGAAAATGAGTATTAAATTAGGCACAGATATATTACATCGCCATGTTTCTTCCAAATTTTGAAGGTTTAATTCCAATGTTTCTTTCTCTAATTGGTGGCGAGAATTTGCAGAACCAAGTTTTATTTCCATGCTCTTCATTTGCTGCATGGCATTTTCTAGAGCTGCATCTCTGAAATTGAAATAAATTTAGAAGTCTAAGATTGATGATTTGCACTATCCAAATCTTCTAAAGAAACAAATTGAAGGGTAATAACATGAGAAATAGTTGTACTAAATGCAGAAACAGGGAGTATTTCAAACAGATTTATGTCCAAAAAAAAACCTGTATTGATGAGAATATCAATGGGTATTGCATTAAACAAGTAATTCTAAGAAAAGCACATGTGTGCATGCAACACATAATAAGTAAGGATGTTAAACAAAATAAGAAGAATGGATAGTACAAGCAGTGTAATGCTTAAAATCACAAGTGTTTGGGTCAACCACAATCACACAAAGTCAAAAACTCTTGAAATTATTGACTTCAAGTTCATGAGTGAATTTAAATCAAAGGAATTTGCAATCTCTAGATTTTTTGTAATTCCACAGCAACTGAAATGCTAGCACAAAGATAGCAGGAAGCAGATGTTGAATGAACATTACCCTCATAAAAGGTTTGAGGAACGGAAAATTGTTACCTTTCAGCAAGTTCTTTATTGCGATTAGTTAATGCATCCTGAAGACCCTCAAGAGCCTTATCCCTTTCCGCAGATACCAATGCTACTTCTGTTTCAGCCTCCTATGAAACAGGACAATTATTAGAAAAGCAAAATTACGCATTGGCTTATCTACATATAAAGGAAACGACAAGCATGTACTTTTAGTGCTTCCTCCAGAGCCTTAAGTTGTTCAGAATCCTTTGCCGCAGCTAGATCTGCGTCTTTCTTCTGGAGCAGTGCATGAGCGCGAACCTTATATGAGGAAAACTCACTCTCAAGACGATTGATCTGCAATATTTAAGTAATGAGGATTGCAGCAGAGAAGCCTTTGAGAAAACTTAGAACTATCATTTCATGTTAAAAGAGTATAAAAATTGCAAATTAGTTGCCACAGATGGGAGAGCTTCCAGACACGTCAGAATTCAGTAATCATTCTACTGATCACAACAAATGAATAGATATAGATAAACACTCCATCTGGAAAGTTATAAAATAAATTTTGATTATCATTATATCTTATGCATTAGCCTATTGCAATAATCATTATATCTTATGCATTACAAGAGTTGTATACGATGAATTACTGAAGATGTAGAAGTCCCACCACCCAGTGACCAAAACCCCAACTCAAAGTTAAATGGAAAAGCAACTTGATACCTCCTCTTTGGCAGCCAACAGTTCACTATCTTTTTTAATAAGCATATGGCTTTGTACAGATACTTCTGATTCCATCTGACCTGTTCAACATGAGAACATGTATCTTAATTAATCAGCATAAAATGGTGGACAGAAACTAATTTAGACTGTGTACACACTTCTCATTTTAGCTGCTTCAATTTCAGCACGTATGCAGTTACTTTCAGCAATTTCAAGCTTCAATTTGAGTGCCTGGGTAGCGGCTTCCCAGCTCTCCCTTTCTTTCTCCTGATAGAACAAATTTAAGATTGATTCAACATACAAGAACATAGACTGGCAAACAAATAACATTGCTGGAAAAGAACATACTTGTCAGGGACAAAAGTTATCTAAAATGTGTCCAATTTTCTTTTTCTATCAAAAGGGGAAGCAGGAGGGTGTGGGGGAGAAGATCCAAGCGACTTCGACAAGAAAGAAGAGAATGATATCTTAAACAAAAGACAACTTGATTGATAGATAGCCACCATTACTACAAAGAAATTTTTTTTTTCTCTTTTCTATATATCAACGTTGCTATTGCCAGGATTTGAGCCTGGAACATCTCCGTAGTGCAACAGGGTAGCCAATGCCTGTCCTCTTTTCTTACCACAAATGCTGGGCTCCAGTGGCATATTAAGCTGGTCTTTGATCAAAGGCATAATATTAAAGATGCATCAAAGGAATACCAAAACCAAGACAATAAGGGAAAAATCTATACAGAACCCAAGGCGAGCAAATAATCTGAGTCGCCATAATGGGACTTGAAATCCAATCAATTTGAGTGTAATGTTCAATTTGTATGATATTCTACCTATACTATCAGAAGAAAAATTAAAATTTATTTTCAAATGAAATTATATAGGGGTAATTTCACATTGCAGTGTTACAGCAAGTATTTTAAATTCACACTCAAATAACTTGTAATCAATGTTCATAAATTTTATCTATCTTCCCTGAATGTGCCTAACAATGGACTACCTCTATCTAATAAATACCGAATATCATGTTTCAAATTCAAATATACCATTTCAGATGACTATCCAACATAATATCATTGTTGCCGCCTAATGTAAATTTGGCACAAATTCACAAAATGAATATCTTAATGCATTTACTAGAATCATCCCCCCAGATGCACCATAAAACATTTCAACCAAACTCAATGCCATGAAGATGTTAAATTACTAATTATAAATATGTCAGTTGTACATGTTCATGTTTTTCTTGAGCAAGCTCCCCTTTTAAACTTTCTAAAGAAGCCTTAAGCCGTGCTGCTTCGCCACTAGAAGCAGCATCCATCTCTGCAATTTTAGATTCCTTTTCTGCAATAAACACCTGCAAAAAAGATAACACTTCTTATTAAACTCGTCTCCTAGGGATCTTCTCAACAATCAAGCAGAACTAGTGCAAACCAGTACCCCCTACCCTCTTTAGAACTAGATATTTATTCAAATGGTATTTATGATAAGCATGTTAAACATGAAGTATTGAATTATAAAAATCAAATGATTATTTTTCTTCAATTCCTGGGCATCAATTTAAACATCTAATTATGAGTCAAACCTGAAGCGAAGATATAGTTTCAGTTGCCTTGGCCCTATCAGCTAAAGCATCAGCAAGTTGCCCCTCCAAGTTCTCGATATTCTGACAAATAAAGCATAAACAAACATCAAGCACTTTTTCTTGAAAAAACAGAGAAGCAAGGAGATGTTCAAGATAATAATATTTGAAAAAGGACATGTCTCCGAAGCAGATTACCATCTGATGTTTAGCAGAAAGCTCACTGATTGAAGCTTGCCTTTTCTCTTCTGCAGATTGTAGCAACCCTCTCATATCTTCCAACATCTAAAATTAAAGCACGTTAGCGTATAATATAGGAGATAAACAAGGAAAATATCAATTATTAAATGGACAGTTTGTAAAGGATAAATACGCTTGCAGCAAGTTAAAAGAAAGTAGAAAGTTGGTTGTATGTCAAAAGGAATTTGCAACTAACAGATGGAGTAGGAGCAACAGAAAATTTGTATTCAAAAAACTTCATTTGACAGAATTCAGCAAGGAATCATAGATAAATACAATTTGCAGAATCCAATTCTTCAGCACCTGTTCCTTCTCCAAAAGTGTCTGTTGTAATTCCTCAAGAGCTAGCTCTTTAGGTTGAAATGAACGACGCAACTCCTCAATAGTGTCTCGGAGTCTGCAGAACAGCAATACTGTTGTCATTTGATAAACAAATTAGGAACATATGTACGGTAAATTCAAGTTTAGATGTTTGGTCACCAGCCTGAGATGATGTCAAGTGGCATATAATGCATGAGAAAATTGAAGTGCTCGCACCTATAATACATAGTAATAATTTCACCATGCCTAACTTATTATACCAAGGGATATCAAGAATGTCAGAAACAGGCTAATAGCCTTGTGACCAGATACACCAATTAGAATATTTTTTTTTTTTAAAGGTATGAAACTCGATTGCCAATTTTTGTATGGACAAGGATAAATTTTCATCCTCAAGCAAGAGGTTGGATCAATAAAACAACTGTTTCAGCATAACTAGAAGGATCATTTTACTCATTTGAAAAAGGAAAGTATCTTAGCTCTAGCACTCAGCACAAATCACCACAAAGGAGTGAGAGTAAAAAATCCGATCTCTTGCTATGCTTGTGGGCTCTTATATATTCTTTTAGTCCTCAATCAAGAGATAGAATCACCAATGCATTCAAGCCCTAAACCCACCACCTGGGAATGGAGAGACACAAATTTGTATGCACGGGCAGCCACAGAGAGACAAAGAGAGAGTTAGATCTCCCTGTGCTTTGTTTTTATGAGAAAAAAACCTATGGAAGGGTAGGTGGAGATCCCTAGTAAAAGACAAAATTCAATAGATGAAACTATTCACAAAATGAAAGTCACAGACTTTTCTCCATCAAACTTTTCTAGACGAAAAAACCCTTGCTTGAAATCTGTAAATGGACACACCATTCTAACACTTGTATACAAATTTGTCTTTAATGAACTGTTATTATTTTACCCTTGTATCTCTACATATTTTTGCTTTGTATATGTGCATGCGTAAGCGGAGGGGAGGGGGAGGGATTGAAGGAAGAGGGTTAACTAAATCCAAACATGAAATCAATTAGATCTTTTACTTATTGTTTGCACTTCTTAATTGTTGCCTCTCAGAATCCATCGCTTTTAATGCATCTTTTGCTTGTTGCCGTGTTCGCTCAAGCTCCTGCTGCAATGCTGATTGCTGGGATGATGCTCGCTCAGCAGCTTCATTTACAGTACGGAAGTGAGCTTCAAGATCATCTTTTTCCTGAAAATAGTTATGTCCATATAATATATGAATTCAATTACTGAACAAATTGAGACGCTTCTTCCCAAGTATGATTTTATGAGGTAGAACTGCAACCAATCAAACCCACATATATCCACCTAAATACACTCAAAGTTAATATGTTTTCCCCTTCTTCAAAATTATCTACCCATTATATTAAACGCATTATCATGAATCATTTTCCAAAAAAGATGTACCTCTCATTCTCTATTTTTAGTTCTGATGTCCCGCATTCCTGTTTGGCTTTATTTCACCAGAACATTTTCTACAGGAAGAGACTTTCAATGGAAACCAAAGGACAGAAAGAGGGGTGACTGTCCGAAACATAGAAGAAAACATTCGTAAACAAAAAAGGTTCACAAAAACTTTCCCATGCCTTTCTGATCAAAAAACAAACAAGGCATACCCTTTATTCAGAAACAGTAAAAAATCATAGAAATAATTGGAACACTGGAAGAAACTCCATTGAATTTAATGAAGCCTCTACAATTTTTTTTTTTTTTTTATATATTTTCATTGTAATGAGTCCACATGAAGTTCAATGGCAAAATTTCATAACTGATTTATGACAGATTTGGAACACTCACAATTTCATTGTCATCAAAGCATCAAAAAACATTGAGCATAAGGATTATAACTGACATGAGAAGTTACATTTCACACTAACTCAACCACAATATTCACAATTTCATCTGTACAGATAAGAGAGCACATACTATCTCTCTTTGCTTTTCTCTAGACGGATAGTATTGCAAAACAAATAATACTACCATAAAAGCAACAGTGAGAACCTGATCTAGTAGTAGAATATACCTTTTGAACCTCTTGAATACGCTGTTTTGCTCGTTTATGAAGCCTTTGAAGTTTGGAATCAAGTTCAGAGTACTTCTCTTCCCTCTGTTTTATTTCTTGATCTGACTTCTGTTGAGCTATGCAAAGAAACCATGCAATGTATTCAGAATTTTCCAAGAAGGGTAAGAGAATGCTGATACCATTGCTCAAACTAGTGAACATTGCCAAGTTACACAACTTTCTTTTGTCCTGCTCTTTCCATTTTTTCTGATTTTTACAACCACCTTTGAGGGAGGCAACTTAAAGTGCTCACATGGAAAAGCATAATTGAAGTCTCTTGCCCTTAACAAAAGAAATTCATTTATTGAAGAGCAAAAATGGCCTACCTAGATCTAATTGCCATTTAATGGTGATATTAATAACTACTAGCAATAGAACTTGTTAATATAAGCACCATCAGAAAGTAATAAAAGCTCCAAGTCAACATACAATCATATTTAAACAAGATCTTATTGAAGATAGTATTAAAACCTCCAAATAAACACACAAATTCTGACCTTCAGCAAGCTTTGCGGACAGCTCTTGGGCTCTTGCATCTGCTTCAGAGTATGCTTCGCGAAGATGCTTTAAAGCTTCCTCTGCTGCACCACTTGTTAGTTTTTCTTCATGAAGTTCTTTAGTCAAACAATCAATCCTTTCCTGGAGTTTTTCCACATCAGTAGATTCCCCATCTTTCTGATCACTGACTTCTGTTATTAGTTGACTTCCATGTCCTGATTGAAGATTTTTCAAACCATCAAACTGAGACTTCAAGAATTCATTCTGAAACTTTAACTCGATAACCTTCTGCAATAGCTGTTCATGAGTATTCTCTGTTAATGGGACATCATCATGCAGCCCATTTTCTTTGCCAAGATTCCCATTAATTCCACACTGCTCATCAGACAACTGCTTCTCAGAAGCTAATGAAGAATCTTCCTCATGGCTCTCCGGCATTTCATTAACGTTACCTTCCTCCATTGAGATTATTGCAGCCTCTAAGAATGATTTAATTTGTCAATTCGAACTCTTGCGTGATAAAAAGTTATAAGCAGTAAAACTAATGAACATAAAATAGTAACAGGAGTCAAATAAATTCTCCCCATGCGTGATAATTAAGCAAGCCAGCCCAGACCATGAATACAGAACTGTAAGTAGAACATAGCATTGTTCCTGGAAAATATTAGAAGCCAAGAAAATTGCACAAATGAACAATCATAATCCAAATATGAGCAAAATCTCAGACAGTATTAGACAAGGAACTCGCAATGTAGCCACTCCATTTGACAGCTTCATAGTAATGACAGATAAATTCAAATCCATTACCAAACCCATATACCAACCTCGAATTCTATCTACCAAAACAGTATACTGTATTACAATATCAAATGCCCATAACAATAATTTCCTTGCATAAAATTTCACACAAGGAGTGAAAAAAGCTAAGTTTTAAAAACAATCTAAATGTTGCACTATGCTATAAATCATAGTTATTCCATAATTCCCAAGTTTTTTCCAAGGTATAAGCTACCTAACTATTGAACCTTTTGCTTCTATAATTTAGTAGTGTAAAATGAAGCAACATCTATCATTGTCAGCATAATATTGACAAAAATTGCAATTCCAACAGAACCACAAAACGATTCACTGAAATTCATCACAATAAGAACTTCAATAACTGATAACGAGAACAGATCCCAACTCATTGACAAGCTAATAAAAAAAAAATGCAAATTCTATATGATGAATATAATAAATACATCAATTTTGAGTTCTAACCTTTTTCTTTTTGATGGTAACGTGGAGAAGGAGATCTATGAAGCTCAATTCCTAATCTTTAATATTCAAATTATAATAGGAAAATCAAATAAAGAAGATCAATGGAAATGGTTTACGGGATCTGGCGCCGGTTGAAGAGCCCAGGCGCGAGAGGGCAAAACTGGAAAACGTTGCCGTTTCCGCACGCCCCCATTGCTTGCTTTCATCAGTGGCACCTTCTTTTGTGCAGTTCGGAATATTCAATTTCGATAAGGGTATTATCGTAATTCTGTTAAATATTTTAATGGGCCTCGAAGAAAGGCCCAAATTTCCTAGCGTAACACTTTTGCAACCTCTACTGCCAAGTGTCGCTGAAAGTACAATCAATATGTATATTTTATTATTAATAGTTTTTAATGACATCAATTTTAAGTTTCACCTTTCATTTCAGTTAATCTTCCTATTTATTTCGGTTTTTGCTAAAAGTAATTTTTTTTTTATTTTTACCCAATAAAAATTTTAAAAATATAAGTATTAAAAAAATTAAACAAATCTCATTTAAATTATACAAAGGACTATTTAATATATAAAATAAAATATATCAATTGAATAAAATATAAATAAGTATTCAAAGTGAAAAAAAAAACACAGATTAATAATTTTTAAGAATATATAACAAGTCATGATCTACCATTCATATCCTAAATAATAAAAGGATTGCAAAAAGTGGCAATACATAAAATTAATATATATAATATTATATTTGTTGTTTTTAATATTATTTAAATAATATTTTTAAAAAACAAAATATAATAAAATGTAAATAATATTTAAATATTGTATAAAAATTTTGGAGAAAAATTATATTGGATTTGTAAGAATAAATATGTTTATCACAACTCATAAATTGAAACCGTGACCATTATGAGTGAGCATGAACTAATTAACCAGTTCATGAGAAAAAAATTAACTAATCCATTAATATCGATTTTTCAAAATTACTAACTATTAATCGGTCTATTACATTCGGTTAACTAGTCCATCAATTTTAATTTTTTGATTTGATTAACTAATATTTTTTGGTTAACCATTAAAATTTACAACATTAAATTATATTAAAAAATTAGACAAAGTTTAATTCAATTTATAATGTATAAAGTAATTTAATATAAAAATTACGAAATAAACATAATTTACTAGAGAAAATTTATATTTTATAAATTAATAGCTAATATTATAAAATAGATTTGATATTTATTGAAAATTACTATGTTTAATTCTAAGTCAAATAAAATTTTGGATAATAATATAATTAAATGCTATTAAATAAAATATGAATACCAATATATGATAAAAATATATATATATATAAGTTAATTGGATATTATATATAAATATTGCTATATAATTAAAGAGAAAGATATAATATAAATTTAGTTTAAAATATTATATAAAATTTATAGGAAAATATAAAAAAATTAAAGTATAAAAATAAAAATATAAGTTAAATATATCTTAAAGTATTTTTTATGTTAATTTTAGAGAGAAATAAAAAAATTGAAGATATATATATATATCGGTTAACTGTAAATTAACAGTTAATCGATACTTAAAAATCTAAACCGTTATTATTAATAAAAAATATAAAAATTAAAAATTTTAACCGAATCTATCGAATCGGTTAACCGTAAAAATCAATACGATTTCGGACCGATTTTACAGTTAATCATATTTTTTATTTTTTAACTCACCCTTAGTGACCATAAATTCAAGAATACAATTTTTTTACAAATTTATTATACCAACTTTTTAAAATTATTAACCATTAGTCAATCGATTTTGGTATTTGTGGTTTGATCAATATTTTTAGTTAAGTGCTAAACTTTTTAACATAAAATTATAAAAAAAAATGGATAAAATTAAATTTCATTCCAAATTTTTAAAATAAAAATTATGAAATAAATATATTACTAGCCAAAATTCATATCTTATTGTCACCGTTCTTTACTTTTTATTATAACCAATTAATTATAAAAATATTGCTCTATATAATTAAGAAAAGTAAAATATAGTTTAAAAATACTTATATGTATTACTCTACATAATTAAAAAATATATATATAATTTGAATTAGGGCTGAGCAAAATAAACTGAAAAATCGATTAGAAATCGAATCAATTTTTCGGTTAATCGAAACCGATGGTTACGGTTTATATTAGTAAATTTGAGATATTTCGGTTTTTGATTTTAGTCCAGGGTCTGAAAAAATTGACAATTTCGATTAATCAACCCGTTCAATTATTTTTTTAATATATATATCTATATATTATTTTTATTTTTATTTTTATATCTTCAATTTTTTCTATTTATTTCTCTCTAAAATTTACATAAAATAATACTTTAAAATATATTTAAATTATATATATATATATATATAATATCTTAACTTTTTATATTTTTGTATAAAATTTATATAATACTTTAAACTAAATTTATATTGTGTCATTCTCTTTTCTTTAATTATATAGTAATATTTATATATAGTATCTGATTAACTTTTATATGTGTCATTTTTTTTATCATATATTGGTGTTCACACTTTATTTAATAGCATTTAATTACATTTTTTTATATTTTAGAGCTTATATTATAATATTTAATATTATTCAAAATTTTATTTGACTTGAAATTAAATATATTAATTTTCAACAAATATCAAATCTATTTTATAATATTAGCTATTAATTTATAGAACATAATTTTGTCTAATAAATTATGTTTGTTTCGTAATTTTTATATTAAATTATTTTACATATTTGAAATTAAACTGAATTTTATCTAATTTTTTTATAATTTTATATTATAAAATTTAATTGTTAACTGAAAAAATATTGATTAATCAAATCGAAAAATCGAAATTGATGGATCGGTTAATCGAATATAACGGATTGATTAATTATTATTAATTTTAAAAAATTAATATTAATAAATTGGTTAATTTTTTTGCTCAATCGATTCATGTTCATCTTTAATTTAAATATATTTTAAATTATTTATCTTTTAAATAGCAATAAAAAGGAAACTTTTTTAGTTTATAAAAATAAAAATATAAAATAAATACGAATTGATTACTTCAACTAATGATTAATAGATACTAAAAAAACCGAATCAATAACAAAAAAAAAAATAGAAATCAACCATTGACTTCAATTTTAATACAAACCATCATTTTTCTAATAACTAATTGCACCGTCATTTCAACTTTAATACAAACCACCATTTAAACTATCATTTTTCTAGTAACTAATTGCACCGTCATTTCAATTTTAAAACAAATCACCAGTTTCTAGTTTCTGGTGGACAATTGCACCCGTCATTTCAATCAGTGCGACACTAATCCTTTGTTAGGATGATAACAAATGGAAGCAGATGAGAATAGAGTTGGTCAAAATAATTGAATTGCTCTTTGTTTTATAAAGCATAACAAGTAATTAAAAATAGGATAAAGTAAGTGAGAATAACTAATTATTTTATATACTTTAAAATAGTTACTCTTAATTTAAAAGTAGATGAAAGTAACTCTTAATTTACTCTATATATATAATATTTTTTTTAAATTATAAATAAATTACTGTCAATTACTCTCTTTTTATTTAAAATTTACCGAATAATTGGAAGTAGATGAGAGTAAATTAAATTTATTTTACTCATATTTACTCACTTACTTTAATCGCATTTACTTTCATCTATCTCATCCAAACAACCGACATTGCAACAACACACTACGGCACCAATTAACCATTAGTTAACCAACCATATTCATCTATTTGTTTGACTTTTATCAGGTTGTTTTATTTTGACTAAAGATACAAATTGTTTTCTAAAATTTGATAAAAAAAAAAACAATTTAGACTCTAAAATTACATTTAGTATAATATCAATTCTAATATTTTAAAATTAAAGTAATTTAAATCCTCAAATGCTGATACTTAAAAATTTGACAAGTATCCTTCAAAAATTAAATTATTTTTTTTTAAATATCAAATTGCTCCGATTTTTAAAGTTCAAAAATAACATTACATCAAATGAAACTTTTATTAAATACTAGATATCAAATTGCATTTTTGGCCTTTTATTTTTCAGCCATAATATCCAAATTGCATTTTTGGCCTTTTATTTTTCAGCCATAATTATCCAATTTCAACACCGTTCCTCGCATTTTATACTAATTGGCCAGATATACCGATTAAATTCTTAATTGGGATGTCAAAGTTATCTGTTTAATTTGATAAGGGGGACAACATAACCATGACTGAAATTAAAATTTAAGTTGAAAAGTTCAAACACAACAGTTGTAAACTCGCAATTAATCCAACAATTTGAGGGCATTCATTGGCAAGATCACACACATGATCCCGTGGTCTACAAGGGTTAAAATTATGTCTTCCAGTCAAATTAGAATGCTGAGAATTCTACAAGATTATTATATGACCAGTTCCTTGCTCAATTCCAAAGGACTGAAACAAGTAAGAACCACCCAATCCAAAGTTCTCTGAAAAACTTGTTGAACCTTGAACCATGGTGAATAGAGATGGACAGCCTCTACAGTACAAGCATGACAAATGTGACTAAATGACCCTACTCCAAATTTTCTGTCTTTTAAATAACATGCTGTGTAACGGTATATGGCAATGTTTCTCCCACTTCAGAACTTGAGTTGGCAGCAGAGGTATGCATAAATCGTTTTGATTATCTTCATTTTCTTTCTCCAGATCCTGCTTCAAAGAATAGTATTGAATTCAGCATCATTCTATGTGAATAGAGCAGGCATCGAGATACTTGATATAGATACCAAAATTTATCAGTGTGCTCTATAATATCAGAGACTTGAGCACATACACACTTAATCAAGCGGTTTCATTTGCATACTATTGAAGACCCTAAGAACTGCATTATAACCAAAATTTGCTAGTTGAATCCCTTACGAAGTACAAAAACTTTAGCTTAAAAGTAGCACTTACTGCTGGATTTTCCCTCTCTAAAAGAAACCGCTACGTGTTTGAAGAATTCTTTCGAGGCATCTGCACGTATCAAATTGTTCACATCATGAATCTACAATCTTCCATCATATGTTAATGGCAAAATGCAAATGCATGTTCTGTGGCGGTCAGTTCTATTCATAGATTCTTTTGACAAGAGTTGCTACTATCCTTAAAACAGTTTGCTAATGTATATTCTGACATCTCTAAAATACTTTCTTCCAGCTGAACTGGGAAAATACCTTATCATAGCCTAAGTTTGGCCTAAGCAAATCTTATCTAAACAACTGCAGCAATTTAAAACAACCTTCTTTATGGTACTTGTTGCTAAGTTGAACAGCAAACTGTTTGTCACTGATATCAATTTTTCATCTTCCAAAAGTTAAACCGTTCCACCAAAAAGGCAAGTGCATGCCATATCATGAAAATTTCCAGTAAACATGAAAGAATATTTTTTAAACAAAAAAGAAATCAGCCAATTTCGGGAAAGCTTTCATCCTAAATGCAACTAGTGAAGTCATGCACAGGAGGAGAAAATAATGTTCAATTTCAAGCACATGATGTACCATGCTTCATTGTGAGGGAGGGATCCTTCTCGTTTACATATCCTATAACATTTGCCGGTGTTCCCGCCATCATGCTTCAAGAAAGCACAGGAAAAGAAGTGGCACATTATTTAAAAACTTTTTCCATGAAGTAAAGCTCTCGTTGTGCTGATAAATGTGGAAGTTTTTGTGGTACCTGTGTGGATCAACATCCTTTAACACAAAAGAACCAGCAGCTATCATAGCGCCTTCACCTACTTTTATATTCCCAAGAATTGTTGAGCATGCTCCAATTAGTGCACCATCACCCACTTTTGGGTGGCGATCGCCAACTTCTTTCCCTGTTCCTCCTAAAGTAACTCCCTGCCAAACATCTTTTTCATAAGCAAAATGCGATCTCAAATAAACAAGTTGATGTACATGATGCATTGAAATCTTAAGGAATGTCCAGATACGTTGGAATATTGACTGATTTTCATTGTTAGTAACTTACTTAAGGGAACCTATTCTTATATCATCCAAAAGGTGATATATACAAAATCTGAGATTTCACATAAAGAACTTTCACAGGCCTAAATCAGGAAAACAAAAGGAAAATTCTTGGGGAGAGATGGGAAACACAAGCTTATAGACAACTTTTCTTTTTGAAGGTAAAAGACAACCTAACAAAGCATTACAGTGGACCGATCAAGGTAACAACATAGTTTGGCATAAAAGAAACCAAATTAACCAAGACATTAAAGAATGGAAAATGGAGAGAACGAATCAAGCTTACATGCATCAATGAGACCCTGTTTCCTATAACAGCAGTTTCGCCAATAACCACTCCAGTCCCATGATCCAGTAATATCCCCTCTCCAATTTTGGCAGCTGTATAATGAATAGAAATGGTAAATATGGCCTTACAAGGAGCACGAAGAATAACCAGAGTCTCACATAAAAATAAATGCAAAGCTACTGTTAACTCTCTGTTCTTTTGGTATATCAGTTTCTTAAAAATCCTAGCATTAATTTGGTGCCTAAGATAAAGTGCAGCAAATTAATACAATTGGACAAAAATTCGGATCTCCTTCCCAGATAAAGTATGCTATTCTGATTTGCTCAATGACAGGTTTCTAAAGTTGAATGGCATAGAAAATTCAATGCAATGGTAACTTACCAGGATGTATGTCAACTCCAAAAACCTGCAAAATAAAATAATATAAAATTACGAGGAGATAAAGAAGCGACAAACCAAAAAAAAAAATTATATGGTAGCAGTAGTAGTAGAAAACTAATGAAGATCAGTCAACCTCACTAATTCTACTTTGTAATGCCAAGGCCAACACTTTTCGACCTTGGTTCCATAACACGTGCGCTATGCGATAGGATTGCAGAGAATGGTAACCCTGTAAAAGCAAAGTGACTTATCAAATTACAGTCACCTTGTGTAGCTTAATGGAAAACTGTATTGCCATCCAAGCAAATAAGCTAGAATCTGAATAGCACATAGGCAAGCATCGCCCACCATGAAATTAATATTAAAAAAAAAAAGTAATCAGTGTGAGAGTATCACAGATGCACTTCTGGTCCCTGAGAAAGAAAAAGTAAAGTACCTTAAGATATAATAAAGCCGAACAATATGATAAACAAGCAGGATCACGGTCCTTAAATACCTGGCAAAGGAATAAAGATTATGACAACCTCGGACTAGATTTACCATGATTGTTAATAGCACAAAAGCAAAGGAACGTGATCCTTCATGTAAGTTACCTGCACATCTAGGCGGATTGATCGCTGACTGCCTTTATCATGCATTACTACATCTGAAATTATATCTAACAATTGAGTTGCCAAAAGTGTATTATTTTGAAGCCGATTTGCAAGAACAAATGCTAATGCCTGCTCTAAACAATCGTGTGATAATATGCTGGCATACAAGAAGCTACTAAGAATTGGTTCTTTTTCTGCCTGCAATTTTACATAACAGTTATTAATGCAATACAACGTAGAGTACAAAATACAATAATTTCAAACTTGGAAAATACATTATATACTATCTTTATTCCGGTTTCTGCATAAATTCCAAACTTCCAACACTGATCCAACAAAACAATGACAACAGTGTAACAAAAAGTGCCATAAAGAAACAACAGTTTTCCATCTCCAATACAATCATAAAAGCCAGTCACTAAACAACGCATCAAGAAGGCTCCTTTGGTATAAAAAGAAAATCAAAAGAAAGATTAAACCTGGCAAACTATTTAACAATGATCCAAATGGTTTTCGTTCTAAAATTTTTACATGCAATATTTGATATTCTCTCGTGCAGTTTCCCTCAACTGAAAATGGCAAAAATGCAATACATGGACAGTTTCACTAAAAACTAATGGTGAAAATGGAGAGAAAAGCAATAGATTAAAGCCATGCAAGAATCTCCCACAATTAAGACTCTAAACACAGACACCATTTCAAAGGAATAATTTTTCATCAAAACAAAAGAAAACCAAGTTAGTACCCTACCTCCAACTTGGCCTCTTCTTTGACGGCATCCCAAATCGGGTCACCCGAATCAGTAGGGGATGCAACAAAATCAGACTCATCAGGCCTCGAAAATCCCATGGCATAAACGGGAAAAACCTTTTCAAAAGGGAAAGTTAAGGAATTAGAATCCGTTTCTCTAATTTCTTGTTCATCATTCATAGATAAGCGAGTAGAAAGAATATCAGAAAGAGAAGAGGACCGGCTCTCATCGCTTAAACAAGCCATGAGAGGAAGAAAAAGAAAGCTAGGTGTTGATTATGAATCATGAAAATAGTTATAAAGGAAAGGAAAGGAAAGAGATAGGCAAGTGGTCCTTAAATATAAATAATTGAGAATTGACATGAGCAGTAGAAGAAGCAGCCAGGTATTCAATTATGGTGTTAGCTTTGGGAAACGAAGAAAGGGAAGGCGAAAGAGATATAAAGAAGGTTGAGATGCGTCCAAGCTTGCCGATGGCTCATATGCTCTGTGAGTCCTGTCATGTTAAGTTCCCAATGTTTATTTTTATTGTTTTTTTTTTCTATAAATTCATATCCACTTATTTTAATATATTGAAAAATTTTAAATTTTTATTTTTATTTTTTTAAAACCCTTAATCCTTTCATTTGATTTTAAAAAGTAATTTTTATTTTGTTTGAAAATTAAAAAATAATTAAAATATCTCAATTTTATATAAAAATTATAATTATTGATCAAAAATATTTTTTTATATTTTTAAAATTTTATTTAATTTTAGTTAAAAATATTGAGTGATAAGATAAAAAAATATTTAATAAATAGGAATATACGTATAAATTTATTTCTTAAATTTTAAAAATATTTAAAATAGGATAAAATAAAATAAAAAATAATAATTTTTTAAAATAAGATGGAGAAAGTATTGAATATATTAAATTTAAATTATTAATAAAAAATTAAAATATTTTTTATTTAATTATTTATTTTTATTAATGTATAATATATTTGATGTATTAAATTACTACCCGTTAATCTACTTTTTGATTTATGGACAATTTATAATATGTTTTATATTTATTAAATTCGAATTTAAAATATTGTTGAAAAAGAATAAGTTCCTAATTATCTCAATCAACTAACATTGGTCTCTTTGAACTAATTTAATTTAGGTAAAAAAAGTGTTTATTTATTTATTTATTATAATTTTGAATTAGTTAATGCTTAGTTTTAAGGGCATAATAGAATTAAAAAATTAAAAAAGGAAGAGAAATTAGATTTGTTTGGAGAACCTTAGATGGACACTAGAATAAAGCTAAAACTAATATATGGTATAGTTTGGAGAACCTTAATTGGATACTATTATTCTTTTTATACTTATATTTTTGGACATAGGGGAGTGGAATTTGATAATTCACATACTAAAATAGTTAATACCCTTTATATTTACAAATAATGAGTGTTCACTTTCATTTTTTTCATGGAATTCATTTATCATTTTATATTTTTACTAATTTGTCTTTTTTAAATGTAAAACATTTAAAAAATCATATTTAAATATATTATATTTTTTTAAAAAGTAAATATTTATTTATTAATAAATTAAAATAAAAAGATGTATACTTATTTGTGAATTGGGAGAGTATTCAAAAGGTGAAAATAAAGTATGGTATGCTTGTTTTAATAAGGAAAAATTCATAATTTGGTACTTGTATTTTAACAATTTTATATATTGTATCTCTATACTTTTAAAACTACCCATTGAGTTTTCAAATTTTTTGAGAAAAACATATTAAATCCAAAATGGACAATACAAACGTGGTTAAAATCACATATATTTGAATGAAACGTTGTTATCTTTGGCGTTTGTTTAGATTTAATATGTTTTAATATATAAGTTTAGAGATCTGATGTATAGTTTTAAAAGTATAGAAATTTAATGTGTAAATATCTAAAAATTAAAAAATTTAATATGTAGTTTTAAAGATATGAAAATTCAATATGTAAATTTATGAATTTTACCTTTCAATAATTAAAGCACACTTGCATGGTCTCTTTGTATATGATCCATATACACGGCTAGTAACATTCTCAATTATTATATCTTTTGACATAATTTTGTCCTCAAATAATGCCAAATGGCAATATGAAATTTGTACATAGTACATAGTCTATATGTCTCTTTAAACTATTGTCTATATGCATAGAGGATATATATCTTTATTGCTTTTGTGTAGGCTAAGCAGGGAATATGGATTAAAAGAATAAAATATAATAATGATGATTTTTGTTGCATGTGGAATTTTTCTATTTAGAAAACTGGAACGGCCATATGCGGCCTTATAAAGCCGCACAAGGCACTGATATTGACACATAACATATACTTTAATCACCTTATATTGATCACTGGTAGTGCTTTTGTTATCAAGCTCCTCGTGTAGGACCTACTTCACAAATTCATAGGGTTAATTCAATTGAGAACATGTATTTAATTCAGCTTAGTGATCAAATCATTTACCACCAAATATGTTATGGATCATCACCTCAGTCATTAACAATCAAATATATGTTCTTGAACATCATTCACAATGATGTTGTCTGCAGATCAAATTATTTCGTGTATTGAATTTCACTTGACTATTTACGGTTTCATTGTGTGTGCTTGGAGTAGAAATTTTGTATAAATGTATTACTATGCTATTAAATATTTTACAATGAATTGTGAATTCAATACACCGTATTTAGCAAAAAAAAAAGGATATTCCTTACTTATTATTAGATAATTACTTATTCACAAAACTCATGCGGGGTAAATAGTTTTCATTTTCGATTTCATGAAAACCTTTTTGCTCCGCTTAACTCTATCAGCCTTCCAAATGTATTTTAGCAATAGGTTCTATAAGAGCTGGACGATCCTATTTGGTTAAATATATAGTGACACACTCCTATATTCCTTTCATTACATTATTTCTAAACAAATTCCTAGATAAGAAGCCTAAGAGTTTTTTTATTGATGATAATGACGATGCCAAACGGGTTGGATTGAACCAATTTCAATCAAATTACAATGAATTCGATTCTTATTTTATCAAATTATAAAATTTTCTTTTTAATTTTTCATTACAAACAAAAAGAATTATACGTGTATAGTCCATAAAAAAATTGTTTTGATATATATATATATATAGACACTACTCATTTTAGACATATGTCATGTCTTGAAGGAAAAATAAATACATAAAATGAAATGAAAAAAGCATTTAGCGATTTGATTTGCACTTTAAAAACTCGGCACAATCGAAATGGACTGGAATAAATACTATAGGTCCACGATCAAGTTGTTTCACAGTCCAAAGGCTAGTTGGGCCTGGGCCTAATTGTCAATCTTATTTATTTGTTTATTTATTTATTTTTACATGATTTAAATTTCTTTTCTTAAACTATAAATTATTCAAAGCATAATTTTTTTTATTATTAACATAATCAGATCCCTTCGAGTCAATAAGAAAATTTAATTATAAATCATATATCCTTATACATTTTAGATTAGGCATGGCACCATGGACATGGTCCATATTTAGTGAAATTTATAGCATGAATCAAATACTAAACGTTAAATATTGCATAATTCTAAATTTATAATCATTTTTGCTTGATGTTTATAAATCTGTCTACATTATTAGTTAGCAACTACCTAATTACGAATTTTTTTATTATTTTTTTGGATAAAAGGGCTTTCATTCCACAAATCGGGAGAGATACAAAAGTGATAATTTCATAAAGATTGAGTTGATTTGAAAAATTTCCAATCTGAACATGCAACAGATCTCGATCTAACAAAAAGAACCTACAAAGTGTAGGAAAAATGCTTATCCATGACTCGTAGGGGATTAACACTCCAAAATTTAAATTAAATGACTTTAGACATATATATATATATATATATATATATATATATATATATATATATATATATATATATATATATATATATATATATATATATATATATATATATGGAAAGGAGTTAAGAAAATGTTAAAAATTGTTTTATCTAATAAAATGAAATGGCTATTTATAATATTTACATGTTGTGTGTTGGAATGGTGATAATCGAGTGCCAATCATGGTTATACTGACAATTGCAGAATTAGGTCAGATAATATGGTTTTAATTACATCTATGATCATTAAAATTTAGTAGTTGTAATATTGTGATCATTTTATTTCGATTTGTAATAAAAAAATAACTTAATTTTTATTTTATAACAAAAAAATAACAATGGCTGAAAAATAAAAAATTTGACCACCAGTGTGTGTAATCCATGCAAATCTATCAGCACACGTAAACATTTTTAACACGTCATCGGATAACTTGATACCTACATGGCAATTAAAAAATTCTTTAGTTTCATTCATGGTACTAAATTTTGAAGATTATAATATTATGGTCACTATACTATAATTTGTAACGAAAAAATAATCTAACTTTTATTTTATAATATAAAAATCACAAAAATAGAAAATTTTAAAATTTGATAATTGAAAAAAATAATCCAACTTTTATTTTATGTTTCTAAAAATTAAAATATAATATATATTCAAAAATTTAAATTTAAGCTCTACAATTACATTATATTATGAAATATTTCTATCATGCATGCCTACATCTTTTTCCAATTAGACTAAATTTATTACTTTTATATCTGACTAAATTAAATTTATTAATATTATATTTCTGTTCAAAAATTAAAATAAAAGCTAGTTTATTTTTTTCGGTTGCCGGATTTTAGATTTTTTGGCTTTATTACTTTCCTATTACAAAATAAAAGTTTGATTATTTTTTTGTTACAAATCATCATATAATAACCATAATGTTATAATCATCCAACTTTAATAACCACCGATGAAATTAATTTTTTTTAATTACCACGTAGGCATTCGATCATCTGATGACATGTAAAAAATGCTTAGGTATACTGATGGGATTATATGATTACACATGCCGGTGGTCGGATTTTCGATTTTTCAGCCATTGTGATCTTTTTTATTATAAAATAAAAGTTGAATTATTTTTTGTTAAAAATCGAAGTAAAGTGATCATAATGTTACAATGAATAAACTTTAATGAATATGGATGTATTTAACCGGTTAATACGTTGGTTTAAGCAAAAATCGAAGACAACGATGCTGACAGAGACATGAAGCGCTCCTAGTTGGTCATAGATAGGGATGGTCGTGGGGCAGAGAATGACTTCCCATCTACTGCCCCGCGTAGGGTCGGAGCCATTCCTGAAAGTATTTTGAGAAAAAAATTCCCCCTTCCTCTGTCACCATATAAAAAATATTTTATTTTTTTAAAAAAATTAATTATAACTAAAATATAGTATTTAACAATTAATTATAATTAAAATATAACATTTAATAGTTAAAAAAACAAAATTAAAATTAAATATAATTTAAAATTAAATTATATAAATATAATTAAATTTAATTACTAAATTTTGGTAGCAAAAAACTTTTGGGATGGGAATCATAATCTCCATCTCCATTTCGAATTATAAATCGAAAAATATTTTTTTTTCGTTTTTGTCCATACACGGAGAACCGCCCATAATCATCCCTGGTCATATAGCCAATGGGCTTTTAACTTTGATCCACATTTTGACTAGACTTTGGGTTTTGGATAAAGGCCTAACAAACGATAAAATATATTGTATTACCATTTGTCCTCCATTAGTGCTTATCAACAAGGAATGACAATATTTTTACTTTTTAAATATTCGAAATACAATGATTTTGCTTTCTACTATATAATTCTTGTTGTCAATTTTTACTTATGATTTATTTAAAATTGCAAAAATTTCCTTTATAATTTTTAAAATATGTAAGTTTTAGCATTGAATTAACTGAAATTAACACATTTCATATAATATTATATGATTAATTATTATATGAAATAATATCAAAATTGCAAATTTTGAATAATTTGAGGTAAAAATCAATAAAAAAAATAGAAGATAACTATCCTAAGGCTTAGTAAAATTAACAAATTTACTTGTAGTTTTTAGATTGATGTAATATTATTTTTCATATTTTAAAATTAAAAAAAATTATTTTTCTTTATATCTATTCTATCATATATTTATTTGTATCGTATGTTTGTTTATTTGAATGTCATATGTCAAAAAATTTTAAAAAATAAATAATTTTTTAATTTTATAACATAAAAATTAATAGTCTATGAATTAAAATATTAAAAATAAAATTATATTTTTACCAACTATTAAAAATAAATTTACTATTTTTTACCTAGCCAAATTTTAACTACGCAAAAGAAACAGTTTGGCAATTTCTTATATTCCATTGAATTTTGGAAAATTATCCTATGCCCGCCAGCCACTTCCTTGTCGGCGCCACCGGTCCCCATGCATTCACTAGATGACAATAGCTAATAATAAACTATATGTTTTGACCTCTTTACTTATCAAACTTGTTCAATTAAGTATCTTAATCGAACTTTTATTCAATTTAATAACAAACAAATTATATGTTTTAACATATTGTAGCTCATGAATTTTACTCCAATCGATCATCTAAAATACATTATGCAATCTAAAAGAATTATTGGAAAAAAATTTAATTTTTATGTAAGAAATAAAAATTTGGTAAATTTAAAGAGTAAATTTGGATAGAAAATTTGGTAAATTTAAAGAGTAAATTTGGATAGAACCTTCATAATTCAAATGCCAACTAAATCTTAATCCCATACCATACATGAAATGAAATGTATTCCTAACTCTTTTTAATTATTGACTCAATTGAACAGAAAAATTCAACGAAGGCTCGATTGAATAATTTTTATAAATTCAGGGCCAATCTATACATTTCCCAAAAATATATAAACAATCATAATTGTTCTTATAAGTCTTCGTCTACTTTCACTCTCCTTTCTTTCGCCTCTGCCCTGTTATGGCTCCTTCGATTGCGTAATTCATCAAAAACCTCCAAAAATCAAAATCCAAATCAACCAAATCCATAGCCGGAGAACACAAGCCCGATATAGTCTCCAAACCGGATGGCGAGAAGATCCGTTCCTGTCCTAAAGAAACTCCTCTCTTCGTCACAGAATCCATCACCATGCTCCAGATTCACTTCTTCCCGATCCGTCACCTACATGCCTCGCCCCGGTGATGGCGCTCCCCGTCCTGTAACTCTAATTCCCGGGGACGGAATAGGACCGCTGGTCACCGGTGCGGTGCAGCAAGTGATGGAGGCGATGCACGCGCCGGTTTACTTCGAGCGTTATGAAGTTCATGGAGACATGAAGAGAATTCCACCAGAGGTGATCGAATCGATTAAGAAGAACAAAGTGTGCTTGAAAGGAGGATTGGCGACTCCTATGGGTGGAGGTGTTAGTTCGTTGAATATGCAGTTGAGGAGAGAGCTTGATTTGTACGCTTCGCTTGTTAATTGCTTTAATTTGCCTGGACTGCCGACGCGCCACGATAATGTTGATATTGTTGTGATTAGAGAGAATACCGAGGGAGAGTATTCTGGTCTCGAGCATGAAGTCGTTCCTGGGGTCGTTGAAAGCCTTAAGGTGCTTTCGCTGATCACTTATATATATATATATATATATATATATATATATATATATATATATATATATATATATATATATATATTCTACCTTAATTTATATTGTTTGGAAATGTTTTGGTATGAATTTGTGATTAACTGTTGAATTTGGTTGAAGGTCTCTAGAATTCGGCGACTAATAAATACGTTTCGATTTTTTTTTTGTATGATATAATTATTTAAGGGCTAAGAATGGATTTTTAGCTTAATATTTTTAATTTCAACATGTCGCTTGGTACTCTTTCTTTATCATTTACTTTTTCCACCTCAATGCTCTACGTTATTTTCTAGCTAAATTTTATAGGTTTTTTAAGTTGATTTTGCATTAGTTTCTGTTTAAGTGTTGAACTTGGTTGTAAGTCTCTTAGTTGGTGTTTTGAATTGCTTCTTATATAATATGATTATTTAAGGGCTAGTTTAATTTTCACTTCACGTGGTCATCTGAGCTATGGGGCAGGTATTCCAGCAGTGGGTCTTATTTTATTGGCTCTTATTTCATTTTTTTTCCTCCTTTTTTTAAAAGTCAGTAATACTAATTTGCTAGGTGATAACAAAGTTCTGCTCTGAGAGAATTGCGAAATATGCTTTTGAGTATGCATACCTTAACAACAGGAAGAAAGTCACTGCTGTCCACAAAGCAAACATCATGAAGCTTGCAGATGGTTTGTTCTTGGAATCCTGTAGAGAGGTTGCGACGAAATACCCTGGAATTAGCTACAACGAGATTATTGTTGATAACTGCTGCATGCAACTTGTTTCAAAGCCTGAACAGTTTGATGTCATGGTATGCAATATATGTAAAACCAATGCTATAGTTTATTTGCTGTATACCTTTATATGATACAGCTCTTTGTTAATTGCATTTGTTTCCATTATTTGCTGTTGAGGTTTGACCAATGAAACAAGTGCTGACTTGAAAAAACTGAAGGATTTTATTCGGGGATTAGGATTAGGTTGCTGATTTTATCAATAAGTTGGAGAAAGCTGGTTAGTGTGCATATTAGATTCTGAGAAATTTTGAATCCTGATTTCCATTAAGTGAAACTGTTGTTGTCAGTTTTATGATGATAGAAATTATTAATTCTTACTGTTGTCAGAGTGAATCAATTGGCATTCTGCCTACCTAAGATGAGGGTTTTGAACTTTTGATATTAGACAGTGGGGGGAAGATATCATCTTTCATGCATGTTAATACGAGAATGTGAACATGATTCTTTTAGGGAGGTCCACTTTTACACTCAGAAGCTTTGTTTCAAGGAAAATGTTTTATTAGTTGAGTTTAGCATCAGGAATTAGGAAATTGAAATAGAAAGTGAAAAAAAAAGCCACAAATATTGTATATTTAGCGATTTTTTTCATTGCCTTCTCGACTTGTTCATTTGGCTGTGAATAGGCAGGTTAGGACCCTTTTTGCTGTCTCCATACACAGTGGTTTCTTATCAAGTGGCAAAAAAAAAAAAAAAAAAAAAAGAACAAGTTGGGAGTATTCTTGTCTTAAAATGCATTTGTCCTCGGTTGATTAGGGTGTCATGGGATTTAATTTAGTCTTCATTCTTAACAAGCTTGCTCTGTAAGAACCAGGTCTGAGGATTTTTTTTTTAACAATTTTTGCACGGTTTTCATTTCTTTAGTTGTGAAAATACATTTTTAAGTTTTGGTTTACTATCCCCATCCCAAGAAAATCAATCTAGAACTTGTCACCCATGCACGAACAAAGGCACAGGTGTTTGTATTGTTTATAGAAACCATTACACACCTCGAAGAGTCCTATTTTGGCTGCAATATCTCAATTTTTCTTCATATGAGTTCTAATAAATTTGTGCTAGTGGTCCTAAATTTTGAGTTCCTGGACTGCAGTAAATCTGTCTTTTAGAGTTTTAGCATGAACCGTTATTAGGCGGAAATAGAATGCAGTTGAGGCATTGAGGCTTGAGCTAGCTAGGTATTAATTGGTTGACATAAGAACCTCTCCTCTTTATTATCTATGTCTAACAATCTGCTGCTGGAATGTTCCTGCATTTCATTACTTGCTGTCTTTGGCTTTGTTTTAAATAACTTGAAATATTGAGGGGTGGGTTTTTGGGGGTGCAAAAGTTTTTTAACTAATGATTCTGGTATTACATTTTGCAGGTGACACCTAACCTTTATGGGAATCTAGTAGCCAATACGGCTGCAGGTATTGCTGGTGGTACTGGAGTCATGCCAGGAGGTATATTCATGAAATACTTCATCCTATAACTTCTGCTCCGTCCATCCCATAATTTTAGTCCACCTTCTTTTTTCACACATATTAAGAAATTGTTGTTATTATGGTTATTAGACAAAATTTGTCCTTTAATTTTCCTATTATGTTCATCCTAAAAGTCATGTTTAATAACATAGCTTGGAAAATATAAATTGCAATTAATAAGATAAAATTAAATAAGTGTATAATAGACAATTTACATGTTAACCATTAAAATGGAAAGATGGACTAAAATTATTAGACAGAGAGAGTATTTATTTGCATTTTCTTCTATTTGTGGAATAAGTAATATAGAAACAAAAGAGGCTGGATTTGCAGAGCTACTTTGGTAATATTTACTTGATGTTGTTCTTAGTGTCATCCTTGATGCTGATTCCAAAGGCACATGGATAAGCGTTACTAAAAGTACACATAAGTTACTTATTAGCATATATTTAGAATTTAGGCCCACATGATACTTCTATGGTCGAGTTTTGTTCAATAAAATGGATGACCTTTTTGATGGCTTTCACTTCTGTAATGCTACAATATTGCTGGAACTCTTATAGGAGATATAAACATTCTGAATATGGGGTTGAGATGCCAATTGATTCCAAAAATTAGAGATGTACACAAATGTTGAGAAACTTCTCAAGATTGGGTTCCGACTCCCTTGACGTAATGAGTTTTAAGGGATGTTCAGTTCCGATTTGAGATAGAAGAAAAGCATTTTGCAGGTTGACTGTAGTTTAAATACAAGAAACTGCTAAGGGTAATAAATGATAAAATACTATCATTTCATGTGGCTGTATGTCCAACTTTAACAACAGTGCTTAATTGTTCCCAATTATTCTCTCTTTTTCCTTGGCGGACTGTAGACAAATTCCCTTCTTCACTGTTCCCAATTATTCTCTTTTTTCTCAGTGGACCGTAGACAAATGCCCTTTGTCCTTGTGTCCTAAGCCAAGTCTTAGTTTTAAAGACTTGCTATCTCTAAGCTGTAGTCTGTGTTCTTTACTTTTGGTTTTTTGTTTGTAGTTACTCCTTCCATTTGTTTGTAGCTACCCCCTTCATTGGCCCATCCTTCTCTTGATTAGTCAATGATTGTTTGAGGTACTGAATAGTACATGATTTATTTTGCATGTGAAAATTTAAGTTGGTGAATTTGTTGCTTGTGATTTTAAAAATTCGACTGAAGCTTGTATTTTTATTGCTTTTGAGGGTCTATGATTTAGCTGGTTATTTGAAAATAATATTTTGTTACTTCCTCACTCTCTCTTTTACATCATGCTTATTGCAGTTGCATTATTGATTTTTTTGTACCTTGGTTATCTTCCAGTTGAAATTGAGAATCTGATTCAATGTTTAATTGATGTTGATGCTACTTAACAGTTCATTTTTGAGAAATTATGGTTTATTCTGCAATTGAATAAATTTGCATTCAATTTGTTCAACTTGTCAAATTGTTCTTGGTTTCTTTCCAATTTTACGGTTTTGCTGTCAAAGATTCGGAAATTTAATTGGGTATGGTCACTCATTTGATTTTGATGTAGCCTGACCTGACGACCCCTGGATCCCTGCTGAAATTGTAGATATCAATTTAAAATGCTCTAATATCTTTGAGTGTTCTCGGGACAAATTGGGATTCATTAGTACAAATTTTGCCTACGAAGTTCACAAATGCATGCTTTGATCTTACAGCCTTTTGCAACTACTTGGAAGTTCGTGCCTATGAGGAAGATGGAAAATTTATGCATCGGCTATCTTTGTTAGGGTATTTGTTGACTTAATGATTAGAAAACCACTAACAATATTTTAATTTATTGCTAAAGGGTTCAACCTTACAATAGTGACAAGGGGTAGGAGATAATATGGGAATGCATTTGGGAAATGTTATTTGTGCACTTCAGTAAATTAATCCTTTAAAATATGGAATATACACTATCTGGAAAATGGGCCAAAGAGAACATGGTTATGCGGAAAATGGGCCAAAGGAAAAGCTCATAAGCGAGGAGATAAAATTGTTTACCATTACAAACAAAAGAAAAATAGTGCAAAGTTGAATTTTGTTTCTTAGTCAATTTTCATCTGCTGCTTTGAGTGGTAAAAACAGTGTGAATTGTCTTTTGCAGGTAATGTTGGGGCTGATCATGCTGTTTTTGAGCAAGGTGCTTCAGCGGGAAATGTGGGCAGCGAGAAAATAGTGGAACAGAAGAAAGCTAATCCCGTGGCACTACTTCTATCTTCTGCTATGATGCTCAGACATCTCCAGTTCCCATCATTTGCTGATCGATTAGAAACTGCTGTGAAGCGGGTAATTTTTGAGGGCAAGCACCGGACTAAGGACCTTGGAGGAGCTAGCGCAACCCAAGAAGTTGTTGAGGCAGTAATAGCTGCTCTAGACTGAAGGAGTAGATCCTCATTTAGCACCTGATCTTACTGAACATTTGCTGATCAAACGGGAACGAAGATTGATCTTCCATATTCTTTATTTGACGCTTTTATTTCCAACGGTTTGCCATTGCTGCCATCACCACTGAAATCATCCTTTAATTTTTGTTGAAATAATCTGCCGTTGTTAATCAAGTTTAATATTGTATAGGGAAGAGGTTAAATTAATATTTTTGCTGATATTTGAATTTAGCAGGGGTGAAGAGAATATGTGAAGGCAAGTGGCTCTTGAATGTGTTATTGCTTGATGTTTTACCTTTCAGCAAATATTGCTGTTCGAAGAGTTCAGCCGCCTAAGGGTGTGCATGATGCTTTCTTGTTTTATTAATCACCAGTTCATCCGATAGCAAAAATGTCAAGCAACCTGTATAATGTGCTTTGTTACCAATAAGTTTGAGCTATCAATCTCTAGTATATAATTTTTGTTATCGATCGACAGGGGATTAACCAAAGGCGAGCGAAATTATGTTCATTGCGGAAGCCAATATCATGCACGACCAGTTGGATCTGAAGGCTAACATGAGGCAGCGAGGATCAATATCAGTCATGAACGAGCAATTTAAACGGCTTTGTCTTTGTTTGATTTGAGCCGTCGTATTCAGCGACGACGGTTGTCATTCACGACCGAAATTTAAGCATACGGGCTTTCCTCCAAGCAACTTCAATGGAGATTCAATTCAACAACAATTATTTGATTTGATCAGACCATTATTTTACTTGGTCCACTTCACCGAAACGGATATACAATTCAGTGAATCCTGAATTATTTAAAGCTTAAACTCCAAGTATGGATTCCATTCGCCGGTTAAAGATTTTTGTCTTTTAATTGATATATTTTTGTAATTATCCAAAACTTAGATAACGCAGATCTTTTCCCTTGCTCTGGATCAGGGTCGCTTTTGCCCTGTCAACCAAGTCTCAATCCTAATCTCCTTAAATATTTTTGTTCAATTTCTCCAATTTCCATACTCATCACATACAACTTCTACAATAATCCTCCGATCACCGCCATGAACCACCTTCTCAGGCGGACTCGTCTTGTTTGTGCTCCTTTCAACTTATCAGCCTCGAATTTCCGTCAAACTTCCCGTTTCTTCACCCATTTTTCCGACGATATTGAGCCGGAATCATGGAAATCAATGGAAGGTACCGTTCGTTGCTCTGCAAATTATGCAGAGTTGTCTCCTATAAGCTTGTTGGAGAGAGCAGCGAAGGTTTACAAAGATAGAACTGCAGTTGTTTATGGAAGTGTGAGGTACAGTTGGATTCAGACTTATCACCGTTGTCTCAGGTTGGCCTCTGCTTTAACTCAACTGGGAATTTCTCATGGCGATGTGGTATGTATGGTTTCCCTCGAAAACATTTTCTGTTCCTCTTTATGTTTTACACAGAAATTTAATCATCTGGATTGCAATTAATTTGGTAAATGGACTCATCCTAAACAATTTAATCTTCAGAAACAATAAAATTCAGGTGTCAAATAAAATACTTAAAAAATTTACTGAAATTAATTTTTTTTATTATTAAGTAATAATAGGACCTAGTGAAAAAAGAAAGAAAGAAAACATATGAATCAGATAATCTTAATTTTAGCTTGAGAGTGGGCCACTGTGTTCATAGAAATTTGTTCTTTTAGTCAACCGATTGCCATTGGTGATTTAGTCAAATCACTGAAATTTATTATTTTTATTGGGTAAAATGTTCAAAAATATCTTTTGACGTTAATTTTTTTTCTAATAACATTTTATCTAAAATTATTAAAATAATACAATTTTTCTTTTAAAGTTATTTTGACATAATTCTATTAAAATAATACAACGCATTCACATGAGCAATAAAAAATAAATATGGTCAAACTATCTTAGAGATAACATTTTACATAATTAAAAATTAAAGACAATTGATTTTCATTTTTTGTTAAGTATTAAGAGTAATTTTTTACATTATGTCTTTTTATTTTAAAGAATAAAGAATTTCTTAAACATTGAAAATTATCATTTGGCCATTTCAAACTTATGATAAAAGATTATTTTATTCTTTGATATTTTAAGGAAGATGAACTAAAATATGACTATTAATTATCCATAGAAAATTTGGAATTTCGATCTGTGTAATGTATTGGTGTTTACAAGACTATTAAAGTTGACATTGGCTTGGCTTGGCTTAGCTATTTTAGTTGGAAAATGTTAATGCAGGTTGCAATCCTGACCCATAACATTCCTGCAATGTACGAGCTGCATTTTGCAGTGCCAATGGCAGGAGCTGTTCTTTGTACACTCAACGCACGCCATGATTCCAATATGATTTCTGTTCTCTTGAAACATTCAGAAGCCAAAATCATCTTTGTAGACTATCAATTACTTGACATTGCTACTAAAGCTTTTGATCTTCTTGCTCATACACAAACAAAGCTACCAATTCTGGTTTCCATTTCAGAATCAGATGGCTTAGATTGCTCCTCGCCATCTATTAACATCACTTCAACTGCTACTTATGAGTATGAAACTCTGTTGGCAAATGGGCACATTGAATTTGAGATTAAACGACCGAAAACTGAATGGGATCCCATCAGTGTAAACTATACTTCTGGCACAACCTCGAGGCCTAAAGGAGTTGTTTATAATCATAGGGGAGCATATCTCAATGCCCTTGCCACAGTTTTACTTCATGGCATTGGAGCGCTGCCGGTTTATCTGTGGACTGTGCCTATGTTTCATTGCAATGGTTGGTGCCTTATATGGGGAATGGCGGCGCAAGGTGGCACTAACATATGCCTGAGAAAAGTCACTCCTAAAGCCATCTTTGAAAATATAGTGCAGCACAATGTGACGAACATGGGAGGAGCACCAACCGTCCTGAACATGATTGTGAATTCATCGGTTAGTGACCAAAAACAGCTTCCTCATCCAGTGGAAGTAATGACTGGAGGTTCTGCACCACCCCCTCGAATCCTTTCCAAGATGGAAGATTTGGGATTTCGTGTTTCTCACTTGTATGGCCTAACAGAAACATACGGTCCTGGAACTTACTGTGTGTGGAAACCGGAGTGGGATTCATTGCCTGCTGACGAAAGATTGAAGTTGAAAGCTCGACAAGGAGTGCACCACATTTGCTTGGAAGATGTTGATGTTAAAGATCCTATCACTAAGGAAAGCGTACCCGCTGATGGTAAAACATTAGGAGAGATTATGTTCAGGGGAAATACTGTAATGAGTGGATACCTTAAAGACTCAGAAGCGACTGAAGAGGCGTTCGAAGGTGGATGGTTCCAAAGCGGTGATCTTGCAGTGAAACATCCTGATGGATATATCGAAGTGAAGGATCGATTGAAAGATGTTATAATTTCAGGAGGAGAGAATATAAGCTCAATTGAAGTTGAGACAGTTCTGTATAATCACCCTGCAGTTCTTGAGGCTGCAGTGGTGGCGCGGCCTGATGATCACTGGGGGCAAACACCTTGTGCATTTGTGAAGTTGAAAGAGGGATTTGAGGCGAATGAACACGATATAATTAAGTTTTGTCGAGATCATTTGCCACATTATATGTCTCCTCGGACTGTTATTTTTCAGGATTTGCCAAGAACTTCAACTGGGAAAGTGCAGAAGTTCATTTTGAGGGAGAAAGCAAAGGCCTTGGGCAGCCTTTCTTGACAAAGAAACAAAATTCTCAATCTGTAATTATATATGTTTATTTGGGAATTAATAATTATTCCATTACTAATTACATCATGATGCTAATAAACCATAATTATATAATTCTCAACGGTAATAAAACAACACATAAATATAGCACTGTGGAATAGGTAATCCCATTGTCTGCCATAATCTGGGCCATTTTTTAGCTTGAATATCAGTTCTCTACCTTATTTTAGTACGTATCCTTCACTATTAGCAATCACTTTCATCATAGTCCCAGAAAGGTTAATTTTCTTTCTAAGTGAAAGATGAATGAAGCTTCACTCTAAGCAATTAAGGGAAGACTAATTTTACAGAGGTGTTCAATTAGATAGCTAGCACAAATACATTCAAGTTTCTTTAGGAAAATAAAAATTTCAGTCTTACAATACATAATGTGTGCAAGAATCATCTGAATCAATACAATAACTTAAGATAGAAGCATAGGGGAAATTAATTAAGCTTATGAAGATTGAGATGAAGAATGTAGGGAGTGGCTATAGAACCAAAGTATAAATGAGGACCAATCTTGATTGCATCGGCAACCATTCTTAAAGCAGGATCATAGTAATGTGCAATTGGGTTTCCTTCCAAATCAACCACTAAAACGCCTGCATTATTTGTTGCTATAAAAATCGGTCCAATAATTTTGGAAATCGTTCCTATCATTTTCCTCACCACAGGATATCTATGTGCTATGTCCCAAAATCTTGAAATTCCCTGTAACATTAATCCAAGTTCTTGTGAAAGTTAGAGAAAATTATACAAAATTGCCCTTTTGTTACATATTTTAAAAAAGATTGAAAGTTATGCTTTAACATTCAACTTTTCAAACTTAGTTTTTACCTTTAAAATTTTAAATTGCTCGTATACTTTTCAAAATAAGTAATTTTTACCCTTAAACTATAAATTTTATTCTTAAAGTGGATGATACGTGACATTATATGACTGGTTACTATATTTTTTCTATATTTTAGAACCTTTTTTAAAGATAAAAAAAAAATGTTCGTTGTCATTTTCTAATAATTTATAAAAGTTCGATGGGAAGAAATAACTTTAACTTTTTTGAGGCCAGAAGGTTAAAGAGGTCAGTCAAATTAACTTCAATATTAAAATAAACATTCTGAAAGTTTATAAAATAATATAAATAAAATGAAAAACTATAGAAGAAGAAGCTAATTCTTGGAGTTACCATTGTTAAAGCAATCCAAAATTGGCCGTTCCCATCATACTGAACGTTATCAGGTACTCCAGGCACGTTAATAAAATTTTCAGTTTGCCCCTTTTTGTTGCCTTTGATATAATACTTCCTACACCTTCGCCTGCAATAAATGATTTATTCTATATAAGCATAAATTGAGCTAATAATAAAGTGTTATTTGAAGTAGAATCAATTTATATATATTTAGTTAAATACAAATTAATTTTCCTTCTCACAATATAATATTAAGTCTATTTATAATTAAATACACTTATAAAATTGAAAGAATGATCAAATTTACCTCTATACTATGTAAAATAATACGGATTTGTTCCTAAACTATGTTTTGATTCAAAAATATTTATTTTCTTAGGTAGTGTTTGTTAACCTTGGAAAGGTCGGGATGGAAAGAAAATAAAATAATTACAACTTTTTCGCTTTTTCCAAGCGTTTGTTAAAAAAAATGAATTCCACAAAATATATTTTTTAACTACCTATATCTTGACATAAGGTC
This sequence comes from Excoecaria agallocha, assembly GCA_037975025.1. Lineage (NCBI taxonomy): Eukaryota > Viridiplantae > Streptophyta > Magnoliopsida > Malpighiales > Euphorbiaceae > Excoecaria > Excoecaria agallocha. The sequence goes on from CM075811.1 coordinate 35,015,075, forward strand.
AAGATATGCATATCTTGATCTTTCAAGATAAAAAATAACTAAAAAATTGAAGAAAATTTATTTTTAATTTAACTCAAAAAATTGAACAAACAATTGGAAAAAAATTTTGGAATTTTTTCCCATCTTATCTTGACTATTTCATATCTTGGTTCGAAAAATATTACAGTTTTATTTGAAAATTTCTTATTTGAATCGATTTAACAAATGTTACCTTAACAAATTGGCTTACAGTTATTTCTGCAAGTACCAAATTTATTCACATTTGCGCTTATTTACAGTTAAAAAATAGCTCATATTTACCATAATCATTACAAATTAATAAGAGAAAAAGTGAATTATTTGGCATAATTCATAGATAAATTCAACCTTTGCCCGTATAAAATTTGCTTAAATACGTACATTAGGGACTCGCAGAAGACGGCGAATTGTTGATCCGGTGAGATTGCAATTCCATTGGCGAAGTAGAGATGACGAACTAAAACTCGAGTAGAATTTGTGGCAGGATCAAAGCTTAAAACCCGACCATGAGGTTTGCCCTCCAAAATATCCCAGTAAAATTCATGAAAATCATACTTATAAGAAGCATCAGTGAAATAGATAATGCCATCTTCTGCTACATCTACGCCGTCTGTTAACTTGAATTTCACTCCTTCTGCCTCAACCGTTAGTACCTCAATTTTACCTTCACCATTTAACTTTAATAGCCCCTGTTTTGCATTTGCATAAATATAATTTAGATTATTTTGAAAGATGAGACCTACAAATATGAATTATTGTATAGTTTAAATATGATAAACAAAATCAATTCTTACTTTGCAAACATCAGAATAGACATTTGTTCATGGAGCAGTATCAATCATAAAAACATTACTTAAGAAATTAACTACTTCACATATTATCATTGGTCTTAACATTATATATATATATATACATATTACGTCTTTAAAGAGAAGACAGTGAGATTTAAACAATAATTTAATAAAAAGGTAGTCAGACTCTTAACTATTTGAATTATAAGTGATTTGCTGTTTTCACATGCAAACAAAACAAACCTTATAAGCATCGGCTACGATAAGTTCATTGTCGTTTCCAAGAACGATTCCTAGGGGTCTGCCACCGGTGTTGACCCATTTCTCGACAACCGAGTCATTCAGCCTGACTCGCTTTATCCACCCATCTTCACAGCCGGTGTAAAGGAGTCCGGACTTGCTATCGTATGCAATGTCTTCAGGTCCCAACAACTGACCCTCGCCCAAGAACTCTGCATCTGATGCTTTGAGAATCCGGCTATTGGTTTCAGACGGTTTCGGAGGCTGAGTCAACTCATGAAGAGGGATGGGAGCTGGGTTGAAGGAGTCGAGTGGGTAAACGATGATAGCTATAACAGGAATTAGGATTGAGAAAGCAATAGTAAAGAAACTCTTCCTTAAGAGAGAAATGTTTGTGGAAGGCATTTTTGGTTCGTTATCAAGTTCAAGGGTTTTCTGCAATTTATGATCAATAATTTTTTTAACTGAGTAGTACTATATGCTTTGCACATGCAATCGTAATTAGTAATTTATTAATTACATGATATTCTGCTGAAAATTTACTCTTGTATTAATTTCAAAACTAAAAAGTCAACCTTTATGATATATATATATATATAGAGAGAGAGAGAGAGAGAGAGAGAGAAGACTAAAAGTATTGACAGATCCCCAAAGATATTTTTTTCTCTCATGTGTGTGGTGTTGCTTTTGCTAGGGCCCGTCTGGCATAGTGTTTGTTTGCTAGGCAGTGCCCTCTTCCTTTCCCAACATACATATGGAGAGAGAGAGACAGAGATCAATTTGAATTTAAAATTTGTTTTGCATGTTAAAAATTATTCTAAAACAGGTATTTTTAGAACACAACAAATTTTTGTTGGTAATATTTCGAAAATACAAAGTGTTTATATATATTCGGACCGAAATTAAATCTGTTCATTTTCAAATTCATAATAGGTTGGGATGAAACTTAATGGACTTCACATTTTCTTTTGGATTTCTTTATAAATAATACAAAAAAGAAAAAAAATTTCATATTTGCACCCTCATATTTTCTATATTTCATAAATATTATTTTTTATTTCTTAATTGCATTTTTTATTTTACCTTTCAAAAAATAATCCACATTCAAAAAATACTGTTTTCTCTCAATAATTACTATTGTATTATATTTTATTCACTTTTGACAAATCTAATACACTATATTCAGTTTTTTCTCAAACTAAATATAGTATATTGAGTTTTGCCAAAATTGAATACAATGTATTGAGTTTAATAAAACCTAATAAACTATATTTAATTTTTTTTTTCAAAGCTAAAAAATATGAATATATAAGCAATTTAATTACATTAAATTCACTTTTAACAAATCCAATACAATATATTCAGTTTTTGATCAAACTAAATATAATGTATCGAATTTTGCCAAAACTTAATATAATGTATTGAGTTTAATAAATTCTAATACACTATATTCAATTTTTGCTCAAAGCTGAAAAATATGAATATATAAACAATTTAATTATATTGTATTCACTTTTGAAAAAAATTCAATATACTGTATTGAATTTAATAAAATCTAATACACTATATTCAATTTTTGCTCAAAGCTAAAAAAAATATTGTATTCACTTTTGACAAATCTAATACACTATATTCAAATCTTGGTCAAACTAAATGTAGTGTATTGAGTTTTACCAAAACATAATACATTGTATGTAGTTCTAGGAGAAAACACACATTATTGAGTAATTATAAGTAATGATTAACAAAGTTAATATATATATATATATATATTGGTCCTAATACCGAATTAATCGAAAAATATATTTTTTGATGGTGAATAGTAACATCGAGGTAAATAGTATCTCCAGAGTCGAAAAATATTTTATTTGAGTATTGAAAAATGGAGGTTAGCAGGAGTCTAATAATGTAATTTGGACTGAAAATAAGTTCAATGAATCATCAAAAGTTAAAAATAAGGAAAAAGTCACAGTTTTGGTTCAAATAGTATCTAGGTTGACTAAGATTTGATCGATACTTTAAAAATAGCAAATAACCTCTAAAACTCACCAGAAATTTCTGATCTACATTAAATAAGATGTAGAATCATATGGTAAACAAAAAGTAATTTTTCAATGACATAAAAAATCGGGCTATCGGACTGGTAAAAGTGGACTAGATCGAAAAATAGTCTCCGATTGATCCAAAAATATTCATGAAACCTAATGAATATATTTTGAGCATTTTAAAAGTATTTTTAGGAAGGTTTGAATACAGAAAGTAAGAGAAAAATGATGATTTTGGTTTAAATAGTAATCAATTGACCGCAGGTTTGACTAAGATTTTAAAAATAGTAAATGATCTTTAAAATTGCAGAAATTTTCAGTTAGACCCTAGTTAATATTTAAAATTATTTGATGGTGAAAAATTAATTTTACGGTAACACTAAAAATTACCTAATCGGACCAATTTTAGTGAATTGACCCTGAAACGAACTCCGATTGAGCTAAAAATTTGTATGAAGACTATATTATATATTTTAAAAATTATGGAATAGATTTTTAGTGAATTTGAGCTTGGTAAGAGAGAGAAATAATTTAGAGTATATAAATAGGCTTAAAATCAAATTTGGGCTTGAATTAGGTCCAACCACCTTGGTTGGATCAGTCTAGCCTGAAATTTAGACTATTTAAGAGCCAAAATATCAAAAATAATAAAAAAATGATGATTTTTTTGCCTTCTTCTTCTTCTTGAAGCCAAATTCTCTTTATTCCTCCATAGCCACCATTTTCTTCATCTCTCTTCCAATCTCTCTCCAAAATCAAGCCTCCTAAAGTAATTTCAGCCTCTCTATCATATTACAGCAGCCTCTAATCTCCAATTTGAGGAGTAAAAGTTAGAAAAATTAAGGATTAAAGTTTATGTATCAAAAATGAGGTTGAGAAATCAAGCTCTATAATTTGATTTAAAAGTTTATATAGATAAATTAAGGTATGTAGAGCTCATTTGTGATGTTAGATTTAATTTTGGAACAAAGAAAATGATGGTTTTATACTTTTACATAATTGGCCATTTAGGATTTTTAAAGGAAATGATGATGATTGATGGAGTAAAGCTAAGGAGAGGGAGATTTAAGTGAGGAAAAAGTGAATCTATGGTAAGTTGATATAATATCCCTTAATTTTCAATGATAATTAGTTTAATTTGTGATACGTATGTTAAGCATGTATATGATTAATGCATGAATAATTAAAATAATTTTTTTTTATAGAAATGGTTAAAAGGATTAAAGATGATATTTTGATTAATTAGAAATGAAAGAAAATAAATTTAAGGTGGAAAACTTGTGATGGCTGAATAGGGTAATTATGTTTACTCTAGTGATATTTAATATGTATGATCATTCAAGTGCAAAATAGTGATGATGAGTCACTAATTAGATTGATTAAGTGTTAATTGGATCAAAATAAATTATATATGAAAAATAATTATGTTGGCCAAATCTGTATATAAGTAAACTTAATGTATATTTTAATTGAAAATTTATATTAAGTGTATAATATTGATTATTGGTATATATTGAAGTTGAACTAAGAAATTAAAATAAAAAAAAGAAATTTAAATGAAAGAAATTAAAAGTTTAAAGGTAAATGGTAATTTTGCAAAATATTAAGAAAAAAGGATAAAATGGTAATTTAACTATTCTAGAAATTAAATTATAGTTCCATCAAAGTATAATGAATTAAAAATATAAAGAATAAAATGGATGATAATTTTATGAATAAGAGTGAATTAGAGGAAAAACTGTAAAATAATGAAGCTCAGGGGCTAAACAGTAATTTTTTCTTATTTAAAAATTTAAGTGTGAGAGATAAATAAATAAATAAATAAATGTAAAAATGAGTGAAAAATGTAAAAGGAAAAGTAAAAAGAAATGAAAAGTTTAGGGGTAAAATGGTAATTTTTTCAAATATTGAGATTAATGAGTAAATTGATAAAGTAATGACTAAGAAGGGTAAAATGATAAATTGGTGAACAAAAGCCTAAAAAAATAAACTTATATGAAGTAAAAGGACTAAAATGAAATTTTGCACGAAAAAGTCAAAATAAGGATCGATTGATAATTTTGTAAGATAATAAATGAATGTGAAGTGAAAATAAGAAAAATAATGGCAATTTTGTAATTAAAGTGTGAAAGGATAATTTTGCAATTAAATGAAAAAATTAAGGACTAAATTGAAAATTGTACCAAAGTAATGATATTAATTGGTTTGAAATTTATATAAATATTTTTAATAATGAAATTGTATTACGTTATGGTGAAATAATTCATAAATGAGTAAAAACAATAAATTATAATGAGATAATTCATACTATATGTAAAAGTGATAGAAAAGTCAATTGGTAAGTGAATGAAAATATAAAAGTATGTGAAAGTATTAAAAACGTGAAAGTGAAGTTAAGAAAAGTAAATCACCCATGAAATGTGTGAGAATAATAAACGGGTTAAGTGATTAATGTACCAAAATGCAAAATCAAGTGAAAAAAATCAAATGTGTAATAATGATAAAAAATTGAATTGAAAAAAAAGTATTGTATGAACAGTGTACTAACATGATAAGAAAGTATTATATGATCAGTGTACCGAAATGAAATGAAAAAACAAATTGAAATGTCAAAAATATGAAAATGATTCTGAAATGAGCAATAATGTTGCCCTTAGTAGTCTGACAGTTTAATCTAGCTCATAATATAATTGGCCAGTCATAGAAATATTTATACGACGGTGTAAGTTATGGCGACTTGCTTTGCTATGGTGGAATCGTAATGATCACTCATAGTATCTGTTCTGATTGTTTTACTCTGTTTTGATCTGATCTAAGGTGGATTGGTTCTTCGAGATTATATCCTACTGTACTGTACTGTTGTGAGTCCGTGGGATCCATATTCCGTATATTCGATTTGAAAATTTCTGCCGAAAATATACTAGGGGCATAATAATAATAATGACATAAAAGTGTAAAATGTAAAAGGTGAATGGAAATGAAAAAAAGGTAAAAGGATTGTTATGAAAGAAAATGAAAATTTAAGATCAAAATGATAATTTACCCAAATAATGAATTTAATATGAAAGTATGTATGAGAATGATAAAATAATGAATGAAAAGCTTAAAAGTAATCCTTTGTAGTCCTGGAGGGTTAAAATGCAATTTGACATAAAAATATTAAAACGAGAACTGATTGATAATTTAGAAGCAAAATAATAGATTTAAAATGAAAACAAGTGAACTAATAATAAAATTGTAAATAGAATGTAAAATGACCGTTTGGAAACAATTGAAAAATTAGGAAATCTGTATATAATTTGCCATAAATTGATGTAATTTTAACAAATGATAAGTTACATATCAAATAAGCAAAGTTAGTGTAAATAAATTATAAAAGAAAGCACCACTGTAATTTAATAAAAGTGCAGGGACTAAATTGTAATTTAACAAATAAAATGTTAATTGAAAAAAATAAAATTATAAATGAACCCTATTATATGGTAAGGTAGGGATCAAAAGTGAAATTTTTACACTTAAGTGAACAAGGGGACTAAATTGAAATTGTTCATGCCATAACATGTATTAAAAATAAAAGAAAGAGAAAATTAAATCTTAAGAGCATACGTGGTTGGAATAAGAAGATTCTGTTTCAGTTAAGCAATTAGATAAATGTTTAAATATTTGGATAAATGAATGTATATCTAAATTATCAAAAAACTGTACAGGGTATAAAAGAACGAAGATAAATTCTCAAGCGAAACCGAAATGTGAGCAAATGTATCTGTAAAGAGTGAAAAAAATTTGGTATTAAAATGTAAAATAATAAGAAAAGAGTATATTAAGAGCCAAAATTTGTAAACTACATAATGAGCGGTAAATGAAATGTATAAATAAGATCAGTTATTAATATTAAAGTGAGTAATTATAATTGAAAGTTAATATGGTAAATGACTGAAAGATAAGTGTAAAAATGAAAATGACAATTGTATATTACGGAATGATCGAAATAGTTTTTCATGTTTGAATGCATGTGTGCATGATTTCATGGTGCACATTAAAATGATAAAATAAATAGTTAATGTTAAAGAATGCTCATGAAAGCATGCATGTGTGTATGAATGTGTGTATGCATGCATGTATGTTTATGTGTATGTATGAATAATATTTTTGTGGAAAGTTTAGGACATATATCTATCACTGGGCATTTCAATGCTCAGCGCACAGTTTGTTGACTGTGCGCAGGTTAAAAAGATAGAAAGAGGGTAACCGATTCTACAATGTTGATCAAGTTCAAAACGAAGTTTCAGGATAATTGTTGGTATGTATATATGTATATATATGGAAGGTATAGAATGTGAACTGTACTTATGTAATATTGTATAATTAGTATTGTTTACCAGATGGATTTGTTGTACGATACGAATGTATGTGTGATTTAAGAAAAAATTTTTAGCAAACTGTTTAGTATAGTCAGTTTGTTATTGCATTTCGAGTGTGGCATCCGATCATACGTTTGATATAATGGTATAAGGGTGTTATAATATATATATATATATATATCTTGAACTAGATATGTAAAGTCCTAAAGTTCACATATACAAAAGCAACAATAATAGTAATAAATATAGATCGTGAAGAAATGAACAACAGTAAAAATAATAATACAAGTATTCTCTCAAATAGAGTTATTTTTCTTGATTGTGATTAATTCTCCTAATTAATTACAAGTTCTAGTTTGTCTCCTCTGTGTAAATTCCAGGCAAATTTCTTTTCTTTGTATTCAACTAACTTTCATTGATAGCGAAAACAAGAAATCAATAGTAAATTTTAACTTTTTTCTATCTTCTTTGAAAACGCTGCTCTAGGCTTGATAAAAATGTTGAAGTGAAAGCAATCATAGGGCCAACAACATCCATGCAAGCCAATTTTGTAATTGGTCTAGGAGAAAAAGCTCAGTTCCCCATTTTATCATTCTCTGCAACAAGTCCTCTTGCTGCCTTCAGAAGTCCTTAAGCTATGTTTGATAAGAGATAATGGATTGTAATGTATTAGATAATGTAATGGATTAAAAAATATAATGTAATGAAATATAATTGTGATTACATTACTATTTTTAGTTACATTAATATTGTAATGTAAATATTAATATATTTTTATATTTGGTTAGAAATGTAAGTGAAAAATGACTGAAAATATCAAATTTGTGATGTTTATATATGACTTGATCATTGACCATGATTTGATCATTAAGTTTTTGATCAAAATGGCCATGATTAATCCACTTGTCCATTTATGATTTGTTCAATTTATTTCGTTATCAAATTTTTATCAAAATTATTTCAAAAGTATCAAAAAATATTATTTAGGATGTATTTAAAATTTCAGTTCAAAATGAGTTCGTTTCGGTATGTGTTAGAATCTGAAATTAAATTACCAGTTTGAAATTCAATTTTTCAGATTTATCTAGAAATTAATTTTTTACTTTTAAAAATTCATTTATATTATTTTAAGAGTTTTCATATGATCGGAATAATTTTTTGAGATTCGTATAATATTTTTTAGTCGGTCACAGTTTTGGTCAACCCTTTACAATTCCTCTATTTATTTATTTTGTTTGATTTTTGATGACCTAAATGACTTCATTTTTATCTCAGATTATATCATCGGATTTGCCATGAATAATACTTTACAGTGGTGCAATAAAAAATTTATAGGTTCTGGTAACCCTTGGATGGTACTTTTCATCTCGGTGTCACTGCTCATCGTCGAAAAGTATTGCTAATACAAATTATGATTTTAGAGGCGTTAATCAGGATCGTTTGTTAGACTAAAAAAAGATAAAAAATAGAAATAAAAAGAAGAACAACTTTTTATGGAACTAGTAGTTGTAAATTAAAGGAGAGCATATTTAAACAAAATGCGCACAGACTAGAGATATCAAGTGGTTGCATTCCAAGTCCGTAAGAAATCCTTCGTAAACAAATGCCTTGCAAAATTTTAAATCAAGATTCAATTTTCTCAGCAACCAAACGGAAGATAGAAAATAGAAAGAAAGGGAAAAGCGACAGAGAGAGAATAAGACCAGTGCTTTCATGAAATCTATTTGACTTTTTCAGGATCAATGATAGAACTAGAAGTACCTGGATAAAAGCTATGAAAGGGTATTTTTGAAAGTTAAAAATATAAAAATATAAAAATGATACATTGTAAAAATAATTGAGTATTTTTGAGAATAAGAGTTAAAAAGGAGGCGAGTCATGTAATTTTCTCTTTTTTTGGTACGAATTAACCTCATTATTAATGTCCTATATATTTTAACGATCCTATAAACAAGAACAAATTTAGATTAAGTTGTAAAAAACTCGACTTTTATTATTATCATTATTATTATTATTGATCACAAGTCTCAAAATTTAATTATGGACATTATAATATCAAGCAACACTTAATATGATTCAAAAATTGCAAATGCCATTAATTAATTAAATTAATATTTGATATGATGGTGTTCAAAGTAGCTATAAGATGTGAGATTGTATTTAAGACATATTGGCAATATCCTTGACAATATGGTTGTAATATTTATTTCAACGCACACTAAGTTGAAGGTTGACAAATAATTAAAAAGACAATAATCAATAATGCAAATCCCTAACAATATAGTTGTGATATTTATTTCAACACACACTAAGTAGCAGTAGTAGTAGCTGTTCCTTTGAATTGTCAAATAAAATATAACAATCCAAATCCCTAACAATATAGTTGTGATATTTATTTCAACACCCAATAAGTTGAATTGACAACTAAAATATATTTCCAAATTCTCTGGGCACGAGTATAATATAAGACACCAATTTATTTTTAATTTTCTCTCAAAATATTGACTGTCGGTGTCTGTACTACTAGAAATTCACTAATTTTACAGAGGTGTTCAATTAGATGGCTAACACAAATACATTAAATTTCAGTCTTAGAAGACATAATGTGTGCAAAAATAATCTGAATCAATACATTAACTTAAGATAGAAGCATAGGGGAAATTAATTAAGTCTTAATTAAGCTTATCTAAATTGAGACGAAGAATGTAGGGAGTGGCTATAGAACCAAAATATAAATGAGGACCAATCTTAATTGCATCTGAAATCAGTCTTAAATCAGGATCGTAGTAATGTGCCATTGGGGTTCCTTCCAAATCAGCCCCTAAAACACCTCCATTATTTGTTGCTACTAAAAGCGGTCCAATAATTTTGGATATCACTCCCATTATTTTCCTCACCACAGGATATCTATATGCTATGTCCCAAAATCTTGTACTTCCCTGTAACATTAATCCAAGTTCTTGTGAAAGTTAGAGAAAATTATACAAAATTGCCCTTTTGTTGTATACTTCAAAAAAAAAAAAGGTTAAAATTATGGGGTTAGTTTCATCTATAGTTACTGAATTTGTGAGCAAATTACGCAATAATCAAAAAAGAATTTTTTTTTTCATAAAAATTAGTGAATTTTGTAAATTTATACAATAAAGTCATTTTGATCGGATTCCGGAAAAAAAAAAATCATCAGAAAGTCCATGTGTCAGTATAATATGACACGTGACATGCTGAAGTGGTAAGTCCAGATGATGACACGTGGATTTTCCGGCCACTTCCTCGCCGGAATCCAGTAAAAGTGATTTTATTGTATAAATTTGTAAATTTCAGGAATTTTTATGAATTTCTTTTATGATTATTGCGTAATTTGGTTACAAGTTCAGTGACCATAAGTGAAACTAACCCTAAAATTATGCTTTAACATTTAACTTTTCGATTTTTCTTATACTATTTTTACCTTTAAATTTTTAAATTGCTCATATTCCTATACTTTGAAAATAAGTAATTTTTACCTCTAAACTCATATATATATATATATAATTCTTAAAATGAATAACATGTGATATTATATGATTGGTTATTGTACGAGAAAGTAATATTTTCTATATATTTTAAAACTTTAAAAATAAAAATATAAAAAATATCTAGTGTCATTTTCCAACAATTTCTAAAAGTTCAATGGCAAAAAATAACTTTAATTCTTTTAAGGCCAAAAGATCAAATAGGTGACTCCAATTAACTTCAATAGTCAAATAAACATTCTGAAATTTTATATAAAATAATATATAGAAAAAAAAAACTATAGAAGAAGAAGCTAATTCTTGGACTCACCGATGATAGAGCAATCCAAAAATGGCCTTTCCCATCATAATGAATGTTATCAGGTACTCCAGGCAAGTTAATAAAATTTTCAATTTGTCCCTTTTTGTTGCCTTTGATATAATACTTCCTACACCTTCGCCTGCAATAAATGATTTATAGAGAAAGTAGTATCAATTTATATATATTTAGTCAACTGAAAATGAATTTTCTTCTTCATAATGTAATACTGAGTCGATTTATAAATAGACTTATAAATTTGAAAAAATGATCAAATTTACCTTTCAATTAGGTAAAATAATACAGATTTATTCTTAAACAATATTTTTATTCGAAAAAATATATATATTTTTTTAAGTAAATTGGCTAACAATTACTGAATTGGTTCACATTTGCTCTTATTTATAGTTAAAAATAGTTCATAATTACTATGACATTACAAATAAGAAAAAATGCAAACTATTTCATATAATTCAGAAATAAATTTGACCTTTATCTCTATCAAAATTTGCTTAAATACGTACATTAGGGTCTCGCAGAAGACGGCGAATTGCTGATCCGGTGAGATTGCAATTCCATTGGCGAAGTAGAGATGCCGAACTAAAACTCGAGTATAATTTGTGGCAGGATCAAAGCTCAAAACTCGACCATGAGGTCTGCCCTCCAATATATCCCAGAAAAATTCATGAAAATTATGCTTATAAGAAGCATCGGTGAAATAGATAATGCCATCTTCTGCTATATCAACACCGTCCGTTAACTTGAATTTTACTCCTCCTGCCTCATCCGTTAGTACCTCAATTTCACCTTCGCCATTTAACTTTAATAGCCCCTGTTTTGCATTTGCATAAATATAATTAATTTAGGTTATTGTGAAAGATAAGACCTACAAAATATGATTATTTTATAGTTTAAATATGATAAACAAAATCAATTCTTACCGTACAAACATCAGAAATAGACATTTGTTCATGGAGCAGTATCAATCATAAAAACATTACTTAAGAAATTAAGCACGTTACTTATTATCATTGGTCTAACATTATATATGTATACACACACACACCCACTTTTCACATCTATTATCTTTCTCAACTTCAAAGTACTTGAATTTTAATTACTTAACTATGAATGATAGCATCCACTATTTCACACGGCGAAAGTATCCGAAATTTAAAGAGTTTTATTCAATGTCAAAATCCATCCCAAAACTAGAGAAACAAAACAATTTATATGAATAAAATAATAAAAAAATGAAAATGCCCTGAAAAAAGAAAGTCCAAAAGTTACTTTTAGAATCCAAAACGGGCCACTTACAAAGGGTAAAGCTCTTGTAACTAGTCGCTCGTGTCGAAACAAGTTCTCCGAAAATATATTATAATAATCAATCAGACAACTGAATAAAAAATTATGATAAAAACAGTTCAAACAGTAATGAAAAAATAACACTAACAACGATTGGTCCATTCTGAACGCTCCATATATCGAAGCCTAATTTATCCGCATCAATATGCTCAACCATTTTGGGTACCATTGGTACTACTGAAATAATGCTGTGTGTGGGTGCGGTGATACCAAAAAAAAAAAAAAAAAAAAAAAAAAAAGCTAAGCCTCTTATCACCTGTGAATTAAATAAAGAAATAAACATATATATATATATATACACACACACTAATTAATTAATGAGTATATGCATATGATGGTGAGTCATAATATATAGTTTAAAGCAAAAATTTTATCTGTTTGTTTTCGCATGCAAACAAAACAAACCTTATAAGCGTCGGCTACGATAAGTTCATTGTCGTTTCCAAGAACGATTCCTAGGGGTCTGCCACCGGTGTTGACCCATTTCTCGACAACCGAGTCATTCAGCCTGACTCGCTTGATCCACCCATCTTCACAGCCGGTGTAAAGGAGTCCGGAATTGCTATCGTATGCAATGTCTTCAGGTCCCAACAACTGACCCTCGCCCAAGAACTCTGCATCTGATGCTTTAAGAATCCGGCTATTGGTTTCAGCCGGTTTCGGAGGCTGAGTCAACTCATGAAGAGGGATGGGAGCTGGGTTGAAGGAGTCGAGTGGGTAAACGATGATAGCTATAACAGGAATTAGGATTGATAAAGCAATAGTAAAGAAACTCTTCCTTAAGAGAGAAATGTTTGTGGAAGGCATCTTTGGTTCGTTATCAAGTTGAAGAGTTTTCTGCAATTTATGATCAATAGTTTTTTTAACTAAGTAGTACTATATGCTTTGCACAGTGGTAATTAATAATTGGCTGAATATCCAAAAATATCTTTAGTTAATATTTACCTGAGTAATTTTAATATTTATTTATGTACAATATTGTCCTTAAAATATAAAAATAGTATAATTTTATTCCTAAAATAACGAAATCGTTAATTTAACCGTATTTTATTATAATAATGCAATGTATTTATGTCAGCAGTAAAAAAAATAGAATATAATAAATCTAACGATTTCGTTACTTTAGTAGCAAAATGGCACTATTTTGATAATTTTAAAAATAATATTGCATATAACTAAATATTAAAAATTAAATTGCTCTTTTTGATAAATATTAAGGGTATTTTTTTTGCTCATTAAACCTTAATAATTAATTAATTATATTATGATCTGCTGAAATAATACACTTGTATCTACTTAAAAACTAAAAAGTCAAGCTTTATGATAATGTGGAACCCACTAATATTAATAACTTATCTAATATATTTATATAGCAATAATGCAATATCCCTGCCAATATGGTTATAATATTTATTTCAACACACGCTAAGTTGAATGTTGACTGATAAGAAGATAATAATAATATAGTCGTAATACTTATTTCAACACAAGCTAAGTTGAATGTTGACTGATAAAAAGATAATAATCCAAATACCCCTCAAGATGGTTCTATTTTAATTGAAAATTGAATTTGATTAGTACGTTTTGGTTATTTTGGATAATCGTATAAGTTTGGGTAGCAAATTAAATACATAATTTTCGACTGTCGCTTTGGTTTTTGATTGATAACTTAAATTTCAATTCAAATTAAAAAAAAAATGAAAATTTGTAAATTGTCTAATAAAATTGATAATACCTCTATTATTACTATTTATGTCCATAAGGCTCTGAAAGGCCCAAGCCCAAATAAGTTTAGTTACTTAAGATGGCTAATTTGATCAGATCGATGAAACAAGATCGTATCACATTATCTAGCATAACTATCCGATTGGATCTTTCATCTGCCATCTTCTCTCTATTTTAAATATTTTCAATAATATCATTTTTTTCTGACCTAATCTTCCATCGACCATCTTCTCTCTATTTCAAATATTTCCAGTAATATTAAAAATTTTTCAAATTATTAATTGCATTCTTTTTTTTTATTGATATAAGAAAAAATTCATTAATCGGTTCAATTTAATTAGTATTAACATTTGGCTCAGTTTCATTTTATAATTTTAACTAAATTTCAGTTTTCAATTATTTCAATTTGTTCCAATAATCAAACGCAACCGTACTCACTCTTAAATACAAATTTAACACTCATTAAATTCATGAATTATCAAGTTTTCATTAAATTCATGTTTCAACTCAATGGATACTAAAGTCTATGAATAACAATAAAATAGTATGTAATAAAATTTATAGGACACAATCTCTTGAAGAGAGAAAATTAAAAATTTCACTTATCTGATAGAGGGAAACGAACAATGAAGGGATTAATAATAGAACCGGAATATAAAAAATTTCCAATTTTAACTCCAGAAGAAACCAATTTCATTTCAATGTCACTGTAATGCTTAAGCCGTTTTCCCTTGGGATTCACCTTGAAAACACCCCCTTTCTTTTCTTCTATTGTTGCATTAGGTTTCAAATCCTGTATTTTTCATACACAATAATAATATTTAAGAATTTCCGTAAAAAAAAACATTTGTTGGATTTGGTCAGAAAATTTTTTGTCTCGCAAAAATATCTCAATTCTTTTAAATATTATTTTGAACAGAAAATCATAACTTCAGCACCAAAATACTGGCATGGAACCATTCAAAACATGAGATATTTTTGTGAAATATATTTTTCTTTATTTTATTATGGCGTAAATTCAATTAAACAGAAAATGAAAACACTGAAAATTTTGTTATATTTTTTAATGCAAATTTTATTATGCTATGCTTTTTGCTAAATCATTTGATAATAAAATAGAAAAGATATAAATAAATTTTACCGCAGCTGATGCAATCCAAAAGTTGCCATCTTGATCAAGATGGATGTTATCTGTATATCCAGGCAGTTTAACGAAATTGCTTATACGTCCCTTTTTTCCTCCTTTTATGTAGTATTTCTTGCATCTATTCCTGCAATTTTAAAATCATGTCAAAAACTTTTAAGATAATTTCAAGAGCAATCTAACAAAAATTTACTTTATAATTTTTATTTTAATTTGAAACTAAATTAAAAAAACGAGTGAAAGATTAAGGATTGTTTTTTAATAATTAAACGGAAAATAAAATTAAAAAGAAAGCCAATTTATAGTGTCGACGAAAATTATAATCCATAAAATCTTTTATATACATTAATTTATTATTAACTCGATATATAAATGTGAACTAGTAGAGATAAAATTAAGAGATGATAAGAACAACTTACTTGGGGGTTTCAGAGAAGACAAGATAATCTTGATTGGAGGAAAGAGCAATTCCATTAGGAAAATAGAGTTTATTAGCAAGAACTTTAGTTCTTCTAATTTGAGGATCATAACACAGTAATCTTCCATTTGGCTTTCCACCAAGAATGTCTCTCATGAAATTTTTCAGGTCATGCTTTGAAGAAGCATCTGTAAAATAAATCTTCCCATCATTTGCTATACTCACTCCATCTGTCAGCTTAAATTTTGTGCCATTTGCCTGATCTGTTAGCACCTTTATTTTACCATCTTTTATCCTCAGCAAACCCTATTTTACAACATAATTACAAATTAATTACTTCCTCTTTCTGTTAATTACTTCCAGAATCAGTACAAAAGCAGTACTACATAATTAAACCAATAAATATCCATGAATTTCAGGATTTATACTTTGTTCAAGCTAAAATTCTACAATACAACTTTCAGAATTTTAATTCAAAAACATGCAATTTAAATGTTTCAAACTAATATAAATTGTCATATATCAACATTTTAGCTAGGGATGAGTATTGGACTGGTTAACCGATCAATTAACAATTTTCTTGAACCAGTCCATTAATATTGATTTTAATTTTTAATTCAATTTTTTTGGATCAGTATATCGATTAACTACTAAAAATTTTTAATATATAAATTTAATAAATTATACAATTTGTAATATTATTTTTAATAGTTAAAAATACTTTACAAATGAAAAAAATATAAATTAAATACAATATTCATTAAAATAATCAAAATAAAAATAAAATATTCATAATTAATTATAAAATTAAATATATTCAATATAAAGCTAACAACATAGCACTAATTATGCACTATTTACTAAAAATATATATATTTTAATAATATTTTATAAAATTATATATCATAATATTTATAAATTACACAAATATTGAAAAATATAAGTGTAAAATTAAAAATATAATTCATAATATATATATATATATATATATATATATATATATATATATATATATATATATATATATATATATATATATATATATATATATATATATATATATATATTCGGTTTTCAATTGATTAACCGCTGATTTTTAAAAGTAAAAATTATAAACCTAAAATTTTGGTTTGGTTAATTTAAAAATTAGTTCGATTTCAAACCGATTTTTCGGTTGACCGAAATTTCGGTGTTTTTGCTCACCCCTAATTTTAGCATCGAATTGACAATTTTTTAGCTAAAATAAATTTAGATGCAAGTCTGCAACATTTAAAAAGTTAAATTGTTTTTGTATGATATTTTATTTATAATTGAATCGTTAAATATATATAGATTTGAGTGACTGTAAATAAAATTAATATTGAATTTTAATATTTAAACTAAAAATTATTAATTTAATTTATTCGGTTCAATAAGAGAATTAGACGAAAAATTCGATATAGTATCTATAAATTTGCTTCAATCCAAATTATTTTCTAGATCTGGCCAAGTTAGCTACTCATGACTAAAGCCCTTTCAGGACCACAAACCGAATATGTCTCCATGACTAAAACCCTTTCAGGACCACAAACCAAGTGTAATTAACTCTCAATTTTGCTTTAAACTTTGAGAGTCTGATGATTGTTTCGATCGAAATTTAATTTCTAGTAACCTATCAAAAATATAATTATATATATAAAAAAAAGCTCAATTTTGAATTTTAATAGATAATTATTTAGAAGACCAACCTTATAGGCATCAGCTACAAAGATTTCATTGGCACCTGGCAGCCTAGCAAGGCCAAGGGGTCTACCACCGGTATTAATCCAATCTTCCACCGCTACGTCATCCACCGATTTATTGACCGTGACTCGTTTGATCCACCCATCTGAGCAGCCTGTGTAAATTATTCCTGACTTCTTGTCATATAATATATCTTCTGGTCCCCGCAATTTCCCTTTACCCACAAGCTCTGATTTTCCAAATACATCTCTTTTTTTCATCAACTCACTATGAGCTGACCGGGGCGAGTTGACTCGGTAAATGAGTCTAGCATCAGCTAAAACAGGCCTTAGAAACAAAACCACAATCGCCAACAAGAAACATGAACTTCTGTTCATCCACTGAGAGTTCCTCTTTGTACACATTTCAGAATGTAAAAAATCGGAAAAATTGTGAATAAAAAAAAAGTATTTACCGAATTATTAGAGAATTTAGAAATTGTTTTATAGTTGAACATGATTTTTTACCGCATGTAACGAGTCTACTCTGACTAGTTCCCCCACTCAAAATGCCGGAATGTTTTTACCTTCTTAATTAATTTACCGCATATTATTAAGGAAATCGTTTACTAGAGGGTCACTTTCATTGTAAAGACTAAAGAATACAAAAGTAATAATAATAATCTCCGAAAAGAATTATAATTTTTATCAAATTATTGTAATTTTGGTGTTATAATTGATGATAATCAAATTACATAATTTGAACTCTTTAAATTCGGACAGAATTTAAACTTCTATCTAAACGTTAATAATATTTAAGAACCAACTGCTAGACATTATAGTACTAATTACTAGCCATTTTGTAGCTGCGTAAAGAGTTAAAGCAAACTTTACAACGTTACAAATCGGGTTGAACGAATTATCCTAATATGATATTATCTCATTAGATATAGTAGAGTCAGCCACTATATAAGAACTTTCAATTTTATTAGATAAGCTATCCAAGTGTAACTATTTTCCAGTGTCCCATAAATTGTGTGCAAACAAAAAATAAATAAGCAAATTAAATTAAATTATCCACGGTATGAAAATAAATAAATCTTAATAGATATTATGGCCTCTCCCTTGTAACTGAACTGATTTTGTTTGCAAGAAAAACTACACATTGAAGCATTCCAACCATAACATGATTAAGGTTGATAGATGAAATATTACAGCATAATTATTTCCTAAGAAAAAAAAAGCGTAGAAATTGCCCCTTATGAAGTAGAAGTAGCAGGATATTGGAGAAGATCGAGACGGAGAATATGGGGATAAATGATAGAACCACAGTATAGATGATTCCCAATTTTCACACCACTTGTAATAAATTCCAATTTCGGATCACTGTATTGCGAAATCAATTTCCCCTCCAAATCCGCCATGAAAACACCTGCATTTCCTTCTCGATTCACTGCTGTTATCCACTTCGTTATCATTGCTGCTATTTTGCTGAATATTGGATACCTCAATGCTAGTCCCAAAAATGTTGTTACTTCCTGCCAAAATTTTCATTCATTTTCACTTAAATCAGCTATTTTCTAAAAAACAAAGAGCTTTCGAGTTGTAAATCCATGTGCCATGCACCTATATACCGAACGCTGAGTACGTACCATTTCATCATTGATGAATAGTGCACAGAGCTCGATGCATGGTGCATGGAATTTTCACCTAAATGTTTCATAAATTAGATACATTGAATGTTTTATGCATAAATCATTTGATAAAAATTTATTAAAATCTTATTTTAAAATCTAATGGTCCATATTTACTGATAGACATTATATATACCATAGGTATTTTATTCGATTAATTCAGTGTGTAAGAAATTGAAAGGAAAAAAAGAAAAAGAAAATGGTAGTAAATGTTACCGACGGTGTTGCAATCAAGAAGTTGCCATTTCCATCGTAATGAATGTTGTCTGGGAGTCCAGGCAGCTCAATAAAATTTTCTATACTACCTTTTTTATCACCTTTTATGTAATATTTTCTACACCTTCTCCTGCAACAATAAATTTAAATCAAGCATTAAAATAAATAAATAACTTTATTAGCTTTACTCAATTAAAAAGAGTTTATACCTCACCAAATATTTATTAATAAATTTTTTTTTTTTTTTTTATCTAAAGATTTTAATTTATCGATGAATGGTACGTATAACACACCAAAACATCACTCGATAGAAACCCTCTTACATATGCTTATTTATGAATTAAATTACCCGGATCAATTAGGAATATAACCACAATTTGATGCAGACTTTTCTTTTAGGATGAGAAAACTCAACCATGAAATTACTCCTTTAAATCTAAATAATGTACTATTAAAACTGTCAGAAATTGATTTAATGACCAACACTCAATTAAAAGTGCAAAAAATTTCTAATTTAATTTAGTTCTTTCTAAAAATATTTGCTAAAAGAGTGTACTATTCAGATTAGGGACAAACATTTGATCAATTTAGTCCGAAAATCAGTCAAATTGAAGTTGACAATAAAATAAACTAAACATGTAAGGAAATCGAACTGAAGTGATCGAATAGTACTTAAGTCGGTCTAATTGGCTTGGTCCTCTCTTTTATACTGACAAAATTGAATTTCTCCGAGATTAATGCGGACTAAATTAAGTGCATAGGATTAGGGCATGTAAAGCCGAATTAGATAGGGTTCATCGAGTTAAATAGAGAACTTACATAGGGGTTTCACAGAAGACAACATAATCTTGATTAGGAGAAAGGGCAACCCCATTTGCAAAATAGAGATTATTGACCAAAACACTGGTGATTTTGGTTTTAGGATCATAACTCAATAACCGACCATAAGGCCTGCCCTCCAAAATGTCCCATAAAAAATCATGAAGACTGTACTTATATGAAGCATCTGTGAAGTAAATTGTTCCATCTTTTGCTACATCCACACCATCTGTCAGCATAAATTTTTTACCGTCTGCCCCATCTTTCGCTGATCACTTATATATATATATATATATTCTACCTTAATTTATATTGTTTGGAAATGTTTTGGTATGAATTTGTGATTAACTGTTGAATTTGGTTGAAGGTCTCTAGAATTCGGTGACTAATAAATACGTTTCGATTTTTTTTTTTGTATGATATAATAATTTAAGGGCTAAGAATGGATTTTTAGCTTAATATTTTTAATTTCAACATGTCGCTTGGTACTCTTTCTTTATCATTTACTTTTTCCACCTCAATGCTCTACGTTATTTTCTAGCTAAATTTTATAGGTTTTTTAAGTTGATTTTGCATTAGTTTCTGTTTAAGTGTTGAACTTGGTTGTAAGTCTCTTAGTTGGTGTTTTGAATTGCTTCTTATATAATATGATTATTTAAGGGCTAGTTTAATTTTCACTTCACGTGGTCATCTGAGCTATGGGGCAGGTATTCAAGCAGTGGGTCTTATTTTATTGGCTCTTATTTCATTTTTTCTTTCATTTTTTTTCCTCTTTTTTTTAAAAGTCAGTAATACTAATTTGCTAGGTGATAACAAAGTTCTGCTCTGAGCGAATTGCGAAATATGCTTTTGAGTATGCATACCTTAACAACAGGAAGAAAGTCACTGCTGTCCACAAAGCAAACATCATGAAGCTTGCAGATGGTTTGTTCTTGGAATCCTGTAGAGAGGTTGCGACGAAATACCCTGGAATTAGCTACAACGAGATTATTGTTGATAACTGCTGCATGCAACTTGTTTCAAAGCCTGAACAGTTTGATGTCATGGTATGCAATATATGTAAAACCAATGCTATAGTTTATTTGCTGTATGCCTTTATATGATACAGCTCTTTGTTAATTGCATTTGTTTCCATTATTTGCTGTTGAGGTTTGACCAATGAAACAAGTGCTGACTTGAAAAAACTGAAGGATTTTATTCGGGGATTAGGATTAGGTTGCTGATTTTATCAATAAGTTGGAGAAAGCTGGTTAGTGTGCATATTAGATTCAGAGAAATTTTGAATCCTGATTTCCATTAAGTGAAACTGTTGTTGTCAGTTTTATGATGATAGAAATTATTAATTCTTACTGTTGTCAGAGTGAATCAATTGGCATTCTGCCTACCTAAGATGAGGGTTTTGAACTTTTGATATTAGACAGTGGGGGGAAGATATCATCTTTCATGCATGTTAATACGAGAATGTGAACATGATTCTTTTAGGGAGGTCCACTTTTACACTCAGAAGCTTTGTTTCAAGGAAAATGTTTTATTAGTTGAGTTTAGCGTCAGGAATTAGGAAATTTAAATAGAAAGTGAAAAAAAAAGCCACAAATATTGTATATTTAGCGATTTTTTTCAGTGCCTTCTCGAGTTGTTCATTTGGCTGTGAATAAGCAGGTTAGGACCCTTTTTGCTGTCTCCATACACAGTGGCTTCTTATCAAGTGGCAAAAAAAAAAAAAAAAAACAAAAAAGACAAGTTGGGAGTATTCTTGTCTTAAAATGCATTTGTCCTCGGTTGATTAGGGTGTCATGGGATTTAATTTAGTCTTCATTCTTAACAAGCTTGCTCTATAAGAACCAGGTCTGAGGATTTTTTTTTTTTTAAATTTTTGCACGGTTTTCATTTCTTTAGTTGTGAAAATACGTTTTTAAGTTTTGGTTTACTATCCCCATCCCAAGAAAATCAATCTAGAACTTGTCACCCATGCACGAACAAAGGCACAGGTGTTTGTATTGTTTATAGAAACCATTACACACCTCGAAGAGTCCTATTTTGGCTGCAATATCTCAATTTTTCTTCATATGAGTTCTAATAAATTTGTGCTAGTGGTCCTAAATTTTGAGTTCCTGGACTGCAGTAAATCTGTCTTTTAGAGTTTTAGCATGAACCGTTATTAGGCGGAAATAGAATGCAGTTAAGGCATTGAGGCTTGAGCTAGCTAGGTATTAATTGGTTGACATAAGAACCTCTCCTCTTTATTATCTATGTCTAACAATCTGCTGCTGGAATGTTCCTGCATTTCATTACTTGCTGTCTTTGGCTTTGTTTTAAATAACTTGAAATATTGAGGGGTGGGTTTTTGGGGGTGCAAAAGTTTTTTAACTAATGATTCTGGTATTACATTTTGCAGGTGACACCTAACCTTTATGGGAATCTAGTAGCCAATACGGCTGCAGGTATTGCTGGTGGTACTGGAGTCATGCCAGGAGGTATATTCATGAAATACTTCATCCTATAACTTCTGCTCCGTCCATCCCATAATTTTAGTCCACCTTCTTTTTTCACACATATTAAGAAATTGTTGTTATTATGGTTATTAGACAAAATTTGTCCTTTAATTTTCCTATTATGTTCATCCTAAAAGTCTTGTTTAATAACATAGCTTGGAAAATATAAATTGCAATTAATAAGACAAAATTAAATAAGTGTATAATAGACAATTTACATGTTAACCATTAAAATGGAAAGATGGACTAAAATTATTAGACAGAGAGAGTATTTATTTGCATTTTCTTCTATTTGTGGAATAAGTAATATAGAAACAAAAGAGGCTGGATTTGCAGAGCTACTTTGGTAATATTTACTTGATGTTGTTCTTAGTGTCATCCTTGATGCTGATTCCAAAGGCACATGGATAAGCCTTAGTAAAAGTACACATAAGTTACTTATTAGCATATATTTAGAATTTAGGCCCACATGATACTTCTATGGTCTTGAGTTTTGTTCAATAAAATGGATGACCTTTTTGATGGCTTTCACTTCTGTAATGCTACAATATTGCTGGAACTCTTATAGGAGATATAAACATTCTGAATATGGGGTTGAGATGCCAATTGATTCCAAAAATTAGAGATGTACACAAATGTTGAGAAACTTCTCAAGATTGGGTTCCGACTCCCTTGACGTAATGAGTTTTAAGGGATGTTCAGTTCCGATTTGAGATAGAAGAAAAGCATTGTGCAGGTTGACTGTAGTTTAAATACAAGAAACTGCTAAGGGTAATAAATGATAAAATACTATCATTTCATGTGGCTGTATGTCCAACTTTAACAACAGTGCTTAATTGTTCCCAATTATTCTCTCTTTTTCCTTGGCGGACTGTAGACAAATTCCCTTCTTCACTGTTCCCAATTATTCTCTTTTTTCTCAGTGGACTGTAGACAAATGCCCTTTGTCCTTGTGTCCTAAGCCAAGTCTTAGTTTTAAAGACTTGCTATCTCTAAGCTGTAGTCTGTGTTCTTTACTTTTGGTTTTTTGTTTGTAGTTACTCCTTCCATTCGCTTGTAGCTACCCCCTCCATTGGCCCATCCTTCTCTTGATTAGTCAATGATTGTTTGAGGTACTGAATAGTACATGATTTATTTTGCATGTGAAAATTTAAGTTGGTGAATTTGTTGCTTGTGATTTTAAAAATTCGACTGAAGCTTGTATTTTTATTGCTTTTGAGGGTCTATGATTTAGCTGGTTATTTGAAAATAATATTTTGTTACTTCCTCGCTCTCTCTTTTACATCATGCTTATTGCAGTTGCATTATTGATTTTTTTGTACCTTGGTTATCTTCCAGTTGAAATTGAGAATCTGATTCAATGTTTAATTGATGTTGATGCTACTTAACAGTTCATTTTTGAGAAATTATGGTTCATTCTGCAATTGAATAAATTTGCATTCAATTTGTTCAACTTGTCAAATCGTTCTTGGTTTCTTTCCAATTTTACGGTTTTGCTGTCAAAGATTTGGAAATTTAATTGGGTATGGTCACTCATTTGATTTTGATGTAGCCTGACCTGACCCCTGGATCCCTGCTGAAATTGTAGATATCAATTTAAAATGCTCTAATATCTTTGAGTGTTCTCGGGACAAATTGGGATTCATTAGTACAAATTTTGCCTACGAAGTTCACAAATGCATGCTTTGATCTTACGGCCTTTTGCAACTACTTGGAAGTTCGTGCCTATGAGGAAGATGGAAAATTTATGCATCGGCTATCTTTGTTAGGGTATTTGTTCACTTAATGATTAGAAAACCACTAACAATATTTTAATTTATTGCTAAAGGGTTCAACCTTACAATAATGACAAGGGGTAGGAGGTAATATGGGAATGCATTTGGGAAATGTTATTTGTGCACTTCAGTAAATTAATCCTTTAAAATATGGAATATACACTATCTGGAAAATGGGCCAAAGAGAACATGGTTATGAGGAAAAGGTTATGAGAAAAGCTCATAAGCGAGGAGATAAAATTGTTTACCATTACAAACAAAAGAAAAATAGTGCAAAGTTGAATTTTGTTTCGTAGTCAATTTTCATCTGCTGCTTTGAGTGGTAAAAACAGTGTGAATTGTCTTTTGCAGGTAATGTTGGGGCTGATCATGCTGTTTTTGAGCAAGGTGCTTCAGCGGGAAATGTGGGCAGCGAGAAAATAGTGGAACAGAAGAAAGCTAATCCCGTGGCACTACTTCTATCTTCTGCTATGATGCTCAGACATCTCCAGTTCCCATCATTTGCTGATCGATTAGAAACTGCTGTGAAGCGGGTAATTTTAGAGGGCAAGCACCGGACTAAGGACCTTGGAGGAGCTAGCACAACCCAAGAAGTTGTTGAGGCAGTAATAGCTGCTCTAGACTGAAGGAGTAGATCCTCATTTAGCACCTGATCTTACAGAACATATGCCGATCAAACGGGAACGAAGATTGATCTTCCATATTCTTTATTTGACGCTTTTATTTCCAACTGTTTGCCATTGCTGCCATCACCACTGAAATCATCCTTTAATTTTTGTTGACATAATCTGCCGATGTTAATCAAGTTGAATACTGTATAGGGAAGAGGTTAAATTAATATTTTTGCTGATATTTGAATTTAGCAGGGGTGAAGAGAATATGCGAAGGCAAGTGGCTCTTGAATGTGTTATTGCTTGATGTTTTACCTTTCAGCAAATATTGTTATTTGAAGAGTTCAGCTGCCCAAGGGTGTGCATGATGCTTTCTTGTTTTATTAATCACCAGTTCATCCGATAGCAAAAATGTCAAGCAACCTGTATAATATGCTTTGTTACCAATAAGTTTGAGCTATCAATCTTTAGCATATAATTTTTGTTATCGATCCCTCTCCTAAACCTAATTAAGGTTTATTATTCTAATCATGTTACTTATATTTTGCAACGAGCAATGCCCCAAATGTGATGCGACAGGGGATTAACCAAAGGCGAGCGAAATTATGTTCATTGCGGAAGCCAATGTCAGGCATGACCAGTTGGATCGAAAGGCCAATATGAGGCAGAGAGGATCAATATCAGTCATGAACGAGCAATTTAGACGGCTTTATTTTTGTTTGATTTGAGCTGTCGTATTCAGCGACGGAGGTTGTCATTCACGACCGAAATTTAAGCATACGGGCTTTCCTCCAAGCAACTTCAATGGAGATTCAATTCAACAACAATAATTCGATTTGATCATACCATTATTTTACTTGGTCCACTTCACCGAAACGGATATACATTTCAGTGAATCCTGAATTATTTAAAGCTTAAACTCCAACTATGGATTCCATTCGCCGGTTAGAGATTTTTGTCTTTTAATTGATATATTTTTGTAATTATTCAAAACTTAGATAACGCAGATCTTTTCCCTTGCTCTGGATCAGGGTCGCTTTCGCCCTGTCAACCAAGTTTCAATCCTAATCTCCTTAAATATTTTTGTTCAATTTCTCCAATTTCCGTACTCATCACATACAACTTCTACAATAATCCTCCGATCACCGCCATGAACCACCTTCTCAGGCGGACTCGTCTTGTTTGTGCTACTTTCAACTTATCAGCCTCGAATTTCCGTCAAACTTCCCGTTTCTTCTCCCATTTTTCCGACGATATTGAGCCGGAATCATGGAAATCAATGGAAGGTACCGTTCGTTGCTCTGCAAATTATGCAGAGTTGTCTCCTATAAGCTTCTTGGAGAGAGCAGCGAAGGTTTACAAAGATAGAACTGCAGTTGTTTATGGAAGTGTGAAGTACAGTTGGATTCAGACTTATCATCGTTGTCTCAGGTTGGCCTCTGCTTTAACTCAATTGGGAATTTCTCATGGCGATGTGGTATGTATGGTTTCCCTCGAAAACATGTTTTGTTCCTCTTTATGTTTTACACAGAAATTTAATCATCTGGATTACAATTAATTTGGTAAATGGACGCATCTTAGGTGAGCTTACTTAGATACTTTCAGCAATTATCCGGTCTGCATTAGAGTATACAGCATTAAGGAAAGGTCTTCTCAGTACGCTGAGCATTAAGATGCCGAATAGAACATTTAAAACATTTAAATTCAGGTGTCACATAAAATACTTCAAATATTTACTGAATTTTTTTTCTTAAATTAGTAAGTAATGATAGGAGCTAATGAACAAAACAAAAAGAAAATGTATGAATTAGATGATCTTGGTTTTAGTGGGCCACTATGTTCAGAGAAATATGTTCTTTTAGTCAACCGATTGCCATTGGTGCTTTAGTCAAATCACTAGACTTTATATCATCTTTCTTTTAAGGAATTTCTTAAGCATTGGATGATTGGAGGAGAAATTGATAATTTGACAATTTCAAACTTACCATTAGGGATTATCCCGGTGAAAATCGCTCCGAATTGGGTGAAAATTTTTCAATCATTTTAGGAGGAGAACAAGGAAAACATATTCTCCAATTTAGAATTGGAGGAATCCCCGTTTTAAAATTTAGCAATTAAATTTAATTATATTTATATAATTTAATTTTAATTTGATCAATTATTAAAATTTATATTAATTTGATATGTGATTGAATATAAATTTTTGTAATTATTAAATGTTATATTTTGATTATAATTAATTGTTAAATATTATATTTTAATTATAATTGAATTTTTTTTCAAAAAAAATGATTTTTGAGCGGGGTTGGGGATGAGTGGAATTTCCTCCGTAATCCTGCCGGGGACGGGGCAATAGGCGGGGAGCCATTCTACAGCCAGCTCCGTGATCATCCCTGCTTAGGATAAAAATTATTTTATTCTTTGGTATATTAAGGAAGATAAACTAGAATATGACTATTAATTGTACATAGAAAATTAGGAATTTCAATCTGCCTAATATATTGGTGTTTATGAGACTATTAAAGTTGACATTGGCTTGGCTTGGCTTAGCTATTTTAGTTGGAAAATGTTAATGCAGGTTGCAATCTTGACCCATAACATTCCTGCAATGTACGAGCTGCATTTTGCAGTGCCAATGGCAGGAGCTGTTCTTTGTACACTCAACGCACGCCATGATTCCAATATGATCTCTGTTCTCTTGAAACATTCAGAAGCCAAAATCATCTTTGTAGACTATCAATTACTTGACATTGCTACTAAATCTTTTGATCTTCTTGCTCATGCACAAACAAAGCTACCAATTCTGGTTTCCATTTCAGAATCGGATGGCTTAGATTGCTCCTCGCCATCTATTAACATCACTTCAACTGCTACTTATGAGTATGAAAATCTGTTGGCAAATGGGCACATTGAATTTCAGATTAAACGACCGAAAACCGAATGGGATCCCATCAGTGTAAACTATACTTCTGGCACAACCTCGAGGCCTAAAGGAGTTGTTTATAATCATAGGGGAGCATATCTCAATGCTCTTGCCACAGTTTTACTTCATGGCATTGGAGCAATGCCGGTTTATCTGTGGACTGTGCCTATGTTTCATTGCAATGGTTGGTGCCTTATATGGGGAATGGCGGCGCAAGGTGGCACCAACATATGCCTGAGAAAAGTCACTCCTAAAGCCATCTTTGAAAATATAGTGCAGCACAATGTGACGAACATGGGAGGAGCACCAACCGTCCTGAACATGATTGTGAATTCATCGGTTAGTGACCAAAAACAGCTTCCACATCCAGTGGAAGTAATGACTGGAGGCTCTGCACCACCCCCTCGAATCCTTTCCAAGATGGAAGATTTGGGATTTCGTGTTTCTCACTTGTATGGCCTAACAGAAACATACGGTCCTGGAACCTACTGTGTGTGGAAACCGGAGTGGGATTCATTGCCTGCTGACGAAAGATTGAAGTTGAAAGCTCGACAAGGAGTGCACCACATTTGCTTGGAAGATGTTGATGTTAAAGATCCTATCACTAAGGAAAGCGTACCCGCTGATGGTAAAACATTAGGAGAGATTATGTTCAGGGGAAATAGTGTAATGAGTGGATACCTTAAAGACTCAAAAGCGACCGAAGAGGCGTTCGAAGGTGGATGGTTCCGAAGCGGTGATCTTGCAGTGAAACATCCTGATGGATATATCGAAGTGAAGGATCGATTGAAAGATGTTATAATTTCAGGAGGAGAGAATATAAGCTCAATTGAAGTTGAGACAGTTCTGTATAATCACCCTGCAGTTCTTGAGGCTGCAGTGGTGGCGCGGCCTGATGATCACTGGGGGCAAACACCTTGTGCATTTGTGAAGTTGAAAGAGGGATTCGACGCGAATGAACACGATATAATTAAGTTTTGTCGAGATCATTTGCCACATTATATGTCTCCTCGGACTGTTATTTTTCAGGATTTGCCAAGAACTTCAACTGGGAAAGTGCAGAAGTTCATTTTGAGGGAGAAAGCAAAGGCCTTGGGCAGCCTTTCTTGACAAAGAAACAAAATTCTCAATCTGTAATTATATGTGTTTATTTGGGAATTAATAATTATTCCATTACTAATTACATCATGATGCTAATAAACCATAATTATATAATTCTTAACGGTAATAAAACAATACATAAATATAGCACTGTGGAATAGGTAATGCCATTGTCTGCCATAATCTGGGCCATTTTTTAGCTTGAATATCAGTTCTCTACCTTATTTTAGTACGTATCCTTCACTATTAGCAATCACTTTCATCATAGTCCCAGAAAGGTTAATTTTCTTTCTAAGTGAAAGATGAATGAAGCTTCACTCTAAGCAATTAAGGGAAGACTAATTTTACAGAGGTGTTCAATTAGATAGCTAGCACAAATACATTCAAGTTTCTTTAGGAAAATAAAAATTTCAGTCTTACAATACATAATGTGTGCAAGAATCATCTGAATCAATACAATAACTTAAGATAGAAGCATAGGGGAAATTAATTAAGCTTATGAAGATTGAGATGAAGAATGTAGGGAGTGGCTATAGAACCAAAGTATAAATGAGGACCAATCTTGATTGCATCGGCAACCATTCTTAAAGCAGGATCATAGTAATGTGCAATTGGGTTTCCTTCCAAATCAACCACTAAAACGCCTGCATTATTTGTTGCTATAAAAATCGGTCCAATAATTTTGGAAATCGTTCCTATCATTTTCCTCACCACAGGATATCTATGTGCTATGTCCCAAAATCTTGAAATTCCCTGTAACATTAATCCAAGTTCTTGTGAAAGTTAGAGAAAATTATACAAAATTGCCCTTTTGTTACATATTTTAAAAAAGATTGAAAGTTATGCTTTAACATTCAACTTTTCAAACTTAGTTTTTACCTTTAAAATTTTAAATTGCTCGTATACTTTTCAAAATAAGTAATTTTTACCCTTAAACTATAAATTTTATTCTTAAAGTGGATGATACGTGACATTATATGACTGGTTACTATATTTTTTCTATATTTTAGAACCTTTTTTAAAGATAAAAAAAAAATGTTCGTTGTCATTTTCTAATAATTTATAAAAGTTCGATGGGAAGAAATAACTTTAACTTTTTTGAGGCCAGAAGGTTAAAGAGGTCAGTCAAATTAACTTCAATATTAAAATAAACATTCTGAAAGTTTATAAAATAATATAAATAAAATGAAAAACTATAGAAGAAGAAGCTAATTCTTGGAGTTACCATTGTTAAAGCAATCCAAAATTGGCCGTTCCCATCATACTGAACGTTATCAGGTACTCCAGGCACGTTAATAAAATTTTCAGTTTGCCCCTTTTTGTTGCCTTTGATATAATACTTCCTACACCTTCGCCTGCAATAAATGATTTATTCTATATAAGCATAAATTGAGCTAATAATAAAGTGTTATTTGAAGTAGAATCAATTTATATATATTTAGTTAAATACAAATTAATTTTCCTTCTCACAATATAATATTAAGTCTATTTATAATTAAATACACTTATAAAATTGAAAGAATGATCAAATTTACCTCTATACTATGTAAAATAATACGGATTTGTTCCTAAACTATGTTTTGATTCAAAAATATTTATTTTCTTAGGTAGTGTTTGTTAACCTTGGAAAGGTCGGGATGGAAAGAAAATAAAATAATTACAACTTTTTCGCTTTTTCCAAGCGTTTGTTAAAAAAAATGAATTCCACAAAATATATTTTTTAACTACCTATATCTTGACATAAGGTCAAGATATGCATATCTTGATCTTTCAAGATAAAAAATAACTAAAAAATTGAAGAAAATTTATTTTTAATTTAACTCAAAAAATTGAACAAACAATTGGAAAAAAATTTTGGAATTTTTTCCCATCTTATCTTGACTATTTCATATCTTGGTTCGAAAAATATTACAGTTTTATTTGAAAATTTCTTATTTGAATCGATTTAACAAATGTTACCTTAACAAATTGGCTTACAGTTATTTCTGCAAGTACCAAATTTATTCACATTTGCGCTTATTTACAGTTAAAAAATAGCTCATATTTACCATAATCATTACAAATTAATAAGAGAAAAAGTGAATTATTTGGCATAATTCATAGATAAATTCAACCTTTGCCCGTATAAAATTTGCTTAAATACGTACATTAGGGACTCGCAGAAGACGGCGAATTGTTGATCCGGTGAGATTGCAATTCCATTGGCGAAGTAGAGATGACGAACTAAAACTCGAGTAGAATTTGTGGCAGGATCAAAGCTTAAAACCCGACCATGAGGTTTGCCCTCCAAAATATCCCAGTAAAATTCATGAAAATCATACTTATAAGAAGCATCAGTGAAATAGATAATGCCATCTTCTGCTACATCTACGCCGTCTGTTAACTTGAATTTCACTCCTTCTGCCTCAACCGTTAGTACCTCAATTTTACCTTCACCATTTAACTTTAATAGCCCCTGTTTTGCATTTGCATAAATATAATTTAGATTATTTTGAAAGATGAGACCTACAAATATGAATTATTGTATAGTTTAAATATGATAAACAAAATCAATTCTTACTTTGCAAACATCAGAATAGACATTTGTTCATGGAGCAGTATCAATCATAAAAACATTACTTAAGAAATTAACTACTTCACATATTATCATTGGTCTTAACATTATATATATATATATACATATTACGTCTTTAAAGAGAAGACAGTGAGATTTAAACAATAATTTAATAAAAAGGTAGTCAGACTCTTAACTATTTGAATTATAAGTGATTTGCTGTTTTCACATGCAAACAAAACAAACCTTATAAGCATCGGCTACGATAAGTTCATTGTCGTTTCCAAGAACGATTCCTAGGGGTCTGCCACCGGTGTTGACCCATTTCTCGACAACCGAGTCATTCAGCCTGACTCGCTTTATCCACCCATCTTCACAGCCGGTGTAAAGGAGTCCGGACTTGCTATCGTATGCAATGTCTTCAGGTCCCAACAACTGACCCTCGCCCAAGAACTCTGCATCTGATGCTTTGAGAATCCGGCTATTGGTTTCAGACGGTTTCGGAGGCTGAGTCAACTCATGAAGAGGGATGGGAGCTGGGTTGAAGGAGTCGAGTGGGTAAACGATGATAGCTATAACAGGAATTAGGATTGAGAAAGCAATAGTAAAGAAACTCTTCCTTAAGAGAGAAATGTTTGTGGAAGGCATTTTTGGTTCGTTATCAAGTTCAAGGGTTTTCTGCAATTTATGATCAATAATTTTTTTAACTGAGTAGTACTATATGCTTTGCACATGCAATCGTAATTAGTAATTTATTAATTACATGATATTCTGCTGAAAATTTACTCTTGTATTAATTTCAAAACTAAAAAGTCAACCTTTATGATATATATATATATATATAGAGAGAGAGAGAGAGAGAGAGAGAGAGAGAAGACTAAAAGTATTGACAGATCCCCAAAGATATTTTTTTCTCTCATGTGTGTGGTGTTGCTTTTGCTAGGGCCCGTCTGGCATAGTGTTTGTTTGCTAGGCAGTGCCCTCTTCCTTTCCCAACATACATATGGAGAGAGAGAGACAGAGATCAATTTGAATTTAAAATTTGTTTTGCATGTTAAAAATTATTCTAAAACAGGTATTTTTAGAACACAACAAATTTTTGTTGGTAATATTTCGAAAATACAAAGTGTTTATATATATTCGGACCGAAATTAAATCTGTTCATTTTCAAATTCATAATAGGTTGGGATGAAACTTAATGGACTTCACATTTTCTTTTGGATTTCTTTATAAATAATACAAAAAAGAAAAAAAATTTCATATTTGCACCCTCATATTTTCTATATTTCATAAATATTATTTTTTATTTCTTAATTGCATTTTTTATTTTACCTTTCAAAAAATAATCCACATTCAAAAAATACTGTTTTCTCTCAATAATTACTATTGTATTATATTTTATTCACTTTTGACAAATCTAATACACTATATTCAGTTTTTTCTCAAACTAAATATAGTATATTGAGTTTTGCCAAAATTGAATACAATGTATTGAGTTTAATAAAACCTAATAAACTATATTTAATTTTTTTTTCAAAGCTAAAAAATATGAATATATAAGCAATTTAATTACATTAAATTCACTTTTAACAAATCCAATACAATATATTCAGTTTTTGATCAAACTAAATATAATGTATCGAATTTTGCCAAAACTTAATATAATGTATTGAGTTTAATAAATTCTAATACACTATATTCAATTTTTGCTCAAAGCTGAAAAATATGAATATATAAACAATTTAATTATATTGTATTCACTTTTGAAAAAAATTCAATATACTGTATTGAATTTAATAAAATCTAATACACTATATTCAATTTTTGCTCAAAGCTAAAAAAAATATTGTATTCACTTTTGACAAATCTAATACACTATATTCAAATCTTGGTCAAACTAAATGTAGTGTATTGAGTTTTACCAAAACATAATACATTGTATGTAGTTCTAGGAGAAAACACACATTATTGAGTAATTATAAGTAATGATTAACAAAGTTAATATATATATATATATATATTGGTCCTAATACCGAATTAGTCGAAAAATATATTTTTTGATGGTGAATAGTAACATCGAGGTAAATAGTATCTCCAGAGTCGAAAAATATTTTATTTGAGTATTGAAAAATGGAGGTTAGCAGGAGTCTAATAATGTAATTTGGACTGAAAATAAGTTCAATGAATCATCAAAAGTTAAAAATAAGGAAAAAGTCACAGTTTTGGTTCAAATAGTATCTAGGTTGACTAAGATTTGATCGATACTTTAAAAATAGCAAATAACCTCTAAAACTCACCAGAAATTTCTGATCTACATTAAATAAGATGTAGAATCATATGGTAAACAAAAAGTAATTTTTCAATGACATAAAAAATCGGGCTATCGGACTGGTAAAAGTGGACTAGATCGAAAAATAGTCTCCGATTGATCCAAAAATATTCATGAAACCTAATGAATATATTTTGAGCATTTTAAAAGTATTTTTAGGAAGGTTTGAATACAGAAAGTAAGAGAAAAATGATGATTTTGGTTTAAATAGTAATCAATTGACCGCAGGTTTGACTAAGATTTTAAAAATAGTAAATGATCTTTAAAATTGCAGAAATTTTCAGTTAGACCCTAGTTAATATTTAAAATTATTTGATGGTGAAAAATTAATTTTACGGTAACACTAAAAATTACCTAATCGGACCAATTTTAGTGAATTGACCCTGAAACGAACTCCGATTGAGCTAAAAATTTGTATGAAGACTATATTATATATTTTAAAAATTATGGAATAGATTTTTAGTGAATTTGAGCTTGGTAAGAGAGAGAAATAATTTAGAGTATATAAATAGGCTTAAAATCAAATTTGGGCTTGAATTAGGTCCAACCACCTTGGTTGGATCAGTCTAGCCTGAAATTTAGACTATTTAAGAGCCAAAATATCAAAAATAATAAAAAAATGATGAGTTTTTTTGCCTTCTTCTTCTTCTTGAAGCCAAATTCTCTTTATTCCTCCATAGCCACCATTTTCTTCATCTCTCTTCCAATCTCTCTCCAAAATCAAGCCTCCTAAAGTAATTTCAGCCTCTCTATCATATTACAGCAGCCTCTAATCTCCAATTTGAGGAGTAAAAGTTAGAAAAATTAAGGATTAAAGTTTATGTATCAAAAATGAGGTTGAGAAATCAAGCTCTATAATTTGATTTAAAAGTTTATATAGATAAATTAAGGTATGTAGAGCTCATTTGTGATGTTAGATTTAATTTTGGAACAAAGAAAATGATGGTTTTATACCTTTACATAATTGGCCATTTAGGATTTTTAAAGGAAATGATGATGATTGATGGAGTAAAGCTAAGGAGAGGGAGATTTAAGTGAGGAAAAAGTGAATCTATGGTAAGTTGATATAATATCCCTTAATTTTCAATGATAATTAGTTTAATTTGTGATACGTATGTTAAGCATGTATATGATTAATGCATGAATAATTAAAATAATTTTTTTTATAGAAATGGTTAAAAGGATTAAAGATGATATTTTGATTAATTAGAAATGAAAGAAAATAAATTTAAGGTGGAAAACTTGTGATGGCTGAATAGGGTAATTATGTTTACTCTAGTGATATTTAATATGTATGATCATTCAAGTGCAAAATAGTGATGATGAGTCACTAATTAGATTGATTAAGTGTTAATTGGATCAAAATAAATTATATATGAAAAATAATTATGTTGGCCAAATCTGTATATAAGTAAACTTAATGTATATTTTAATTGAAAATTTATATTAAGTGTATAATATTGATTATTGGTATATATTGAAGTTGAACTAAGAAATTAAAATAAAAAAAAGAAATTTAAATGAAAGAAATTAAAAGTTTAAAGGTAAATGGTAATTTTGCAAAATATTAAGAAAAAAGGATAAAATGGTAATTTAACTATTCTAGAAATTAAATTATAGTTCCATCAAAGTATAATGAATTAAAAATATAAAGAATAAAATGGATGATAATTTTATGAATAAGAGTGAATTAGAGGAAAAACTGTAAAATAATGAAGCTCAGGGGCTAAACAGTAATTTTTTCTTATTTAAAAATTTAAGTGTGAGAGATAAATAAATAAATAAATAAATGTAAAAATGAGTGAAAAATGTAAAAGGAAAAGTAAAAAGAAATGAAAAGTTTAGGGGTAAAATGGTAATTTTTTCAAATATTGAGATTAATGAGTAAATTGATAAAGTAATGACTAAGAAGGGTAAAATGATAAATTGGTGAACAAAAGCCTAAAAAAATAAACTTATATGAAGTAAAAGGACTAAAATGAAATTTTGCACGAAAAAGTCAAAATAAGGATCGATTGATAATTTTGTAAGATAATAAATGAATGTGAAGTGAAAATAAGAAAAATAATGGCAATTTTGTAATTAAAGTGTGAAAGGATAATTTTGCAATTAAATGAAAAAATTAAGGACTAAATTGAAAATTGTACCAAAGTAATGATATTAATTGGTTTGAAATTTATATAAATATTTTTAATAATGAAATTGTATTACGTTATGGTGAAATAATTCATAAATGAGTAAAAACAATAAATTATAATGAGATAATTCATACTATATGTAAAAGTGATAGAAAAGTCAATTGGTAAGTGAATGAAAATATAAAAGTATGTGAAAGTATTAAAAACGTGAAAGTGAAGTTAAGAAAAGTAAATCACCCATGAAATGTGTGAGAATAATAAACGGGTTAAGTGATTAATGTACCAAAATGCAAAATCAAGTGAAAAAAATCAAATGTGTAATAATGATAAAAAATTGAATTGAAAAAAAAGTATTGTATGAACAGTGTACTAACATGATAAGAAAGTATTATATGATCAGTGTACCGAAATGAAATGAAAAAACAAATTGAAATGTCAAAAATATGAAAATGATTCTGAAATGAGCAATAATGTTGCCCTTAGTAGTCTGACAGTTTAATCTAGCTCATAATATAATTGGCCAGTCATAGAAATATTTATACGACGGTGTAAGTTATGGCGACTTGCTTTGCTATGGTGGAATCGTAATGATCACTCATAGTATCTGTTCTGATTGTTTTACTCTGTTTTGATCTGATCTAAGGTGGATTGGTTCTTCGAGATTATATCCTACTGTACTGTACTGTTGTGAGTCCGTGGGATCCATATTCCGTATATTCGATTTGAAAATTTCTGCCGAAAATATACTAGGGGCATAATAATAATAATGACATAAAAGTGTAAAATGTAAAAGGTGAATGGAAATGAAAAAAAGGTAAAAGGATTGTTATGAAAGAAAATGAAAATTTAAGATCAAAATGATAATTTACCCAAATAATGAATTTAATATGAAAGTATGTATGAGAATGATAAAATAATGAATGAAAAGCTTAAAAGTAATCCTTTGTAGTCCTGGAGGGTTAAAATGCAATTTGACATAAAAATATTAAAACGAGAACTGATTGATAATTTAGAAGCAAAATAATAGATTTAAAATGAAAACAAGTGAACTAATAATAAAATTGTAAATAGAATGTAAAATGACCGTTTGGAAACAATTGAAAAATTAGGAAATCTGTATATAATTTGCCATAAATTGATGTAATTTTAACAAATGATAAGTTACATATCAAATAAGCAAAATTAGTGTAAATAAATTATAAAAGAAAGCACCACTGTAATTTAATAAAAGTGCAGGGACTAAATTGTAATTTAACAAATAAAATGTTAATTGAAAAAAATAAAATTATAAATGAACCCTATTATATGGTAAGGTAGGGATCAAAAGTGAAATTTTTACACTTAAGTGAACAAGGGGACTAAATTGAAATTGTTCATGCCATAACATGTATTAAAAATAAAAGAAAGAGAAAATTAAATCTTAAGAGCATACGTGGTTGGAATAAGAAGATTCTGTTTCAGTTAAGCAATTAGATAAATGTTTAAATATTTGGATAAATGAATGTATATCTAAATTATCAAAAAACTGTACAGGGTATAAAAGAACGAAGATAAATTCTCAAGCGAAACCGAAATGTGAGCAAATGTATCTGTAAAGAGTGAAAAAAATTTGGTATTAAAATGTAAAATAATAAGAAAAGAGTATATTAAGAGCCAAAATTTGTAAACTACATAATGAGCGGTAAATGAAATGTATAAATAAGATCAGTTATTAATATTAAAGTGAGTAATTATAATTGAAAGTTAATATGGTAAATGACTGAAAGATAAGTGTAAAAATGAAAATGACAATTGTATATTACGGAATGATCGAAATAGTTTTTCATGTTTGAATGCATGTGTGCATGATTTCATGGTGCACATTAAAATGATAAAATAAATAGTTAATGTTAAAGAATGCTCATGAAAGCATGCATGTGTGTATGAATGTGTGTATGCATGCATGTATGTTTATGTGTATGTATGAATAATATTTTTGTGGAAAGTTTAGGACATATATCTATCACTGGGCATTTCAATGCTCAGCGCACAGTTTGTTGACTGTGCGCAGGTTAAAAAGATAGAAAGAGGGTAACCGATTCTACAATGTTGATCAAGTTCAAAACGAAGTTTCAGGATAATTGTTGGTATGTATATATGTATATATATGGAAGGTATAGAATGTGAACTGTACTTATGTAATATTGTATAATTAGTATTGTTTACCAGATGGATTTGTTGTACGATACGAATGTATGTGTGATTTAAGAAAAAATTTTTAGCAAACTGTTTAGTATAGTCAGTTTGTTATTGCATTTCGAGTGTGGCATCCGATCATACGTTTGATATAATGGTATAAGGGTGTTATAATATATATATATATATATATATATATATATCTTGAACTAGATATGTAAAGTCCTAAAGTTCACATATACAAAAGCAACAATAATAGTAATAAATATAGATCGTGAAGAAATGAACAACAGTAAAAATAATAATACAAGTATTCTCTCAAATAGAGTTATTTTTCTTGATTGTGATTAATTCTCCTAATTAATTACAAGTTCTAGTTTGTCTCCTCTGTGTAAATTCCAGGCAAATTTCTTTTCTTTGTATTCAACTAACTTTCATTGATAGCGAAAACAAGAAATCAATAGTAAATTTTAACTTTTTTCTATCTTCTTTGAAAACGCTGCTCTAGGCTTGATAAAAATGTTGAAGTGAAAGCAATCATAGGGCCAACAACATCCATGCAAGCCAATTTTGTAATTGGTCTAGGAGAAAAAGCTCAGTTCCCCATTTTATCATTCTCTGCAACAAGTCCTCTTGCTGCCTTCAGAAGTCCTTAAGCTATGTTTGATAAGAGATAATGGATTGTAATGTATTAGATAATGTAATGGATTAAAAAATATAATGTAATGAAATATAATTGTGATTACATTACTATTTTTAGTTACATTAATATTGTAATGTAAATATTAATATATTTTTATATTTGGTTAGAAATGTAAGTGAAAAATGACTGAAAATATCAAATTTGTGATGTTTATATATGACTTGATCATTGACCATGATTTGATCATTAAGTTTTTGATCAAAATGGCCATGATTAATCCACTTGTCCATTTATGATTTGTTCAATTTATTTCGTTATCAAATTTTTATCAAAATTATTCCAAAAGTATCAAAAAATATTATTTAGGATGTATTTAAAATTTCAGTTCAAAATGAGTTCGTTTCGGTATGTGTTAGAATCTGAAATTAAATTACCAGTTTGAAATTCAATTTTTCAGATTTATCTAGAAATTAATTTTTTACTTTTAAAAATTCATTTATATTATTTTAAGAGTTTTCATATGATCGGAATAATTTTTTGAGATTCGTATAATATTTTTTAGTCGGTCACAGTTTTGGTCAACCCTTTACAATTCCTCTATTTATTTATTTTGTTTGATTTTTGATGACCTAAATGACTTCATTTTTATCTCAGATTATATCATCGGATTTGCCATGAATAATACTTTACAGTGGTGCAATAAAAAATTTATAGGTTCTGGTAACCCTTGGATGGTACTTTTCATCTCGGTGTCACTGCTCATCGTCGAAAAGTATTGCTAATACAAATTATGATTTTAGAGGCGTTAAATTGTCGACAAAGGTGATGAAAAGTTGATTTCAGGATCGTTTGTTAGACTAAAAAAAGATAAAAAATAGAAATAAAAAGAAGAACAACTTTTTATGGAACTAGTAGTTGTAAATTAAAGGAGAGCATATTTAAACAAAATGCGCACAGACTAGAGATATCAAGTGGTTGCATTCCAAGTCCGTAAGAAATCCTTCGTAAACAAATGCCTTGCAAAATTTTAAATCAAGATTCAATTTTCTCAGCAACCAAACGGAAGATAGAAAATAGAAAGAAAGGGAAAAGCGACAGAGAGAGAATAAGACCAGTGCTTTCATGAAATCTATTTGACTTTTTCAGGATCAATGATAGAACTAGAAGTACCTGGATAAAAGCTATGAAAGGGTATTTTTGAAAGTTAAAAATATAAAAATATAAAAATGATACATTGTAAAAATAATTGAGTATTTTTGAGAATAAGAGTTAAAAAGGAGGCGAGTCATGTAATTTTCTCTTTTTTTGGTACGAATTAACCTCATTATTAATGTCCTATATATTTTAACGATCCTATAAACAAGAACAAATTTAGATTAAGTTGTAAAAAACTCGACTTTTATTATTATCATTATTATTATTATTGATCACAAGTCTCAAAATTTAATTATGGACATTATAATATCAAGCAACACTTAATATGATTCAAAAATTGCAAATGCCATTAATTAATTAAATTAATATTTGATATGATGGTGTTCAAAGTAGCTATAAGATGTGAGATTGTATTTAAGACATATTGGCAATATCCTTGACAATATGGTTGTAATATTTATTTCAACGCACACTAAGTTGAAGGTTGACAAATAATTAAAAAGACAATAATCAATAATGCAAATCCCTAACAATATAGTTGTGATATTTATTTCAACGCACACTAAGTAGTAGTAGTAGCTGTTCCTTTGAATTGACAAGTAAAATATAATAATCCAAATCCCTAACAATATAGTTGTGATATTTATTTCAACACACACTAAGTTGAATTGACAACTAAAATCTTTCAAAATTCTCTGGGCATGAATATAATATAAGACACCAATTTATTTTTAATTTTCTCTCAAAATATTGACTGTCGGTGTCTGTAGTACTAGAAATTCACTAATTTTACAGAGGTGTTCAATTAGATGGCTAACACAAATACATTAAATTTCAGTCTTAGAATATATAATGTGTGCAAAAATCATCTGAATCAATACATTAACTTAAGATTGAAGCACAGGGGAAATTAATTAAGTCTTAATTAAGCTTAT
Source organism: Excoecaria agallocha (assembly GCA_037975025.1). Classification (NCBI taxonomy): domain Eukaryota; kingdom Viridiplantae; phylum Streptophyta; class Magnoliopsida; order Malpighiales; family Euphorbiaceae; genus Excoecaria; species Excoecaria agallocha. Next base: position 35,056,252 of record CM075811.1, read on the forward strand.
CTAAATTGAGACGAAGAATGTAGGGAGTGGCTATAGAACCAAAATATAAATGAGGTCCAATCTTAATTGCATCTGAAATCAGTCTTAAATCAGGATCGTAGTAATGTGCCATTGGGTTTCCTTCCAAATCTGCCACTAAAACACCTCCATTATTTGTTGCTACCAAAAGCGGTCCAATAATTTTGGATATCACTCCCATTATTTTCCTCACCACAGGATATCTATATGCTATGTCCCAAAATCTTGTACTTCCCTGTAACATTAATCCAAGTTCTTGTAAAAGTTAGAGAAAATTATACAAAATTGCCCTTTTGTTGTATACTTCAAAAAAAAGGTTAAAGTTATGGATTAGTTTCATCTATAGTTACTGAACTTATGATCAAATTACGCAATAAACCAAAGAATTTTTTTTTATAAAAATCAGTAAATTTTGCAAAATTATACAATAAAGTCATTTTGATTAGATTCCGGCGAAAAAATCACTGGAAAGTTTATGTGGCAGCATAGTATGACACGTGGCATGCTGACGTGATAAGTCCAGATGATGACACGTGGATTTTTCGATGACTTTCTCGTCGGAATCCGGTAAAAGTGATTTTATTGTATAAATTTACAAAATTCAGTGATTTTTAAGATTTTATTATTATTATTATTATTGTATAATTTAGTTATAAGTTCAATGACCATAAATGAAACTAACCCTAAAATTATGCTTTAACATTTAACTTTTCGATTTTTCTTATAGTATTTTTACCTTTAAATTTTTAAATTGCTCATATTCCTATACTTTGAAAATATGTAATTTTTACCTCTAATTAAACTCATACATACATATATATATATATATATATAATTCTTAAAATGAATAACATGTGATATTATATGATTGGTTATTGTACGAGAAAGTAATATTTTCTATATATTTTAAAACTTTAAAAATAAAAATATAAAAAATATCTAGTGTCATTTTCCAACAATTTCTAAAAGTTCAATGGCAAAAAATAACTTTAATTCTTTTAAGGCCAAAAGATCAAATAGGTGACTCCAATTAACTTCAATAGTCAAATAAACATTCTGAAATTTTATATAAAATAATATAGAAAAAAAAAAAAACTATAGAAGAAGAAGCTAATTCTTGGACTCACCGATGATAGAGCAATCCAAAAATGGCCTTTCCCATCATAATGAATGTTATCAGGTACTCCCGGCAAGTTAATAAAATTTTCAATTTGTCCTTTTTTGTTGCCTTTGATATAATACTTCCTACACCTTCGCCTGCAATAAATGATTTATAGAGAAAGTAGTATCAATTTATATATATTTAGTCAACTGAAAATCAATTTTCTTCTTCATAATGTAATACTGAGTCGATTTATAAATACACTTATAAATTTGAAAAAATGATCAAATTTACCTTTCAATTAGGTAAAATAATACAGATTTATTCTTAAACAATATTTTTAATCGAAAATATATATATTTTTTTAAGTAAATTGGCTAACAATTACTGAATTGGTTCACATTTGCTCTTATTTATAGTTAAAAATAGTTCATAATTACTATGACATTACAAATAAGAAAAAATGCAAACTATTTCATATAATTCAGAAATAAATTTGACCTTTATCTCTATCAAAATTTGCTTAAATACGTACATTAGGGTCTCGCAGAAGACGGCGAATTGCTGATCCGGTGAGATTGCAATTCCATTGGCGAAGTAGAGATGCCGAACTAAAACTCGAGTATAATTTGTGGCAGGATCAAAGCTCAAAACTCGACCATGAGGTCTGCCCTCCAATATATCCCAGAAAAATTCATGAAAATTATGCTTATAAGAAGCATCGGTGAAATAGATAATGCCATCTTCTGCTATATCTACACCGTCCGTTAACTTGAATTTTACTCCTTCTGCCTCATCCGTTAGTACCTCAATTTCACCTTCGCCATTTAACTTTAATAGCCCCTGTTTTGCATTTGCATAAATATAATTAATTTAGGTTATTGTGAAAGATAAGACCTACAAAATATGATTATTTTATAGTTTAAATATGATAAACAAAATCAATTCTTACCGTACAAACATCAGAAATAGACATTTGTTCATGGAGCAGTATCAATCATAAAAACATTACTTAAGAAATTAAGTACGTTACTTATTATCATTGGTCTAACATTATACCCCCCCCCCCCCCCCCCCCCCCCACTTTTCACATCTATTATCTCTCTCAACTTCAAAGTACTTGAATTTTAATTACTTAACTATGAATGATAGCATCCACTATTTCACACGGCGAAAGTATCCGAAATTTAAAGAGTTTTATTCAATGTCAAAATCCATCCCAAAACTAGGGAAACAAAACAATTTATATGAATAAAACAATAAAAAAATGAAATGCCCCTAAAACCTCAAACTGAAAAAAGAAAGTCCAAACGTTACTTTTAGAATCCAAAATGGGCCACTTACAAAGGGTAAAGCTCTTGTAACTAGTCGCCCGTGTCAAAATAAGTTCTCCGAAAACATATTATAATAAGCAATCAGACAATTGAATAAAAAATTATGATAAAAATAGTTCGAACCATAATGAAAAAATAACACTAACAGCGATTGATCCATTCTGAACGCTTCATATATTGAAGCCCAATTTATCCGTATCAATATGCTCAACCATTTTGGGTACCATTGGTACTACTGGAATAATGCTGTGGGTGCCGTGATACAAACAAAAAAAATTAAAAATAGGGCTAAGCCTCTTATCACCTGTGAATTAAATAAATAAATATATATATATATATACACACACACACACAAATTAATTAATGAGTATATGCATATGATGGTGAGTCATAATATATAGTTTAAAGCAAAAATTTTATCTTTCTGTTTGTTTTCGCATGCAAACAAAACAAACCTTGTAAGCGTCGGCTACGATAAGTTCATTGTCGTTTCCAAGAACGATTCCTAGGGGTCTGCCACCGGTGTTGACCCATTTCTCGACAACCGAGTCATTCAGCCTGACTTGCTTGATCCACCCATCTTCACAGCCGGTGTAAAGGAGTCCGGACTTGCTATCGTATGCAATGTCTTCAGGTCCCAACAACTGGCCCTCGCCCAAGAACTCTGCATCTGATGCTTTGAGAATCCGGCTGTTGGTTTCAGCCGGTTTCGGTGGCTGAGTCAACTCATGAAGAGGGATGGGAGCTGGGTTGAAGGAGTCGAGTGGGTAAACGATGATAGCTATAACAGGAATTAGGATTGAGAAAGCAATAGTAAAGAAACTCTTCCTTAAGAGAGAAATGTTTATGGAAGGCATCTTTGGTTCGTTATCAAGTTGAAGAGTTTTCTGCAATTTATGATCAATAGTTTTTTTAACTAAGTAGTACTATATGCTTTGCACAGTGGTAATTAATAATTGGCTGAATATGCAAAAATATCTTTAGTTAATATTTACCTAAAAGAGTAATTTTAACATTTAGTTATGTACAATATTGTCCTTAAAATATAAAAATAGTATAATTTTATCCCTGAAATAACGAAATTATTAATTTAACTGTATTTTATTACGATAATACAATGTATTTACGTCAGCAGTAAAAAAATATAATTTATAATAATTTCGTTACTTTAGTAGCAAAATTGATCTATTTTGATAATTTTAAAAATAATATTATATATAACTAAATATAAGGAATTAAATTGCCCTTTTTGATAAATATTAAGGGTATTTTTTGTACATTAAACCTTAATAATTAATTAATTATATGATGATCTGCTGAAATAATACACTTGTATTTACTTAAAAACTAAAAAGTCAAGCTTTATGATAATGTGGAACCCACTAATATTAATAACTTATCTAATATATTTATATAGGACACTTTGGTGTTTAAAATTGTGTGTGTGTGTGTGTATATATATATATATAGACAGAACGCAAGAAGTTTTTGTTGGTAATATTTCGAAAATACTAATTAAGTGTTTATATATATTAAAACTAGCTACTACATGTGAGATTGTATTTAAGACATATTAGCAATAATGCAATATCCCTGCCAATATGGTTGTAATATTTATTTCAACACACGCTAAGTTGAATGTTGACTGATAAAAAGATAATAATCCAAATACCCCTCAAGATGGTTCTATTTTAATTGAAAATTGAATTTAATTAGTACGTTTTGGTTATTTTGGATAATCGTATAAGTTTGGGTAGCAAATTAAATACATAATTTTCAACTGTCGGTTTGGTTTTTGATTGATAACTTAAATTTCAATTCAAATTAAAAAAAAAATGAATTTTTTTAAATTGTCTAATAAAATTGATAATACCTCTATTATTACTATTTAAGTCCATAAGGCTCTCAAAGGCCCAAGCCCAAATAAGTTTAGTTACTTAAGGTGGCTAATTCGATCATATCGATGAAACAAGATCATATCACATTATCTAGCAGGATTATCCGACCGGATCTTCCATCTGCCATCTTCTCTCTATTTTAGATATTTTCAATAATATCATTTTTTTCTTATCTGATCTACCATCTACCATCTTCTCTCTATTTTAGATATTTCCAGTAATATTAAAAATTTTTCAAATTATTAATTGCATTCTTTTTTTATTATTGATATAAGAGAAAATTCATTAATTGGTTCAAATTGATTAGTACTAACATTTGGTTCAGTTTCATATTATAATTTTAACTAAATTTAAGTTTTCAATTATTTCAATTTGTTCCAATAATCAAACTGAACCGTACTCACTCTTAATTACAAATTTAACAATCATTAAATTCTTGAATTATCAAGTTTTCATTAAATTCACGTTTCAACTCAATGGATGCTAAAGTCTATGTATAACAATAAAATAGTATGTAATAAAATTTATAGGACACAATCTCTTGATGAAGACAGAAAATTAAAAATTTCACTTATCTGAAAGAGGGAAACGAACAATGAAGGGATTAATAATAGAACCGGAATATAAAAAATTTCCAATCTTAACTCCAGAAGAAACCAATTTCATTTCAATGTCACTGTAATGCTTAAGCCGTTTTCCCTTGGGATTCACCTTGAAAACACCCCCTTTCTTTTCTTCTATCGTTGCATTAGGTTTCAAATCCTGTATTTTTCATACACAATAATAATATTTAAGAATTACCGTAAAAAAAAAAAACTTGTTGGATTTGATCATAAAATATTTTGTCTCGCAAAAATATCTCAATTCTTTAAATGTTATTTTGAACAGAAAATCATAAATTCAGCACTAAAATACTGGCATGGAGCCATTCAAAACATGAGATATTTTTGTGAAACATGTTTTTCTTTATTTTGTTATGGCATATATTCAATTAAACAGAAAATTAAAACATTGAAAATTTTGTTATATCTTTTAATGCAAATATTATTATGCTATGTTTTTTGCTAAATCATTTGATAATAAAATAGAAAAGATATAAATAAATTTTACCGCAGCTGATGCAATCCAAAAGTTGCCATCTTGATCAAGATGGATGTTATCTGTATATCCAGGCAGTTTAACGAAATTGCTTATACGTCCCTTTTTTTCTCCTTTTATGTAGTATTTCTTGCATCTATTCCTGCAATTTTAAAATCATGTAAAAAACTTTTAAGATACTTTCAAGAGCAATCTAACAAAAAATTACTTTATAATTTTTATTTTAATTCAAAACTAAATTAAAAAAATGAATGAAAGATTAAGGATTATTTTTTAATAATTAACCGAAAAATAAAATTAAAAAGAAAGCTAATTTATAGTGTCGACCAAAAATTATAGTTCATAAAATTTTTTATATACAATAATTTATTATTGACTCGATTTATAAATGTGAATACGTAGAGATAAAATTAAGAGATGATAATAACAACTTACTTGGGGGTTTCAGAGAAGACAAGATAATCTTGACTGGGGGAAAGAGCAATTCCATTAGGAAAATAGAGTTTATTAGCAAGAACTTTAGTTCTTCTAATTTGAGGATCATAACACAGTAATCTTCCATTTGGCTTTCCACCAAGAATGTCTCTCATGAAATTTTTCAGGTCATACTTTGAAGAAGCATCTGTAAAATAAATCTTCCCATCATTTGCTATACTCACTCCATCTGTCAGCTTAAATTTTGTGCCATTTGCCTGATCTGTTAGCACCTTTATTTTACCATCTTTTATCCTCAGCAAACCCTATTTTACAACATAATTACAAATTAGTTACTTCCTCTTTCTGTTAATTACTTCCAGTAATCAGCCCAAAAGCAGTACTGTAATTAAACCAATAAATATCCATGAATTTTAGGATTTATACTTTGTTCAAGCTAAAATTCTACAATACAACTTTCAGAATTTTCAAAAACATGCAATATAAATGTTTTAAACTAATATAAATTGTCATATATAGTGGCGACGCCACGTTGAGTTAATTTTTGAAATTTTTTTATTATATATATATATATGTACCCCTTTAAAATTTTATTTTTACCCCTTTATCTTTAATTTGTTTTTAAAGTTTTCGATCAATAAAAAATAAAAGTACAAAACTCTATTTTTATTTCTTAAATTTTTTCAAAATTCAGCTAAATTTGAGAAAAAAATAAAAATTACAATAAAAAATTATCTTTAGTTAAATGTTAATAATTTAGTTTTGCAATTTTTTTTTTTACTTTTATGTCTCTCAAGTATTAGCAATATTTCATATTTGTATATTTTTATTAATTTTTGTGGAGTTTATTTTCAATTCTAATTCTTTTAAAAGCATGAAAAAATAAATTCAATAGTAATTTGTAAAATTTAGGTCCATTTTAAATACATACGAACAAATTAAATTGAACAAATTAAATATCCATTTGTAACAAAGACAACTTACTCCGTGTTACTTAATTTTATTCTATTAGTTTTTTTTACTATTCTGCTCATGATTCTTGAAAATCAATCGAAAACATATATCATTGATATGAGGTCTAATAGTGAGTTTTCAAATATTATAGAAATTAGTGATCTTACTGAAAAATGATACAAACAAAAAAGGCTATTTTATATCATTTGATTTATAAACTCATCGTTTTATCACTTGTTTTATCCGTTGCAACTATAACAATTGAAAGAATATTTTTTGCTATGAAATATGTAAAAAATTGATTACGTAACAAAATAAGGAATACATGGATGTTTGATCACTTATATTGAAAAAAATGTATTTAATGCTATTGATAACGAAATCATTATTTATCGCTATCAAGGCATGTAAATTCGTAGAGTGTAATTGTAATTTTTTTAAATATATTAATGAATATTTTCTTTATTTAATAATTTATTTATAACATTTATGTTATATTTTTTTTAAACATGACTTAAATTTTTGCCTCCCTTAATAGTAAAACCTGGCTTTGCCACTGGTCATATATCAACATTTTAGCTAGGGATGAGTATGGACCGGTTAACCGATCCATTAACAATTTTTTTGAATCAGTCCATTAATATCAATTTTGATTTTTAATTCAATTTTTTGGATCAGTATATCGGTTAACTACTAAAAACTTTTAATATATAAATTTAATAAATTATACAATTTGTAATATTATTTTTAATAGTTAAAAATACTTTACAAATGAAAAAAATACAAATTAAATACAATATTCATTAAAATAATCAAAATAAAAATAAAATTTTCATAATTAATTATAAAAATTAAATATATTCAATATAAAGCTAACAACATAGCACTAATTATGCACATAATTTTAATGTTTATTTACTAAAAATATATATTTTAATAATATTTTACAAAATTATATATCATAATATTTATAAATTACACAAATATTGAAAAATATAAGTGTAAAATTTAAAATATAATTCATTATATATATATATATATATATATATATATATATATTATGAATTATATTTTAAATTTTACATTTATACTTTTCAATATTTGTGTAATATATATATATATATATATATATATATATATATATATATATATATATATATATATATATATATATATATATATATATATATATATATATATATATATATATATTCGGGTTTCGATTGATTAACCGCTGATTTTTAAAAATAAAAATTATAAACCTAAAATTTTGGTTCGGTTAATCTAAAAATCGGTTTGATTTCAAATCGATTTTTCGGTTTACCGAAATTTCGGTCAACCGAAATTTCGGTTTTTTTTTTGCTCACCCCTAATTTTAGCATCGAATTGATAATTTTTAAGCTAAAATAATTTTAGATGCAAGTCTGCAACATTTAAAAAGTTAAATTGTTTTTGTAAGCTATTTTATTTTTAATTGAATCGTCAAATATAGATTTGAGTGACTGTAAATAAAATTAATACTGAATTTAATATTTAAACTAAAATTATTAATTTAATTTATTCGGTTAGAATTAGACGAAAAATTCGATATAGTATCTGTAAATTTGCTTCAATCCAAATTATTTTCTAGATCTGCGCAAGCTAGCTACTCATGACTAAAGCCCTTTCAGGACCACAAACCGAATGTCTCCATGACTAAAACCCTTTCAGGACCACAAACCAAGTGTAATTAACTCTCAATTTTGCTTTAAACTTTGAGATTCTGATGATTGTTTCGATCGAAATTTAATTTCTAGTAACCTATCAAAAATATAATTATATATAGAAAAAAAGCTCAATTTTGAATTTTAATATATAATTATTTAGAAGACCAACCTTATAGGCATCAGCCACAAAGATTTCATTGGCACCTGGCAGCCTAGCAAGGCCAAGGGGTCTACCACCGGTATTAATCCAATCTTCCACCACTACGTCATCCACCGATTTATTGACCGTGACTCGTTTGATCCACCCATCTGAGCAGCCTGTGTAAATTATTCCTGACTTCTTGTCATATAATATATCTTCTGGTCCCCGCAATTTCCCTTTACCCACAAGTTCTGATTTTCCAAATACATCTCTTTTTTTCATCAACTCACTATGAGCTGACCGGGGCGAGTTGACTCGGTTAATGAGTCTAGCATCAGCTAAAACAGGCCTTGGTAACAAAACCACAATCACCAACAAGAAACATGAACTTCTGTTCATCCACTGAGAGTTCCTCTTTGTACACATTTTTCTTTCTTAATTCAGAATGTAAAAAATCGGAAAAATTGTGAATAAAAAAAAAGTATTTACCGAATTATTAGAGAATTTAGAAATTGTTTTATAGTTGAACATGATTTTTTACCGCATGTAACCAGTCTACTCTGACTAGTTCCCCCACTCAAAATGCCGGAATGTTTTTACCTTCTTAATTAATTTACAGCATATTATTAAGGAAATCGTTTACTAGAGTGTCACTTTCATTGTAAAGACTAAAGAATACAATAGTAATAATAATAATCTCCGAAAAGAATTATAATTTTTATCAATTTGGTGTTATAATTGATGATAATCAAATTACATAATTTAAACTCTTTAAATTCGGACAGAATCTAAACTTCTATCTAAACGTTAATAATATTTAAGAACCAACTGCTAGACATTATTGTACTAATTACTAGCCATTTTGTAGCTGCATAAAGAGTTAAAGCAAACTTTACAACGTCGGGTTGAACGAATATGATATTATCTCATTAGATATAGTAGAGTCAGCCACTATATAAGAACTTTCAATTTTATTAGATAAGCTATCCAAGTGTAACTATTTTCCAGTGTCCCATAAAGTGTGTACAAACAAAAAATAAATAAGCAAATTAAATTAAATTATACACGGTATGAAAATAAATAAATCTTAATAGATATTATGGCCTCTCACTTGTAACTGAACTGATTTTGTTTGCAAGAAAAACTGCATATTGAAGGATTCCAACCGTAACATGATTAAGGTTGATAGATGAAATATTACAGCATAATTATTTCCTAAGAAAAAAAAAGTGTAGAAATTGCCCCTTATGAAGTAGAATTAGCAGGATATTGGAGAAGATCGAGACGGAGAACATGGAGATAAATGATAGAACCACAGTATAGATGATTCCCAATTTTCACACCACTTGTAATAAATTCCAATTTCGGATCACAGTATTGCGAAATCAATTTCCCCTCCAAATCCGCCATGAAAACACCTGCATTCCCTTCTCGATTCACTGCTGTTATCCACTTCGTTATCATTGCTGCTATTTTGCTGAATATTGGATACCTCAATGCTAGTCCCCAAAATGTTGTTACTTCCTGCCAAATTTTTCATTCATTTTCACTTAAATCAGCTATTTTCTAAAAAACAAAGAGCTTTCGAGTTGTAAATCATGTGCCATGCACCTATATACCGAACGCTGAGTACGTATCATTTCATCATTGATGAATAGTGCACCGCGCTCGATGCATGGTGCATGGAATTTTCACCTAAATGTTTGATATATTAGATACATTGAATGTTTTATCATAAATCATTCGATAAAAATTTATTAAAATATTATTTTAAAATCTAATGGTCCATATTTAATTATAGACATTATATATACCGTAGGTATTTTATTCGATTAATTCAGTGTGTGAGAAATTAAAAGGAAAAAAAGAAAAAGAAAATGGCAGTAAATGTTACCGATGGTGTTGCAATAAAGAAGTGGCCATTTCCATCGTAATGAATGTTATCCGGGAGTCCAGGCAGCTCAATAAATTTTTCTATACTACCTTTTTTATCACCTTTTATGTAATATTTTCTACACCTTCTCCTGCAACAATATATTTAAATCAAGTAGTAAAATAAATAAATAACTTTATTAGCTTTACTCAATTAAAAAGAGTTTATACTTCACCAAATATTTATTAATAAAATTTTTCTTTTTTTTTTTTTGTAAAGATTTTAATTTATCGATTAATGGTACGTATAATACACCAAAACATCACTCGTTAGAAACCCTCTTACATATGCTTATTTCGATATGAATTAAATTACCCGCATCAATTAGGCATATAACCACAATTTGATGCAGACTTTTCTTTTAGGATGAGAACGCTCAATCATGAAATTACTCCTTTAAATCTAAGTAATGTACTATTAAAACTGTCAGAAATTGATTTAATAACCAACACTCAATTAAAAGTGCGAAAAATTTCTAATTTAATTTAGTTCTTTCTAAAAATATTTGCTAAAAGAGTGTACTATTCAGATTAAGGACAAACATTTGATCAATTTAGTCCGAAAATCAGTCAAATTGAAGTTGACAATAAAATAAACTAAACATGTAAGAGGAAATCGAACTGAAGTGATCGAATAGTACTTAAGTCCGTTTAATTGGCTTGGTCCTCTCTTTTATACTGAAAAAATTGAATTTCTCCGAGATTAATGCAGACTAAATTAAGTGCATAGGATTAGGGCATGTAAAGCATAATTAGATACGGTTCATAGAGTTAAATAGAGAACTTACATAGGGGTTTCACAGAAGACAATATAATCTTGATTAGGAGAAAGGGCAACCCCATTTGCAAAATGGAGATTATTGACCAAAACACTGGTGATTTTGGTTTTAGGATCATAACTCAATAACCGACCATATGGCCTGCCCTCCAAAATGTCCCATAAAAAATCATGAAGACTGTACTTATATGAAGCATCTGTGAAGTAAATTGTTCCATCTTTTGCTACATCCACACCATCTGTCAGCATAAATTTTTTACCGTCTGCCCCATCTGTCAGTAATGAAATTGAACCATCTTCAATCTTTATCTTCAGCAATCCCTATTTTACACGAAAAATAATATATATTATTTAATTCGAGAATTGCTATGTACACGTCACTAATTCATGTCGTCATATTCTCATCAATTTCTAGTTCATATTTCACCTAAGAAATTGATAGATGGAATTTGAATAGTATAATTTATAAATTTAATATTTTTAATAATATAATAAAATTACAATTTAGGAAACGTTTGTACTATTCAAACTAAGATATCAAATCTAGGAAAAATATAAAACTAAAATATCAATTTAGGAAAAATATAAAATGAAAATTATGTAAAGAATCTAAATAAATGGTCCAATGTTTCTGATTTTGGCATTTGAAGAATGAAGAAAAAACAAAATTTATACTTATCCGAATTTTATAATAAAAGAATGATAACCACAAATAAATTTACGGTGTTACTCTCCATGAAAAGATTTATTATTGTCATATATGTTTTTAGCAAGATTAAATTATTGAAGAAAATTTTAAAAGTGAGGGTGTCTACATACATACTCTGAAGTTACATTGAGAAATTTTAGATTTTATTTATTTTAATAATATTTATATACAGTTGTAATTTTTTATTTTATTTTTTAATAAAAATAAAATAAAAAATTAAAGGATGAAATATCTAAGAAAGCGAAATTTGTTGTAACCTAGACATATATATAATTATAAGTTTATTTCCATACTAATAAGAAAATTTATTTAATAATAATACCTAACACCCAATTGTATTAATAATAAATTAATTATATTTCCTTCCATTAACAAAACTGAAATTTTATTCAATTATTTTTTTTCAAATTTTATTATTATTATTATTATTATTAGATCCAAAAATTTATGCAAAGAGGACGCACTCTGGTAACTTATGTGCTTACCTTATAAGAGTCGGCAACAATTACTGCATTATTATCGGAATTCATAGCGAGTCCAAGGGGTCTGCCACCTGTATTGACCCAGTCCGACACGACCGAATCGGATATCGACTCACTAACCGTCACTCGCTTGATCCACCCATCTGAATTACTCACGTAAATAATTCCCAACTTGCTATCATATAAAATATCCTCCGGTCCCTGCACTTTCCCCTGAGCCAGAAATTCTGCTCCTTTAAGGATACGGCCATTCTTTGCCGCCGGCACCGGAAAGGGATGAGTCAACTCGTGGCTAGGATAACGAGCTGGGTCGAACGAGTCGAGTCGGTATAAGATTATAGAAGCTAAAACAGGAGCTATAACAATGGCGACTAAAGGCCATGGGGAGCTCCTCTCTGAATTTGCTGGCATTATTTGGTTAGAAAGAAAAATAAAATGTGGGGATGAAGTATTACAGCACAAGTGAGTTCACGGAGCAATAATTAATTAAGGAGTCCCACAAATCCCGAAGTGATAAGGCTGATAATACTCACAATAAAACCCGTGGTTAGTGACGAGGACATCCAAGGAGCAACAAGTTTCTATATAATTGGTAGTTCAATTGATATAGAAGACTCCAACTAATGGATAGACATCTCAGATATTTGTAGCTGTTGAGTTTAAGAGTTTGACGAGATTACAATCTCTTAATTCATTCTTATTTTTGTAACCATCACATCTGTAGCAGAATATAAATATATGACTGTGGCTGTAACACGATTATCTTTGAAGCAATAATAATAAAACTATTTTTCCCTACAGTTCTGTTTTTCTTCTTGAAGATCAATAAACTATTAGACATGCAAGTTGATTCTTTTATAAGATGAAATAAGAAAAAAAATAAAAGGTTATTCAAAACAAACAAAATATCACACACAAATATATACTTTTTTCTCTTTCCATGACATGTGTAAAATACCTACAAGTATAAGAATATAATGCAAAGCAATATATATATGTGTGTGTGGGATTAATACATATCCCGCCCCAGTGGTTGGGTCCCGCTCCTCGTGTGAGACTCCTGTCCCCACTTGTGGGGACATGGGGCAACTAACGTGGAGACATTACTTGGACGATCCAGGTGATGCTTAAGTACAAAATAACGCTGTCTCCTATCAGCTATAGCTTTTGAAAGAATTGATAAGCTCCTTAAGTGGTATATATCAGAGCCGATCAGGGTTCGAGCCTCATAAGGAGGAAGGGGATTAATATATATCCCGCCTGAGTTGATGGATCCCACTCCCGTGTGTGAGAATCCTGGCCCCACTTTTAGGGACATGGGACAATTAATTAACATGGAGACGTTACCTGGATGGTTCGGACGGTGCTTAAGTATAAAGTAGCGCTATCTCCCATCAGCTATAGATTTTGGAAGAATTGGTAAGCGTCTTATATTTATTTATATATATATATATATATACACACACACTTATGTATGTATGTAGGTCCATTGTATGCATCTCATGTATGTGTCTCGTGGAAAGATAAAGAAAATATATGAAAATTTAAATAACATAACCGATGGAACTGAATTTAATTATACTGTATTAAATGTGTTAGAATAGTTGATTATTAATAGAGAAATACCTAACAGTTACAATGACATGATACTAAAAATTAGGAGTGTTCAAAATTGGTGTAACCCAATTAATTCAACCAATCCAATTCATTTAACCCACATTTTTTATAATTATAATGGGTTATTATAACCCATTTTAACATTTTAAAAATATATACATGGGTTATGAATTATTATAAAACCTAACCAATTAACCCATTTTTAATCAATTTTTCTACCTCTCTTACATTACTTTTTTCAGTGGTAGCTTATGTGCATTTTCATATTGCTCGTGTCAATTCTTTTTCGATCCACTTATTAATTAGTCATTAGAAATATATTTTTTATTTTTTATTATTTCATATTTGAATGACTTGTGCAAAAGTATACACGCAAATATAGTTCTTCAAAATTATTTTCTAGCTTAATTATTTGAATGAAATTGGTCATGATTTGGTGCTATTATTGTTAATATGTTTAAAAGACATAATATAAAAACATAAAATGTAAAGAACAATTTTGATAAAAAATAAAATTAATGGTATTATTGAGTCAAATAAAAACAAAATAAAACGTTTTATATGCTGGAGTGACTATGAGTGATAAAATTTTGACTTATTGAGTCCTAAAATTTTTGTCTAAAGATTGAACAAAACAGACTGAAAATCAAGGCAAAAAATATGATTGTTTTGATTTATGATTATTTTGTTCCAATTCTGGATTTTTTTTAATCACTATCTTGAAATTAACACAATCAAATTATGAACAGAACATGAAAATTGGATGTGCACTGCATGTGGATACAATGGACTATGTTTTACTGTTTCATATTTTTCATATTAACTAGTCATTAGAAATATTTCGACAGATAAAAAATATAATAATAATAAAAATAAAATAAAAAAGGTAATTTGTACTTCGGATCCTCGTGTATTAGATTGGTCCTATCTTTTGGTCCTATTGTTGCAGGTTGAACTCGATTAATTTGGTTGAATTATTCAGTTTAATAATTTGTATCAACAATCCTATTTTTCTAAAAAAAAAATCCAATAATTTTTTTTTTTTAAAACTTCTCCATTTATTTGACTTACAAAAGCCCAATCAAATAGATTATAAATACACTCCTAGCATCCAGTTATATAGAATATATATGTGTTCAATATTTAAAATAATCGTAATTAACTTATAAATATACTGATAATTATAATTATATTGTAATAGCTTGTCGTTTTTATCTGTATGAAAGAGAGTATATTATAACATCTAAATCGAAATTGAAAACCGAACTTAATAGACTTTGATCTATTTAATTTAATTATTTCGATTCGTTCGATTTTGAACCGAAATAGAAAATTGGTTTAATCGATTTAATTTAATTTTTAAAATTAAAAAATCGAAGAAATCGAACCGACCAAAATTTTTAAAACTCAACATTTTGCTTATATTTTTATACAATATTACTCTGTTAATAACCAATAGTTACTAGCTATTATGGAATACTAATTATTATTATATAATTAATAACTATCGAATTTTAGGATTTTATGTGCTAATATGATATTTTATATTTTCTCTTTTAATACATTAAATTTATTGCCTGAATTTTTTTTATTGAAAACTTATTAATTTTATTGATTTTTGTATGAAATTTATATGTAATTTTAAATTTTATGGCATTATAATTTTATATGCATACGGTATTTAAAAAATATTTATAAAAATAAAATTAATGTTTTATATTTAAAATTACATAAATATAAATAATTTATAATTTATATGTTTACAATATAATATAAAAAATTAACATAACTCATATAATCCACATAAATCAACCAAACCAACATAAAAAAATATTAAGTCATAATTCAGCTGGTTTGGGTTGGAATCAATCCATTTAAGAATTTAGATAGGTTGAAAGAAAAATCAGTTATAACTCATCCAATCCACATTTGAACATCCCTACTAAAAATATCTAAATAGAAGTAACTCAAGCTATATCGGAGTTTGCGGTTACATCCATAGCTCGGTTTTGAACCACTATTAGAACAAAAATTTTTATATAAACACAATTTTAATTCAATAATCCATCCCACGTAACAAATTTTAACTTTTTATATGATAAAAGAATCATTAATTAACATTGATACTATAAAATATTCATTATAATTTTTTAAAATATTCTTTTACTAATTCACTATAATTATATAGTTTCATACCATTAATTAATTTTTTATCGTATACAAGATGGTAAAATAGAAAAATAAGTAATTAATATTTTTTAAAATTTAAAAATTATCACTCTAAGGAAAACAAAAATACTTTAAAAATTGTTGCTATAAGTGGAACGAAATAGAATAAATATATGCAATTTGATTACTATAAAAGCTTGGTGTCCAAATAGAAATTAACTGCTCACATATGTGAACAGTTTAAAATTCCTAGTGATAAGAGAATTAAATGAAAAAAGTGATGAAATTGACAAATTGTACATACAGAAGAAAAAAAAAAGCTAAAAATGTTAAGTTAATTTAAGACGGCAAGGAGTGGCCAAGTTTGGAACGTATTTCGTACGTTGAAAATAAGATAAGATACTGAGGAAGAAAGCGAAAACATAATATGCATAGAAAACACCCAGATTAGATATGTCTGAGGTCAGTCCTCTAGATATGACAACGACCAATGTATCTTGTAAAAAATTCAAAGACTGTTTGTTCCTAATTTTTTTAATCTTCTCTCAGGATAGTACTCTTTTTTATAAATTAATGATAATTTGGGGTAATTTTATGAGATGAGTTTGTTTGAATCTTTGGAAGAATTAATTAAGGTGTTGTATATTTAATAAAGTTTGAATTACACGTAAGATATAGGTCAATAATCTTCGCTAATTTTTCGTTAATTGTTCCCAATATAATGTTGGGAAACCAGAAAATTAATTTAAAAACAAATTAAACATAGATTAATTATGAAAATAATTTGTATTTTAAGCTGTTAAAAATGTTACTGCTTTTTAATTGACCATTATTAAAAAAAAATGATCGTTTGAAATTTTTTATAACCTTTTGTTATTTAAAATTTATTGGTTTGACTAATACAAATTCATTCTGAGCAAGGCCATAAACGAGCAAAACGCTTGCTTTCAGATATTATAGTTAAAAACAATTAAAATATAGACAATTCATCCCCCAAGGATGGAAATTATGGAATTTTTTTAATATTAGTGTATTTTAAAAAAATAATTTGAAAATTGGAGTATAGCCCCAAACTATTTGGAAAAATGGCTTGTTTTCCATTTCAACTACAATAATTAACAATTTTTTTAATTTAAATAAAGAAATAATCAATTAAAATTATGAAATAAAAGAGCATATTAAAAATCATTTATACTTTGAAAAAGAAAAAGAAATTAATTGGAGATAATGAAATCAAATGCAATATTGATATTTGATTAATAAACGCGATATTAGTATTTGATAAATATATAATTAAATATTCGATTAATAAATGCGATATTAATATTTAATAAGTGCATAATTAATTAATTTTAATTGGAGACTTACAAAGAAATTAACTAATATTGAATTTGGTTTCACTATTTTCAATTAATTTTTTTTTAATATAAACGACTTTTAATATTTTTTTTGATAAGCTGATGATTTTATTTATTAAGAGAACTGGAAACTACAAAACAGGACCCAGCAACAAAGAAGCAACACGATCAGCAGCAGCTCAAATGAGCTGCCACCACCCAAGATCAAATGACCTGCCACAACCCAAGAAGCCTTACAAACTACCCAGACTAGAGCAACACAGACCTCATAAACAGGCATAGCTCAAACTACCCAGAGCCTATACCAAACATAGCTCAAACTACCCAGAGCCTAACACCAAACATAGCTCAAAAACAGGCAACAAAATCCGCAGCTGAGAAAACCAAAGAAACCAAAATAAACCTCTTGATACGAACAGACAAATAATGTCGAAAGCATTGCTCGTCCACCTCAAGACAACAAAATAGCTGGCCGAAAGACAAAAATGAAGAATCAAGAAGGCAGGGAATCAACTCCAAACTGCAGAGACAGAAGGACTAGTCGCCAACAAAACTGGTAGCAACACCAGGCCAAAGCTGGTGGCAACAGATATGCTCAAAGTTGAGGCTCAAAAATGAAGCATGAAACCACCAAATAGCTTTCTAAAAATCCAAGAATGTCTGCAGATCCCCTTCACCCCAATGACATAAATAACCAAGCTTCCAAAGCCTCCAGCAAACCGCTACTCCCCAGGTAGTAGCCATAGCCATCAGACATCATCCATTTAGCGGAATAATAAAATGAAGATTTCAGACCGCCCATCTGCACAGTAGCTGCCCCAGACAGGTGTTTCTGAGGCATCTAAGGGGGTCACTGCCCATCAACCAATAAGCCCGTCAAAAATGGAACATCATATGATAATCAACTACCACTGCCCGAGCGTCATCCACCAAAATGTGAATAAAGCCAAGTGAGAAAGTTATAGCAGTTCGCGAAGAAGCACCAGGTGCTGAACGTCCTTAGTTGTAAGTATCCAAAGAAACTGGCATTAGGAGAACCAGATAGAGAGGGAGCAGCAGATGCCGACTTCCACATCAAGACCTGCTGTAAAAACTAAAGGGAAAGCAGAAACCCGTCTATCAAACAAGTTTACAGCCAAAACAGAATAACGCAAACAATCACAGGGTACAAGGCCCAAACAAACCACACAGAACTGCAGGGGAACAAAAGCAAGGACCAATGTGATCCTAGAGACAAGGACATGTCCGACGTTAATCAGTAGAACGAACAGAGAGTTAAGCTTAGAACGATACCACCCAGAAAAAAATGGAGACCAACAGAGAGTTAAGCTTTCCCAACTTTTTTTGACAATTGCCATTCTTCCCTCTCCTTTATCTCTGCTTCCATCAACTGCTCACGGAAGGCATCTCTACTTGACGGGTGAATAATACCCAGCTGATCAGCAACTTCAAGAATCATCTTACTGACTTCGCAAGTGGGGGAGTCGGAATCATCTTCGTCTTCTAAACTTAACCTGTGGTTCACGTTAATGATACATCCATCTGAAATCGAGTCATCCACAAGGTCCTCAGAGAGTCTATCAGAGTCTTGGATGCGAACTGGCGAAACTACCGTCCCACTACCTTTCCCGCCACGTTTCTTTTTCATAATTTTAGTTGATTATTTCTTTATTTAAATTGAAAAATATTAATTATTTTAGTTAAAAAATAAATTTTTTTATAATTATTATATTATATCCATTTTAAACATAAAATAAATAATTAAATATTATTAAAATAATAAAAATTATAGTTAATATTATAGTATTAAACTTTTAAATTAAGTTATGGAGAAATGTGGGATAAGAGAGGAAGAGTAAGAGAGTGGGATAAGAGAGAGAGTGAGAGAGTAGGTGAGAGAGAGAGAGAGTGGGATCCGGTCCATTTAAACCGGAAGGGTTAAAAAAATGGAAAAATACTCTATTTTTTTAAATAATTTTGAAAACATTTTAATTCTCAAATTATTTTTTTTTAAAATACATTAATATTAAAAAAATCCTTAAAATTATTCTATGTTTTATTAACTGATTTTAAAATGATCTGAATGAAATTCGAGGTTGAATGTTGTGTATAACTCTGAAATAAAATAAAAATCATATAATCACTGAAATATTTATATATATATATATATAAAGATAAAATATAATTGTAAAATAAAAATTATATTATCGCTGAAATATTTATATATATATAAAGATAAAATATAATTGAAAAAGAAAAAAAAAACTATTCTCCAACAAGACAAAATGCTTTCATTTTCCACACAATAAATAGAAGTATGCTTCTCACGGTATTCCTGTATTATATGGTCACGCAACTAATTAATGCTTTAAAGAATTTCATTTTTAGGTCCAAAACCAATCAACCAAATCAGGGGCGTAGCTACCCTTTCATGAGTGGGGTCAATTTAAAAAGTTTCTTAAAACACCATTAATCCTGTATTATATGGTCACACAACTAATTAATGCTTTAATAAATTTATTTTTTTTCAAAATTGATCCCACAAAAATTTTTAAATAACCCCATTAACAATTGATTCTATTAAAAAAAATGATCCCACTAATATATTTAAATATTTTCATTAAAAATTAAATTTATTAAAATATTTTAAAATTTTAAAATTATTATTAGTGTTTTACAACAATAATAATATAAATAAATGGGAGAATTGGTCAAGTTTACAGTTATATATATATATATATATATATATATAAAAGAAAAACAAATAGATGTGTAAGAGAAAGAAGTGAGGAACACGCCACACACAGACACACTTATAAGTTATTACTTAACATAAATATAAAAAAAATAAATAAATAAATATATGTGGTGGAAAAGCAAAAGATAACAAACAAAAAAGCAAATTTGCTTTTTTTCCGAAAGAGTCCAAATAAGAACATTGAATGCCATTGAAGTGTGGTGGAAGTCCACTTGAATATTCAAAAGGGACAACAAAATTTAATTGCAAGTTTTCTCTTCAATTTTATAAAGGTACACAATAATATAACATTTTTCTTTCTTTATTATAGTTTATTCTCAAATTTTAATGTGTGAAAACCCTAATTATTTACAATTCTTTGATATGCGAGAAATTAAAATTAAATATGCTTTATAAAAATCGATGGGTAATTGATTTTATTTTAGTATGATATTGTATAAATAGAAATTATATTCAATTTTAATTGAAGTTGGATTCAAAATTTTTCAATATACAAGATAGTGAGCATTGTAGTTAAAATTATCATTTTTATTTTTTGAAACAGTCATGAAATATTTTCACCGGTATAATTTTTTTCACTTGATAATCAACTTGAAACATATATTTCTGACATACTATCCAATGATGAGTTTTTGATGTTGGAAGGAATCAACAATCTTGCTCAATTGTTAGTTAAGGTAAGAAAAAATTTGGTATAATATTTAGTTTATTTGCTTATCAAATTAGCTCTGACATTACCAGTCGCTACAACAACTGTTGAAAGGGTATTTTCTACAATGAATATAGTGAAAATTCATCTGCAAAATCGGATGAGAGATCAATTATTAAATGATTTTTTAGTTATTTATATTGAAAATAATATATTTGAAAGTATTATTTATATTGAAAATAATATATTTGAAAGTATTGACAATGAAATAATTATTCAATACTTTTAAAATATGAAAACTCGTAAAAGACAACTGTAATATTATGAATATTATTATATATATTATCATCATATTAATATATTATTTTTTATTTTTCATGTGAATGAATTTTTTAATCAGCAACAATTTTTTACCCCACTGAATCCAATTACTGGCTACGCCCCTAAACCAAATTATTTCGATTAATTTGGTTCAATCATCTCTTTACTCAGTTCAATTCAATTCGGTTGAATAAATTAACCTAATTCAGTTTTTCGTTTATTAACCGAACTGGCGGATGCATCCCTCTTATTAAGCAAAGCAATTGGTGGTTGGACAGCTTATAGCAAACAAGGAAAGTTAAGTAAAATCGAAACAAAACTCAACTAACCCTACATATTGTCTTGTATATTTTTGATAGCTCCTTGCAATTTCATTTGGTTCAGGATTGACCATAGCCATTTTCAATTGCATAACAACTAACTGTTACATCAAAGCTTAAGGATGCCAATGTATAGGATTTACAACAAATTTCATGAAATGGACAGTATTGATATGAACACCATAGTACGAATCAGATCTCCGGTTCCGCACATAGTATGCATTTTTAGAGCCTGAGATGAATTTACTATATTAACATAAGTGGAAACAGCAGAGATAAACATTCATTGCATGGAAAGCTTTACTCAGAAAACAGTTCTAGCGGATGACACAAAACCTGGACTAGAAGAAATCATGTCTTGCATCAACTGTTCGCACATTTTCATTGGTGTTTTCTTGCAGGAACCACCACGGGCCATTTTTTGATAATAACCTGGGAGAAAATCGAAGTAAAGTTAGAGATTTCAAAGTAAGCACATGTATGAACATTCTCAAATTGCAACTGAGCGAAACATCGAAATGAAGAGACCGCCTTAATTTAAGATGACACTTCAGATCAGTGATTGATTTTGTCGTAAACCTAATTGGTTGCTTCGAATTAGGTCGATCAATAGTTCAAACCGCACTCAAAGGTAGGCCATTTTACCTCAAATATCCAGCTACTGTCCGCAAGCCCATGCAAAGAGTTAACCCAGACCAAACACCGGAAAGACCAAATTTTGAGGTCGCATACAGCATAAACGCTGACGAAATTGCCCCAACCGCCATCTATTATTTTATATGTTACATAGGTCAGAACAGATTAGAGAGAAAAGCAAATGTATCAAAATCATGAGCCATGACTACGGCATTATATGCAATGTGAGATGTTGATGAAAAGGCATGGAAGCTTACCGTAGACCAAGCAGCATATGAAAAATCTGATATACCATAATGAAGACCATCAAAAATATAAGCCAGAGCATTCAGTGGTTGACTTGCGCTAACAAACTGTGGTAATGGGAAAGAAGAATGAGAATTTATGTTAATATAAAACCAAGCTTACTTAAGAATAAAAAGAATAAAAGCTAAGAGATAAGAAAAGGTGAAAAAAGATACAAGTAACATACCAAAACCCCAGTTCTAACAATTGCAAGCACCTCAATGTCCTTGGTGAACAAAGATGCTAAGGAACCAAATGATAGACCCAATATGATGGCTAAGGACATCCCAGTAAATAATCCGTTCTATGGAAAATGGATAACAATGTACTTAGCTTTACGGCATAGAAGATAATATTCAAACATAGAGGAAAATATTTCAAGGAGGATTAGCAATGCAGCCAGGTGAAGAAAAATCACCTTTAAAGCACATAAAGTAATTTCTTTCACTGTGCTGTAGTCACCTTTTGCAGAAGAACTTGCAATGAGGGCCTGCAAATGTTTCTCCAATAGGTATATACAACCATGAGAACTAAAAATTAAAGAATAAGATCTGTGCAGAGAGGGAGAAATGAAAACCCCTTGAAACACTTCTGAATCAAAAGGATTCCATTCTCTTAAGTCAACAGGTGCAACTAAATATAGGTTGTTGGAAATTTGCTTGCAGTTCAGTCTTTTAAATAGAGGATCTAACTCTAAAGATACAGTTTGGTTCTTTGTGTCTCAGAGATCAACCACAATGATTTTGTATGATGATCAGGTGGTTGATCAATAACAGCCATAATGCGACTTGAACAGATTACGAAGGGTTTCAGACGTTGAAAGAGTTTGAATCAGAAATGCAGATTAGTTACCTGACTGGCTGCGGCTTGAGCATCAACAAGGAGTGAAACAGATAACCACACTTGCAAACATATTTGATGAGCTGCCATAGCTATTGCACCCTGCCGAGCAGCCATAGATGTACTCAAGGTTATGGTCATGACAGCAGCTAGAGTTCTCCCAAGAAGGAAACCACCTACAAATACTTTACCATTGAGAAATTCCTTTTGCAGAAGCAAACTAAATAAAAATATATACCCTCAATTTTTAGGGAAACAAAGATACCAAATGCATGGAAAAAAAATGACACCGAGAGTAAACAACTATGAAGCTTTCCTAAGTACAAAACCATATGTAGTAGCTGTCCGAAGTACAAAACAGTATGGAGTATCAAAGTGCGTTCTAACAACTTGAAGTGAATAAGAGCAAATAATCAACAACAGGGCACTTTCATCTGCATCACTAACATATCCATGTTCATTGAAGAAAAAAAAAATGAACAAAATTTGAAATATTTGTAATCCTAAATTTCAGAGAATCTATTTGGTTGGAGATTCAGCTATAGAAAAGAACATAACCAAACATATGCATGGCAGTTGAAAGCAACCATTGGGTGCTTCTTCCTAGATTTTGTTAAATAATTTAGTTGTGAACTCACAATCTTTGCATAGAGAATTAGCTCTAAAGAGACAATGAACCCTATTGTTGGACATTGCAATTATCAAAATTACATTATTGAACATAATATAATCTTTTAATTTATAGAAATTTCCCAAGTATCTTAAATTTTGTAGCACCTAGCTTGATCAGAAAGAAACAGAACACCGTGAAGAGATTCTTAATAAGATTGGGAACTTCCCACATGAAACCACTATCATTAACTATTAACTGTCAACCAACAGAAATAATTCCTTTGCCGTGTATACTGTTATTTATATAGAGTGGCTTACTACTTTAACACAAGGGTGGAGGCAATTGAACTATCTCAAGAATTTCTCTAAATAATCTGCTGCAATATTGTGAACCCAGAACTGGAATACATGTTGCATATAGTCTGACAAAAAGAGGAATTTCCACCAAACAACCAAAATAACTCATATTTTAAATGAAGTTTGATTCTTTACTCACCAGATCTTAAATAGCCACCAAAATGCAAATCTTTTACAGTGGGAAGTGCTAACACTGTCCTCTTGTTCAGATACCAAATCATCAAAAAGCAAACAATGTATCTGTTAAATTTGAAATACAGAAGTTACTGGGGATGCTCATTGCATTAAAACTGCAGGAAAAAAAAGGTAAAAAAATAAAATGAAAAAAAAAAAAAACAGTGGAAGGACATACTGAGACACAACAGTAGAAATGGCAGCACCATTTACACCGAGGTGAAAACAATGCATTAGTATAGGAAATAAGAAGACAGCAGACAAATTTCCCAGTCCTGCAAATCCATTTACCAGTATTTTGTTATAGTAAAAAAAATTATTATACATAAATGGAAATCTACTTGAAGCATAAATAGTGTTAGGGGCTGTTTTATAATATATCCATCAAATAGTTTCTCAAGTATATGTTGAGTTTGGTCTGAATCAATAATTACTTATTTTTACTAGTAACAAATGAGGAAAAACAGGTTATTTGGATCAAATGTATTATTTTATTGAACTTTTGCGACATAATGCAACTCTTTGTTCTCACACATAAGGCACTTGTCAACTTTGGTCCCTTATAAAAGTGTACAACTACCTGAGCCATCAAACTCTGAAATCACTCTAGAAAAAAAAAAAAAAAAAAAAAAAACAGAAAGCCCTTAACAGTTTTGATTGACGTCAATCACTATGAAATTCTTGAACAATTTTCTGAGAAGAAAATCTTAACTTACCCAAAAACCTTCAGAGACTATTGTTTGATTTCTCAATAATCCACGAAAATATGATAGGATGAAAGAAAAGGATTCATAAACTAACACTTGTGTGTTTGGAATCCAGACTTGTATTTAGTGAGTTGGAGAAACTGAATTTCAAACTTGAAAGAAATCATTATCCAATATTCTTTCTCATCATACCAAGAGATTTAGATCATACATCTCACATGTCCTCCATCCTGTTGCCTTCTGCTCTAGCTACCATTCCTGCATGCAGACCATTATTGCATGGGGGGGCATTTTCTGTCTACATCTTATATTTCCTCATCGTACATCGAGTTTTTTCCCTATATGGTCTAAACAATATTACTTTTGTTGGTCAATCATGTGGTTTTCATGCTCATACAAATCAATTTAATAAGACTTTCATGACAAATCCACATGTGAGTAATACTTGCCTAGACATAAGACAGGAGTCTTTGTATCCTTGAATCCGCGGAATATGCCTTGAATGGCCAGATAAAGAACGACTGCAGGAGCACCAATTGCTCTGAGCTTGAGAAATCTTTCAGCTGGAATGTGCATGGGTGAAGCCTGATCATAAAAAAAAAAGAGTTTTATAGGAAATCTGCCCAGCAATTGGTGACAGTGGAAATAGAAAAATGCATCATATACTGGAAGAAAAAGAGCAAAGATGAGATGTGAAACATCACATAATTGGCTTGTGCTCCATAAAATAGTACTCACACCAACTGCAAGCATAATCAACTTGAATCGACAGACAAAAAATGACTGGAAACAGTAACTTATGTATTACCAACTGCATATTACTTACATATGATATCCCCATTGCATTAAGAAATAGTCCAGATCCAAAAAACATTGCTAAAGCCTCAAATACACCAATTCCAATTGCTAAAAGCAAGGCTGTAGAGACCGAAGGAAGTGGCTTTCTTTCAGACATTTTGTCATTGACATAACCACCATCTGTACATCAAACAACTTCAAATTTAAACTAAAATGTCAAATTATCTAATCATGCAATATGATCATGATTTCAGTAAAAAGGAAAATTACATTTACCTGAATTTGAATCATTATAATTCCTTGAAATATCATCAGCCACAAATGAAGTTGCAACACTAAGGAGAGGTATATTAAAAACCTTTGAAATGATGTTGAATATTGACATGGAAACACCAGCTGATGCCAACTCCAGAGGTCCTTTTTAAAGAGGTTTAAGAGCATAGTACACTTCAGGTTTTTCCCATATATTGTGTGTATCTAAAAACAGGAAAAATAACATGAATGTGCCAACAGATGTCCCAAGGAATACCTATTTCTTTAACAGCCCTCAGTAAAGGGAAAAAGACAGAAGTAATTGCAATTAGTCAGAAGAGTTCCATCTGAAGCAACATTTTTGATATGTCAAGGACATGTGATTTCCAAGAAGGTGATATTAGGAAAATATTGATAGTTTGGATATTAGGAAAATATTGATAGTTTGACAATTTACTTTGGATAATTTCTCTCAGCCAAGAGCATTATTTTGCAAACAGCTTCACTGAGAGTTAGTGAATCTCATTTTTACTAGAATTCATACATATGGTACATAAAAGCTAACAGAAAAGACAAGTAGCAGGCCTGCATACATAAATATATACAGATATATAACTTTTCACATTTGACAAAATAAAACAACAACAATAAGACTAGTGAGCTGATGCTCCTGCTACCAAATAAAGAAATGCAAGCCATATTAGATATCGCAGATTACAACTAAAATGTATTGTGATTAATAAACATTCCGAGAAAAGAAAGACCACAAGGTTATTAAATACTTTAAGAGAAGAAAAAGTGAAGTTAACCATCAAACGAGAAAAAAAACTTACCCAATCTACCCACATAAGCTGTTTCCATGAGCTGTGCTAATGGCTCAATTGCCTGCCCAGCAATCGCCGGAATGGAAAGCATCACAAGCTCCATTTGAACACTTTGATGGTGAGACTGACTGGTTTCTGGAGGCCCGGTTGAGTCACTGAGAGACAACCCAGGAATGCAGTGAGTAAGAAGATATCAGATTATATCACCAGAGAAGCACAAGCACGCACATGTAGGAGTTCACCAAAAAGACAGCCAAATAAAATTAAATCTAATAAATGGAAGTGAAGTGCTAAAATTTATTCGGTTAAGATGTACTTTAACGGAAAAAGCATCAACTCAGACAGATGAAGGCCAAGGGGATGAATTGTGGATCATCTTACTAAATTCCCCTGCTTAGTGAATTTCCGTTGTTTGAAACTGGCAGCTCCTCCAGGCTCGGCAGAGTTTCTTCATAATCTGAAGTTCGTTGTTCACTGATTGACCCACAACATTTGATGGCATTGTTGTAACTCAGTCCTGTCTTATTTCTCACAAGGAAATAATGACCAGAGGAAGATTTCATTACACCTTCAGATGCAGTATATTTGCACGGTTTATTGAGATATCTTCCCTGGCATTTTCTCCCAGTGACCCCATAAAACTGCGCACCAGTCAATTGAGTGACCTTCATATTTTCCAACGAGAAGATTGGCCTGTAAATCCATATAAAGTACAACAAATCAATCAGAAATCTCTGTAAATTGATAGAGGGAAACAAATCACTAATGTATCCATCTCAATTTCATCTTGCATGCTATCTTAGTGGATTCAAAATGTTCTCTTTCCATAGTTAAGTGAACATTAACCAGAAATCTGAAGACTTTACACTTAAATTACTTTAGAATAAGCTAAACTATTAGCTTATTTATTATAAGGTAATCTATAATGCTGAAGAACCACTAAACTAACTGTGTTAGAGTGAATGTGTCAAGCTAAAAGAACCAAATTGGCAATACGGATTCTTATCCAATTATTTCCTTCTATCTCAGTTTCTGGGCGACCTAGCAGATTATTAATGATGATATGAGAAATCCAGAGAAAGCGGTAAAAACTCAAATACAGTTCTACCTGTTTATCTAAGAAAACAACAACATAATCAAAAGGTAAGGTAAGAAATTCATTGCATTTGATATCAAAGATGGTATCTTTCACCCATGACAAGAAAACCAAACCAAAAAAATCCTTTTTGATTGCTTTGATGATGTAAGAAACAAAATTGAACAAGTTGAAGAAGATGGGTTTGGTTCAAATTCAGAATTGAAACAATGTGAAGCAAAAGCTGAGACATACCTCCCAAAAGGGTGGAGAAAGAAGACCAAACAGGAGCAATTCAAATTGAGAGACCGAGAGCTAAGTAATCAAAACTCCATATATATAAATAAGTACAGAGAAATGATAACAGTAAAAAATGAGGTGAATTCCTTGTATTGAATGTTATTAGAAAAGTGGGGCAGATAAGCAACTAACTGAATAATGGCAGGACACGTATTTGTTGGTTATTCACGTCACGCCCATGCCACCAGCCCCCCAGAGTTCTTTGCCGCCATGGGACCCAAAAAAAAAAACTGAGAGAGAGAAATACGAAGAGGGTATTGTGCGGTTCATTCTTCACCGTTGATCCGCTCTGGATAGCATAATTGATTTTTGAGAATGCTAGACCCGTTTTCTCCATTCAGTAAATACACTTCTGCTTGTGTTCCACTCCTACCAATTGTAACTTAAAAAAGATAAAGCTGAATTTATAAATTTCTCCTTTGTTTAATGGTAGTTGAGTAATTGATTTACTCGGTTTATTTTATAAAAAAATCAGATTAATTGAAAGTATGATAAAATAACTAGTTACTCGTATAACGTAAAATAATTACTTCCAATTTGAAATTAAATAAAATTAATTCTAAATTTACTACATATATATTTGCTAAATTATAAATCAATTGCTCTTTTTATTTTAAACATATCTTTTTATCTAAATCTAGCTTTAAAAAAAGTGCATGTATCTTATAAGAAAAATTAAGCATTAAATTCGACCAGTAATCTTGATGGATGGATCAAAAATTAATTTTTTCAAAAAAAATATTTTTAGTTTTTCAATTATGATGACCTTTTTTATTTTTATTTTTTGAAAAAATTTCAGTTTTACCTTATATGCATTTTTATTATTGAATAGAGAGAAATTAATGGGGAGAGATGAATGGTGTTTGCTGATAACAAGAAAAAGCGATTTCAAGAATAAATTTATAAGTTATATATTGTATATCCCCAGTAAGTATCGGATCAAGGAAAATACTATATTTTTAAATATTTATATTAATAAAAAATTAATTTCAAGTGAATTTCATAATGAATTTTTATATCAAGTTAATTTAGATTTCTAGATGGAGTATTAATTTTAGGATAGTTACAAATAGATTCCTAAAATTTTTAAAAAAAGGACAATTTAGTTTTTAAAATTTTATTTGGTATAATATTACATTTAATAATTCAAAAGTAAAGTAATTTTACTCATAAAATGAGGGTTGACACTTGAAAATTTGACACGTATTATTCAAAAATTGAATCAATTTTTTTAACGATCAAATTGCTTCGATTTTAAAATTTCAAAAATAATATTACACTAAATAAAATTTTAAAAATTATATTATTCTTTTACCAAATATTAGCTATCAAATTGCACATTGCGATTTTTGGTACAACTGCAGTAGGTTCCCAGTTTAAATAGACAGTCCAATGTTTTTAGTACTTATGTTGGGTCGGGCCAGGCGATTTTTGTTTTTTGTGATTGTTTTTTTCCTTCAACAGAGCCAGGTGAATTCCACCGGTGGATAAGTTATATAGACTTTAACATAATTTTGAGCTTCATACTTTTGAAAACAGCCCTGTATAACACTTGGTAAATTAAGTTGACCATTGCGAGTCAAGCCACATTATTTTTAATTACCGTCGGTTCCTGAAAAACTCATGACTCAAATAATTGCATAATTCATAAATAAATAATCATATTTTTTTTTCAAATTAATAGGGTGTGGGCTATGTATATATTGCTATTATATATGAATATTCATAATTGATAATATCCATTTTGTCATATTTGGGTTCAATTCAATAATCACAGTTAGTCTCAGATTCCAGTGCTATCAGTCCATTAGCTACTTACATTGATATTTGTCATGGCAGTTTGATCGGACCTACTGGCAGATTTAATTGTGCCACTCCATCTGTCATATTATATGTGCTGTTTCTTGCAAACTGTCATATTGGATGTCTATTCTAATCTTATAGGTCATGATCACCTAAAAACTATATATAGAAATAGATATTTCAAGAATAAAGTATTGCTCACACTGCTATTATCTTAATACATTTTCTCTCTTCACATCCTCTAACTTAAATATCGAAGTGTTAATCCCCTACATACCAGGAATTAGTTCTTATCTATTTTGTAGATTGACTCGCTACATCCAGCAGATCGGCTCAGCTGATTTTCTGTCCCATCTTCCTCTCCTAACAGGTTTTAACAATTTAGAACTTAATAACCACGACGACCTACAAATAACCATGAATGGGCTGCAAAATTAATAAAAAGCAAGGATTTATGGATATGGAAGGGAGAGACATGAGACTTTGTAGATATGCATTTCTCCCAATAGTTTTGGTGATGTAGACAAGAAAACCTTTAAAGTTCATAACAAAATATTTCTCCAGCCACACAATTTCTACATGGATTTTTATCTCCAAATAACAAAATTTTGAAAACTAATTTCTAAATTAAAAAAAAAGTCAATTAGGTGATACTAAAAATTTTATGATATTTACATTATAAAAATATTATAAAATTTACAAATAATATAAATAAATTACATGCAAATTATACAGATAGCATATAACATATTGAAACATAAATGAATTAAAATTATATTTTTATAAAAATTTAAATCCAATTATGAGTGGAATAAAAATTTGCCAGATGTTAAGAGGTAATAAGGAAATGAATATATGGATATGGAAATGTTGAGGTTGTGTTTTAGAATCTCGTGAACCCAATGCTCGGAATCACAATCACGCCAACCACCATGATTGTGACTTGAGTCCATCAATTTTGCTAAATAATTGATATTTCTTTCAAGGGAATATGGACCATCTTATACACGTGACAATATTTCAAATAATTGCAAAAAATTAGTGATATGTTAAATATTGGATCTTGATATATTGGGTTATAAACACGTTAGATTATAAATGAGTTAAAATTTTATAGATTATAAACGAATCGAGTCGAGTTGGTTTATGAGAAACTGAGTCATTGCTAAACAAGTTGTAAACAAATCAATTAAAAGCAGATCGTGTTATAATAAACAAGTCAAAATTCATGATATTGTGTTTCTGTATCTTAAAAAAATTTTCATTATAAATAAAAATTATGCATGTATAATCTATAAAATGACTTATATTTATATTATATAAAAGAATAATTAAATTACAAATAATATAAACATACTATAAATGATTTATAAATAAATTATATAAATTATATAATGAATCGGGTCATAAATAAATTATTGAAATAAATGATTAAATAGAATTTGGAAGCATGGGAAGACCCATTATAGGTAGAGCAGAGCTCTCGTAATTGAACATGAAAACGTGTGGCCAAGTACCATTATGGGCCAAGTACGTGTTATTTAAAATAGCGAGCCACTACGGTCCTCCCCGGGAGCACGGCAGAATTGGAGGTAACCCGGTAAAAATGCTACCGGATAATGGATTTATTTTTTTCATTTTTGTTTTATTTTTTCTTTTTAGCACAAGGACGATAGATGTTTATTAACACCTTTTTAATGTGTTGATTTGTACAGAGGATAGAAGGTATGCCTTAAAACAGTGATAAAACTAAAATTTATAATTAAATGAGATAAAAATATAAGTAATGCTTAAATTTAAAAAATAAATTGAGTAAAATATATCAAAATAAAGTTTTGAAAGAATAAAACTGTCTATTTAACACACATATATTACTATTAAAAAAATACAAAATAGTGAGGATTGATATTTTTCGTTGCTAAATACGTTTATTGATAATTTAACCATGACAATCTTTTTGAAATAAAAGTCGTTATAGTGAAATTTAATGAGAACAATAAGTCGTTGCCAAATTTTAATGAGGATTAGAAGTTATCGCTAAATATTCATCGCCATATTGCTGCAACAATATTTATGCAAAATTTTGCAATAATAATATTTTTATCGCAATATTGGTACGATATATATATATATATATATATATATATATATATAATTTTCAATTGCCTCCCTTCCTTATATATATATATATATATATATATATATCGTTATAGTGAAATTTAATAAGAACAACAAGTCGTTGCTAAATTTTAGTGAGGATTAGAAGTTGTCGCTAAATATTTATCGTCATATTACTGCAACAATATTTACGCAAAATTTTGCAATAATAATATTTTTATCACAATATTGGTACGATATATATATATATATATATATATATATATATATATATATATATATATATATATATATATATAATTTTCAATTGCCTCCCTTCCTACTTACCTGGCTGCACCATTGCCTTAGAACATACCATTTTTACACTTTAATATATAAAATTTATTACTTTATAATTTATTCCATTTAAGTTTCAATTTATTAGAGTTTGGACTAATTTGGAATGTTAGTTACAAATTGTTGTCAATTTACTCCATTTTATCAAAATTATTATTATTATTTCATCTTTTTTCCTTTTTTTTTAACATCAACTCTATGATTAATATAAATTCTATAACATTAAAATATAAATTTATGGTAGATAAAAATTTGTTGGAGAAAATATATCTAATTAGAGCAGAAATAAGATTTGAGGCTAATAGAATATCATTAAAATTAAAGACCAAATTAATAATTTGGAATGTTAGTTGCAAATTGTTGTCAATTTACTCCATTTTGTCAAAAATATTATTATTTTTTAATCTTTTTTCCTTTTTTTACCGTCAACTCTAGGATTAATATAAATTCTATAACATTAAAATATAATTTTATGGTAGATAAAAATTTGTTGGAGAAAATATATCTAATTAGAGCAGAAATAAGTTTTGAGGCAAATCGAATATCATTAAAATTAAAGACCAAATTAATAATTTTTTGGTATAAAAATTCATTCATATGTTTTTACACTTGTGGCTTTCTAAAATAGCTCCATCCATTATTACATTAATTTATTTAATATTAATATTTATAGTATTAAATTGTATTATTATATTCAATATAAAACTCTGCATTTGCACGTAATATTAAGTAATTTTTCATACTTTGGATAAACATCTAACCAACATAAAAGATGTACCTAAATTATATATTTCAAAAATATTAATTTTTTTTTTTACATGAGTCCAATAGCTTCCCTCCCACTTTTCAGTCTATTTTCCTTGCACGTCCTCCCGGTAACCCATCACAAATTGAAGGCACAGATCATCTTCCTTTCAGTCCATGGGTAGCTGAGACCACCCAATGCTTTTTCTTTTAAGAGAATGTGGGCCCATCTTAAACATGTGACAATCATCAAAATTTAATTATTAATGCAACGGTCCTACCTACCCATTAGCGGTCTCTTGCAAATTCTTCAGCCATTTGAAATCCCAACAGCTGGGAGAGTTTGTTTTTCTTTCGTCAAGTGGAGCAGATGGAGAAATGATGTAATGTGATAATTCCATAAAACAAATAGGCCTCACGCTTGACTAAGGTAACTTCAAAATGTGCCCAATCAATCATACATAAACATTGATTTTAATGTATACAAAAATATAATGAATAGATCATTAAAGCCAAAATATATATATAATATGTCAAAGAAAAATTAATCAAATATCAAGTTAATCTAATTTATTGTTAAAAATTATATAAGTAGACCATAAAACTTTAAAATAGTCTAATACAAAATAACAGAAAATAATATTTATATAAAATCTTGAAAAGTTTAAGTATTTTTGAACGGGCTGGGCCAGGATAAAAAGACTGACCCAAGCTCGGCCCTGTAAAATTCAGGTTCCTCTCACATATGGACCGGGCTTATTTTCTAGAAAAATATCATTGTTCAAAGCACGCAATAATTTTCTTGATTTTTTTTGAAAATTGAAAGTCAAGCAGCCACATTTTTTTTATAAAAAATAAAAAAAAAGATTATATTTATTTTAGTTAATTTTATAAAATAGAAAATAAAAAATAAATATTTCTGTTTTCTAAAATAAACAAGATATAGGAGAACTAATAAAAAATATTTTCTGAATTATTTTAATATATATATGTGTGTATATATATAAAGAAAATAAATATTACAAATTTTTAAAAAATAGAATACAGAAATAATATTGTTTTCTATAAATAAATAATAAATGCACCATGAAACTCTTCTCAATAGGTTGAAAAACAACTTAAATAAATGCAATTATTCCTTACAAAAAAAAAAAACTTGCAAAGATACTAACAAATTGCGTGAAACTTTTAACTTACAATAACTTGTTAACAACTGACTAGAAATCACGATAAGAAAAAAAAAATGAAAAGGAAAGAGAACATAGCAATATGATTTGATACGTTGGATGTATTGAATGTATTAAATATAGACATTTAAATAAAAAATAAAAATTACTATTTTTTATTCAATAGTCCATATTTGCTGACATACAATACATCTAATGTACCAAATACGTACTTAAAAATAACCCCAGATTCAATGAGACACCTTCAACAATAACACCAGATTCAACAAGACACCTTCAATGATTGGCAAAGTAACTAATTAGTGGCTTCGGCTTTCTCCCTTAGAAGAAACTTTTGGACCTTTCCATTGAAATTTACAGGAATTTCTCCAAAAACAACAGCCTTAGGGACCATATGGTTAGGCAATTGAGCACGACAAAATTCAATGATCTCGTTAACATTAGCATCGAACCCATATTTTAATTTCACAAATGCAAGTGGCACTTCCTTCAAAACATCATCAACTTTTCCAACAACTGCAGCTTCTAACACCTTTGGATGACTTAACAATACAATTTCCACTTCCAATGTACTAATTGTCTCTCCTTCATCACTAATTATGATATCATTGGCTCTATCCTTCAATTGTATGCTACCATTTTCAAGCTTAATTCCGATATCTCTAGTACGATACCATCCATCACTGAATGCCAATTCTGTAGCTTTTGAATTTTTAAAATAACCTGACATCAAAATATTGCTCCTAAGCATTATTTCTCCCAAGGTTTTCCCATCTTTCGGTACACTTTTCATAGTATCAGGGTCTTTCACATCGATCCTTTCAATAAAATTACTATGTAACACTTTGTCATAGCTCTCTTGCTGATCATCAAATTCAATATTCCATGGCTTAACAATGATTGGACCAAGAGTTTCTGTCATGCCATAACAATCAAAAATGCAAAACCCTAATTCCTGAACCTTCACAACAATTTTAGAATCTAAAAATCCACCTGCTACAATAACATTAACCTTCCATTGCTGCCTCTGCTCCTCATTAGCACTAGAAAGAATGTTCAAAATAGAAGGCGGACCGCATAAATGAGTTACCTTATGAAGTGAAATTGAATTGAAAATTACCTTAGAAGACACATTTCTAAGGCAAACATTAGTACCACCAAGAGCAGCCATTGTCCAAATCAAACACCAACCGTTGCAACGAAACATGTCTACTGTCCACAATATTTCAAATAATTGCTAAAAATTAGTGATATGTTGAATATTGGATCTTGATATATTGGGTTATAAACATGTTAGATTATAAACGAGTTAAAATTTTATAGATTATAAACGAATTGAGTCGAGTTGGTTCATGAGAAACTGAGTCATTATTAAACAAGTTGTAAATAAATCTATTAAAAGCAGATCGTGTAATAATAAACGAGTCAAAAATCATGATATTGTGTTTCTGTATCTTAAAATGTATGTATTATAAATAAAAATTATGCATGTATAATCTATGAAATCAATTATATTTATATTATATAAAAGAATAGTTAAATTATAAATAATATAAACATTCTGTAAATCTTATAAATAAATTATACAAAGTATATAATAGATCGGATCGTAAATAAATTATTCGAATAAATGATTGAATAGAATTGGGAAGCATGGGAACCTGATGACACGTTATAGGCAGAGCAGAGCTCTTGTAATTAAACATGAACACGTGTGGCCAACTACCATGATGGGCCAAATAAGTGGTTATTTAAAATAGAGAACCACT
This sequence comes from Excoecaria agallocha, assembly GCA_037975025.1. Lineage (NCBI taxonomy): Eukaryota > Viridiplantae > Streptophyta > Magnoliopsida > Malpighiales > Euphorbiaceae > Excoecaria > Excoecaria agallocha. The sequence continues at coordinate 35,092,849 of CM075811.1, forward strand.
ACGGTCAACGCCGGGAGCACGGCAGAATTGGAGGTAACCCGGTAAAAATGTTACCGGATAATGGATTTATTTTTTTCATTTTTGTTTTATTTTTTTCTTTTTAGCACAAGGACTATAGATGTTTATTAACACCTTTTTAATGTGTTAAGGTGGGTATAAGGTATGCCTTAAAACTGTGGTAAGGTTAGAATTTATAATTGAGGTAAAAATATAAGTAATGTTTAAATTTAAAAAATAAATTGAGCAAAATATGTCAAAATAAAATTTTAAAAGAATAAAATCGTCTATTTAATACACATATATCACTACTAAAAAAATACAAAATAATAACGATTGATATTCTTTCGTTGCTAAATAAATTTAGTGAACACTTAATCATGCCAATATTTTTAAATAAAAGTTGTTGTAGCAGAATTTAATTAGAAAAATAAGTTGTTGCCAAATTTTAGCAAGGATTAGAAGTTGTTGCTAAATATTTATCGTCATTTTGCTACAACAACGTAAAATTTTGCGACAATAATATTTTTATCTCGATATTGCCATGACAACAATATATATATATAATAAAAAATTTTCAATTGCCTCCATTCTTAACTATGTAGCTGCGCCATTGCTTTATAACATACCATTTTTACAATTTAATATCTAAAATTTATTACTTTATAATTTATTCCATTTAAGTTTCAATGTATTAGAGTTTGGACTAATTTGGAATGTTAGTTGCAAATTGTTGTCAATTTACTCCCATTTGCCAAAAATATTATTATTTTTTTATCTTTTTATCTTTTTTTTTTACCATTAACTATATGATTAATATAAATTCTATAGCATTAAAATATAAATTTATGGTAGATAAAAATTTGTTGGAGAAAATATATCTAATTAGAGCAGAAATAAGTTTTGAGGCCAATGGAATATCATTAAAGTTAAAGGCCAAATTAATAATTTTTTGGTATTAAAATTCATTCATATGTTTTTACACTTGTGGCTTTCTAAAATAGCTCCATCCATTATTACATTAATTTATTTAATATTAATATTTATAGTATTGAATTGTATTATTATATACAATATAAAACTCTGCACTTGCACGTAATATTAGGGGTGTTCATCAGGCGGGTTCGGGTGAACCCGACCCAAACCCCGAATTTTTTCCTATATTTCAACCCTACCCTACGAATAGTTCGGGTCCCTACCCGAATAACCCGCATAATTTCGGATCTCGCCCGAACAATCCGAATTTATTTTTTTTTTTAAAATTATTTAAAAGGAAATTCGGGTCGGGTCAACCCGATCCGAACTTACCCGGACACCAAAACGCTGCGTTTTGGATCAAATTATTTGTTTTTCGGGTTGTTCGGGTTAATGAGGGTTTAACCCGACCCGAACAACCCCAAAATCCCTAACCATACCCGACCCTAATAACCCTACCCGAATTCCTTGTTCGGTGCGGGTTGTTTGGGTTGTTCGGGTAGGGTCGGGTTTTGAACACCCCTACGTAATATTAAGTAATTTTTCATACTTTGGATAAACATCTAACCAACATAAAAGATGTACCTAAATTATATATTTCAAAAATATTAATTTTTTTTTTGACATGAGTCCTATAGCTTCCCTCCCACTTTTCAGTCTATTTTCCTTGCACGTCCTCCCGGTAACCCATCACAAATTGAAGGCACAGATCATCTTCCTTTCAGTCCATGGGTAGCTGAGACCACCCAATACTTTTTCTTTTAAGAGAATATGGCCCCATCTTAAACATGTGACAATATTGCAATCTTTTTTCAATGTCTTGTTTGCCATCATCAAAATTTAATTATTAATGCAACGATCCTACCTACCCATTAGCGGTCTCTTGCAAATTCTTCAGCCATTTGAAATCCCAACAGCTGGGAGAGTTTGTTTTTCTTTCGTCAAGTAAAGAGTTGTTAGAGTTGTTATTATTTGTTAACTATAGTTAGTTTACTAATACGATCTATAGTTATAGTTAGCTCTTATTTTTCCTTTTCTTGTAACTTCAGTTACTTTTCTGTTTTTGGTTGTTAGTTTTACTATATAAACTACAACCTTCTTGTACTTATTTTTTAGATTGAATAAACGATAAAAGAAGTCTTTCCTCTTCTTTTTGCTCTGTTTTTCATTTGCTTTCTTAATATGGTATCAGATCAAGGTTCATGTTAAGATTTTCTCCAAGTTTATTGTAACTTAAAGATAGGCGATTTGATTGAGCTTTGTTGCTACGAGATTAATGGAAGACCCAATCGATCCACCAATGCAAGAATGCAGAAGTCAAGAAGAAGTTACACGAAGAATGAATCGGTCCGGTGTTACAAGAAATCCAATGGATTTGCAGGGATCTAACAATCCAGGTATTAATCTGATTTCTACTCCTTTGAATGGCTTTAATTACAGAACGTGGAGTACCTCGATGAAGAAGGCACTTGCTACAAAGCATAAGCTAGGGTTTATTACTGGAAAAATTAAGATGCCAGCTGAAGATTCAGATGATTATGAGGACTGGCTTAGTGTGAATGCTATGGTAGAATCTTGGATCCTTAATTCTCTCACTAAAGAATTGCACGAAGCTTTCTTGTATGTGTCATCAGCAAAAGATTTATGGGATAAATTGGAGAAACATTTTGGAGATTCTTCTGGTCCTCAAGAATATCAGGTGCGACGAGAGATTGGAACTATTTCTCAAGGTAATTCCAGCTTGTCCATGTATTTCACAAAGTTATGCAGACTTTGGGATGAGTTGCAATGCATCGTACCAGTCCCTCAATGCACTTGTAGAAGGTGCATTTGTGGAGTTTCGGGCAAGATTATGAAGCTGAATGAAAATGCCAAGATTATTCAATTCTTGATGGGATTAAATGAGTCTTATAATCACATTAAGAATCAAGTGTTGATGATGGATCCATATCCTAGCATAGATAAAATCTATTCAATGCTGTTGAATGTTGAGAAGCAGAAACAAATTTCAGATAGCTATGCAAAAATAAGTGATAATAATGCCTTAATGGCTAATGCTGCTATGTTCAATAACAATCAAAAGGGACAGAAGATAAATAGCAAGCAGCAGAAGAAGGACTTCAAGAAAGATGATAAATATTGCAGTTTTTGCAAGATGGATGGGCATACAAAAGAAACATGTTTCAAGATTTATGGATATCCGGAATGGTACATGGAATTGAAGAAGCAGCAGAAAAAGAAGGGAGGCAAGTTAGTGCAAGCAAATATGGCCGAGACACCACTGGAAGATCTAAACATGTTTGAAGAACAAACAAGTGCTACTAATTTGAGCATGAGAGAACTGATTCAACAAGAGTTATTGAAGATGATGAAAGGGAAGCAAACACAAGAGGAGTTCGTCAATTTTGCTCAAGAATTTGCAGGTAATTCCTCTCTTATATCTGTAAATGCTATTTGTTTGAAGAATGCTTGCTGGATAGTCGATACATGGGCTAGCAATCATATTTCTGGAGATAAGAGTATTTTCTGTAATCTTCGAGTTACTTGTGAGTCCAAATCCGTTTTATTACCAGATGGATCAGTTCGGAAAGTGGCCATGGTGGGGAGTGTAAGACTTAGCAGGGATATTGTTTTGGAAAATGTGTTATATATCCCTTCCTTTAAGCATAACTTGTTATCCGTACATAGACTGCTTAAGGATAATTCTCTGATGTTCATCTTTTATCCTACAATCTGCGTGTTATAGGACATGAGGATTAGATCAGTTGTAGCAGTTGGAAAGGTTATTGGAAGTTTGTATCATTTTGACAGTCATTCTTTTGATGAAAAAATTGTAAATGGATGTAAGTCTCAGCTTGATGCTAGTAGATGGCAGATTGTTGATAGTGTTTGTTGTGTAAATACGGATTCTTGTAATACATCTCTTTGGCATAAGAGATTGGGACATCCCTCTTCAAGGATTGTACAGAAACTCGATTTTTTGAGTAATAAAAATCTTGCCACTAGTGTTTGTGACGTTTGTGCTCAATCTAAACAAACTAGAGTTTCTTTTCCTGCGAGTAGTAGTCATAGTGCTGTTTTGTTTGAACTATTACATTTGGATGTTTGGGGTCCATATAAACAACAATCTTTGTCTGGAGCATTTTATTTCTTGACTGTTGTAGAAGACTATAGTAGATGCACGTGGACTTTCCTTATGCAATCCAAGGATCAAACTAGTTCTATTGTCTCAAAATTTATAAAGATGGTTAGAAACCAATTTGGGACAAATGTTAAAATTGTGAGAACGGATAATGGAGGGGAGTTTTGGGGTCATGCTTGTCAAAATGTCCTCACTGAATCAGGAATTATTCATCAGCGTACTTGTGTTTATAGCCCTCAACAGAATGGAAGGGTTGAGCGCAAGCATAGGCATCTCTTACAAGTTGCTCGGGCACTTTTATTACAAGCACATTTACCTGTCAGTTTTTGGGGAGTGGCTGTCTTACATGCTACTTATTTGATAAATAGACTACCTAGTGCTGTTTTGAATTGGAAGAGTCCTTATGAGCTGCTCTTTCGAAGACCACCAGATTTTAATGACTTGAAGATTTTTGGTTGCCTTTGTTATGAAACACACACAAAACCTCCAAGAGATAAATTTGCTGCTAGGGCAAGTAAAGGAGTTTTTCTGGGTTATGTGCCAGGGACAAAAGGCTACAAGGTGTATCGGCTGGATAATATGAAGGTTTCTATATCTAAGGATGTTGTCTTTCATGAAAATGTATTTCCTTTTGAATATGAATTTACTATTTCTGATTTGACTGACACTCCTATTCCATGGATTGCTGTTACTGATGATGAAGATTCTATGCCCATGGCAGTTGATTCTTCAGTCTTACCTCATAACATTGTACCTGATGATGTTCCTATTGCTGCTGATTCTTATCCTCAAGGTGATTTTAATGCACATGTTCAAGATGATCATGCAGACAATTCGGCTATTTCAGAGGTAGTGGGTAGAACTAATACAAGGAGACGAAGACAACCAACGTGGCTTAAAGATTATGTTGTTAATCATGTTTCAGCAACACATACTTCTCCTCATGTTCCTTCCACTTTTCCTTTTTATATTAACTCTACGATTCCTACAGTTTATTCTGATTTTCTAGCACAAGTTACTATGAATCATGAACCACAGAGTTACAATGAGGCCAAGTCTATTCCTCAATGGACTCAAGCAATGAAAGATGAATTAACAGCTCTTGAGAAGAATAATACATGGGAATTGACAGAGTTACCGAAGAACAAGAAAGCTATAGGATGTAAATGGGTTTACAAGTTAAAATTAAACCCGGATGGCTCTATAAACAAATACAAGGCTCGACTCGTTGCAAAGGGCTATAATCAGGTATATGGACAGGATTACACGGATAGTTTCTCTCCTATTGCGAAGATGGTGACTGTGCGACTTTTCCTGGCGATTGTTGCTGCTCATGGTTGGCCTCTTCATCAAGTTGATATCAATAACGCTTTTTTACATGGCTTTCTCGAGGAAGAAGTTTATATGAGACCTCCTGAAGGATATGACAAGGCAAAACAAGGACAGGTTTGCAAGCTTCTTCGTTCTCTCTATGGTTTGAAGCAGGCTTCAAGGCAGTGGAATGCTGAGCTGACGGGTTTTCTGTTAGACTACGGTTTTGTGCAGTCTTCACACGATAATTGCTTATTTATTTCTCATTCTTCTACTGCTACTTTGGTTGTCCTAGTATACATTGATGACTTGTTGATCACTGTAACTATTCAGCATGCCATTGATCGACTGAAAGCTGCTCTTGATTCCCGATTTTCTATTAAGGATCTTGGTGAAGCAAAATATTTCTTGGGGCTGGAAATTGTTCGAACTACAGGAGGTATTTTTCTCAATCAACGTAAATACACTCTTGACTTACTTAATTCTTCGGGGTTATTAGGTTCTAAGCCCAAAAATGTTCCATTCCCTAAGGGTATATCTCTTCTTGATGTCTCAAGCCCTTTGTTATCTGATCCTTCTGATTATAGGCGCTTAGTAGGACGATTGCTATATTTAGGCTTTACTAGGCCTGATATTACATATGCTGTGCAGCAATTAAGTCAGCATCTACACTCACCAAGAGCGGTTCACATGCGGTCTGCTCTGTATGTTCTTAAATATTTGAAGAAGCAGCCTTCATTGGGTTTGTTCTTCCCTTCTACTTCTGATCTAACTTTGACAGCTTACTCGGATGCAGATTGGGCAACTTGTCCGGAAACCAGAAAATCACTTACAGGTTATTGTATATTTCTGGGTTCCTATCCTATTTCTTGGAAAACTAAGAAGCAAAACACGATTTCAAGGAGCTCAGCTGAGGCAGAATATCGAGCTATGGCTTCTACAGTTTGTGAGCTTCAATGGATCAGTTATATTTTGGCTGATTTTCAGGTTTCAATTTCACGTCCTGTTTCTTTCTTCTGTGATAGCAAGTTGGCAATTCACATTACTTCCAATCCTGTTTTTCATGAGCGTACTAAGCACATTGATATAGATTGCCATGTTGTTCGGAATCAGTTTAAAGAGGGTTTCATTGTTCCTATTCATGTTTCTTCTGCTGCTCAGGTGGCTGACTTGTTTACTAAACCTCTTTGTTCTCCATTGTTCTCAACATTCTGCTCCAAGTTGAATTTGCTGGATGTTCATCAAAGTTCAACTTGAGGGGGGGCTAAAGAGTTGTTAGAGTTGTTATTATTTGTTAACTATAGTTAGTTTACTAATACGATCTATAGTTATAGTTAGCTCTTATTTTTCCTTTTCTTGTAACTTCAGTTACTTTTCTGTTTTTGGTTGTTAGTTTTACTATATAAACTACAACCTTCTTGTACTTATTTTTTAGATTGAATAAATGATAAAAGAAGTCTTTCCTCTTCTTTTTGCTCTGTTTTTCATTTGCTTTCTTAATATCAAGTTGAGCAGATGGAGAAATGATGTAATGTGATAATTCCATAAAACAAATAGGCCTCACGCATGACTCAGGTGACTTCAAAATGTGCCCAATCAATCATACATAAACTTTGATTTTAATTTATAAAAAAATATAATGAATAGATCATTAAAGCCAAAATATATATATAATATGTCAAAGAAAAATTAATCAAATATCAAGTTAATCTAATTTATTGTTAAAAATTATATAAGTAGACCATAAAACTTTAAAATAGTCTAATACAAAATAAAATAAAATAATACTTATATAAAGTCTTGAAATGTTTAATTATTTTTGAACGGGATGGGCCAGGATAAAAAGACTGACCCACGCTCGGCCCTGTAAAATTTAGGTTCCCCTCTCACATATGGACCGGGCTTATTTTCTAGAAAAATATCATTGTTCAAAGCAGCAAATAATTTTCTTGATTTTTTTGAAAATTGAAAGTCAAACAGCCACATTTTTTTTTATAAAAAATAAAAAATAGAGATTATATTTATTTTAGTTAATTTTATAAAATAGAAAATAAAAAATAAATATTTCTGTTTTCTAAAATAAACAAGATATAGGAGAACTAATAAAAATATTTTCTGAATTATTTTAATATATATATATATGTGTGTATATATATAAAGAAAATAAATATTACAATTTTTTAAAAAATAGAATACAGAAATAATATTGTTTTCTATAAATAAATAATAAATGCACCATGAAACTCTTCTCAATAGGTTGAAAAACAACTTAAATAAATGCAATTATTCCTTACAAAAAAAAAACTTGCAAATATACTAACAAATTACGTGAAACTTTTAACTTACAATAACTTATTAACAACTGACTAGAAATGACGATAAGAAAAAAAAATAAAAAGGAAAGAGAACATAGCAATACGATTTGATACGTTGGATGTACTGAATGTATTAAATATAGACGGTTAAATAAAAAATAAAAAATATTATTTTTTGATTCAATGGTCATATTTGCTGACATACAATACATCTGATGTACCAAATATACACTTAACAATAACACCAGATTCAACAAGACGCCTTCAACAATAACACCAGATTCAACAAGACACCTTCAATGATTGGCAAAGTAACTAATTAGTGGCTTTGGCTTTCTCCCTTAGAAGAAACTTTTGGACCTTTCCATTGAAATTTACAGGAATTTCTCCAAAAACAACAGCTTTAGGGACCATATGGTTAGGCAATTGAGCACGACAAAATTCAATGATCTCATTAACATTAGCATCGAACCCATATTTTAATTTCACAAATGCAAATGGCACTTTCTTAAAAACATCATCAACTTTTCCAACAACTGCAGCTTCTAACACCTTTGGATGATTTAACAATGCAATTTTCCACTTCCAATGTACTAATTGTCTCTCCCTCACCACTAATTATGATATCATTGGCTCTATCCTTCAATTGTATGCTACCATTTTGAAGCTTAATTCCAATATCTCTAGTACGATACCATCCATCATTGAATGCCAATTCTGTAGCTTTTGGATTTTTAAAATAACCTGACATCAAAATATTGCTCCTAAACATTATTTCTCCCACGGATTTTCCATCATTCGATACACTTTTCATAGTATCAGGGTCTTTCACGTCGGTCCCTTCAATAAAAATATTATGTAACACTTTGTCGCAGCTCTCTTGCTGATCATCAGATTCAATTTTACACGGCTTAACTATGACAGGACCAAGAGCTTCTGTCATACAATAACCATCGAAAACCTTAAACCCTAATTCCTGAACCTTCGCAACAATTTTAGAATTTAAAAATCCACCTGCTACAAAAACATTAACCTTCCATTGCAAATTTGGAATGTTAGTTGCAAATTGTTGTCAATTTACTCCATTTTGTCAAAAATATTATTATTTTTTCATCTTTTTCATTTTTTTAACCATCAACTCTATGATTAATATAAATTCTATAACATTAAAATATAAATTTATGGTAGATAAAAATTTGTCGGAGAAAATATATCTAAATAGAGCAGAAATAAGTTTTGAGGCAAATCGAATATCATTAAAATTAATAATTTTTTGGTATAAAAATTCATTCATATGTTTTTACAATTGTTGCTTTCTAAAATAGCTCCATCCATTATTACATTAATTTATTTAATATTAATATTTATAGTATTAAATTGTATTATTATATACAATATAGAACTCTGCACTTGCACGTAATGTTAAGTAATTTTTCATACTTATACAGACATTTGCGGAAAAAGAAAAGTTTCAATTTATTAGAGTTTGGACTAATTAATTTGGAATGTTAGTTGCAAATTGTTGTCGATTTACTCCATTTTTCCAAAAATATTATTATTTTTATCTTTTATCTTTTTTTTACCATTAACTATATGATTAATATAAATTCTATAACATTAAAATATAAATTTATGGTACATAAAATTTTATTGGAGAAAATATATCTAATTAGAGCATAAATAAGTTTTGAGGCCAATCGAATATCATTAAAGTTAAAGGCCAAATTAATATTTTTTTGGTATTAAAATTCATTCATAGGTTTTTACACTTGTGGCTCTCTAAAATAGCTCTATCCATTATTACATTAATTTATTTAATATTAATATTTATAGTATTAAATTGTATTATTATATACAATATAAAACTCTGCACTGGCACGTAATATTAATTAATTTTTCATACTTTGGATAAACATCTAACCAACATAAAAGATGTACCTAAATAATATATTTCAAAAATATTAATTTTATTTTTGACACGAGTCCTATAGCTTCCCTCCCACTTTCAGTCTATTTTCCTTGCACGTCCTCCCGGTAACGCGTCACAAATTGAAGGCACAGATCATCTTCCTTTCAATCCATGGGTAGCTGACGCCACCCAATGCTTTTTCTTTTAAGAGAATATGGCCCCATCTTAAACATGTGACAATATTGCAATCTTTTTTCAATGTCTTGTTTGCCATCATCAAAATTTAATTATTAATGCAACGGTCCTACCTACCCATTAGTGGTTGTAGAAATATGAGTTTTATTTTTACTTGTTTAGTTAACTAGTTAATGAGTGCGTAACTAAATGCACTAAAACAACTTGCTATTTTTAATACACTAAAACATCTAGCTGTTTTAGTATATTACAGCTTGCTATTTCTAGTATTTTTAGTTTTTGTGTTATTAATAGTTTAGTTAACTAATTAGTAGAGTTAGATGACAGTTATTCTTAAGTTAATTAATTCTAATTAGTTTTCATGTGTATATAAGTCTTGTTTAACACGGTTTTCGTGTGTATGAAGTAATATTACAGAGATATAAGTTTTTTTTCTATTTTCTCTCAAGCTCAATAAGAGCTGGTTTACTTACTTTGAATTTGTTCGGTGGTTTCTTGCAAATTATTCAGCCATTTGAAATCCCAACAGCTGGGAGAGTTTGTTTTTCTTTCGTCAAGTTGAGCAGATGGAGAAATGATGTAATGTGATAATTCCATAAAACAAATAGGCCTCACGCATGACTCAGGTGACTTCAAAATGTGCCCAATCAAACATACATAAACTTTGATTTTAATGTATAAAAAAATATAATGAATAGATCATCAAAGCCAAAATATATATATAATATGTCAAAGAAAAATTAATCAAATATAAAGTTAATCTAATTTTTTGTTAAAAATTATATAAGTAGACCATAAAACTTTAAAATAGTCTATTACAAAATAAAAGAAAATAATATTTATATAAAGTCTTGAAAAGTTTAATTATTTTTGAACCGGATGGGCCAGGATAAAAAGACTGTCCCAAGCTCGGCCCTGTAAAATTCAGGTTCCTCTCACATATGGACGCTCGGCCCTGTAAAATTCAGGTTCCTCTCACATATGGGCCAGGCTTATTTTCTGGAAAAATTTCATTGTTCAAAGCACGCAATAATTTTCTTGATTTTTTGAAAATTGAAAGTCAAACAGCCGCATTTTTTTTATAAAAAATAAAAAATAGAGATTATATTTATTTTAGTTAATTTTATAAAATAGAAAATAAAAAAAATTTTTGTTTTCTAAAATAAACAAGATATAGGAGAACTAATAAAAAATAATTTTTGAATTATTTTAATATATATATGTGTGTATATATATAAAGAAAATAAATATTACAAGATTTTAAAAAATAGAATACAGAAATAATATTGTTTTCTATAAATAAATAATAAATGCACCATGAAACTCTTCACAATAGGTTGAAAAACAACTTAAATAAATGCAATTATTCCTTACAAAATAAAAACTTGCAAAGATACTAACAAATTGCGTGAAACTTTTAACTTACAATAATGTGTTAACAACTGATTAGAAATGACGATAAGAAAAAAAATGAAAAGAAAAGAGAACATAGCAATACGATTTGATACGTTGGATGTACTGAATGTATTAAATATAGACAGTTAAATAAAAAATAAAAAAAATATTATTTTTTGATTCAACAGTCCATATTTGCTGACATACAATACATCTAATGTACCAAATACACACTTAACAATAACACCAGATTCAACAAGACGCCTTCAACAATAACACCAGATTCAACAAGACACCTTCAATGATTGGCAAAGTAACTAATTAGTGGCTTTGGCTTTCTCCCTTAGAAGAAACTTTTGGACCTTTCCACTGAAATTTACAGGAATTCCTCCAAAAACAACAGCCTTAGGGACCATATGGTTAGGCAATTGAGCACGACAAAATTCAATAATCTCGTTAACATTAGCATCAAACCCATATTTTAATTTCACAAATGCAATTGGCACTTCCTTCAAAACATCATCAACTTTTCCAACAACTGCAGCTTCTAACACCTTTGGATGACTTAACAATACAATTTCCACTTCCAATGTACTAATTGTCTCTCCTTCATCACTAATTATGATATCATTGGCTCTATCCTTCAATTGTATGCTACCATTTTCAAGCTTAATTCCGATATCTCTAGTACGATACCATCCATCACTGAATGCCAATTCTGTAGCTTTTGGATTTTTAAAATAACCTGACATCAAAATATTGCTCCTAAGCATTATTTCTCCCAAGGTTTTTCCATCTTTCGGTACACTTTTCATAGTATCAGGGTCTTTCACATCGATCCTTTCAATAAAATTACTATGTAACACTTTGTCATAGCTCTCTTGTTGATCATCAAATTCAATATTCCATGGCTTAACAATGATTGGACCAAGAGTTTCTGTCATGCCATAACCATAAAAAATGCAAAACCCTAATTCCTGAACCTTCACAACAATTTTAGAATCTAAAAATTCACCTGCTACAATAACATTAACCTTCCATTGCTGCCTCTGCTCCTCATTAGCACTAGAAAGAATGTTCAAAATAGAAGGCGGACCGCATAAATGAGTTACCTTATGAAGTGAAATTGAATTGAAAATTACCTTAGAAGAAACATTTCTAAGGCAAACATTAGTACCACCAAGAGCAGCCATTGTCCAAATCAAACACCAACCGTTGCAACGAAACATGTCTACTGTCCATAAAAACACAGGCATTTGTTTCATGCCAAATTTGAAAATTCCTGCAATCGAATTTAAATAAGCAGCTCTATGGCTATAAATTGCTCCTTTAGGTATCCCAGTTGATCCAGAAGTATAATTCACTGAAATTGGATCAAATTCATTGATCGGTTGTTTTACTTCAAAATTATCATCTTGTTCTTCCAATTCTAAAAGAGAATTATAATCATCAGATGACTCATGATTGTTTATCATTAAAGAATCTTCAATTTCAGGAATTAGAATTAGCTTTGGTGGATTGAGATCTTCTATGGAAAGTATGTGAAATGCTTGGCGAATAACATTTACATATTCATAATCCACAAAGAAAAGTTTAGGCTCTAATTGTTTTAGCAATAATGCTAATGTGGTGGAATCCAACTTAATGTTAAGGGCCGCAACAACAGCACCAGCCATGGGCACACTAAATTGTAACTCATATGCTGCTGGAATATTAGGGGCCAATGTTGCAACCTGCTCGTGAAATTCATAGTTTGCAATGTTAATAATAATATTCAAGAATTTCATAAAAATCCCTTTTCCTATTATTGAAAGGAGCAAGATCTAAGTAATTTAATTAAGTTCCATTAATTTGCTAAAACAAATAAGGTCATATGATATATATATATATATATATATTTATATATTCAACAAAAAAATCAAACCGAATAAAATAGATAAAAATTGAATAAATCAAATTACATGGATCAAATTTCTTTTTGATCAATTCGGTTTTTTATTCAGTTTGATTTTGCACATATATTTTCTCAAAATTGTTTATTTTTTAACTAAAAATTAAAAAAAATGTAATAAAAAGAATTTTGCAAAAATTGTAACAGATATCATTTTCAAGGAAAAAAATAGAAAAGGAAAAATAAAAAGATATGCTAAATAGTTAATTATGTTTTTCCATACAATATAGATTTTTTCTTTTCGTATAGAAATTTTTTCAAGTTTTAAGCTATGTTATAGACTGTAAATAGAATAGTATAATGTTAGGAATAGAATATAGCTTTCCTTATCTAACTAGATTACCTTAATTAACTAGAACTCTAAATCTTCTATTCTTTGAATACAGAAAAGAGATGTTTATTTCTCTCATCTTATATTTTATTACATGGTATCAGAGCTTTAGGGTCTTTTTATGGGTTTTTTGGGTTTTTCGATTCTCTGGGGTTCTATTCTTTGGTTGAAGAATCTGTTTCTTTTTGGGTCATCGACTCTGGTGATCAGTTTGCCTCACCGCCCATGATGGAAGGTGCGTAAATGTTTTTTTGGCCTCCACACGAAATTCGGTGTTCATCCTGTCAGCGAGCGAGCCTCACGCACCGGTGGGTGCATGTGCCTTATCCGCTGGCCCTTTGATTTCTTCTCTAACATCATTTTGCTATTTTCGATTAGATTCTAGTGTTTGCTTGAGGTGGTTTCCCCTCTTGGTGGTAGTTAGTCTTCTCTGCTCCTTTGAGGTTCTGTTCTTAAGGTTCTGCTTCTTTTTTATTTCCTATTTCTATGATTTCTTATTGGATGTCTTGTTGAGGAAGTTGGGCATTTGTTTTTGCTGGGTATATTGGGTCCATGTTGCTGCTTGGATTGTTTCTTTTGTTATTTGTGGATATTATGGCTGACAATAAAGAAACTAGATAGATCCTATTATCTAAGATTACAGAAGAAAATTAGATGGATCCTATTATCTTGATTGGAGTAGAACTATTAGGATTTATCTTCGTAGTATGGATAAGGATGATCACTTAACTAATAACACTCCCACTAATAAAATTGAAAAGAAGATCTGGATGAGAAATGACTCATGGTTACTTTTACAGATTAGAAACTCAATTCAAAGAAACGTGCTTGGCTTAATTTCTTATTGCGAATGTGTAAAAAAGTTAATGGATTATTTGGCCTTTTTATATTTTAAAAAAAGGAATGAGTCTCGTATTTATGATATCCATAAAGCCTTTTATCATGCTGAAAAGGAGATAAAATCACTCACCACTTATTTCACGAAGTTTAAGAAAATTTATGAAGAATTGAACATGCTTTTACCTGTTAGTGTGGATATTAGGAAGCAACAGTATTAGATAGAAAAAATGACAGTGATGAGTTTTTTGGTTGGTTTGCCACCTGAGATTGAAACAGTCAAATCTTAAATTCTCTTTGGTTCTAAAATTTCTACTCTTAAAAATATGTTCAGTAGGTTATTGCATGCAGATAAACTTTTTCTAGTCAGCTAAATAGTGCTTTTATTGTCAAAGAAAGTGGAGGTGATAATGGTAAGAAGAATGTGTTAAGAAGGGGAATAAATCCAATGATAATCGAAATACTGACATTATCTACTACTATTGTAAAGAACCATGGTCATACGAAGAGCTACTGTAAGAAATTGCAAAATTGCAATCAGAAGGCATAATTTGCTAAAGTTGCTACTTATGGTTCATCATTTGAGCAGATTGTCAGTACTGAGGCTGGTAAAATATGTCTTGTCTCCTCTAGCAACAATTGGATCATTGATTTTGGTACCACGAATAACATGACAAGTAACATTTTCTTTAATTTTTTTATCTCGTGAAGCTCTTTTACCTATTACTATAGCTGATGGGACATCATACAACATTGTGGGGTCTAAAATTATCAAACTGACTTCTTCAATTACTCTATCTTCTGTTCTAAATTTGCCTAACCTAAATTTGATATCTATGAGTAAACTTACCAAATAGCTCAATTGTTGTGTCTTATTTTTCCTTGATCACTGCTTTTTTCAGGATCTTATGACGAAATAGATTTTTGGTAAATGATATGTATCTGGTGGTCTATACATCTTGAATTTTTGGGTACTAAGATCTGTTGCTTGTTCCAATACAGTCTCTCCTTTTGAAGTAAATTATTGGTTGGAGCATCCCTCTTTGCCTATTTTGAAGAAGTTATATCCTTAATTTCATGATGTCTCTTCTTTTGATTATGAGTATTGTCAATTTGATAAACATCATCGTAGCTCGCTAGGTCCTAGAATTAACAAACAAGTTGAGTTTGCTTTTCAACTTGTTCATTCAGATGTTTGGATCCTTGTCTTGTTATGTCAAAAACTAGCTACATATATTTTGTTACTTTTATGGATAATTTTTCTCTTATGACTTGGATTCATTTTGAAGTATTTTTTCATTTTTTTTGCTTTTTGTGCTAAAGTTAAAATCCAATTTATTGCCTCTATAATTATATTATGAAGTGATAATACTAAAGAATATATATATCAGATTCTTTTCAGCGGTATATATCTCAACATGTTATTATTTATCAGTCATCTTGTGTTGATATCCCTTCTCAAAATGCAGTTGCTAAGAGAAAGAATAGGCATTTAATTGAGACAGCTAAAGCTTTATTATTTCAAGTGAATGTTTTTAAGTGTTTTTAGGTTGATATTATTTCTATAGCTTGTTTCTTAATTAATTGAATGTCCTTTACGGTGTTGAATGGTAATATCCCTTATAGTATTTTATTTTTCAATAAAACATTATTTCTTATGGAACCATGGATATTTGGTAGTATTTGTTATGTTCACAATGTACGACCCCATGTTAATAAGCTAGATCCTAAAGCATTAAAGTGTATTTTCTTAGCAAACTTACTTCTTTAAAAGGGATATAGATGTTATTTTCCTGATCTGCAATGACATCTTATTTCTGCTAATGTGGTATTCTCATAAGATAAACCTTTCTTTCTATCTCAATCCATTCTTCCAAGTTAGAGGGAGGAAGATGAGTAGCTTATTTATACTATGACATCTTCTTGAGGGTCTATTGATGTGTCTTCTGCATCTTCTAGTGTTGAACAGACAATAAGTGGTGTTCCTTCAACATTAGTAAGACCACAAATTATTCAAGTATACTCTAGAAGAAAAGATACCAAAGACACATATCCTGCACTAGCTCTTTCATCATCTAATCCAGCTCCAGTTGACCCTAATCTTTCCATTGCTCTTCGTAAAGGTAAATGCATTGTCAATCCACTTATTCCATTGTGAACTTTATTTCCTATGATCACCGGTCTCCCTCAACATGCTTTTTAATTGTATTTTTAGATTATATCTCTATCCCTAAGATAGTTAAAGAAGCTTTTAGTCATTCTGGATGGTATGATACTATGCTTAAGGATATACATGCCTTGGAATCAAATAACACTTAGAAGTTGATAAATTTACCTAAAGGGAAGAAGATTATATGTTGCAAATGGATCTTTACAATCAAAGTTAATCTAGATGATTTTGTAGCTCGTCTTAAAGCTTAACTAGTTGCTAAAGGATATGGCCAAAGGTATGGAATGGATTATTTTTATACTTTTTCTCTAGTTGCCAAATTGAATTATGTTCATTTATTCATATCTTTGGCAACTTTCCACCATTGGCCTTTACATCAGTTAGACATCAAAAATATTTTTTTCATGGTGACCTTTGAAAAGAATTCTATACAGAGTAACAAACCGATTTTATTGCTCAAGGAGAGTATAGGAAGCTGTAACCACTCAATTTTTTTATAGATAATCGAAAGCTAGCACTATTCTTCTTATGGTGTATGTTGATGATATTGTGATTATAGGAAGTGACTCTGCAGGTATCTCTTCACTTAAGTCCTTCTTGTATGGTAGATTTCACACTAAAAACTTGGGCCAGGTAAAATATTTTTTGGGAGTGGAATTATCGAGAAATAAGAAGGAAATTCTTCTATTCCAAAGAAAATATGTTCTCGACTTGCTTGTAGAAACTGAAAAATTAGGAGCTAAGCCATGCAGTACTCCTATGGTTCCCAATGTACAACTTACAAAGGATAATGGTGATTCTCTTGATGATCCAGAGAGATATCGAAGGTTAGTTAAAAAATTAAATTATCTCAGATTAACTCGTCCAGATATTGCATTTGCAGTGAACGTTGTTAATCAATTTATTTCTGCTCCTATGGTCAATCATTGGGAAGCTCTAAAGCAAATCTTATGTTATTTGAAAGGTGCTCCTGGACTAAGTATATTATACAGGGATAATAGGCATACTCATATTGAGTGTTTTATTGATGCTGATTGGCAGGTTCTAATGTTGATAAGAGGTCAACTATAGGTTATTGTATTTTTGTTGGTTGAAATTTAATGTCCTGAAAGAGCAAGAAGCAAACTGTGGTATCCAGATCTGATGCAGAATCTAAATACAGAGCTATATCACATTCTGCATGTGAAATCTTATGGATTCGTCATTTTTGTTGAAATTGGTATAAATCCCTCGTCTCCAGGAAAACTTTGGTATGATAATCAAGTTGTTTTTCATATTGCCTCGAATCTAGTGTATCATGAACGGACCAAGCATAGTGAAGTTAATTGTCACTTTATTCGTGAAAAATTCAAGATAATATCATCTCAATGAGATATATGAAGACATGAGAATAGTTGGATATTTATTCACAAAAACTTTAAATGAGGCTTGAGTTGAATATTTGTGTAACAAGCTGGGCATGATTAATTAATATCTATGCTCTAGTTTAAGAGAGAGTGTTACAAACTGTAAATAGAGTAGCGTAATTTTAGGAACATAATATAACTTTCCTTCTAACTAGGTTATTTTAGTTAACTAGAACTCTAACTCTTTTATGTTTGTATATATAGATGTACCTTTGAATATAGAAAAGAAATTATTATTTCTCCCATCTTACATTTTATTACAAGTTAATATATAAATTTCTATAATTTTTGAAATCGGGGTTTTATCATGGAAAAAGAAGATGAGCCTTGTGTATCATTTCCAACCTCGGAATTCAATAAGTGGACTTCTGTTTTGTTTTTCTTTATAATTTTTAATTTTTAATTAGAATTCTATAATTATTTTTCAATTTTTTTGACTTTTTTTTCTCTAATGTCCATATCGAGCCACGTAAATATTTTTTTTTCTCTAATGTCTATAACCAGAAATCGGTTATGATGGCTTTTATATAAAATAATGCTAAGTTCAGTGAAAATTTTGATATTAAAAAATATTTAATTACTTTGACACTATTAAAAATAAGTTCAGTGATTGTAATTGTAAGTAAAATTAATCCCTTAATTTATTATGAGTGGGATCTAAATACGTATTCAAACTCAAACAATATTTTAATTACTTACTAGGAAATTAGAAAAGACAAACAAGAAATTATTTTTTATTAAAACAAAATTCAGAAGAAGACGAAGACTTTGGAGGTTGACATATATACTTATATTTCTTTTTCATCGCCGCTATTAATGGAATGCACTGCCTCTACAACTCAGCACTAGAAGAGAATCACATGTTTTTCTATTATATACATAATATATAATGTTCCGTATTTTTATTAACTAATGACCATAAAACTAAACGGTGATGTATCACACTCTATTATTAATCTTTTATTTGTAGCGTTTTGTTATAATAATCTTATTCATCCTTAATTTTGGGCTTAAGGGAAGCGTTTCATTTTCTACATTTTCCTTAAGCACAAAATGAACTAATTAATTAATTAATTAATTATAATTACTCGGTCTAATATTTCTAGAATTTTGTCATAGGTTGTCAATTTGCTATGCAAACGTTATAAAACGATAAGAAATTTTCAATATAGACCATTCTCTTATATATATATATAAATTTTGAATTTAATTTGGTGTGCAGTGCACGGACGCACTATACGTTATACATCAGCCGATCGGCTGCCAAAGCATGTCGACTGTTTTGGCTAGGTATGACACACTCGCGCACTGCACTCCAAATCGACTATCTAAATTTTTAGGCATTTTTCAATTTAATTATAATTCACAAATTAAAAAAAATTAATTTTTGAGAATGAAATGAGTTCAAAATGAAGTTGAATATTCTAATTAAACACAAAATTAACTTTAACAAATTGATACTGCAAAAAATTAAAAACGATAAAAGAAAAAGGGAATCAAATTATTACTTCAATTCAAAAAACAACTATTATAACTTACAAGTTTAAGATGAATTATTTATTTCATTTTATTACATGCACGAAAATTTTATAAAAAAAATTGGGGATAACCACGTTTTTTATCCTTATATTTCGCAAAATATGTAATATTTACCTCTAATTTTATTAAAATGGACATATATATCCTATCTCAAATTAAATAACACATAATATTACGCAATTAATTGTCATACAAATAAGAGCAAAATGATATTGTTCTAAATACTTTAGAAATAAAAATCAATTAAAAAGAAATTTAAATTAAAAAGTAAAAATAACCTTTATATGGCAGTAGTTAAAGAAAAAACTCTAATTATATATAATAGAGAGTTCAACCAAAATAGAAAAATTATAAGAGAGAAAAAGAGAAAGAGAAAAACTTACAATATCACCACGGTTGACGCCCAACCGGACCAAAGCAGAAGCCAGCTTGAGACATCTTTGGTAAGTCTGTTTCCATGAAAAACTAAGAGTTCCATAGATAATGGAAGTCTTTTCTCCATAAACAGTGGCTGCTCTTTCTAAGAAGCTTATTGGTGTTAAAGGTATGTAATTTGCCGAGCATGGGAGAAAACCTTCCATTTTTTTTTTCTTTTTCTTTATCTCCCTTCACTCCATAAGAATGTGGAATAATCTTAGGTATATATATATATATGATTGGTTCCAAGTCAGCCAATAAATATTTATAAATTCAAAGTAAAGATAAGCACGTAATTTTATGATGTGAGCAGACATTTTTTAAAATATATACTTTACAATTAATTTTAATGCAGCAATACTTAATTAAAAAACGAACGAGAAGAACATTAGTTTAATCATACAATAATTAATTATTTAAAATACTTTGTATTATGATTTTTTTTTCATAAAACACATTGAATTGGATTTGTGAACATAGTTCGGATCGATTATAAAATTATAATCGACACGAATTGAAATAATTGAAAATAAAAATTTTATAAAGAATAGTTAAATTGAAACTAAACCAATAATTGAACTCTTATATTACTATTATGAATCAAACTTATTAGTATTTCAGAAAATTTTATTATGTTAAAATGATATTCTCATAAATTTTAAATTTTTTGTTTGACTGACTAAAAATTTCGATTATTTATAAAACAAACCGATTCGATCAAATCAGTTATCCAAAATAACCGAATTGAACTAAAAAAATAGTTTGGCTGAGTTCAATTTGAACCAAACCGTCAATAAGTTTCTATAACTGGGTTTTAGAGTTACTTATGGGAGTTAAATTCCTTTTTTGCGAGCACCTGGGGGAGATTCTTTCTAGCTTTGTTGTAGAACAAAATTTGCATAATCTGCTTACCACAATATCCGCCGAAAAATAAAATTTTCGGTGAAATGGGATATTTCCGATTAACATATAAAAAGTATCTAATAACTAGCATTTTATTAAAAATACAGAAAATTTTCGCTTCGATTTCTTCTCTTGATATTTAAAATTGAATTGCATGATGCCTTTCCTGTAATATATATATATATATATATATATATATATATATATATATATATATATATATATATATACACGCATTTTCAGATACTAGAAATAACAGAAAAAGATTAAGATTATGCTTTCATTGATGATTTTTAGTCTCAGCTCAGTTCATTACGGAGCAAAAAAAAAAAACTTGAACTCGGCGCACACTCCAGGGTGGAAGAAATATGCAAACGTCTATAACACTTATGTACGTAAGTCCATCAAAATTGAAATAAAGTTTATATATAAATAAAACTATGAGAATTCAAAAAATTCTAATAATATTAACAACATAATTATGTGTAATTTGAATTTTATATTGAAAAATGACATTTGATTTATAAGAAAAAATATGCAAGAGGGTCACTTAATCCAATTACATACCATTCAAATCATATAACAAAAATAAATGTAAGCTAATAATACTATATTTTGAGAAAAAAATACAAAAAATATTAGCATACAGATAAAATTTAGAAAATTTTGAATTTTATAATAAAAATAAATATATATATATATATTTTTTAAAAATTCATCCACTCCCGTTATTTAAAGGTTTTGGCATATTTAGTGGGATTTTTTTTATTTGTTTTGAGGTATTTTTGTAAAAAATTTGAAAATTTGATGTTAAAATAATATTATTTAAATTTTTGATACGTTAAAAAGGGATAAACTAATTATCCATTTGTATCAGTGTGAAACTCACTTCAAATTTTCTATTTATTATTAGAAAAAAGGTATCAAGACTTGCCGTTATTTGAAGTACCGAACAGCAATGTTAGGTGAAAAATTGGAGACTGCGTGGTGGGATCTTCTCTGGACAAAAACGGCAAGGAATCGTGACGTTTTTTGAAATGCGGTTGGTCAGTACTGCGAGGCCCACGCCTGTTAAAAAAGACAGCTTGTATCGACTTTTTTGTTTTTGTTTTTTTGTTTTTTAATTAAAAAGCTGCAGCTTGTATTGACATTTTTTTAATTGAAAATGGAGTTCGGCGGCATTCTGCAATTTCTTGAATACCAGAGGTAAATTAGATATACAAGCATGCAATCTAGTTCAGAAACCTGGTAAATTAAGACTGTTTATAGCTGTAGCACTTGAGCAATAAACAGTAAGGTATCTCAAATATTTCTAATCTATTTGCAGGACCAAAGAAAGCAAAAGTTCTATCTTCTATTCTAAAATTAAGGACAACATTTGCATTTCTACGCAAATTAAATCTGTAATATTCTAATTAAAACAACAAAAACCATCCAAAATCTTGAAAACCTACCTTCAATTTAATAATAACATCCTCTTTTTTCTCAACGATGAAAGAATTGAATTTCTCCATCTCATTGGTTAATTTCATTTATTATCACTGAACTTATGTTTAAATTATGCAAAAGTAACAAAATAATTTTTCATGATATAAAAGTCATTAAAATTAATAATATTATAAGAAAAAATAATCATATCCGATTTTCGGTAAAGATCAACGTCGAAAATTACATGTTACAAGCCATATTAGCACGTTGTGTACTTATAGATATTTTTTGTCACATCATCAGATGACATATCAGTATTACCACATATCGGTTTTTTATGGTGTTTTGTCATGTGAAATGATGACGTGGCAATTCATATGATGACATGATATAAAAAGCATTTTCATATGTACATAAGATGTTGGCATGACATTTCATGTGTATTTTCGATATTGATTTTTACCGAAAATCGATAATAATTACTTTTGCATATAATATTGTTAATTTCAATTATTATTTTGTAACAAAAAATTATTTAATTATTTTTACGTATTTAAGGCAATATTATTAAAATCGGATCGGATAAAGAATCAAAAAGGTTAGGAGGTTTGTGGTTCGACCGGGTTCAACCGAATTTTTTCTATTTTAAAAATATTATTAATTAATATAATTTTATAAATACTACTATATAAAAATTAAAAAAAACATTCATCAAACATTAAATATATGTCACAGTATCCTAATAATAAGTTACAAAATATAATTTTAATTTTATTACTACAAGTGATTAATTATGTATTTTTGAATATCATATGTTAAAAACATAAAAATATAATAATATCATAAAAAAAATTTCTTGTTTATATGGAATACTAATGAAGTAAACATAGAAAACATTGATTTTGCATATATATGAGTATTATTATATTTGATTATAATAAATCCACATAGATAATAAATATATTAAATTATTAAGTGATATTTTTATACTTTAAAATACTAATTTTTTAAAAAAAATAAATAATGAAAATTGACAAATATATATAAGTGTGTGTGTGTGAAAATATACAAAAAATTATGATATTTTTACACATTTTAGCCAAAAATTCTGTTTTGGCCAGTTGTCTGATTTTTTCAATTTTTAATTTAATTTTTTGTTAATTCAATTTTAAATAGTTAAATCAACTAGATGATATGTTGGTTCACCGTTCAACTTGATACCGTTAGACCACGCAGTCCCTAATTTCTCACCAAACGCTATCATTTTGGACTTCAAAAATGGCAAGTCTTGATTTTTTTTTTTTTTTTTTTACAATAAACAGAAATTTTGACATGAGGTTCGCACTAATACAAAACAGCAACTAGTTTGCCATTTTTTAATTCACCAGAAACTTAAATAATGTTATTGTAGCACTCGATTTCCAAATTTTTTTATAAAAACACCCGAAAAAACTTATATTAAGCAATATAACCGAATCAAATAATAATTTATTTCGATCAATTTAAATCAGTTATTTGATTAAAATTGAATTATGCACGTTCTAATAGAATGAAATATGAATTTTATAAGAAAAAAAAATGAAATTGGCTTCTAGCACTACGTAACGCTAACAGTGCCAAAAAACTCTGCAAAGTATAAATTATATATTTCCTGTAGGAATTTACAAAAGTGTTCAATTTCAAGGATCAGTTGATAGAGTCATAGATTATACATAAATTTAAAAAATGGTGTGGAGAGTTGGCCTTTCATTCGAGACCACAAAATAATTATAAAAATGCTAAAAAGAAAATAAATATTAACAATTGCAACCAAATATGAACTATAATATTTATGTCCTTATCCAATTGAAACACAGAGAGATAAAGACAACAGAACACAACAAAAAAACTGCCAATTAGCGACTACAATTAGCGACAGCACAATTTCCGTCGCTAATTTTGCGACGGATTAGCGACTGTTTAACATTTCCGTCGCGATAATGATATTTGCTATTTTTTGCGACGAAATAGCGACGGAATTAATAAACAGTCGCTAATTATTGGCGGGAAGAGTACGCGCCCTGTTTTGCGACGGAATTAGCGACAAATTTTTCCGTCGCTAAATTTTATAATTTTTTATTCAGGAAATTAGTTCCAGAAATATTAGCGACTAAACTTTTAGTCGCTAATTTTGGCGGGAAAATTTAGCGCCTTTTTTGCGACGGTTTGGCGACGGAAATATGTCTGTCGCTAATTAGTATTTTGTTTCTGTAATACGATTAGCGACGGAAAATTTAGTCGCTAATCCGTCGCAAATAAATTAAAAAATAAGTTTTTAAATTTCACTCCTATGATTTATGTATAATTTCAAGTAATTTTAATATAGACCATATAAAATGAATTATTTCTTTTGTTACAGAAAATTATAAATTATTTTATAAGTTGGTAATAATTTTTTACCAATTATACCAAAATCTAATGTTATTTATTTAGAAAATTTACATTTTTAATCATAATAATAAACTAATTGTTATGATTATTATATATTTGCGTGCTCAAGATTAATAAAAATAAATATTTATAAAATTTATTATTTCATTTAAAATAATAATAAAAAAAATTTGTAATTAATTTTTATTTTATAAAATTTAAATCAAATATTAAATTATTAGAAATTCTATTAATTTTTTTATCAATTATCCCCAAATATAAACTTATTTATTTAAAAAAATTACATTTTAATAATAATAATAATAAAGTAATTGTTATAAGTATTAAATAGTCATATTATGAAAAATAATAAATATAAATATTTATATAATAATAATATAAAGTTTATTATTTCATTTAAAATGATTATGAAAAATTATTTAGTTGAATAAGATAATAGAGTTCAATCCAAAACTTAAACTCATACAAGTCAAAATGAATAAATTTTCTAATTTAATTTCTATTATTTTTCTAAATGAATAAATTTTTTAATATATATATATATACACACACACACACACTTTTCAATTTTATTTCTATTATTTTTCAAAATATTCAAAGCTCCATCTAAACTCATCCTTACCATTTAACTTCGCTACCGCGGTTACCTAATTGAGTGGTATGGAAGACTGAGAAAACTTACAGATTTGAAAATGAAGAAATGGCTTTGAAATTCTAAACATGGCAAGATTAATAAATAAGTTAAGATATTATCTGATAAATCCAAATATATAGTCCATTTGAATCTGCATGTTTACGGTTTGGCTGGATCTTCAAATACAAATTGAACAGCATTTTATACGAAATAGTGTAAGTAAAGATTCAATGGTTAAGTATTTACCGTTAGATTGACCTGATATTTGGTGAGTACGTTCGAAACTCCTTGTTGTTAATTTTGAACGGTAAAGATTAGTTTTTAAGGTCTGTAAGTTCAATTTTTATTGCAAAAAAGAGGTTATTTTCTGGATTTTTTACGTAATGACTAGTTTTGTATACGAAAACGATCAGAAAATCATTTGCCGTTAGATTGGCCTGATTTTTTGTGAGTATGTTCAAAACTCCTTGTTGTTAATTTTGCACGGCGAAGATTAGTTTTTAAGATCTGTAAGTTCAATTTCTATTGCAAAAAAGATGCTGTTTTCTGGATTATTTACGTAATGACCAGTTTTGTATACGAAAACAATCGGAAAATCATTTACCGTTAGATTGGCCTGAGTTTTGGTGAGTACATTCGAAACTCCTTGTTGTTAATTTTGGACGGTGAAGATTAGTTTTTAAGATCTGTAAGTTCAGTTTTTGTTGCAAAAAAAGAGGCTATTTTCTGGATTTTTTATATAATGACCAATTTTGTATGTGAAGGCAATCGAAAAATTATTTGCTGTTAGATCGACCTAATTTTTGGTGAGTACGTTCAAAACTCCTTGTTGTTAATTTTGAATTGTGAAGATTAGTTTTTAAGGTCTGTGAGTTTGGTTTTTGTTGCAAAAAAATGGTTATTTTCTGGATTTTTTACGTAATGACCAGTTTTGCATACGAAGATGATCGGAAAATCATGTGCCGTTAGATT
This sequence comes from Excoecaria agallocha, assembly GCA_037975025.1. Classification (NCBI taxonomy): domain Eukaryota; kingdom Viridiplantae; phylum Streptophyta; class Magnoliopsida; order Malpighiales; family Euphorbiaceae; genus Excoecaria; species Excoecaria agallocha. The sequence continues at coordinate 35,119,106 of CM075811.1, forward strand.
GGCCTGATTTTTGGTGAGTACTTTCAAAAATGCCTTGTTATTAATTTTGAACGGTGAAGATTAGTTTTTAAGATCTTTAAATTCAGTTTTTATTGCAAAAAACTAACTGTTTTCTAGATTTTTTACGTAATGACCAGTTTTGTATACGAAGACAATCGGAAAATCATTTGCCGTTAGATTGGCCTGATTTTTGGTGAGTATGTTCAAAACTCCTTGTTGTTAATTTTGAATGGTGAAGATTAGTTTTTAAGGTTTGTAAGTTCAGCTTTTGTTGCAAAAAAGAGGTTATTGATTCTTATAATTTTTGTTAATCTAAAACATGAATTATTATTTAGAAAATTTACAGTAGAGCATAATCAAAAGAGATTTGAAGTGAGTTCAATATGTGAATACTTGATCTGTTTTTTGAACTTATTTATTTAGAAAATTTACATTTTTAATAATTTTTTTGTCAATTATCCCAAAATCTAAACTTATTTATTTAGAAAATTTACATTTTTAATAATAATAATAATAAATTAATTGTTATATTTATTTTATAATTACATTATGCAGATTAATAAAAATAAAGATTTGTAAAATAATAATATAAAATTTATTATCTCATTTAAAATAATTCTGAAAAATTTAATTATTTATTTTTATTTTGTTAAAATTTTGATCAAATATTAATTATTAAAAATTTTAATTATATGTTTACCAAACAATCCTGGAATATAAAGACAATTACATTTTAATAATAATAATAAAGTAATTGTTATAAGTATTATATAGTCATATTAATAATAATAATAATAAAGTCATATTATGAAAAATGTAATTTAAAAAAATTGAGGTTATATATACAATTTGTTAATATATATATATATAAATATAACATACAAAAACATTAAAATTCAGGACCACATAATATGCTTTTCCTAAAAAAAATGGCGATGGTCCTCCATCTTGTTTGTTAAACAATTGACTACCTCCGAACTGTTTTTGATTTCTAAATCATTCCATGTAAAATTTAATAAAATTTTGTTTCTTTACATTTTTAATAATAGTGGATATATATTAATTATAAAAGTAATTTTTATGGTTAGTATGTATTTATTATGTGTACATATTCTATTTATGGATACAAATAAAAACTTTATATAAATCATTTTACAAAATTATCCCCTATTTAATAGATATTATACTTATAAAATTTGGGGTATTTTTGTCTTTTAATAAACCCTAACTACCCCTTTTCTTTTTGGCCCTTTCTTCTTATGATAGAAGAAAAAAGAAAAGTGAGGCAGAGAGATTTCGGGCTCCTTCAGCTTCCGACGACGAGCGCCCACTAGCGCCGGCGATAGCGTGTCTTCCACCTCGGCAGCCAGTCACGCCGCCGCCTTCTCCCCTCCGGTCAGTCACCGTTCATTCTTCGTCTTTCTTTTTTTCTTTTAGCTTGAAATTTCTCCTTCCTCCATTTTCCGGCCAGCACCGGTGGTGAATGGCGGCAAGAACACCACCGGTCGACTCCTGAAGGTGAGGCGCTCCGCTTTATCCCCACCAATCCCTCTCATACGCCGGCAGCAGGGAGATCGAAAATAGGTATGCCAAGAGCTTTTGACGTAGATCCTGGCAAAACTGTGGTTCCTTAGGGCGCGTTACCACCGGCGGCGAGTCCCTCGCATTCCAAGCTTCAAATCGACATAGGCAGTGTAGCTCCGGCGAATCTCCGGCCACTCTCCGGCCACTCTCTGGCGACCGACAACAAGGTCAGTAATTACTTTTTTGTTTTTAAAGCTTCACTTAGTAAATGTGTATGTTAGATCTGCCATGGTGAATAAAGAAGACACGCTAACATTCCTACTTTGATTTGTTCCAAAGATATGTTGCAAATAGGTGGTTGGGTTTTGTAGCTGTTGGTTTAGTTTTGTCAGGTGTTAGTGCTGCTGTAAACACCTATTTGCATTATGCTGTTGAGAGAGTCTACTCATGCTTACAAGAGTTTTCACTTCGGCATTATGCTGTTCTTATTGATATAATTGAAAATATTTGATGATTTTTTAAGAATGTGCTTGACTTGTTAATGCCTGTGATTTTGTTTGTAACGTGGGTATTTTTGCATTGTGAAGATTTAACCCTTAGTTGAGTGCTTGAACTGCTTTGATCTTTTAACAGATCGAAGGACATGCGAACATTTATTCACTTTCTTATACTTGTGTAAGAATAGAAATTCTGTTTAAATATAATTTTAGTTTGCTTGAAGTTGAATATATGCAAAAAGGCATAAATATATTAATAAACGGGAGTTAAGAACTCGGCAGGGAAACTGATTATAAACTTTGATAGTCATTTTTGTTTTTCCACATTTTTTGCGGTTTGCGGGGCATGGGCAACTGATTCTACAGTCCAGTTCTAAATAGCTATTCATTTAGTGTTAAATATATGCGATTCAAGAGCATATTCAAGATGTGCTGTAATATGTATTTTTCGATGCAATTCAATCAACTACAACTTTGCCATGATCTCCACCCTAGCCATATATTTAATCATGTGCATAGATAATAGGTCTTTGAGCAGCATGCCTGCTGTAACTCTAATTTTGATACAGCTCCCAGGCTAGATTTTTCGGTCGACGGGGCTGGGGGGTTAAAGTTATAGGGAACGGTTAAACCGTGCTTATATAGCAGAGGGTATACGGAGCTAAGTTTTTTATACCCTGGGATCTAGCAGCATTTTTTTCTGTCTGCTTGATTGGGTGGTTAGCTGCTGCTGTTTTCGCCATTAGATTTTACTGGTGGATTGATCCTTCTCGAGCTATACTAGTAGATCGTTTCTTTATTTATGAATGTATTTATTTATTGTACAGCAAATAATAATAATAATATGCAGATTGCTTTTGTACACCATAAGCAATTAGGCAAAGACAGTAATAGAGAATTAATGCGTGCTCTTGTGATTTTGTCCTGTTGCTAAGAGAAGAAGAAGAAAACGAAAAAATCCTCATGAATTCTTCTTATGATATTCATTAGTATGTTGTAGCATTCTTACCTAACCGATAAATTTTCAAATCCAGTTGTTGATTTTGAGACCTGGGTTTGAATTGGGAAGTGGAAAGTCTGGTGATTCTGATTTTTTTCCACTAAGATGGAAATACATTTCATGCTTTTTCTTAGGAATTTACTGTTAAACTTTGTCTTGTTGCTTTATAATTGATTATAATTTGTGATGTTATTTGCTATCATATTCTGTTTATGGCTTTCTTAATGTGATGATTGTGATTGGTGGTTTTTCTAATTATTGCTAAATATTCAATTGCTAGGCTCTTCTTTAAAGCCCACTGATCTGTGTCTTTCATCCGCTAATGGCTCCAGTAAAGCCAAGCTTGCTGTTTATAAAACCCCATTTACAGTTCGAGCAAGGTACAACCTCGTTATTTTTCATATAAATTCTCCAAAAATAAATCATTGACTATTACATGTAGATAAGAAATTCCCATAATTATGTTTCTTTCACGACAGGATTCCATGGAAAATCGTGAACAAAGATGGCTTGGGAAGACCAATTTTGTAGAGATTTTCGTTCATTCTGGCAGATTTTTAGGAGTTTTGATAGGATGTGGACCTTTTAATTTTGGAAAATAACACTGTTGATGCTAATTAGTATGATATTATTACTATTTTGTTGTTTTAACATATATTGTTTGATATTATGTATGTTTTCAATTACTATTCTATATATATATATATATGTGAGTGTGTATTTTGGAACATATTCTGATTTGGAATAAATATATATTTGTATGTGTGAAATTATTGTTATGTACAGGTTGAAAATAAATAAATAAGCATTATTTTATACAGGATCAAAATTTTCAAATACAGCAAAAGAAAAAATTAAATTATGAAATAATTTAGCGACGGATATGCGACAGAAAACTGTCGCTAATATGTAATAGATATAATTTCAGAAATAATTAGCGACAAAATTTCGTCGCTAAATTTTATACTAAATTTTTATTTAGCGACGGAAAATTTAGTCGCTAAATATTATTATTATAATTCGACGACTAATTAGGAATATAAATTAGCGACGAAAAAAAAATTTTGCGACGAAATATTTCGTCGCTAAATTAGCGACTGATTTTGAAATCCGTCGCTAATATATTAGCGACTGGCCTATTAGCGACTGTTCGTCGCGGCGTCGCTAATTTTAATTAGCGACGAAAAACAGCTAATTAGCGACGGAATTTGCCGTCGCTAATCAGCAGTTTTTTTGTAGTGGAAAAAGTCTATGATTTATTATTTAAAGTCTTTGATTTATTGTAAGTTGATGTAGAAAAAGATAAAGACAACAGAAAGAAAAAAAGGGTACCCTTAAGTTAACCATCTACCTAGCTTTCAAAGGATAATTATCTGGAAAACTATGACGAATTAAAAGAGACGGGGAAGATAAGATAATCACATATTTCTATATAGCGTTTGTTAAATCGATCAAAATAAAAAATTTTAAAATAAAATTAAAATATTTTTTTTATCAAAATATATAATATTCAAAATAAGATTAAAAATTATTCTATTTTTTAATTTTTTATTATATTTTTTGGATGAATTAAAAATATATATATTTTTTAATTTTTTTAGTTATTTCTTATCTGTCAAAATTCAGTAATGTATATCTTGACCTTATATCAACATATGCATATCTTGATCTTTTAAGATATAGCTAGTTAAAAAAGATTTGTGAGATTCATTTTTTTAGGGATGAGCATGGACTGGTTAACCAGTTCATTAATATCATTTTTTTAAAATCATTAAGTATTAATCAATCCATTACATTCGATTAATCAGTTTATCGATTTTAATTTTTCAGTTTGGTTAATTAATATTTTTTGATTAACCATTAAAATTTATAACATAAAATTATATAAAAAAATAGATAAAGTTTAATTCAATTTCAAATATATAAAGTAATTTAATATAAAAATTACGAAACAAACATAATTTACTAGCCAAAATTCACATTCTATAAATTAATAGCTAATATTATAAAATAAATTTGATATTTATTAAAAATTACTATATTTGATTCTAAGTAAAATAAAATTTTGGATAATATTAAATATTATAACATAAACTCTAAAATATAAGAAAATGTAATCAAATGATATAAAGTAAAATATGAATACTAATATATGATAAAAAAAATAACATATGTAAAAGTTAATCGAATACTATATATAAATATTACGGTATAATTAAAGAGAATGACATAATATAAAATTTATAGGAAATTATTAAAAATTAAGGTATGAAAATAAAAATATAATTTAAATATATTTTAAAGTATTATTTTATGTAAATTTTAGAAAGAAATAGAAAAAAATTGATATATATATATATATATATATATATATATATATATATATATATATATATATATATATATATATATATATATAAATATGAACCGGTTAACTATATAATAACGGTTAATTGGTATTCAAAAATAAAAACTAAAACTTTAAAATTTTAAAAATAAAAATTGAAATCAATTTCATTCGATAGGTTAATTAAAAAAAATTGATTTGATTTCAAATTGATTTTGAAGTTAACCAAATTTTCATTTTTGTCAATGTTATTAAAATTAATTTATACAGAATTTTGAAAACAAATATTTTAGGAGACAAGGATCCCTCATGGTAGTGGTAAGCATAGACCGATTAACTAGTTCATGAGCAAAAAAATTGACCAGTTCATTAATATTGGTTTTTAAAAATCACTAATCATTAACCAATCCGTTACATTCGGTTAATCAATCCATCGATTTTGATTTTTCGATTTGGTAAACCAATATTTTTCGATCAACCATTAAAATTTATAACATAAAATTATATAAAAAAATTAGGAAAAATTCAATTTAATTTCAAATGTGTAAATACAAAGAAATACAAAACAAAAATTCAAGTATAAAAATAAAAATGTAATTTAAGTATATTTTCAAATATTATTTAACTTTACGTAAGTTTTAAAGAAAAATAAAAAATTTATAAGGTATATATATATATATATATATGAATCGGTTAACTATATAATAACGGTTAATTGGTATTTAAAAATAAAAACTAAAACTTCAAAATTTTAAAAATAAAAATTGAAATCAATTTCATTCGACAGGTTAATTAAACAAATTGATTTGATTTCAAATCGATTTTGAAGTTAACCAAAATTTCATTTTTTTCAATGTTATTAAAGTTAATGTATACAGAATTTTCAAAAATATATTTTAGGAGACAAGGACCCCTTATGGTAGTGGTAAGCATGCATCAGTTAACTAGTTTATGAGCAAAAAAAATTGACCAATTTATTAATATTGATTTTTAAAAATCACTAACCATTAACCAATCCATTACATTCGATTAATCAGTCAATCAATTTTGATTTTTTGGTTTGGTTAACTAATATTTTTCGATCAACCATTAAAATTTATAACATAAAATTATATAAAAAATTAGAAAAAGTTCAATTTAATTTCAAATGTGTAAAATAATTTAATATAAAAATTATGAAATAAACACAATTTACTAGCCAAAATTCATGTTCTATAAATTAATAGCTAATATTATAAAATAGATTTGATATTTATTGAAAATTACTATTTTTAATTATAAGTCAAATAAAATTTTGATAAATATTAAATGTTATAACATAAACTCTGAAAAATATAAGAAAATATAATTAAATTTTATTAAGTAAAATATGAATACCAATATATGATAAAAAAATAACATATATAAAAGTTAATCAGATAGTATATATAAATATTAATATATAATTAAAGAGAATGACATAATATAAATTTAGTTTAAAGTATTATATAAATTTTATATGAAAATATAAAAATTAAGATATAAAAATAAAAATATAATTTAAATATATTTTAAAATATTATCTTATGTAAATTTAAGAGAGAAATAAAAAATTTTTGAAGATATATATATATATATATAAACTTGTTAATCATGGACTAACGATTAACCGATACATAAAAATCTAAACCTTAACTATTAACAAAAAATATAAAAATTAAAAATCGTAATCGAATTTATCGATTCAATTAATTATAAAAATCGATTCGATTACGAACCAATTTTATAATTAACCATAATCTCAACCTCATGGAGTTCCTAAGTCCGCCACTAATTGTTAATAAAATTCTATAAACAATTATGAATTTGGAAAAAGAATTTTAGATGATGTAACATGTCAGAATTTTAATATAGCTGAAAGTGGAATTTATTTCATAAAATTTGATAAAAAAATAATTAATCTTTTAATATTTATTTTGATATAATAATATTTTTTAAATTTATAAATTGAAATAATGTCATTCAAAAATCAATAGATCCGTTATTTTAATTATTTTTTGTTAGTTTACTATTAATGTATTGTAAGTGTGATATGTCAACAGAAGTTAAATATTCACAATTTGCAAATTTTAACGGTTAAATTGATTTTTTAAAATATTTTAAGAGTTTTTTTTGCACTTTTTACCTTGCCTGTTATTTGCATAATTTTGATATCACATCAATAATTAACCAATAAAAATAATTAAAATAATGAATTTATTAATTTTGGGATGATATTGTCCTAATTTGTAAATTTTAGGTAAATATTATTTTAAAATAAATATTAAGCGGTTAATTTTTTTTTTTTATCAAATTTCAGATGTTGAATTGCATTTTTATAGCTTTCAATATCATTTGAAATGATCATTTTCGCCTTAAAAATTGACTGCTTGGGCCGTTGATTGTCAGCATTAAGGATGAAACACGTTAATGGTGGGTGGGGGCTTGGAAAATCAATCTTGGAAAATTCGTTTTTCTTCCAAGTTGGCCCTACTAAATTTTATAAACCCTAAATATATAATATTTGGGTCCGTTTCGTGTCAGCATACAGTAAGTACCAATAACATATATATATATATATATATATATATATATATATATATATATATATATATATATATATATATATATATTTTAATAGGCAATTACAAAAATGAACTGATAATTTTGAAGAAAAAACTTTTCTTGTGCTTAATTGTTGGCTGTATTGTAAAGATTGGTGGCAAAAAAGAGTTGGCAAAGATCATTTTCCACTACTGATCCGAAGTATTAGCTTCGTGTCTTCCCGCCATTGGAACAATTTGACACGACCAATTATTATTATTAGAAAACACGACCTAGTTTTAAACAATAAATAAATAAATCTCAATGTCACTTCTTATCTTAAAGCTTCACTATATGATACTTTTCTTAATTAAAAGCTTCACTATATGATATTTTTTTAATATAATTTACACAATTTTGGATTTAATCTAAAAGAGGAATCCCCACATCAGTTTCCACCAATGGTTTTTAATTGTCTGACGCTTAATGCATTGGAGACTTTTGAGGAAATGTTCAAAGAGTTTTTTATATATAAAGACAGAAAATGCTTACTATATCGTTATCATTATCTTTGAGTCAGACAAAATCATTCTATTTTATTTATGATATAATATATTTATTCATTTATTAATAATGGAATTTCTTATTATCGACAAAAAAAAATGAAATTTCTTGCCAAGCCAGCGATAATATTGAAAAAAAAATGAAAAATAGAAAGGATCAATTTCACCAATATTCACTGTAATTACGTATAATCGTTCAAAAGTAATTGATTTATTTTTCGTAACTTAAATATCATTAAATTTATTATCTTTTTGTAGAAAAATTATCTTGACTGATTGCCTGTTATGATCTTTGCCGAAATGTTGATATGTGGCACGCTATTTCATCTGTCTGGATACATGTAGTACGATACGAGTAATGTCTGATAACCAACAATTGATCCGAGTATAGGTGTCACAGTATATTGCAATAATCCATAAATTATTATTAAATTATCCATATTTATAATATTCAAATTCTTAACCATTAATTCTTAGATTCCATATTTTGAATATATTATTATTAAATTTGTAGAAATTTGGGCAGTATAACGATTAAAATTAAAATTCTATTTTCTTGTAATTGCTACAAAAATACTTTCAAATAATCACACACATCCAACCCAACCTCTGACAATATATAAAAATTTCGTAAAATCAACCAATACAGAACAACAATCATTTTCCATAATTGTATATATAAACATACATACTGTTGGGGATAAAACTGGCTAAATCACACAGAAAAGATAACAAACAAACAAGAAAATGAAAAGGAGAACGCAAGAATTTAACGAGGTTTGGGCAACAATGCCTACGTCCTCGGTGGCGACTAATCTCTTGTTCCAGATTGAATCCCAAACTTTTACAGCGGCATATAAAACTAGGTTACAATTTTAGTATTTATACATAACCTACTAGGTACACAATTATATAATGGCCTTATACCCTAAACATATACACACGCTTTCCCAAACCCACTAGAATTCTAGCCACATACGCACGCCACTCAGACAGATTATTCTAGCAATCCGATCGGACAGTCTAACTCTTCCCGAGCATCCAACTCCTCCTGAGCTTTCATCTCACCCAAGCGCCTTACTCCTCCCGAGTGTACTGCTCTTTCGAGCATCCTGCTCCTCCGAGCATCCTTGTCCGACTGTACATACTCTATATGTTCATTCGATCGGATTCCTCCAAGCAAAAACCCTCTGCTCTGCTTTCATCATCTGTCAGTCAGCTAGTATATGAGCCATTCCCAACAAATCTCCATCTTGGCGAATATCAAGCCCTTTTAGAGATTTAACCATGGATTTTCTCACATACCTAAGTGGGTTGGGCCACCATGATTTCTAGCAACTAAAAACATTCAACAAGTCCAAACAATGCATGAACTTGTTGGTAGTCACTGACTTTGTTAACATATCAGCTGCATTCTCACTAGTGTGAACCTTCTGCAACAGAATCTCACTAGATGCAACTAATTCTTTTATTTTGTGATATCTTACATCAATGTGCTTAATCCTTGCATGGTAAACTTGGTTTTTAGCCAAGTAAATAGCACTTTGACTATCACAATTCAACTGGACTCCACCTTGCTGAACACCTAGTTCCTTCACTAGCCTAGTAAGCCATAACGCTTCTTTAGCAGCTTCAGCTACTGCCATGTACTCGGCTTCAATTGTGGACAATGCTACTATAGACTGAATTGTTGATCTCTAACATATAGGCCCTCCACCAAAAGTAAACACATACCCGGTTGTGGACCTCCTATCATCTAAGTCTCTAGCATAATCTGAATCCACATATCCGACTACAAAAGGACCATTATGCTGACTCCCAAAAATTATTCCATACCCCACCGTCCCTCTCAGATACCTGAAAATTCACTTGTCTGCTTTCCAATATTGCTTTCCTGGTTTTGACATGTACTTGCAAACTTGACCGACTGCTTGAGCTAAATCCGATCGAGTATACACCATTGTATACATCAAACAGTCAATTGCACTGGCATACGACACCTTTTCCATGTCTTTATTTTCTTTATCTATCTTAAGGCACTGATCGAATGAAAGTTTAAAGTGATTTGCCAATGGAGTTCTTACAGATTTAGCTTTGCTCATCCCGAGCCTGTCTAACACATTCTCAACATAATCCTGTTGAGATAACCACAGTTTTTTTGAGCCTCTATCCCTGTGAATCTCTATTATAAGAATCTTTTTGGCTTCACCTAAGTCTTTCATCTCAAATTTCTGGCTTAACAAAATTTTCAAACCAAAAATATCTTGCATGTTCTTTGCAACAATCAACATATCATCAACATACAGTAACAAAAAAATAAAAGATCCATCATCAAGGCTCTTAACATAAACACAACAATCATACTCACATCGTCTGTAGCCTATCTGAATCATGAAGGAGTCGAATAGCTTGTACCATTGTCTAGGAGACTATTTCAACCCATACAACGATTTCTTTAACCTGCAGACTAGATTCTCCGATCCAGGTGGAGTGAACCCTTCTAGCTACTGCATATAAATTTGGTCCTCCAGATCCCCAGGCAAGAAAGCAATTTTAACATCCATCTACTCTAAATACAAATCCCAGCTGGTTATTAACACAAGTACTGCCCTGATTGAAGTGTGCCTAACCACCGGAAAAATGATTTCATCATAATCTATCCCCTTCTGCTGAGCAAAACCCTTTGCTGCCAATCAAGCCTTGAACTTTTCCCCTTCTTTTTCTAAAATTGCTAGTTTTCTCTTATACACTCACTTGCATCCAATAGCCTTCTTCCCCTCTGAAAGCCAAACGAGCTCCCACGTATGATTTTTCTGCAAAGACTCAATCTCCTCAACCATTGCACCCATCCATTTTTCTTTCTCCTGGTTGGAAATAACACTTTGAAAGGTAGTTGGATCATCACTACTAACCATCAGTGCAAAAGAGATCATGTCTTCAAAACCAAATCTGGTCGGAGGCCTTACATTAGTGCATCTCTCTCTATCTTGAGCTAGATTGTAATCTTGCCGATCTTCTGGATTTGAACCCCCAGTAGCTGAATGTGAGCTATCATTTCGATTGCCCACGGCATCTTCAACCCGATCGATTTCCACGAGATGCCATCCTAGTTCCAACTATACCGTCTTTGAACTAGAGCTCTCTTTTGGCACCATGTCTTGATTCAGCTGTAACATAAACTACTCATCAAAAATAACATCTCGACTAATCACCATCTTCTTTTCATTCGAATTCCAAAACTTATATCCTTTCACACCCTTCTTATATCCCAGAAAGATGCACTTCTTGGACTTTGGATCCAGTTTTGATCTTTCATCACTAGGTATATGCATATAAGCAAGACATCCAAAAATACGCAAGTGATCAAACCCGACCGCATGACCTATCCATACTTCCTCTGTAACCTTTTCAGCCAATGATGCCCGTAGGGATCTATTAATGAGGTAGCATGCCATACTCACAGCCTCTGCCCAGAAGCTCTTTAGAAGATCGACATTCAGTCTTAAGCATTTTGCTTGTTCAGTTAAGGACCTATTCATCCGTTTGGGCACACCATTCTACTATGGTGTTTTCCTTACTGAATAATGCCTCTGAATTCCATGCTCTTCATAAAACTTTTGAAACTATGAATCAGTATACTCTATGCCATTATTCGATCTCAAATACTTGATTTTTTAGTCCATTTGGTTCTCCACCTCAGCCTTCCATAGCTTGAACTTGGCGAAGACTTTCGATTTTTGCTTCATGAAATACATGCAGACTTTCCTCAAAAAATCATCAATAAATGTGACATAATACTGAGATCCTCCTAATGACTTCTCCCTCGTAGGACTCCACACATTCGAATGTACATAGTCAAGAATTCCTTTGATTTTGTGCTTGCCGACTACAAAACTGACTTTAGTCTGCTTTCCAATAACATAAAACTTACAAAACTCGAGCTTACAGCTTTTAACCCCCCATGCAATAAGTTTCTCTTATGCAATTTCGTCATCCCACGTTCACTAAGATGACCAAGATGTATGTGCCAGAGCTTTATGTTGTCATCATTTGACTCGACCGAGTGAATTCCATTTACAACTGTACTCCCTAATAGCTTGTAGATATTTCCTGCAGTGAGCTTTCCTTTCATCACCGTCAGTGCCCCTTTTACAATTCTAATGGTCTCCCTATCTTCATCTGCCTTGAGAATGAAACCATTCTTATGTAAAGTACCTAAGGAAATTAGATTCTTTTTCAGATCTGGTATGTGCCGAACCTCACATAGTGTCCGAACGGTCCCATCATACACTTCACTCTGACTTCACCTATTCCTATAATATTGCAACATCTATCATCACCTACATAGACCAAGCTAGACTTAACCGACCGGTATGATGTGAACCACTCCCTGTTAGGCGTTATGTGATAAGAACATCCAGAATCAAGAATCCATGCATCCATGAACTGAGTTGTTGATACCAAAAGCATATCTCCATCACTGCCATTCGAGCTTTCACTCTGCACCACATTCACCGACTTTTCATCGGTCAACTGTTTCAGCTTTGGACAATCTTTCTTCATATGTCCCTGCTCCTTGCACTTAAAGCAACGAACCATCTTCTTGCCTTTTGACTTAGATCTGGAATTTTATTTTCCAGAATCTTCTTTATCTATCTTCCTTCCATAATTCTGATTACTCTTTACATACAAACTGTCACCTTGAGAGTTTTCCCTTGCATTCTGCTTCCATTAGATGTGAGCCAACAATGCTGTAGTAATCTCTTCAACTTTGATAATTTCTTTTCCATATTTAAGAGTCATCGCCAGATGTTCATAAGAAAGAGGCAATGAACACAATAAAATCATTGCTTTATCTTCATCCTCAATACTCACATCAAGCCTTACTAAATCCGTGATTAATTGATTGAAGATATTCATGTGCTAAGCCAGATCTGACCCTTCCTGCATCTTCAGGCCATATAGCCTCGGCTTCAGATACAATTTATTCGTCAAAGATTTGGACATAAACTGACTTTCCAGCTTCTTCCATATTTCTCCTGGAGAAAATAGATTCATTACGTGATACATAATCTCATCTGTCAAACACAACTTAATGGTTGTCGCCGCTCGCTGCTGCAACTCTTTTCAGTCTTCATCCTCCATTGTTCATGGTTTCTATGCCTGCAGCGCCTTAAAGAGTCCCTGCTATGCCAACAGATCTCTTACCCTTGTTTGCCACAATCCAAAGTTACCCTAGCCATCAAACTTGACCACTTCGAATTTCATTCCTGACATAGCCATCTTAATCAAAAGCTCTAATACCAATTGTTGGGGATAAAGCCGGCTAAATCGCACAGGAAAGATAACCAACAAACAAGAAAATGAAAAGGAGAACACAAAAATTTAACGAGATTTGGGCAACAATGCTTACGTCTTTGGTGGCGGCTAATCTCTTATTTAAGAGAATATTGAATCTCAAACTTTTACAGTGGCACACAAAACTAAGTTATAACTTTATTTTTTATACATAACCTACTAGGTATGCAATTACATAATTGTCCTGTACCCTAAACGTGTACACACGCTTTTTCAAACCCACTAGGATTCTAGCCACATACGCACGCCACTCAGACAGATTATTCCAGCAATTCGATCGAATAGTCTAGGTCTTCTCGAGCATCCAACTCCTCCCGAGCATCCAACTCATTCGAGCACCTAGCTCCTCCCGAGTGTACCGCTCTTTCGAGCATCCTGCTCTTTCGAGTGTCTTTGTTCGACTGTACATACTCTATATGTTCCTCCGATCGGATTCTCCTGAGCAAAAATCCTCTGCTATGCTTTCATTATATGTCAATCGGCTAGTATATGAGTCATTTCCAACACATACATACCATATAATACAATTTCTTTGCTTTGTTTCATCAAACTTATTTACAATGTAAGATATATGTACAAGTCTAAAAATATATATAAGCCTAAAAACTAGTCATGTCACCCTACTCGGCATCTTTCATATGTGCATGCCAACCGAAAAAAATACAAAATGATAGATTTCTCTTTCCTTGATTTATCTCAAGCACAAGCTCAATCTTTGTGCCCTACATGTAGTACAAAACCACATGCTAAGTACTAAAATACTTAGTGGCAAACTAAAACTTTAAATCCCATAATTTCACTTCAATTTATTTCATATATTATTCATAATTATATTTCATTATTCCTTTTTCGTCATTTAATTCTATTATAATTACTTTTTACACTAATTTTTCGATTAAATATCAAATTTTACTTTTATCGACAAAATTATTATTTTTCCCCTACTTGGAAAATTCAATATCAATTATGACTTTTCAAGTTTTATTCTCAATTTTTTTATAATTTTTTATTTTTATTCCACACTATAGGGGTAAATTTTTACTTTAGTCCCTAAAGTTTCAAAGATGCACTTTTGCCCTAGTTTCATTTATTTTTCAGTTCTTTTATATTTTTTCTTATATTTTGGTGTTTTTACACTTTCACCCCTAGTATACCATGAAAATATATCACTGAATAGGATGAGAGAAATGATGGACCACGTGGATCTCAGTACTCTAGTATTATCAATTACACGCATATTTTTTTCTTTTTCTTTTTTTTTTCCCAAACACTCCAATGCAGTCGTGGAACCATATGGAGATTACTACTATGTAAATCGCCATGACTTGTTACCGTGGTTACAGTAATGTCCCTATGGATAACCATGTACATCCTAATTCCTGATCTCACATCTAATACTAAGGCCAAACCGTCATTACAATATAATACAATTTATATCAATGCATCATTATCAATTAATGGTAGTACAATAATAATTGATATACATTATCAAAAATAGTCTCATTATTCATGAAATACCAATTCCTTCAATTAAGACCATTCGATCCAAACACAATTATTTCTATTATTGATTTTATTTTATTATTTTATTCTCTATTACATGCTCCTTGCACGTCATATGACTTATTTATATACTATTATGCACTTATTCCAATTTATTTCCTACATACATACAAATTCCTATAAAATCCCTATTAAGTTACATTATGTCAATTTCCCTTCTAAATTGTATTTCTACTCAATTTAATCACAATGATTATATAACCATATATTTTTTAATTATTTCAATTTAATCCACAAAATTATATTTTGATCCCTAATTTTTCAATGGTGGCCGAATTTCTCTCTTAAATTAGGCATTTCCAAATTTTAATTAAATGCCACAATTCCATTAATTTGACTTCCAATTTCTCATTTTAAGTTCAATTTCACATTTACCCATAATTAACCTAAACTTTCCATAATTATGTACACAACATATATGCAATTAAAGGGTTTAGAGTTATTCACTTACCTAATTTCACTCCAAATCACTCAATAATATTTCTTTTGCCTTTTTCTTTGATTGCTTGGCTTTCCTCACCTTGATTCACTAATTGGCCAAATTTTCATGTCCAAAATTCACCATAATTTCAATCAATTTTTATCCCAATAATTCATACAAATTCAAAATCAGCACTTAAATAACTAAATTATCAAGAAAAATTTAATTTTTCCTAAACTTACCAAAATGCCCACTTGATGAACTAGCTTATTTCTTGCTTCTTTCACCACTAGAGGCAACCAAGGATGGAGAAAAAGAAATTTTTGATAATTTTGATGAAATTAGGGGTTTATTAAAGTTTAAAAAGTGAGCAAAAATGGAGGAAGAAGAAGAAGCTTATGGGCAGTAAGGAGAAGGAGAAGAGCCGGCCATATGAGGAAGCAAAATTAGATTTTTTTCCATTTAATATAGCTTACCTACTTTAAGATAAAAATTAATTAAGTTCTAAGTAGATTTAATGCCATTTTTCACTCTTTAATTGGTTAAAATACTTTTAATTGTCAATTTTTGATAAAAGTTAGACTAAAAATTTTTAAAAATATTAATTAGGCCATGTTTAAAATTTTGGATCAATCTGAGATTTGTTTTGATATAAAACTTGATCCAAATGTATATTTTACCAGTCCGAAAGTTGAATTTTCAAAATCTTCAAAAATTTTATTTTACCCTTTCAAAAATTAATATAAATAATTTCTAGTGACTCAATGCAGTCAGAATAATTTTATGAAATTCAAGAAATATTTTCAAACCAATCAAAGTTTTCTATCAACTCTATTGGTTTTGTTATTTATTTTATTTTTAACTTTTGGAGTCCTGTTTGACCTCAATTTTATCCCAAATTATACTACCGAACTCATCATGAATAGTACTTTTCAATGTTGAATAAAAAAAATTTATGAACCCCGTTGAGCCATATGTGGCACTATTTACCTCAGAAAGTATTATTCATCTAATCGGCGATTTATGGAACGTTACAACACATCAGCGGCCATGTCATCGAAAAAGACCACATTAGCCGACCACATCAGCATGCCCCACCTGTTGAAATAAACAAATAGAAAAAGGACACATGTCAAATGGCAGAAACCCATCAAAATCAAGTCCTAATTGGTTTTGATACCACTTGCCACGGGCCATCTGCCCAAATACCCATCTTGCTAAAGTACGTAGTGTCCAGGATTATAAATTAATGCCCTTTACTTTGCCTTTCCGATGTGAGATATGGGAAGATATATGGAAAATACAAAAAGCTTGAGAAGATTATGGAATATGGTTTTTCTTACTTTCATAATCTTTGTATTCATCACATACACATCGTTTTTCTTGCTTTAACCATCGCATACACATCCCATGAAAGAATTAGAAATGGTTAAAGCAAGAAAATCGATGTGTATGTGATGGATTCAAGGGTGAAAAAAGTAAGAAAAACCATATCACATAATCTTCTCAAGCTTTTTGTATTTTCCATATCCTACATCGGAAAGGCAAAGGGAGGAGCATGAGTTTATAAGCTTGGACACTGTTCACTTTAGCAAGATAGGTATTTAGGCATATTTGGCAAGTGGTATCACAATCTACCATTTGATACGTGTCCTTTTCCTATTTATTTATTTCTACAGGTAAGGCATGATTATGTGGCCCGCTGTGGCATCTTTTGGTGACATGGTTGCTGACGTGACGTGCCACATTATTATTCCAATAAGGTACATTGTCAAAAATTGATCAAGATAATTTTTCTGCAAAATGTGATAAGTTTAGTAACATTTCACTACAAGAAAAATTCAAAATAGCGATGAAAATTTACCGACGAAAAATATTTTGTCGCTAAATTACATACGGAAAACTCATTCCATAGGTAAAATGGTAGTGAAAAATTGTAAGTTGCGATGGAATAAGAATTCCATCATAAAAATCGGAGGGAAATTTTGCCGCCATATATTACGGATGGAAATGAAAATTTCGGAGTTAAATTAGCGAAAAAAATTAACGGTAAAATTAGACACTAAATTTACCGACGGAATGTTGACTCCGTCGATAATTTAGCGACGGAAGTTAATTCCGTATGTAAATTACCTACGGAATTTCAATTCCGTAGGCAAAATTCCGTAGGCATTTCCTATATAAAAGAATTGCTCTACTTCTCTTTTTTTTTCTAAATTAAAAATTTAAATAGATATACATAATTAAGAATACTTAATTTTTTATTAGTCTATTAATTCTATTAAACTATTTTTTAAAAAAGTTCTCAATTTTTTATAATAAATAATTAAATGTCTAAAATAAATAGGTGGTGTTGGGGTAATAATATATATATATATATATGAGCTGGTTAATTATTTTATTTTTCTTTATATTGGTTAATTTATGCATATCACTTTCAATTTATTAAATAAATTATTGTTTCTAACAAATAGAATATTGTGTTTTGATAGCTTTATTTATTTATAATTTGGAGGGCATATATTTTATGTTTTTATTAATTATTTTATAACAACTCATTGTATTCTTACAGAATACCAAATCCAGTTATCAACAGCCATGTGAAAGCAAGATTATCAAGAAAAAACAAAATAATTAGAACCTTGCAAGTTGAATTTTGACAACCGATGAGATATTGTCGATATGCACTAATAAACAAAGCGATATTACAATATTTTCATATGAAATCACTTTAATTTAAATTATTATATCATTCTTAACACAAACAATCAAGAGCGTCCAATATTAATATTAAAGTGTTCCTTCCGTTGATGTTGAAGCAAATATGTTTCCTGAGCTCTCTTCCTCTCACGAATGCCAACTGACATCTCAGGCGAGTAAATTTTTATCCGCAATATAATCAGTTTGAGG
This sequence comes from Excoecaria agallocha, assembly GCA_037975025.1. Lineage (NCBI taxonomy): Eukaryota > Viridiplantae > Streptophyta > Magnoliopsida > Malpighiales > Euphorbiaceae > Excoecaria > Excoecaria agallocha. Next base: position 35,137,851 of record CM075811.1, read on the forward strand.
CGGAATTTTTTTCTAGGTTTCCGACGATGGCATCGGAAGATGTGAAGACAGGTGAATCCGCTGTTTCGACGATCGTGAATCTGGCGGAGGAGGCAAAGCTAGCCACAGAAGGAGTTACGGCTCCTAGTCATGCCCTTCTCGGTATCTCCAAGTCCCTAATCGCCGGTGTAGTTGCCGGAGGAATGTGAGTTATATCTTTCTTAACACAAACAATGAAGGTTTGATTTCTTCTTCTTTCTATTTAATGTTTATGAAGATTCTTTTGTTTAATAACTCTCAAACCAAGATTTAAGTTAACTCCCAGTTCTTATCATGATTTTGTTCTATTTAATTTCCAAATCGTGATCTTGAAGCTTTTTTGAAATCTGATTTTTTGTGTTAATACGTTCAATTTCAATTTTTAATTTGGTTTGAGCTGAAAAAATGGAGCTATGAAGATTATTTATCCTTTGGTACTGGGGAATCATATGAGGAATTACTTGTTATTTAGCTTATCTGAACCCTGTAACCCCCTGTAACTTTTAGGGATTTTTGTTCATTCAATGCTTGCAAATCTTATTTTGTTCACAGTGCTTGCAAATCTTATTTTGTTCATTCAGGACAACATTGCTGGGTAGAAGTATTGGTTTGGGAATTCATTGAAATCACTATGGGGGGTTTGTGGATTAGGAATACTTGGCAATAATGATGATTCAATGTTCAGCTCTATCCTTGATTCTACAACTAATGGTTTTGATCTTGAAGCAAATGTTTCATAAAAAAAGGTTTGTTGCTTAGTTTGAACATTGCGACTCCTCTCTGTACCTTAAATGTATATGTTCACCTATATCAATGGCTTTATTTATTTTTCTCTATCAGATGAGGACAACTGTTTTGTCTATGGAACCTAGTAATGCATCCAAGTTGCTGGAAGCCTTGGAGGCCAAATGGCAATCAAGGTTTGCTCTCTATATATATATATAAGTCTGATTGTTGGTTTTTGGTGGTTCGCCAACTTATTGGTAATGCAAACAAACGTATACGAGTCTCCGTCATTTGGTTACCCAGGATTTGTTTGCTGGTGTTACACCCATCCCGATCTCGCATATTCCAACGTACAGTGTTGGAGGGTAATCTCTCTGTTTTCTCTCTGCCTTTTTAGCTTCTCTTTGTAACAACTTAAAGTCTTGAACAAAGGCGCCAATTCTGCTTAATATTTGATAACAAAAGGCTTGTGCTTTAATTTTCAATGGATTTTTTTATTATATTCAATATATCCCCAACTATCCTTCCAAAGATTCATTCCTAACTACATTGTATTTTATGGGTTTTATGTTCCAAGATTGTCGTTTTAATGATAAAGTTGTTTACTTTAGATTTTTTTTTCGGAAATGAGTTATTGATGATTAGTAGATTGAGCCCATTTGTAACTTGATATTCATTGTCAGTGTTCTTAAATGGGTTCTTGAAAGCAACGAGCTTTTTGTACGTCAAATCTCATGACTCGGAATATTTCACAGGGTAATTTAATTCTGTTTGGATTAGCATTTTTGGGTTTGGAGAGAGGCTTAGTAAAAATGGGGAAGGAGAAGGGATAGATAAGGAAGAGATGGCCGAGGACTGGTGCTTTCATTGCAAGGATGGAGGTCATTTGAGGGTTTGTGACTACTAGTAAGTTTTTCTCTTTCTTTTCAACATCCATTCGAACAGAACAATTGGAAAACCTATTTGGATCCCATTTTACCTTTGCACAATTTCCAGACAGACAAAGTTTATTTGATTTTTTTTATATATATAATGCTTTTTCTATTGTTTGTTTATGATGCACGTTAAATGCATGTGAATATTTTAAGGTTTTACATGGAGTTCTTGTTCTTTGTCCTCTGTTGTGTCTTCTTGTGTGCCTAAGACTGCCATGCCTACAGCATTTCACTGGAGAATTTCCTAGGTAGGCTAAGCCCACTTTGTGCACTTAAAAATAAATTAGCCAAGTTGGAATTCATCTCTCAAACTTTTTGGTGATGGAAATTTACCTCAAAAATCAAATTTTTAATTAAATTAATGCAAACTTTCCTATTTAGAGCCATTTTACTCAATTTCATTAAAGAAATTTTTTTTTTCATCCATTTCTATTTTTTTATTATTATTTTTGCAACATCAGGGCAGATGCAGGATCAAGGTTGATGGCCAAAATTTATATACGTAGGGTAGGTTTGTCCTTGTGCAATATGACCTTAAATAGAAAATCTTGTGCTGATTGGACTCAAATTTATTTCTGACATGAACAAAAAAGTTGAGGGACGTTTTGCACCTTTTATCTTAAAAAACAATAACTAAGCCCTAATCTCCTATATTTTATCTTAAAAATAAACAAATAATATCATGTCAAGTCATTCACAAGCATAAATCTTTTTTTTTTGACATATCTAACCACATATATGATATTAGTTAAATTACATTTTTAGCCATGTAAATTGTTCCTACATGACATGCAACTATTTGTGTACGATATCTTAGCGTAACCAATAAAGACTAGGCATGAGCACACCCTAGATAGGTCAATATTAACAATAAATTGCAAGTCTAGCAAACAAATTCTTACAAATTTAGTCTCAAATTTCAAATATTCTTTCAATTTAAGCACTCTATTAATTTTTTTTTCATTAAAACTAATGGAAATTGAAGGGTTAATTACATAATCAAACCTGAATTATAGAGTAATTTTTAATTTCAGATTCTGTTCTTTTCTGCTGGTGCTCTTTTATCTTGACTCTCTAACTTGTATTTTCTATTATTGAAATTAGAATAGCTATACTTTTGAAAATTTTAATTACTAAAATTGCATTGCCTACTGATTAGAGAGTTAATTTGTAGAATTTTAATGACTAAAATTGCATTGAGAATTATTAATACAAAACATTTTATTTTGACACGATGAACATAATTATATCATCAAATCTGAAATTATATATATATATATATTGTTTAAAGTTACTTCTCTGCTCAGGTTGTCAATAGTTGGAGATGCTGTCGAGTTTTGTTTTTTTTTCTTCTTGAACTAGGTTTATACAAGGAATGCTTCAAGAAACTGGAACTTAGCTGGATCAGATGGAGGGAGCAAGTTTATACAAGGGATGCTTCAAGAAAAGGTCACATAGTTGATTTTGATGATCACCTTGACGACATTACCAAGTAAATGCTTGTGTATTGATGTGCATAACTTTTGTGTATTATTTATGTCTAATAGAAATCTTAATCATTTCTTTAATCTCTAGTTTATGAAGTTTTCAATTTATGAAGTTTTCCCTAGTAGTAGTCTGTTTTTTCAACTTTCAGTTGTGTTACATGTAGACTGTTTTGTTGCTCGAATATTATTTAACTTCATCAAGACCTAGTTTCAGTATGGTGTGTTTAGTATTTGGTGAAATTATGAGGCTAGAATTTATTTACTAGAAATAATTCACCTGCAAATCTTCTATAGATGATTAATATAAATTACAGTTAAGTTTAATTTTATTATTCTTGTAATTACTATCAGCTACAATCTGTTTATCATAATGTATTTATGTCTTTTGTGCTAATAGAATAACATATTTTCCTAACCTCTTATTAGATAATTATTAAAAATATAAAATATTTTTAGTGACGGATGGGTGACGGATATTTCCGTCGCGAATGTTTTTTCTTATGACGCTAATTTACCGACGGAAATACAATTACCGTTGCTAAATTTACCCACGAAACTTGTCATTCCGTCGGAAATTTTCCTACGGAATACCTATTTCCGTCGGTAACATTTCCGATGAAAAATATAATTCCGTTGGTAATTTTAACGACGGTTTTGATTCTGTCGGTAAATATGGCAAATTACGACAGCTTTTTAGTCCACACCTCCCGACGGAATTTACCGACGGACAGTATTTTCAGATCCGTCGGTAAAAGTGACTGCAACCGGATCTCCAATGCCATTTTGTGTCGCTAAATTCCATCAGTAATTTGATTTCCCGACGGAAATTCTCACAATTCCATCAGGAATTTCCGTCGGCAAAATAGATTTTCTTGTAATGTTTAAGGCATGAAAAATAAATCAGTTATTTTTAGGCGATTAAGTATAAGTTCAATGACCGTGAATAAAATTGATCTCTTTTTTAAATAATGCTTTTTAAATTTTTATTTAGGAAAATGAAATTTTTTTAATAGTGTTCAGACGTTTGAATTTTTTTTTTCAGTCATGTTTTACAAAAATTGATGATAAAACCTACTGAAAAATATTTATACAGAGGTTTGCGGAAAAAGAAAAGTTGCAATTTATTAGAGTTTGGACTAATTAATTTGGAATGTTAGTTGCAAATTGTTGTCAATTTACTCCCATTTGCCAAAAATATTATTATTGTTTTTTTTATCTTTTTTATCTTTTTTTTTTACCATTAACTATATGATTAATATAAATTCTATAACATTAAAATATAAATTTATGGTAGATAAAATTTTATTGGAGAAAATATATCTAATTAGAGCAGAAATAAGTTTTGAGGCCAATCGAATATCATTAAAGTTAAAGGCCAAATTAATAATTTTTTGGTATTAAAATTCATTCATAGGTTTTTACACTTGTGGCTCTCTAAAATAGCTCTATCCATTATTACATTAATTTATTTAATATTAATATTTATAGTATTAAATTGTATTATTATATACAATATAAAACTCTGCACTTGCACGTAATATTAAGTAATTTTTTATACTTTGGATAAACATCTAACCAACATAAAAGATGTACCTAAATTATATATTTCAAAAGTATTAATTTTATTTTTGACATGAGTCCTATAGCTTCCCTCCCACTTTTCAGTCTATTTTCCTTGCTCGTCCTCCCGGTAACCCATCACAAATTGAAGGCACAGATCATCTTCCTTTCAATCCATGGGTAGCTGAGACCACCCAATGCTTTTTCTTTTAAGATAAATGAAGAAGAAGATGCATAACATGTGACAATATTGCAATCTTTTTTCAAGGTCCAGTTTACAACCGTCAAAATTTAATTATTAATGCAAGGATACTACCTACCAATTAGTGATCTCTTACAAATTCTTCAGCCATTTGAAATCCAAACTATTGGAAGAGTTTGTTTTTCTTTCGTCACGTTAAGCAGATGGAGAAATGATACAATGTCATAATTCCATATTGATAAATTTGGGGATTTAATAAGGGAAATGAACCATTTGATGGGATGGAATGTAATCCATGCTGAAAAAATTGTGCTTGCAATGTCTAATCGGATAGAATAAGAACGAGTCCTGCAAAAGGGGTTAACTCAGACGGATCAGACGTTAGCCTGTTAAAGTAGACTATAAAACTTTAAAATAGTCTATTACAAAATAAAAGAAAATACTATTTATATAAAATCTTGAAAAGTTTAATATTTTTAAACGGGCTAAAACTGGATGAAAAAGACTAACCTAACCTCGGCATGTAAAATTCAGGCTCTTCTCAAATATGGGCTGGGCTTATTTTATAGAAAAATATCATTGTCTAAAGCCCGCAATAATTTTCATGGTTTTTCAAAAATTGAGAACCTGTTAATTTATGAAAAATAGTTACAATTTTTAAGAAATTTTTTTTATAGAAAATAGAAAATAAAATTAATTTTTATTTTAGTCAATTTTCTAAAATAAATAAGAGACTGAAGAACTAATAAAAAATAATTTCTAAATTTTCTAAATTATCTTAATATATACGTACATGTATGTGTGTAGAGAATACACTTCAATTTTTTTAAAAATAGAATACAGAAAAAAAATTATTTTTTGTAAATAAACATATCCGGAAACTCTTTTCAATTGGCTGAAGAGCAACTTAAATAAATGCAATTATTCCCTCCAAACAAAACAAAACTTGCAAAGATACTAATAAATTGCATGAAACTTTTAACTTACAATAACTTGCTAACAGTTGACAAGAAATCACGATAAGAAAAAAAATGAAAAGGAAAGAGAAAAGAGCAATATAATATGATTTGATACGTTAGATATACTAAATATATTAAACGTGGATAGTTAAAATAAAAAATTATATTTTTTATTAAACGTTCCATATTTGCAAATATAAAATACATCTGATATACCAAATGCGTTTTCAACAATAAAACCAAATTCAACGATTGGCAAGGTAACTAATAATTAATTAGTGTGGCTTTGGCTTTCTCCCTTAGAAGAAACTTTTGGACCTTTCCATTGAAATTAACAGGAATTTCTGCAAAAACAACAGCCTTAGGGACCATATGGTTAGGCAATTGAGCACGACAAAATTCAATGATCTCATTAACATTAGCATCAAACCCATATTTTAATTTCACAAATGCAAATGGCACTTTCTTAAAAACATCATCAACTTTTCCAACAACTGCAGCTTCTAACACCTTTGGATGATTTAACAATGCAATTTCCACTTCCAATGTACTAATTGTCGCTCCCTCACCACTAATTATGATATCATTGGCTCTATCCTTCAATTGTACGCTACCATTTTCAAGCTTAATTCCAATATCTCTAGTACAATACCATCCATCATTGAATGCCAATTCTGTAGCTTTTGGATTTTTAAAATAACCTGACATCAAAATATTGCTCCTAAACATTATTTCTCCCACGGATTTTCCATCATTCAATACACTTTTCATAGTATCAGGGTCTTTCACATCGGTCCCTTCAATAAAAATATTATGTAATCCTTTGTCGCAGCTCTCTTGCTGATCATCAGATTCAATTTTCCACGGCTTAAATATGACAGGACCAAGAGCTTCTGTCATACCATAACCATCGAAAACCTTAAACCCTAATTCCTGAACTTTTGCAACAATTTTAGAATTTAAAAATCCACCTGCTACAAAAACATTAACCTTCCATTGCTGCCTATGCTCGGCATTAGCACTAGAAAGAATGTTCAAAATGGAAGGCGGACCGCATAAATGAGTTACTTTGTGAAGTGAAATTGAATTGAAAATTACCTTAGAAGAAACATTTCTAAGGCAAACATTAGTACCACCAAGAGCAGCCATTGTCCATATCAGACACCAGCCGTTGCAACGAAACATGTCTACTGTCCATAAAAATACAGGCATTTGTTTCATATCAAACTTGAAAATTCCTGCAATTGAATTTAAATAAGCAGCTCTATGGCTATAAATTGCTCCCTTAGGTATCCCAGTTGATCCGGAAGTATAATTCACTGAAATTGGATCAAATTCATTGATCGGTTGTTTTACTTCAAAATTATCATCTTGTTCTTCCAATTCTAAAAGAGAATTATAATCATCAGATGACTCGTGATTGTTTATCATTAAAGAATCTTCAATTTCAGGAATTAGAATTAGCCTTGGTGGATTGAGATTTTCCGTGGAAAGTATGTGAAATGCTTGGCGAATAACATTTACATATTCATAATCCACAAAGAAAAGTTTAGGCTCTAATTGTTTTAGCAATAATGCTAATGTGGTTGAATCCAACTTAGTGTTAAGGGCTGCAACAACTGCACCAGCCATGGGCACAGTAAATTGTAACTCATATGCTGCTGGAATATTAGGAGCCAATGTTGCAACCTGCTCGTGAAATTCATAGTTTGCAATGTTAATAATAATATTCAAGAATTTCATAAAAATCCCATTTCCTATTATAGAAAAGAACAAGATCTAAGTACTTTAATTAAGTTCAATTAATTTGCTAAAACAAATAAGGTCATACGACATATTTTTTTAAAAAAAATCGAATATTATAACTGACCACTCAGTTGGATCGGTTTGAAAACCAACCAAATTAATATAGACAATAATAAAAAAATAAAGAAAAAAATATAAAAAATATAAAATTGTACTAACAAGAAAAAGGAAATTGTTAACATTTTTTAAAATGGTAAGTTTAAAAGAATTAAAATTAAGAAATCGTATCATATCTTTAAACCGTAAATCGATTCTGATTTACGATTTTACTTACCATATGAACGGTTTTTTACGGTATTGAAGAAAAAAGATTTTTTTTCCATCTACTGTACTGAAAGAGTGAATAGTTCACATTATTTTGATTTCATCCATTAGATATCCCGAATTGAATGGATAAAAAAGTCGAAAAAATCAAATTAAATTGACCAATTTTTTTCTGCGCAGTTCGATTTTTATTTCAATTTGATTTTGCACACATATTGTCTCTAACATTTGTTTATTTTTAACTAAAAAACTAAAAAGAAATGTAATAAAAAGAATTTTGTAAAAATTGTAACAGATATTATTTTCAAAGAAAAAAATAGGAAAGGAAAATAAAAGATATCGGGAGGTTTTTTTTCAAGTTTTAAGTTGATATATAAATTTCTATAATTTTTGAAATAGGGGTTTTATCAAGGAAAAAGAACATGAGCCTTGAGTCTCAATATCAAGCCACTTAAATTTGACTTGCACTTTGTTAAGATAAAATTTAATCGACTTTATTTAGAAGTCCATGAGACGATGGATCACTAATAATATTATGGATATTTAGTTTCTCTCTGATGTGGGCTAAAACCCTTGACAGCAGACGGCTCACATCAGTGAGAATGGTACTCCTTCCTGATGATCAGGCTCAAAAAAAAGTAGCACCAGGACTAACACCTCAATGAGACTATTATTGAAATGAAGATTTCTCCTATAATGGCCTCTTTTAAAGATGCCTTACTTCGCAAGGTGAGGAAATGTACGGGTATGATGACAAGATGGATGATGGGGATAATGATTCATATTCAGATTCAGAAAGTAACTTATGTGATGATGAGGTGATGGGCAGCTAACACTCTATTTTAGATGGACTGGAGAAATAGTTAGCAAGACCTTGGTAACGTTCTAGACTGGAGAAATAGTTGGCAAAACCTTGGTAACGTTCCATTGTACGTAGCTAGGGTTCTTGGACACAATGTGAGCTACAGAACTTTGTGCGTACGCATTGTTTTCGTTTGGGCACCAAAGGAAGGATACAAGTTTGTGGATTTAGACAACAATTGTGTTTTTTTTTTAAAATTCATTTTGATTCTTCATAGGACTATGCTAGTATTTATGTAGGCGGATCGTGGATTATAGCAGGAGATTATTTAACTATTGAACCATGGCATCCAAGTCTTTTTGCTGATATATGATGATAACCTGTCAAATGTAGTTGAATAATTTTGCCTAATTTCTTCAAGTCTTTAGTATGTTTTTAGTCTATTTAGGATTCTTCAAGGTCTTTTGACTAATTTCTTTTATTTATACTTAATTTTTCTCTGTTTTGGGGGAGGTTTTAGTGCTTGAACTTATCTTATATCACTAATAGAAATCGAATTGTTTAGTATTTTAGAGAATTTTATTATGTAAAAACGATGTTCTCATAAATTTCAAAATATTTTGTTTAAAAAACTAAAAGTTTAGATTATTTATAAAACAAAACTGATAACTTTAATTCATATATTTCGATCAAATCGGTTATCCAAAATAACCGAATTGAACTAAAAAAAATAGTTTGGCTCAGTTCAATTTGAACAGAACCGTGCTCCTAATAAGTTTCTCACTAGCAATTACAGAGTTACTTATCATGGTAGTTAACTTACAATATCACCACGATTGACGCCCAACTTGACCAAAGCAGAAGCCAGCCTGAGACATCTTTGATAAGTCTGTTTCCATGAAAAACTAAGAGTTCCGTAGACAATGGAAGTCTTTTCTCCATAAACAGCGGCTGCTCTTTCTAAGAAGCTTATTGGTGTCAAGGGTATGTAATTTGTCGAGCATGGGAGAAAACCTTCCATTTCTTACTTTCTTTTCTCTCTTTTCTCCGTAAGAATGCGGAATAATCTTATGCCTATATATAGAATTGGTTCCAAGTCAGCCAAGAATTATTTATAAATTCACAAGTTGATAAATTCACAACTAATTGATTAACTTAATATAATTACTTTGCAATAGACAAGTAGGGAATAGTGGGGTGAACCTGCAATAGACAAGTAGAGCCGATCTAAATATTGGTTAGGTAAATAGTAGTTATGGACCCTGTAGACCATTCCATGGGAGTGATCAAGGGAGGGCTCAATTGGTAAAAAATAAATCCCTTGGAATTAGCAGTAATTTGGGGAAAATAAATAAATAACCTTAATGCAAGAGCCGAAAAAGATATATATATATATATATATATAGTATCTCTTGTTATGAATTTTTTTTCTCTTAAAACACATTAAATCGAAGTCGTGAGCAATTTAGTCCTGTTCAACAGTTGGTTTGGTTCAATAATCAAACCGAAATAACCAAAAATTAAAGTTGTATTATTTTTATCAATCGAACCGAACCAAACTTATTGAATAACCGAATTCAGACCAAACCAAAATTTTCGGTCGGTTTGATTCGATTAATCGAAAAAATCGAAAATTAAAACTATTTTTAAAAAATTAAAAAAATTGTGTCTAAAAATTATAAATCATAATATACTAAAGTAAAAACAACTAAATTGTACAAATAAAAGTTTAAATTAAAGATATAATCTCAAAATATATAATAAATAATACAACAAAACCCTTAAATATATTTTTTCATTTAATTGATTTTTAATTTAATCGTCAAAATTCTAAATTATCACCTAAAAATAGATATTAATAAATGATAAATGAACTCATATAATTTATAACTCAAAATAAGATAATTTACATGTATAAAATAATTATTCAATTAAAAAAATTAAATAATTATGTAGAATTTTGGTTCGGTTTGATTTTCCTGTGATTTTTTCCTTCAAAAACCGAATTGAAAGCTTCCTAAATTTCAAAACCAAAAACCAAACTGAAAAACCTAACCAAATTAAAAAATTTTGATCGGTTCGATTTTTCGGTTTGGTTCGATTTTTGCTCACCCCTAGTGAGCATGATTCGATTTTCAATTATAATCGATCCAAACTGAAATAATTGAAAATCAAAATTTGATAAAAGAATAGTGAAATTGAAAATGAATCAATAATTAAACTTCTCTTGTATCACTAATAGAAATCGATCTGGCTAGTATTTCAGAGAATTTTATTATCCAAAAGATATTCTTATAAATTTCGATTTTTTTATTTGAATGACTAAAAATTTTGATTATTTATAGAACCAAACCAATAAATTTGAACGGAACCGTGCTCCTAATAAGTTTCTCACTAGCTGTTAGAGTTACTTATGGTAGTTAAATTCCTTTTTTTTGTGAGCAGCTGTGGGAGATTTTAGCTAGCTTTGTTGTGGAACAAAAATTGAATAATCAGTTTGCCACAATATCCGCCGAAAAATAATCACACTTTTTTTTTCAGTGAAATTGAATATTCCTGATTAACAAATAAAAATTGATCTAATAACTAGCATTTGATTAAAAATACAGGAAATTTTTGATTCCATATCTTCTCTCGATATTTAAAATTGAATTGCATTATGTCTCTCTAGTGTATATATATATATTCACCAAAATACTATTTTTAATCAATATTTGTTTCTTCAATTAGTTAGTTTGACATTTATTTTTTTAAAATAAAGTATCGAATTTAAATTTTGCAAATGATAATATATATATATATATATATATATATATATATATATATATATATATATATATAATAAAATACTTATTTCAGGTAATTGTTTGTCCCAACAGAAAAAGATCAAGATTATGCTTTCATTGATGATTTTTAGTCTCAACTCAGTTCATTAAGGAAAAAAAAAACAAAAAAATTGAACTCGGCGCACACTCCACGGTGGAAGAAATATGCAAACGTCTGTAACACGTATTTACTAAGTCCATCACAAATTTATATTAATGAAGATTTTTAGTCTCCTCTTTCGATTTATTTTTTATTAAATTTATATTTATATTTTTTAATTTTTTATGTGTTTTTTTTCATTTTTTAATTCTCTTTTTAATAATTTTTAGATCGATATAAATTTGAAGTTTTAAATTTTATTATTTATTATTTATTTGTTTTGGTTTTTTATATTTTCATTTCTATAAACTCAGATATGAAATTTTTATTTTAGATTTAATTTTTTGTATTTATCCATATTTTATTTGTATTTTTATAAATCTGATTTATTTAGTTAATGTTGAATACAATTTAATTTTTCATCATGCAAGTTTGTCCTCCACATTTAGAGGTTATTATCTTCCTTTATCGAAATTTTCGTCTTTCTGAAATGAGTTTTTTCATGTACAATAGATAGACCGAGCTTCCCGCTGAAAGTCAAATTGCTTGCGACATGTTACCATTATTCACTATTTTTGTCAAAAAAGTTCAGAAATATATTTTAATAACTTCATTAATTTCGTACGTCTTATATACTTTTAAATTTTATAAATTTATTTATACTTTTCAGGTATACCTTTTATATTATTAATGAAGATTTACATTGCATTAAAAAAAATGCATCACAAATTAAAATAAAAGTTTATATATAAATAAAACTATAAGAATTTGAAAATTTCTAATAATATTAACAACATAATTATGTGTAATTTGAATTTTATAACGAAAAATAACATTTGATTTTTAAAAAAAATGGAAGAGGGTCACTTAATCCAATTATATACCATTCAAATCATACAACAAAAATAAATGTAAGCTAATAATGTTATATTTTGAGAAAAAAATACAAAAGTATTAGTATACACATAAAAGGGAGATTTTTTTAAATAATATATTTTTTTAAATAATAATAATAAATATAGGATATGTCAGAAATTATTTTCATATTTGGGGTAGTGGGTTAGAAGACGCTTGTCTCCTCAGTGTCATCCATCCAGTCTGCGGTCCACCTTGATAGAAGATGCAGGAATCCCACCGTCCTCCATCAAGCCCAAAAACAATTATAAGTAAAATTTTTAATTTGCTTATAATTAAAAATTATTTACAAAAATTCACTTTTAAATTTATGGCCTTTTTATAAATATTAGATATATATTTAAATAAAAGTAGAAAATTTTTATTTAGTTATATTTATAACTAAATAAAAATTAAAAAATGTTTTTTTTTAATACAAAATTTAAATTTCTGTTAGTTTAATGAAAAATTATTTATTTTCTTCGTTAGCAAAAATTTAAACATTGAATGTTGAATTAAAATATAAGTAAAACGTTAGATTTTGTCTTATAATTTGCTCCAAATTTTATAATTTACCATATAATTGTGATAAATTTGGAGCTAATTATAAAACAATTTCTAACGTTGTACTTATATTTTAATTCAACATTCAATGTTTAAATTTTTGCTAACGAAAAAAAAAATAAATTTTCATTAAAACAAACAGAAATTTAAATTTTGTATTAAAAAATTATTTTTTAATTTTTAATTAGTTATAAATATAACTAAAAATCAATAATAAATTTTATTAATTTAATAAATAAATTGAGATAATTTCTTTAAATTTTCTACTTTTATTTAAATATATATCTAATATTTATAAAAGGCCATAAATTTAAAAGTGGATTTTTCTAAATAATTTTTAATTATAAGGAAATTAAAAATTTTACTTATAATTTTTTTGGGCTTGATGGAGGACGTTGGGATTCCTGCATCTTCTATCAAGGTGGACCATCAGTCGGATGGATGACACTAAGGACATCAGTGTTTTCTAACCCACTATTCCAAATGCGAAAATAATTTCTGACAAATCTTATATTTATTATTATTTATTTAAAAAAATATTATTTAAAAAATTCTCACCACATAAAATTTAGACCAATTGGAATTTTATAATAAAAATAAATATATATTTTATAAAAAAATTTCATCCACCCAGTTATTTGAATATGAATTTTATAAGAAAAAAAAAAACACAATTATATATATCTGCTCTTAAAATAAATAAATAAACGTGCGTAGACTTTATTTATCTAAGTCATGCATGGGGCCAAAATTAGTGCCTGATTTTTTGTGCTCATAATTACTGAAGGACACGGGACACTGCAGATTTCGGTAGCATGCTCTATTTGATTTTTACATAATAAAAATCAAATTTATTATTCAATTAAATATACTGATATATAATAAATAAGAATATATATATATTTTTAAATTTTTACATAAATATTTAAAGTAAAATAAATAAATAAATAATACTTACTGACTTACACTATAGTTGGAATAAAAAAAATCCAAATTGTAGAATTCATTTACAAATGAATTTCATATCTAATTCATTTGTAAATAATTCCTATCTTCAAATAAAATAACTAAAATATTGAATTAAAAATAATTTTTTATTTTTATGTTTGGAATAAATAAATAATTAATTTATTTTTGTTTTATTTATTAAAATATTTTCAATATAAATTCAATGCAGACAATAAATATAATATTATATCTATACAAATTGTACCAAATAAATCACTAATTAACTATTCTAATTTATGATTCCATCTTTTCCCATTATACCAATACAAGTTTAATGTTTTAATGAGAATTTAATTCATATATAATTAATCGAATAATAATTCAATTAACATAAGTTAATTCATTAAACTGGGATTTTTTTAATATTACACAAAAAAATTTAATTTACAAAATATAAAAGGAAAAAAAAAGAATACTGATATAGTTGAGAAATTAAAAAAGAAATGAGAAAAATATTAAAAATACAGAACACACATATATATATATATACACACACACACACTATAATAAGGGTATCATAGTTTTTAAATTTTGGCTCCATGAAAATATAAAATTTATTTGCAAATTCCATCGATTTTGGTGTAATTGGATGAAAGTAAAATAAAATTTATGGAATTTAATTCAAGAAATTTAATTTTTAATTTTTTTACATTACACGCATAAAAAATAAAAATTATAAATGAATTTCATAAAATTTTATAAAATTTAATTATTCCAAACATACTCTTAAAGTGAAACGAAATAAGTAACATGTATACTAACAAATTCTTCTTGATAAATAGCATAGCAAATGCACTCAATCTTTCGGGTGGCATAATAGTTATCAAATAAGATTTGATTAATTTTAATTTTGTGAAACTTCTTCAGCATAAACAATACTATCTCTGTTTCAAAATATATATTGTTTAAGAATTTTTTTTTTCATAATACATGACTTTTTGATATAACCAAAATACATTAATTGATTTTTACCAAATATACTCTTATTTAAGTTGCCTTTATAAAAGATATTTTCAACCTATATTAATTACAATGCACAATTAATATAAGAGTAATAAGATCTTTTAGTTATAAAGTAATTACTATTCTTAAATACTGTGCATTATCCTCTAACGTCAAGTATTTTGGAACGGAAGGAGTAGTTACCGGTATTGATTGAATTCAGATTTGCATTTAATAGTTAGAGATTGAATTTCTCTATCAAATATAAACCTAAATGCGACAATTTAAATATTAAACTTTAATCAGTTAATTAGTAAAAAAAATTAATTAGTCTATTAATATCAATTTTTTAAAATTACTAACCATTATATTCAGTTAATCAGTCTATAAATTTCGATTTTTTTATTTTGGTTAATCAATATTTTTTAGTTAATCACTAAAATTTATAATATATAATTACAAAAAATTAGATATATTTTAATTCAATTTCAAATGTGCAAAGTAATTTAAAATAAAAATCACCAAACAAACATAATATATTAGTCAAAATTCATATTCAACAAATTAATAGCTAATATTATAAAGTGTGTTTGATGTTTTAAAAATTAATATGCATAATTCTAAGTCAAAGAAAAATTTTGAACAAAATTTAATGTTAAAATATAAACTCTACAACATAAGAAAATTTAATTAAATACCATCAAATAAAATATAGACGTCAATGTATATAATAAAAGATAAAATATATAAAGGTTAATTGATTGTTTCGTATAAATATTACTCTATATAATTAATGAGAATAACATAATTTAAATATAGTTTGAAATCTTATATAAATTTATAAAAAATAAAAAATTCAAGTATAAAAATAAAAATATAATATAAATATACTTTAAAATATTAAATAATTTTATGTAAGTTTTAAAGAGAAATAAATAAAAAATTTAAGGTATATATATATATATATATATATATATATAAATCGGTTAACTGCACATTAACGATTAATCGATATCTAAAAATTAAAACCGAAATTCAAAAATTTTAAAAATAAAAATCGAAACCAATTTTATCGGATTAGTTAACCGAAAAAATAAATTTAGTTTCAAAAATTGATATACATTTATAGGGATTAGAGACACTTGAAAAAAATATATTTTAGGGGTCAAATTAAAAACCAACTTCAAATAAAATTTTGATGAAACCCAAATCAAGTTCAATTTAATTAGACAAATCAAATTTCAATTAAATTGAATTATAATCATATTTGGTCAAATTAAAATTGAATTCCAATTGAGATTCAATTAAATTAAAGAGAAGTCAAATTAAATTGAATCCAATTTAATTTAGGCAAATCAAATTCAATTGAAATTGAAATTCAATCTAATAAATTTGAAACTAAATCAAATTAAATTCATGTTGAAATTCAATACCAATATAATAATAAGGCCAAGTCAAATTAAATTAGAGTTAACAATTTAATTTCATGCACATCGATGAAATTTTATTCTTTTTTTTTTTGCCGTGATCAATGAAATTGTATGCTAGTTATCTCATGAAGCAAATAAGTTTCCTTTTAAACGAGTCAATTTCATCCATGATCACTGAATTTATGATTAATCGTTCAAAATTAACTGACTTATTTTTCGTAACTTAAATATTACTGAACTTATCACATTTTTGTAAAAAAATTTATTTTTACTGATTTTAAAGATAATTCTTGTCGAAATACTGATGTGGCACGTCACGTTATATATCTGGATACAAGTGGCATGGCATGTTAGTAGCCACGTCACCGAAATAGGCTATATCATATGTCAGCACACCACATCATATGTTTAGATATACATGCTCTCTTTCAATAATGTGACTGCTGATATGTCTTGTCATGTATATCTAACCATATGACGTGATATGTCACGTCAGCATTTTGACAAAGATTATAATCAAAATCCGATCAAAATAATTTTTTTGAAAAAATATAATAAATTCAATTATATTTAAATTATGAAAAATAAATAAGTTAATTTTAAACGATTAAACGTAAATTCAAAAATCATGAATAAAATTGACTTATTTTTAAACAAAAGGCAGTCAATTACAAAGCAAATGCCAAATCGGTGTAAAGATATTGCCCAGAATTTTCTTTTGGGTTGCAACTCGCAATTATGAAGGCATTATGATTATCCACTGGACGTGGTCGGTCATGTGACTCATGCCAGCATTAAGGACAAAACCACGTGAATGGTGGGAGGGTGCTTGGAAAATACCTAAGAAAATTCGTTTTTCTTCCAAGTTGGCTTAGAAAATTTGTATAAGCTGGCCCTACTAAATTTTAGAAAATCTAAACCCTACGTATATAATATTTGGGCTCTCTCATCCTTTCATTTTGGGTCCCTTCCTTGTCGGCATATGTTTACAATAATGAACTGATAATTTTGAAGAAAAAACCTTGTTTTAGTGCTTAATTGTTGACAGTTTTGCCAAGTTGGTGGCAAGAAAGAGTTGGCAAAGATCTCTTGATTATCACGTATGCGGGTCATTTCCCACTAATGACTCTCTCAACTAAATCCAAAGTATTAGCTTCGTGTCTTCCCGCCATTAGAACAATTTGACTCGAATAGGGTGTGCAACAGTAGGTTCGTTTCAATAATCGAATCAAAATAATTGAAAATCAAAATTTTAAAATTTTGATCAATCGAATCACACTATTTAAATAATCGAATACTAACCGAATCAAATTTTACGGTCGGTTCGGTTCAGTTAGTCGAAAATTAAAATTATTTTTAAAAAAATAAAAAATTATGTCTAAAAATTATAAAAAATTACAAATAATAATATACTAAAGTAAAATCATCTAAATTGTACAAAATAAAAGTCCAAATTAAAGATACAATCTCAAAATGAATAATAAGTAATATAACAAAAATCGTTAAATAAATTTTTTCATTCAATCGATTTTTAATACAATCGTCAAAATTCCAAATTATTACCTAAAAAAATAAAAATTAATAATTGATAAATGTACTCATATAATTTACAACTTAAAATAAGATAATTTACATGTATAAAATAATTATTCAATTAAAAAATCCTAAAAATTACATAATTATATAAAATTTCGATCGGTTCGATTTTTCTTTGATTTTTTCAATAAAAAACCGAACCAAAAAACTGAACTTTTATAAAATTTAAAAGCGAAACCAAACCGAAAAATCAAAAAATCAAATCAAATTAAAAAATTGATCGGTTTGATTCGATTTTTCGATGTGAATCGAAGTTTGCTCACCCCTAGACATGACCAATTATTATTATTTTAGAAAAGATGACCTAGTTTTAAACAATAAATAAATAAATCTCTCTATCACTTCTTATCTTAAAAGATTCACTGTATGCTACCTTTCTTAACTAAAAGCTTCACTGTATGATATATATATATATATATATATATATATATAATTTACACAATTTTGGAAAAAAATATAACCTATTCCATAGAATTGAATTTAAAAGAGGAATTCCCACATCAGTTCCCACCCATGGTTTTTAATTCTCCGGCGCTTAATGCATTAGAGACTGAGTCAGTGTTCAAAAAATTTTTTATACATAAAGACAGAAAAAATGCTTACCATGTCATTATCATTTTCTTTGAATAAGACAAAATCATTCTATTTTAATTATGATATAATATATGTACTCATTTATCAATAATGAAATTTCTTATTATCGCAAAAAGTAATGAAATTTATTGTCAAGCCAAGTCAACGATGGTATTGGAAAAAGTGGTGGAAAAATGGGACTTTTTTTATATAATGCACTTCAAATTTTTCTTCGGAAAAATGAAATATTTTTTAATATATTTGTACGTTTGGATTCTTTATTGTCATATCTTGCGAAAATTGATAATGGTGCCCACTAAAGAAATTTAATACAGAGATATGTAAAACTTTAATCTCGTGAACGATGGTTGCGGAAATGGAAAGTAAGGCCCTGGAATGTACATAATACGGTTCAATTTAGGCTTTACAAATCTCTGTATTATTTTGAGATTTTGAATATTTTAAAAATTAAATATTATAATTATTTTAAAAATTCGATATAATTTTATAAAAATTTAGTATAATTTAATACGGTTCTTCGATTCTTTCGGTATAAAATAATATAATACAATATAATATAATCTGATAATTTGAATAATTCAATATTTTTAAAATTTTACATGTTTTAAGATATTAAAATAAAAAATAGCAGTCATTCATCAGTCCATATATCTACGAAATTATTAATACCTATGATGCTCTATTTGAGAATCAAATAAGCAAGCATGTATTAATAAAAATTTGTACAAATATTAAATATAAAACTCAATTAATTTCTAATTAAGAGAAAATTTAGATAAAGAAAATAAAATTCAAATCTAAGAAAATTCAGATATTCTACTATTGTCGTTATCAGCTTTATTTAATTTGTTCACTAACAACATTCCAATTTGATAGTTCATGATGATAAAAACATAAATAATAATAATAATAATAATAATAATAATAATAATAATAATAATAATAATAATAATAATAATAATAATAATAATAATAATAATAAGGGACTTCTAATTAAAATATATTCACCAAATTAGTAAAGTAGTACCATAGTTTATCACATGTCGTGCTCATATTGTAGATGAATACAAGATACTGCTTAAGACTATACAAGCAAAATAAAATTTTGTAGATGAAAGCATGTTTTTCGTTTGTTGTGTACCTTAAAAGAAGAAAGGTTTGGGTGGGTGGGAGTGATAGGATTGTAAATAATAATATTATTAAATATATTATGTGTATTAAAGAATCCAAAGAAAAATGTGCATATCTGCAACAATATTTCTTTATATATCCAACTTATATTGTCAACTTTTGATGTTTTATCAATTCATATATATCTATATTCCTTTTTTTACTTTGTGAAATATTCCATGTTTACTGGTGGAGACATAGTAAAATTATTATTTTACATATTTTTTGAACATCACAAACATAACAAAATAATTTAACAAAACAACATTTCAGAAAGACCATTTGATGTTGAAATTAGTTACATTTAAATCATCAATGTCAATTTCCAAAGCAAGTCAAGCCAGTTATCATTTATCTTCACTAGAGAATTATAACTAAAGTTTAAAAGTCTTGCCAAAATTAAAATTCCATATGACCCCTAATTATAACTGCAAAGCTATCGTTTGAAGACAACCAATGCATATATAGAAAAAGTGCATGTATATAAGGTTCAATTAAAGGATCTTGCAAATGTTCAAATGCTCTTATGAATGAAAGAGCATATATTCCAGGTCATTTGATATATGAAGTCATTTAGCTGTTAATTTATTTCCATTCTAGCTTCTACCAAATTCCATCATAATTAGTCTAAATTTCATGCAAACTAAAGGCTTCATAAGACAAACATATATAAGATGCACCACTTTTAACAAAAAATATGCACTATCAAATTGTAAATATTACTAACTATTATAACCAATTAAGCACATAAATGGTGTCACTTGTTCTCGTTAAAGAGCCGGCAAACCAAATTTAAATTAACAAAGCACTCACATTTAACAGAGTAAGCAAATCAGACCCGCCACTTCAAGGATGCTACAAAAATAATTGTCAGAGTGCAAAGTGAATCTGAAAAAAATAAAGATGGAAGAGCTATTTGACATGCATATGGATCAAGAGTGAAACTCATTTAAACATCCACAGTTGCAAAACTCCAGATCCATAGGTTTTAGGAAACATAGCAAGAACTAAATCCAATTCAATTTTTAGGAAACGGTCAAATATTAATAGAAACAACTAGGTGTATCCGAAAATCATCAAGAACCATATTTAGGGAACATATTGGTTTCAATGGAATAACAAAGGTAATCCACATCTATCTTAAATAAGAATAATAACCCACAGTCCTATTTCTACAATCGATAAATCACTTTCGCCACAAAAATAAAAAAGCTAAAACAAATCACCTTGTCCAAATCCTAGCGGCACAGTAAACAATTCCTAAACCTAGAAAGAAAATCTCAATCCGTATACCTCTCCCATTCTAGGTTAACAATTCCAATCAATTCCACCAAAAATTATGGTAGATCCACCAAGAAAATCCAATTCAAACACAAAAAATTGGGAGAAAATTCTGATTTTTTCAACGGCAAAAAAAAAAAAATCTAACACAGAGGCATAAATTGTACAATCCTTAAAATTAAAAATTTGTAAAATACTATACCTGGATTGGTTGATGAAATAAAAAAGCGAACGAGACCTGTTATCTTTGTTCTTCTTCTAATCATTGATTGCGAAGATTACAGGACTAAGAAAAATAAGATATTACAGTGACTAGAGGATACCAAGCGATCTCATCTCCTCTTTGGAATTCCCTCTCACTGTAAACAAACAAACCATAATCACATTACCACATGAAGCAAACCAAACCTAACACAATAGATCCGATCGACTACTCTCAGATCCATGCATTTACCTCAGCAGATTAAATCATATCGTCACGGATATACTATCGCCATTTCTCAACGCATCAATTGGCTCAACATTAAGCTCATCGGAGGCAAACGAGATAGGATTGGAAGCACTGTAACTTCATGGACCAAGGCACATTGAATCGGAGCATGAACAATCCGGTGTCATGGATCGAAAGCTCAAATTTGCAAAGTGAGGGGCACTGGCGAGAGGTAAGCAGGGGGAGAGGCGGTGAAGGCAAAGAGGGGCCAGATAGGGGAAAAGAGTGAATGAAGAGAATCCTAAACCTAATTTCTCTGTATTATTAACTGCTTAATTTATTTTTTCGCTCCCTCCAAAAATCCAAAATAAAAAAAATTCCCTCTTAAATTCTTTAAATTTAATTTTTAACCCTAAATTCAGTTTTTTATCATTAAAAAATAATTATATTTACCTTTGTATATAAAGATGAGATTAGTTTTATGAAGATAAATATTTATTAGATATGATGAATTGATGAATTGAAGGTTTTAACTGTATCTCTATTATGGCATATTTTATTTTCACTGTTAGTGCCGTGTCACACCATGAATATTTAAAGGTTAAGTTATTTTCGTGAAATAAATTTTTTTTAAGCATGGGAAATAAAAAAATAAAATTAATTATTCATTAGATAAATCATTATTTATGAAGATAAAAATTTCAAAAAACATTAGAGCACAAAATAAATGAATATTATTTGAGTGATACTAAAAATAAATAAAATCAATTGTTAAGATGATTATGTATTCATATAAATATATTTGATCATTCATGATATAAAAGTAAATAAAGTTAATTGATAAGATAATTACATACTCATAATTATATTAATTGATATAATTTTATTATATATAATAACTATATATGATCACATTATCGATTTACAACTCCATTGCTAATATAGATATTATGCAAAAATATATAAATACTAATTGAATGGCACTAAAAATAAATGAAATTAATTGGTAAAATGATTATACACTCGTATAATATATTAATTGATAAAATTTCATTAATGTAATAATTTTATACAATTATATTATTAATTTAAATACTTAATTACTTATATAAGTATTGTGCAGAATTAGACGAATTTTAGTTGATTGATACTAAAAGGAAATGAAATTAATTGCTAATATGATTATATACTCATATAATTACGTTAATTAGTAAGGTGATTATATACATATATAATTACACTATTTGGTAAATTTTCATTAATATAATAATTATATATAATTATATTATTAGTTTGCATACTCAATTACTCATAAAGATATTGTGCTAAAATAGATAAATACTAGTTGAGTGATACTGAAAGAAAATAAAGTTAATTGTTAAGGTGATTTTATATATATATATATATATATATATATATATATATATATATATATATATATATATATATATATATATATATATATATATATATATATATAATTACACAAATTGATAAAATTTTATTAATATAATAATTGTATATAATTGTATTATTAATTTAAATACTCAATTACTCATATAGGTATTGTGAAAAAATTAATGAATATTTGTTAAGTGATACCAAGAGTATATATACTCATATAAGTACATTTAATCATTCATGATATAAAGATAAATAAATTTAATTGATAAGATAATTACATACTCATATAATTATATTAATTGATAAAATTTTTTTTATATACAATAACTATATATAATTACATTATTGATTTACAACTCCATTATTAATATAGGTATTGTACGAAAATATATAAATACTAGTTGAATGACACTAAAAATAAATAAAATTAATTGGTAAAATAATTATACACTTATATAATACAATAATTGATAATATTTCATTATATATAATAAATATATTTAATTACATTATTAATTTAGATATTCATAAAGGTATTGTCCTAAAAATATATGAGTATTAGTTAATTGATACTCAAAGTAAATGTTGATAAAGTACTTATATGATAGATTGATTAACTTACATATCTATATAGATATTTATAAAGAAAATAAAATAGTAGTTGAGTGATATTAAAGATAAATTAAATTAAATACAAATTATTTTAGTTATAAATTCATATTCATATATATAGAATGATTATTATAATAATTAAATTTTTGGTCTTAATAATTAAAATATTTAGTTTAATTTATTAACTAATTATTATCTTAAATTTATGTATTAAAATATATAATTTAAATAATTATGATGTTAAATTTATGCAGTACATATATAATAAAAATTATAAGTAATATTTATATATAAATTACTAGTATTATGTATAATAATTAATAAATATCGATTCTTTCGGTACAAGGTAATTTAGTACAATTCAATACTGTTCTCGGTCCGGTTCTAGATAAAATATCCAGATCCGTTTCAAATAAAGTTAACGATGCAATTCGCTTCGGTGCTAGTAAAAAAATCAAAGGTACAGTTCGGTTCTGAATCTTTTGTTTTGATACTTCGGTTCGGTACAACAAAATTCAGATTCATGTACACCTCTGGCGAGGCCATACACTTAATTTTCTATCAAATTTTAATTTTTTTTGTTTTTTGTGAAACTTCTAATTCTTGATATAGTTTAGTTATTTAATAATGAAAAAACAAAATGACATGGATTGGACTAAACAAAAATTGGAGCAAAAAAAATTTCTATACATATAAGCTAAAATAAATAAAATTATATGTTAAAAAAGTGTTAGAATCGAATCAACATTAAGGTGGACATTAATATTAATGTAATTTTATTTTTATTTATAATATATGGACAGCCATTTATTGGTCCAAAATTATATGTATCAAAAGAAAATTTTCTATTAAAAAAAAGGAAAAAGTAAACATAATTAATTTGAAGAGGGTCCCCACCTTCCATTTTCGCAAATCTCCTCGTGGAATTAAAGCCCTCTGCGTCTCTGTATCAAATTTCTTTGGTGGGCTCCATTATCGATTTTCACAAATATATGACAGCGGAAATGAAATAACCCCAAACGTCCAAATACTATTCAAAAGACCCAATTTTCTTAAATATAAATAAATTTTTAATATGTTTAATATTGGATATAATTAATATAAATGATAATACCAATTTTAATCCTGCCTAACAATCATAGGCCTAGTTTAAGCTCGTGCACAGTTGATGCTTATCAACCTATCAGCCATTTGAGCTTAGCATATATTAGGATGGTTTGGTCGGATATCTATCCGTACCACTCTATCTGTCACATCACACAGTTCATATTCTGCAAATTATCATATTAGACGTTTAAATCTGTCAACTGCAAATATGCAATGTAATGGCCTGAACATCGGGTTAGCCATGAACAATATTTTTCGATGGTAAATAATAAATTCAGACTGAAAAGTACAGCCGAAAGTAAAAAATATTTTATTTGATTATCGAAAAATATTGATTATAGTGAGTCCAGAGTTGAAATTTAAAGTGAAACCAAGATCAAATAGGTTTTCAAAAGTCAAAAATATGAAAAAGATAGCAAGTTAATTTCTATTATAGGAAAACTGACTTAAATTTGCATGAATTTTTAAAGATAGCATACGAAATCCAAAAATTTACAGATCTTCCTTAAATTTTATGTATAATATTTTGGTAATAAAAAATAAATTTTTCGAAAACATCAATTTTTTGAATTGGACCGATTTAATCCGATCAGATCGAAAACGAATTCTAATTGAGCTAAAAATTTGCATACAATTTTATTTATGGTGTGATAAGAATGATGGAATCATTATTGGGATGATTTGAAGTTGGAAAGTGAGAGAATTTAATTAGGACTTTAAATGGACCAAACTAGGCTTTTTGAATTAATCGGGCTAGGCCCATTTGATAGGCCCAATTCTTGGTCCAAAAGAAGAGGTATATAAGCTGGAATGTTTGAGAAAATACCATATTTTTTCAGCTCTATTCCTCTCTCTCATTCTCTTCCTAATTTCTTCAATTTTCACTCAAATTTCTCAGTTAAATCCAACATAAAAAAAACTTGATTCCAACCCTCTAGATTAATAATCAGCTCTCTATCCTTTGATTTGAGCAAAGGAATTAAGAAAAATCAAGGTTGGGAAGCTTAGGTATTAAGGTAAGCTTTGAAAAATTGATTGGTTTAATTTAATTTTTAAGTATATCTTAATAGTTTAGGATGCCTAGAACTCAAATATGTGGTCAATTTATGCATTTAAAATCAAAAAATTAGAGTTTAATAAGCTTTAAAATCCGGCCATGGTAAATGAAGAAGAAGAAAACCAACTTGCCAAGGCTAAAGGCAAAGGAAAAGAAGTTTAGGTAAGCCAAATCAAGAAGAAAAGATTAGTGCCTAATAAATCCTACCATTTTCCTTTATTTTGAATTAATTTTTTTATGTAAATTAGGGAAAATATGCTATAATGATGAGTAATTGAAATTGATGTTAGATTTATGCAATTAGACTTTGAATATAGCTATTAGTATGTTCAAATTAAATTAAAAGAATTTCTAAGGTGAAATCCTTAGGGTGGCCGAAATTTTCATTAAGAGAGATTAAGGTATATATTGCATATTTTTGATAAATAATGATACAAAATGAACCTAAAAATGATAAATGATATCCATGATTTTTTAGGAAATTTATGAAATTTATTTGAGAATTTTTAAGTTGGGTATATGTGTACGTATCAAATGTAAATGATGAATTATTGTAAAATAATTCATAAAATAAGTAAAAAATGATAATAATTGTAAAATAATGTGCATATAAATTTTTATGGAATTTATATGAATTACTATTGTAATGTCCTTGGATCAGAACTGCTAGCACGATATTATCTGCTTTGGGCCTTAGACCCTCACGATTTTATTTTTGGATCACTCCAAAAGGCATCATACTAGGGAGAGATATCAACACCCATATAAGGCATGCTTCGTTCTCATTTTCAACTGATATGAAAACCTTTGACTGAATCCACCCCCTCAAGGAGGCTCAGCTCCCTTGCTGGCATATCGATCCGACACCGGCTTTGATACCAACTGTAACATCTCCAGATCAGAAATGCTAGCATGATATTATTTGTTTTGGGCCTTGGACCCTCACGATTTTATTTTTGGGTCACCTCAAAAGATCTCATGTTAGGGAGATGTATCAACACCTATATAAGGCATGCTTCATTCTCCTCTCCAACAGATGTAAAAAATTTTGACTGAATCATGAAATAATTAATTGATTATGTATTAGTAAAAAATAAGAATTTTTTTGTGAAATAATGTAGAAAATGAGTAAAGAATGTACTTATGTATTTTTATGGAAATTATAGAATTTATTTGAATATTTTTGAAGAAATATTTAAATATGTACCAAAATAAAGTTGTGAAATTATTGAGTTACAATACCAAATTTTAGTGAAAAATAATGAATTATATTGATATAATTCATAAACTGTCCAAAATTAGTCGAAAGAGTGATTGTCTAATTTATTAGAATAAATTAGATCATAAAAAGATAGTGTGTATAATGACCGTATTGAATTATCGAGAAATAATTCATAAATCAAAAATAAAATGGTGAATTATTATAAAGTAATTCACAAACCGTATAAAAGTATTGCATATTCCGAACAACCGGAATTTCGGACAGAAAAAGCAAGAAAATTGTTAAAAAGTCAAAAGGTAAAAGGAAATGTAAAGTCAAAATATTGAATTATTAAGAAATAATTCATAAACGGTCAAGAAATGTTGAATTATAATGATATAATTCATAAAATATATAAAAAATACCGAAAGAATAACTGGTTAAAGAAGTGAAATAAAAAGATACTGAAAAGGGTAATATGCAAAGTAATAATGGTGAATTATGATGCCACAATTCACAAACTGTGTATAAGACACTAAAAAGTATTAAGTGTAAAGTTTTCATGGTAAATTATTATAGAATAATTCACAAAAAGTGATTGAAAAGAAAAAAAGTGACTGTCAGAATAATAGAAAAGAAACAGTGACGGAAAAAAAAAATCCTGAATAGTCAAAAGTATTGAAAATATTAATTGATAAAAATGTACTGATTGAAAAAAAAGTATTTGTAATTGTTTGAAATTGAAAACTGTTTTGAAAGTAAGAGATTGTTTTTGCCCTTAGCAATAGTCAGGCACTAAAATTCTTTCACAGGATATAATTGGCCAGTCATAGGAACACCCTATCCGCAGTGTAAGTCATGGCGACTTACTTTACTATGGTAAGATCTTTGATCTCCATAGTATCAATATCTGTACTGATCTGATATCTGCTCTGTGAGACTTGATCTTTTGGGATCATTTCTCAATATATTTTGTATGTAATCTTGTGGGATCCACGTCCTGTATATTCTATCTGAGAGTTTTTGTCATATTGTACTAGGGGCATATTGATAAGAATAAATTAAAATTTCAAAAGTAAGCTAAAAGTAAAAGTTAAAAATGAAAAATGACTTAATTGAAAGAAATGAAAAGTTTTGGGACAAAATTGTAATTTCTCCAAAAATTATACTTAATGAGAAAAAATAAAAAGAAAATATTTTACAAGGGTAAAATAGTAAATTAACAATTAAACAACCTAAAAATAAGCTTCTGCAAAGAAAAAGGATTGAAATGTGATTTTACAAGAAAAAGTCAAAATAAAGATCAATTGGTATTTTGTATACAAATTATTGCTTTGAAAATAAAAATTTAAAAAATGGTACTAATTTTGTATTTAAAGTTAAAAAATGGCAATACCGTAATTAATTGAGAAATTAATGACTAAAAATAAAATTTTATAAGTCAAAGTCAATTTGAAAAGTGAAAACGAGCAAATGAATGATAATTTTGCAATTGAAAATGAAAAAGCGACAATTCTGCAATAAGTGTGTAAAAATGATCTTTTTGTAGAAAAAATAAGAAAATAAAGATTTATTTACAAAATGTTCCAAAATAATTATATCACTTTGCATTAAATATTAAAAGCTTTGATAATTGTAATTTGATAAATAGTTAAAAAGTCAAAGTGAAATAAAAAAATAAATAGCAAAATTATAGTTATGGTATTAACAGAGTAATTTTGTAATTAATGGAGAAATTGAGTATTGAATTGAAAATTTAACATTAAAGTGGCAATTAATAATGTAAATCGTCAAACAAAATAATATTTGTATTGAATTGATCAAATAAGGAATTTTGTTGAAAAAGTCAAAGTCAAGCCACTAAAAGGTTATATGTCAAAAGTTAAGTAAACGTAAAAGTAATAAAAGTAATGTCAATTTTGTAATTGAATTATAAAAAGAGAGTATTTTGAAGTAAATTGAAAAGTTTAGAATCAAAGTAAAAAGTTTGCCAAATTGTTGGTAATGAATTGAAAATACTGTCAAAAGATTAAAAGTGACTTTTGTTAAGACAAGCATAATAATTCGCATAAATTATGTAATTATGCTTAATTGAAAAATTTTAGGGTTAATATTCACCGCTGAGCATATTTAGTGATTAACACGTAGTGTTTTCTGCGTGTAGGTTCTGAAAAATTACGAAAACATAGTACACAGTGGAGCAAGATCTAAAGAGAAGAGATAGTCATAAATTAAGTGTTATTATGCCATGTATATACTTAGATATTAAAGGTAAAAAATTAGATTGTATTTTGACTATTATTGTTATAATAGTAAATATTGTTATATCTGTAAAGGGGTGAGTGTCAGTAGGTGATTTAGAATGGATATGACTGATATATGAATGATTGTTTGAAATGTATATTGTTGTCTGTTATAGTCTGTTGTGACTCTGCGAGACTGTATTTTTGTTTAGTTTTTCAAGAGATTATTAAGTATATAGTCGTTATACTGCCGAATTTTTGATACAATGAATTGCTTGTGAAAAAAAAAATTACAGCTTACTGCTTATTTCTGTATCAAAAAAAACTATTCAGATGAGCGTGTTACATTCAAAATTCGATATCCAAATACTTTAATCTTATAGACTCTAACTATCTAGAGACTATATATGTAAAGAGAGATTTCAGAAACAATGTATTGCTCACATTGATACTCTTTCACTACGCTTTCTCTCTCTACATCCTCTGACTTAAAATCGAAGTGCTAATTCCCTACACAGCAGGGGTTAGTTCTTGCTTGTTTTGCATATCGGCTTGCCATGTCAAGTAGATCGGCCTAGCCGACTTCAAATTCATCTTACTCTCCTTATAAGTTCTCATAATACAGGAGTTATCAATATATAAAAATATGTAATTAACTTAGTGTACATACTGGCCAGGGTGTTTTCCCTTCTCATTGCTTCTCTCTTGGATTGAAAGTTTTCTCTCGGCCGAAAGTATCGTTTATACTGATGCACGGGAATCGCCTTTGGCTTGTAGTTGTTCTTTGGATGACATTTCAGATTTTGGTTTAGTTATTTCTGATTGTAAATGGTTTCTTTCTCGTAGAACAAATGTTATGTTAAATTGGATTAGCAGGTCAAATAATTCTGAGACTCATAAGTTAGCTCGATCCTTATTATTGTACGATCCATTATGCTATTGGTATATTTTTCCTCCCTGTTTGTGATCTTTCTTTATAAAAGGTCATGGCTTTCTTCTTCTTAAAAAAAAAACTTAGTGTACATATTCTAATATCTCTCTTTATATATATATATATATATATATATATATATATGATAGTAAAGCTTGGATTTGATATTAAAAGGGTTAATTTTTAATAAATTTTTACAAAGTAGATTGAATTTTAAAATATTTTAAATAAAAAGGGCACATATTTAAATTTTCCCGCTGAATTCTTTTTGAAAACAATTTACCCCATCTTTACAATGTGACTCTAGGATTGAGCAAAAAAAATCGAAAAAATAATTAATTAAAAAATCGGTATGAAGTTGAACCGATTTTTTAGTTAACCAAATCGATTTAATCAGTTTTTGATTTTTAAATTTTGAATTTTTTGATTTCGATTCCGGTCCACAATCTAAAATCCTGCGGTTTTGGTTAACCGATCTGTTTACTATTATTTTCAATTTCATATTTTTTTTGTACCAGTTAACTGTTTGTCTATAGACATAGTTAATCGGTTATATATATATATATATATATATATTATTTTTATGCCTTAAAAATTTTTATTTTTTATTTCTCTTTAAAATTTACATAGAGTAATATTTAAAATATATTTAAATTACATTTTTATTTGTATACCTTAATTTTTTAAATTATATTTAAATTATATCATTTTCTTTAATTACATAGAGTAATATTTATATTGAGTAACCAATTAATTTTTATATGCATTATTTTTTTATCATAAATATTGATGTTCATATTTTACTTAATAGTATTTAATTATATTTTTTTATATTTTAGAATATATTTTTCTAGCAATTAATATTATCCAATATTTTTTATTTAGAATTAAGATTATAATTGTCAATAAATATCAAATCAATTTAAAAATATAAACTATATAATTGCTTATAATTTTAGTAACAATTAGTGGCGGACATTGTGTTCCTAAGTCTGCCACTAATTGTTAATAATTTACTAAATATGAATTTTGATTAGTATTTTATATTTATTTTGTAATTTTTATTTTAAATTATTTCATATATTTGAATTATTTTATAACGAATTAGTTAACGATTAATAATTTTAAAAAATTAATATTAATAAATTGGTTAATCGTTTCATACTTATTCGTATATGAATGTATCCCAGCACTCAATTTTTTTTCCGTTTATCTTTAAAAGAATCATCTTTTTTGTTATTTCCCAACAATAACTAGGTGGGAGTTTCGTCATGATTGTGAAGTTTTCCGCAGACCCAACTATCAGAGTGAGCTTTTCAATTAATTAATAAGATATGCTTCAAATAAAGTAAATTAAAATATAGAAGAGCACAATTGCAATACTGCTCCACTAGCTAACCTTTATATTTATACATTTATAAATAATTAATAATAAGACACTTTTTTTTTTTTGACCACTAATAATAAGACACTTGAACCCTAATAAACTACGTAAAGTTTCATTTCAGGACTGATAAAGTGGAAAACACATTGATTTTATTAGATTAATATGGCAATATATTGAATGCAAAAATTAATACTAGAAGAATTTTATTACTACGGTAAACCGATTTGGCTCAAATTTAACAATATCAATTATTATATTAAAAAAACTCAGATAACACTTTTTTGCTTAGTTATTTGTTTTGAAAGAGAACCAGATATATGGTGAACACTGAACACCATACATTAGGCCAATAAGAAAGCAATCTTATATACCCATTTACATGAGGCCAATTAGTTCGCAAATAAAATTTTATGGTTTAAAATATAACAATTAAAAGCATTTAGAAAGCATTTCAATTAAGCCTCTCCAGTCATTCTCCACCCATAATTTCAATAAAATTGATAGAAATGCCAATCTTTTAAGACAAATTAAATTTTAAAAATATCCTTAAAATTCAAAAGATATTAAATTAAACATAAATATCGAATTTTGATTTTAAATTATATTAAATAAAAAAGTATTTTTTTAAAACAACTCTTATATTTTATAAACATTAAACAACAAAAAGTTCCCAATTTTCTTAACACATATTGGAGGGAAATGTAATATGAGATCCAATTATTGTAATATAATATAAATCAGTTTGTGCAAAACGTTTAAAAATGTATTCATAAATAATTTTATAATTTTAAACCTAGTACTTTTCAATTCATTATTTTAACTCAACATTTATTAATTATGATTTTGATTTTAATTATTAAATATAAGTAGATTGATCCAATTTAATTGATTAAAATAATAAGAGCTTATTAGTAATTTTGAATTATATTAAATATTAAATAAAAATTGAAAAAATTATTATTTTCATTAGTTGAACATATTTAATTGAAATATTTCTCAAACATTATAAATTAAAATATTAACTTTTAAACTGAAAAAATTTTATATGTATTAAATATTCTACATCAGTTGTTTATAAAACTATATTACTCTTTATAATATTTTGAATAATTCTCAAAATGTTTAAATTATGTTCAAATTCATTTTTTCACAATACTTGCGAATAGGCTCAAATTTAAAAAAAAAAAGAAAAATAATATAATAGTTGTCACAAAATTCTAATTTTCACAAAAATAAAAGAAACTAAGGGTTGGTTTATATATATACACACACATATATACACGTATGTATATGTACATATTTATATACATACGTACGTATATCTATATATATCCACATATATATGCATGCATGCGTATGTTTGTGTATGTATGTATGTGTATGTATATACATACATATGTGTATGTGTATGTATATACATACATACGTATGTATGTATGTATGTATGTATGTATGTATGTATATGTATATACATATGCATATGCATATGTGTATGTATGTACATGCACACATATGCATATATATATATATATATATGCACATGCATACATATGAACATGCATGTATACGTGCATATAAAGATGATTAAATTATACTTGTTAAGATGATTCAATAAAACTAAATATTTATAAATTGATGAATTCTGTATTTTTGTTATGAAGATCAGAAGAAAAATTTAGAAAATATTCTTTATTAGTTTTTCAATCTCTTTTTTCTTTTAGAAAACTGTAACATCATTTTTTATTATTTATTTTAGAAAATTAATTAAAATAAACATAATTTCTATTTTAAGTTTTTTTATGAAAAGTTTTTCTAAAAAATAAAAACAATTTTGCATAAATGAAGAGGGTCTAAATGTGGCACATTAAGCAGGTTAAAAATTTGGGCCCAAAAGAAAATACCTAATTAAGACTTAAGAGTCATCTTTTAAGCCCATTCAACTTACTGGGTTTCAGTAGTCCACTGCAGTGGGTAGGAAATGCATGAAAACAAAAACTCAAACATGAAAGTTGAATCATTTAAAGAGAATTATTCCAAAATCTTAATATAATATTAAAAACATACAGAAATGTCCTTTATATTTTTTTAGAGGCATTAAAATACATCTATCATTTAGTTTAGAGTAAAAATGAAAAATTGGTACAAAAATAACCTCATAAATATTCATTTTCAAATTAATAATATCAAAATAATGCTGACATGACACCGACGTGATGTTGATGCATGATAAAATATGTAATTTCAATGCCATATTTTATCAATTCAATAAATAAATTCATGAGATAAAATTGAAAATATATTTAAAAAATGACATATTTTGTTATGTGTTCGATTTATACTAGATTAACGCCGCTAATTCAAAGTTGATGAAAGCTACTTACAGAAATATTTTTGTAACGTCTGAATATTTTTATTTCAAAACAAATGATAAGGACAGCCAGTGCTTTAAAAAAAAACATAAGAGATATTCTAGTAACCTTTTTCTAATATTTATTCACATATATAAATTTTATATTAAACTGTTTTTCTGCAAATATAAGTGGCATTGAATTATGAACTAATCCAAGTATAACTGAACTCAAACCTTTCGAATGATAAATGGGCGAATTCGTGACCTTCCACCAATCATGGCTTAGAGCCATAGTCATGACTTTGGATTAATTCATGGTCAACTATAAAAATTTTATAAGTCTAACCTTATTATTATTATTATTATTATTATTATTTATTTATTTATTTATTTTATACTTAAAACTAACATATCACCAAAACTACAGGAGAGTATAAGACTGATTCAAAAATTTAAAATAAAAATAAATATAAAAGTCTATGAATCTAATTAAATGTAAACTAAAAAGTCATATTTTATAAATCTATTTTTTTATGGAGAGGAAGAACGAAAATAAAAAAAACATTTTTATGTTTTTGGATATACATTATTTCTTATGGAATTTTTTAATTTTTATTGTGTTGTATTAAATTTCTAAACTTTAATTTTAGTATATATTATATTCAAATTTTCCGACTTTATATAAAATGATAGTATGATTTTGATTAGTATAAATAAAATTTTTGAATTTTCATTTTTTACTTCATTAAACATTCATTTGGATTCAATCAAACTAATAAAATGCAAGAATAGTATAAACATTAATGACAAAAAATGTAGAAAGACGCATTCTTCCTAATGAGAACTAGTCAAAAAGTCAATATTATTAAAACCGGCCCAGACTGACTGGTTGAACCACGAACTAGCAGGTTAGCTGTTGGTTTCATTATTTAAAATTGGATTGACAAAAAATCGGATAAAACCGAATTTTTGGCTAAAAAGTATAAAAAATCATAATTTATTTTTGTATATTTTCACACATACATATAAAAATTTCCATTATTCATTTATTTGAAAAGATTAGTATTTTAAATTATAAATATATCACTTAATAATTTAATATATTTATTATATATTTGGTTTATTATAATCAAATATATATATATATATATATATTAAATTTTTATTATTTATTTTTTATGAAAAAATTACTATTTTAAATTCTAAAAATGTCACTTAATAATTTAATATACTTATTATCTAGTTGGATTTATTATAATTAAATATAATTATATTCATATATGCAAGGTTAATCTTTTCTGTATTTGCTTCATTAGTACTCCATCTAAATAAGAAATTTTTTTCATGATATGATTGTATTTTTACGTTTTTAACATATGATATTCAAAAATTCATAATTAATCACTAGTAATAATAAAATTGAAATTATTTTTTGTAACTTATTATTAGGATATTTGTGACATATATTTAATGTTTGATAAATATATATTTTTTTAATTTTTATATAATAGTATTTATAAAATTATAATAAATGATAATATTTTAAAAATAGAAAAAATTCGGTTGAATCTTATTGAACCTGTCGAACCACGAACCTCCAATCTTACCGGTTTTTTATCCGATCCGATTTTAATAACATCGCAAAAAGTATAAAAAAAGATAAAAAAAAAAAAATAGCCACCATTGTTGAATTGAATCGTGAAGAAGTACTATCTTGTTGTATTCTATCCATAATCATCGATTCTATATACGTTTGCGCGCGTTACACATCCGCAATCCCACAGAAATAATAGCAAAAACAAATATGAAGATTATCAATCTGATTCCGTTAAGCTTAGCTTTGGTGTTCGTTGTAACTTCAGCAGAACAATGTGGAAAACAAGCAGGCAATGCAAAATGTCCAAATGGGTTATGCTGTAGCCAGTTTGGGTGGTGTGGTTCTACCTCTGATTACTGTGCTGCTGATAAATGCCAAAGCCAGTGTCCTAATTCCGGTGGTGGCTCAGCTCCTACACCGGCTACACCAACACCTAGTGGTGGCGGCAATGTTGGCAGCATAATCACTGAAGCTATCTTTAATCAAATGTTGAAGCATCGAAATGATGGTGCATGTGAAAGCAAAGGGTTCTATACTTACAATGCTTTCATTTCTGCTGCGAACTCTTTCAATGGCTTTGGCACCACTGGCGATCTTACTACTCGTAAGAGAGAGCTTGCTGCTTTCTTGGCTCAAACCTCTCATGAGACCACAGGTTAGTTTTCAATTATTAGCATTCACTACTTGCCTGTCTAATCTACATTCGTATTGGACAGTTCGTTCTACAGTTATTTAATTGGGTTTGATTTATGATAAATAGGAGGATGGCCAAGTGCACCAGATGGACCATACGCATGGGGGTATTGCTTTATTAGGGAAACTAATCGCCAAACTTATTGCTCATCAAATCAATGGCCTTGCCCTGCTGGTCGACAATACTATGGCCGTGGACCTATTCAACTCACTCAGTATGTTACATTTTTCCATATATATATATATATATATATATATATATATATATATATATATTAAATGATTCAGTATTTTAAATCTATTAACTCGATTAATTTGTATTTGCATTCAAAAGATTTATAAAAAAAATACTTTATATTTAAAATTTAAATTCAAAATATCCAATTAAGATAAAATGAACCCTTATCATCCCATGTCATTTTTTAACTGTCTACGAATAATAAATTGCTATTTAATCCAATTAAAAGAAAATGCAATACTCCTTTTTTATTCACAAACTTGGCCGTTGACGTGGACTTTGACTCTTGACTTTGACAGCAACAATAACTATGGTCTAGCGGGTCAAGCAATTAGAGCGGATCTAATAAACAACCGGGATCTGGTAGCAACGGATCCGTTGATATCATTCAAGACAGCCATGTGGTTCTGGATGATCCCACAAGCAAACAAGCCATCAAGCCACAGTGTTATGATCGGACAATGGAGACCGTCAGAGGCAGATAGAGCAGCCAATAGGGTCCCTGGCTATGGTGTGGTAACGAACATAATCAACGGTGGGATCGAGTGTGGACATGGTACAGATGATAAGGTGGCTAGCAGGATTGGGTTCTACAAGAGATACCGTGATATTTTAGGAGTTAATTATGGTGAAAACTTGGATTGTTATAATCAAAGGCCCTTTGCATAATTATTTTGAGGCCCAAATTTCGTTGAATGTAATAAAGAATGAACTGATTTATTGATAATTTATTATGGTCGGTTCTCCCTAATATATCTACCTCCAAGCCATGTCTATTGGTTGGCTGATTACAGTCTATGTTGCTAGGACTTGTGATCTTCTACTCTACTTTCACAGGCAGATGGCTTGCAATATTAAATTTCAGTTTTTCTCAGAGATACGTTGGCTTGCTTGGGATTTTTTCTTTTGATTTCAAGAAATATAACAGTTTCTACGTTCCTTAACTGCAGAAGGTGAGAGTTATCTGCCATTTTAAGTTATCCTGCTCAAAATTTTTTGTCTATCTGATGCTTACGAGTTAGAGTTTATGCTTAAGAGTCTCATAACTTATAGTTGAATGAACCAGTATTCAGAGGCAGTTTGCATAAATCATAAACAGTTCATCACTGAGAAGTCACTTCAGTATATAAGTAGATTGAGTTGTCAAAATCCCAACTCAGCACACGAATAGTTCATCACATTGAGACAAAAACTAGTTCGGCATATTAAACATATATGCTGTGATAACAAGTGATTAAAAGTGAATGTGCTTATTGGCCGACATATATAACATATAAAAGAGCCTTGAGATTTCAGTTGACAAGTGGAGGAAGGTATGGAATGGGAATGAGATAGAGATCGTTTTTCCTCTTTATTCCGGCGCCAAAAGCTTCAAGCATGTCCACATTTTCTGGGGTCATACCTGTAGGGAGTTTCCAATCAAAATGATATAGCAGCTGTGCTAGTTCAAACTCAACATTAGCGATGCCATAGGTTATTCCTGGGCACATCCTCCTTCCAGCACCAAATGGTAGAAATTCAAAGTTGGTCCCTCTGTAATCTGTTGAGCAATCTAGGAATCTCCCTGGATAGAATCTATCGGCATCTGGTGTAATGACCATACTAGTCTATCCGGATTACTATTACTTATCTTAATATTAATATAAATCATATATCTATAGGCATAAGAGTCAGACTATACCAGCTGCAACTATAACCCTATAGGCATGCCTATCTATCCACAACCAAGTCTTTATGTGCAGGCAAATAATCATATTTCATGTATCATTTGATTCATAGTATACAATTCATCATATGGAATGATAAATCAAACAATAAGATAATATTCTTTAACTATCATGTCACAATCAAAAGCGCATGCAGAGAATCGATATAACCCAACCATATTCAAGTAAATACTTTCATATATCAATTACTATAACTTTATCTTTATATTACTTATACATTTCATAAGTTTATGGTTGAGTATTATCATATACTTTGTATTTAAGGTAAACTATATGTTTTAAGAAAGAATAGTAAATCTTATGCTTCACAAATTATTTCACAATTATTGCCTTTACATGTCATTTCAATATATAATTTATGTATATGTAAATTGAATGTAATACATTCTCGTGTTTATCATTTATGTAAACTCGTATTCTAAGGTCTACTATGCCCGGTTATAGTAACAACACATGCGGAATAGTCTATTATAGTAGTTAAAGGAGAATAATAGGTAAATATAGGGGACAAGCGTGTGTTGTCGCGCTCGCGACAGAGGGCGACGGCCCAAACACACTTCCTCTACGCACAAAATCCAGCCGACTGGTTAAGAATCTCAATTTGTACCTCAATTTAGGCGTACCAAACGACTTTTTCTGAAAAAGTTGTCTTCTACAAAGTTTTAGCCTTATGTTTATAGTTTCTAAAACATCAAAAATCATCTCAATCAGAGCTATAAATCTCAAGATATATCACAAAAACCGAAGACCGCTCCCAGTGACAGGGCAGCAGTCAAGACCCGGATTCAACCAAGTTTTTCTCTATCCTACAGTTTGATTCAGGTTTCGTGTTCTTCATAAGAAATGAAGATCTGTGAGTCTAGTTTCATATCCAACTGGAATTTCTCCATTTGAGTCATGGAAACTCCAGATATAAGCAATTTTTTCTAGACTGGTCAAATGAACCCTAAAACAGTTTTTCCCCTATCTTCAACAAAACTTTCCATTTCGGTTTCCATTCAAATCTAACCTCTATTTTTCATGATATTCACTTAATATAACATAATATATTACTAATATCACCTCATATTCATAATAAACACATCTACAAGTAGGGTTAAGTTCCCATACCTCTTTAAGCTTTAACCTTCCAAGCTTTACCTTTATCTCTCTCTCTCTTCCTTATCTTTCTCCTTCCTTTCTCTTGCTCTTCATCTCTTCTTCATCCTAGCCTTATGTTGCTGTAAAACACTTCTCTCTCTAGCTTCTTTAAAACACCATGGGTATGTGTTTTGAGATAGATGAAATGAGGGAAAGAGAGACAATTTCTGAGTTTTTGGGTCTCCCTCTTTGGCCGGCCACCTCAATCAATAAATCAGATTTTTTTTTTGTTTACTTCTTTCTTTCATAGCCTTACTCTAGTCCAATTCCCATAGGCTACTAATAAAAATTTTGGCAAATTCCACTTTGGTCCCTCTTTATATTTTTGTTTCCTAAGTTTGTTTCTCATCTTCCTTTATTTCTAGTTTTACCACAATTCTTTTACTTTGTCCTTTCAATCAAGTCCCTAATTTGAAAATTTTCCTTAATTAGTCATATAATTAACTTTTGTCTTAAGCAAAATAACCATCTATCTTTCTGAAGGTACCATTAGGGGTATTACAATTCTCTCCCCCTTAAAGAATTTCGTCCTCGAAATTCATACCTGTACATTAGAGACGGTATCCGATACGTATATAACACTACCATTTTTATACTTCTGTCTGTACTTATATATCTATCTCACTTATTTTTTTTAATTTTATACTGTTTCTACTAGCTTTACTGATTCTCTGTTAACTCCATATATATTTCTGCACTGTATCACCCTTCAATTCAATATATCTCTATCTCTTTATAACTATAACACTCTCTTGATTTTATCTTTACTTTAATTTGCTTTTCTTATAACTCTATCTCCAAATGAAGATGGTCTAATCAGACGATCATATCATTACTATGCTCAACGTATATCTGTCAGTTTTCTTTTCCAGTCGGGGCCAAATACATGTCATATGATGTTGTGCTGTATGAGTGAATGATGCTTCATGTATGCAATGAAGTGCAAATATGCAATGCATAAGTTTTGCCCCATTCCCACTGTAACCTATTTCATCAATTGCCCATGACTGTGAAGGAAATACTGACAGGTTTACCGAGCATAGCAATTAACCTCAAATTTTTTTTCCACAATAACTCCATATACATTTGCATATATATATATACTGTCATATCTTAGCTTAATAATCTATTCTATAAACATAATTTTTGATAAACATATACTTAACCTTTATACCCTTTTCATACACCACAGAAAAATAGTCTCTATACCTAGCATTTACTTTCCAATTCAAACCTAGAATCTCATTTCTATATCATCATATACATATTTACTGCTACCTAATTCATCACTATCATAGAGCTTCTTTAAGAAACTTGTAAACTCATAGTATTCTGTTCATGATTTAACAGTGTTACAGTATTTAAGTGGATGGGTGCATATAAAGAGAAAAGTAATATATATATATAACTTTGCACTATAAGAGGGATAAGGTCATGAATGACCAAATAAAGAAAGGCTATAAATCATATACGGTCGGGCAAAAAAATAAGAAGCTAAAAGCTATACATATCTATCCGATCGGTCATGAGGGATTGAGAGTCATATGTCCGATCGGGCAAGGAAAAACTGGAAATCATATATTCGATCGATTGAAAAAAAACCAAAACAAAACATATATCTTATTGATCAAAAGAAACTAAATGCCATATACCCGATCGGATCGAGAAAACAATGCTGAAATCCAAAACCGATCGGTAAAGCAATGTTGAAAATCATACCCGATCGAGAAAACAAGAAAGGCTAAATAAAACATAAATGATCATGCGAATAAAACAAAGGCCATGCACGGTCGGGTAAAGAAAAGGGAAGAACAAATATACCATAAACGGTCACACAAGGGAAAGAAGAAGGTTATAAGTGACCATCTTTTAAGACTCGGTAATCACTTAACTAATAAATTCAAATATCTCTATTAAGCCTCTCTACCATGACTGCTAACATTTTTGTCTTGAGATACTATAAAAGGATTGGAGTTACTTAGACCCGAATTCCTAGAGTTACTGCTTCCTTTAGTTTCCATTCCTAATTCGACTGCTCACAACAATCATCAATACATACACTCAAAAAGGTAGCAAATGACTATAAAGTTATCATGAGAATACCACGATAATACTTTTAGTCACAACACATTATATATAAAAACAATGAATTATCATAACTCAACATTTCATTTAATCATACATATATTATATAATTTCTTGGTATGTTCTATACACTTAAACTTGTGTAACAATTTCTATGAATAGACCCAATCATAAGCACTATCAACGATACAGGTTAATTAGACTTTAATGCTTACACTGTACTTATACTTTAAAAAATATAACGTTTTCAATTAGTAATGTAATCCTATATTCAATTTTGCATCCACAAATTTCTATTTTTCATATATTGATCTACATGCATATATAAGTATATGCATAAATATAATACATTTATTAAAAAAAAATCCAATTAAACATGAGGGTTGTACATGATCCAGTAGAATCAACTATACTTTAGACCTAAAAAGGTCAATGGTGGCAGATGCAATATCCCTATAGGAACCTATCTATCTATATTCTAGACTCTACGCAGGCAGTTAAATTCCTTTACTTTATTTAACAATACTTTACTCTATTTAATTGAATACATATATGTATATGTATAGCCATGTACCGAGTAATCATAATCATATCTAG
The DNA here is from genome assembly GCA_037975025.1 of Excoecaria agallocha. NCBI lineage: Eukaryota > Viridiplantae > Streptophyta > Magnoliopsida > Malpighiales > Euphorbiaceae > Excoecaria > Excoecaria agallocha. The sequence continues at coordinate 35,179,813 of CM075811.1, forward strand.
GTTACTGTATAATAATGAGTAGAGTATCATGTATTACTTACTCATATATCAAGGTCACACCATTCAGATAGTTTATACTTATCAAGTATAAATAATCAATATTTGACAGCCTTATAAAGGCATATGCACAATTATACTTATGAATAACCATAAACATTACGATATATATATGTGACTTGAGCACAACATCACATATTCACTCAAGTATACACCATTTATCAACACGATAACATCTTCATATAATCATGTCTATACTTATAAAGGAGGAAGCTGCAGTTGGAATATTAATACATAATCATATAAAAATAATACCTAGACTTAGATGATCAATATATTATAACCAACAAGATTATTTACATTTTCAAGTAATCACTCATTGGGGTCATCACATAACATTCATACTATAATTATTTAAAGGTTATACATAAGCTATATTTATTAAGGTAAAATTCTCTACTTTAGAATATTTATATCTGAAAAGGTAAGTCTTTAAAAGTGAATAAATGTATTTATATTTTAGCGGTTTCGAGGATTACTCAAAACCAAAACACTTTAAGTTTAACTAACTAAACACATTACATTATATTGTTCAAACCGTAGGTTTAAATTTTATTATTACTCATTACATTAATATTATTATAATTTATCATGTACATTTAAATCAGTTATACACCTTATAAAACTCCATCACTTTTTTTTTTGAAATAACCATACGATAAGGTATTTACTATTAATAGCTTGCTATTATACTAATAAATGGTTTGCTGTTTATAAAACAAACAGTTTGCTGTAATATGAAACTTTTAGTTATTTTATTTATAGTCTATTAGATCATATTAACCAAACGTAAATATTGTTTAAAGGCTCTTTCATAATTTAACAGCTTACTTTGACTACATAATTATCTCTTACCATTAACTAATTTTTTTTTTAACTTAAATACTCATATGTTAAACATTTAGTTCTTAACTACTTAAAGAATAGTTCATTTGCTAAATTATTGTGACTGCAATCTATCATCACAAGTTCCCATTTAAAATTAGCATGTTAACTACATAAGATCAAATTCATATAATTACATAAGCTTATTCTAATACACAAGCTAATCTTATTGTAAGATTAACTCCCATTTTAATATTCTCATACCCTAGCCCTATAGTTCTCTACCAATATATCATGACCAAATAATATAAACATACATATGTAAATACAATATTGCAAGTAAGTATCCAAGGTTAAACTTGCCCCTGTTCACATCATATGTTCTAAATCACTACTATCAATCAATGCTCACGTTGCTTGTTCACGTATTTACTATTTGAACATGTTCTTTTAACTTATTTTAAATTTTACAATAGGTTACCTACATACCTTAATACATCTTTAAACTATACCGAAACAAGAGAGGGACAAGCTCTAATAAGCCAACACCAGACAATAATATCCTATAACTGCTTATTTCTATACTCTTATTGGCCAGAATCGCCTAAACCAAGGCGCTCTGATACCAAAAATATAATGACCATACTAGTCTATCCGGATTACTATTACTTATCTTAATATTAATATAAACCATATATCTATAATGCTAGTAATATGTTTTTATGTCACATAATTAATTACTCTTTAACTATATAATTCATACATTAGAACAAGTTACATAAACATATATTTTTGTTACATCGTAAACATATTTTGAGTTAATAGTTACAGAACATGTTCATTACATTATTTTAGAAAAATTACACAATTCCAAAAGAGAAAACAGTACAATTTAAATATTCTAACTTCTTTTCCTAGCTGGTGTTGGCCTTGTCCCTGAAGCAACAACATATCTTGAACCTACACGGATAAACACCCGTGCTAAGCTATAGAGCTTAGTGGGGAACAATACATATATAAATAATCACTCACAGTGATTGTTCTCAAGCACGCAATAAACAATAATAATGGCAAGATATTATAATCAACAAGTAAGAGTTATAATGTAACTCGCATAGCATAGTTAATCACATATAATATTACGGTATACAGATGGATCATAAATAACTGATCAAATATTTATCAATATTATACATATACTGTTCAGTTCATACTATGAAATGCCTGCTAAAATCCTATGGGTGTGGATAACGGGTGCTGTGGATACCATAAGGTATCAAATATGTGAATACCCGAAGGTATTATTATTATGGATACCCGAAGGTATCAACTCTGTGGACCCATTGGGCCAGAACTATGGTCTCATGTAGAGACAAACTGTGGACTCATAAGAGTTAGACTATAGCAGCTGCAACTATAACCCTATAGACATGCCTATCTATCCACAACCAAGTCTTTATGTGCAGGCAAATAATCATATTTCATGTATCATTTGATTCATAGTATACAATTCATCATATGGAATGATAAATCAAACAATAAGATAATATTCTTTAACTATCATGTCACAATCAAAAGCGCATGCAGAGAATCGATATAACCCAACCATATTCAAGTAAATACTTTCATATATCAATTACTATAACTTTATCTTTATATTACTTATACATTTCATAAGTTTATGGTTGAGTATTATCATATACTTTATATTTAAGGTAAACTATATGTTTTAAGAAAGAATAGTAAATCTTATGCTTCACAAATTATTTCACAATTATTGCCTTTACATGTCATTTCAATATATAATTTATGTATATGTAAATTGAATGTAATACATTCTCGTGTTTATCGTTTATGTAAACTCGTATTCTAAGGTCTACTATGCCCGGTTATAGTAACAACACATGGAAAATAGTCTATTATAGTAGTTAAAGGAGAATAATAGGTAAATATAGGGGACAAGCGTGTGTTGTCGCGCTCGCGGCAAGTGTCGCGCTCGCGGCAGAGGGCGACGGCCCAAACACACTTCCTCTACGCACAAAATCCAGCCGACTGGTTAAGAATCTCAACTTGTACCTCAATTTAGGCGTACCAAACGACTTTTTCTGAAAAAGTTGTCTTCTACAAAGTTTTAGCCCTATGTTTATAGTTTCTAAAACATCAAAAATCATCTCAATCAGAGCTATAAATCTCAAGATATATCACAAAAACCGAAGACCGCTCCCAGTGATAGGGCAGCAGTCAAGACCCGGATTCAACCAAGTTTTTCTCTATCCTACAGTTTGATTCAGGTTTCGTGTTCTCATAAGAAATGAAGATCTGTGAGTCTAATTTCATATCCAACTGGAATTTCTCCATTTGAGTCACGGAAACTCCAGATATAAGCAATTTTGTCTAGACTGGTCAAATGAACCCTAAAACAGTTTTTCCCCTATCTTCAACAAAACTTTCCATTTCGGTTTCCATTCAAATCTAACCTCTATTTTTCATGATATTCACTTAATATAACATAATATATTACTAATATCACCTCATATTCATAATAAACACATCTACAAGTAGGGTTAAGTTCCCATACCTCTTTAAGCTTTAACCTTCCAAGCTTTACCTTTATCTCTCTCTCTCTTCCTTATCTTTCTCCTTCCTTTCTCTTGCTCTTCATCTCTTATTCATCCTAGCCTTATGTTGCTGTAAAACACTTCTCTCTCTAGCTTCTTTAAAACACCATGGGTATGTGTTTTGAGATAGATGAAATGAGGGAAAGAGAGATAATTTCTGAGTTTTTGGGTCTCCCTCTTTGGCCGGCCACCTCAATCAATAAATCAGATTTTTTTTGTTTACTTCTTTCTTTCATAGCCTTACACTAGTCCAATTCCCATAGGCTACTAATAAAAATCTTGGCAAATTCCACTTTGGTCCCTCTTTATATTTTTGTTTCCTAAGTTTGTTTCTCATCTTCCTTTATTTCTAGTTTTACCACAATTCTTTTACTTTGTCCTTTCAATCAAGTCCCTAATTTGAAAATTTTCCTTAATTAGTCACATAATTAACTTTTGTCTTAAGCAAAATAACCATATATCTTTCTGAGGGTACCATTAGGGGTATTACATCTGGCCAGTATTTCGGATCCCTTCCTATTGCCCATACATTCACAAGGACCTTTGATTTCACAGGAATCCTGTAACCATTAATCACACACTCCTCCCTATATTCTCTTGGTAGTAACAGTGGAACAGGTGGGTGCAGTCTTAGAGTTTCCTTGATCACCAACTTTAAGTAATTCAGTTCATGAAGATGCGATTCATCAATATTCCGTTCTCTACCGAACATCCTCCTCACTTCTTCTTGTGCCTTTTCCATTACTCTTGGATCTCTAAGCATCTCAGACATTGCCATTGCACAGTTGTAGATGACGACTCGCTACCAGCAACAAACATGTCCTGAAGATTAAGAAATTTTACAACTTATCATTTAGTTGAACTTAAAGGTTGAAGAGAATCATTTTTTGCAACCTTATTAAGAGCTAGAGGAAGGGATTTACTAACCAGTATGACTCCTTTTATGTTGTCGTCTGTTAAAGGGAATTCAAGGTCTCCTCGATCCTGAAAATTCAGAAGGACGTCTATAAGATCTTCTGCTTCACCCTGATCAGCATAGTTGGTTACTACTGCCTTTCGAGCTCTATGTTCGTCGATAATGCTTTGGAATATCTTATCTATTACTTTATGAAGCCTCTTCACCCGAGGCTTCACTCCACTAATCCAGTGTAGAAACTTCATTGAAGGAAACACATCAACAAGGCTAAAACCTCCAGCAGCTTCTATCAGTTCGTTAACAGTTGGCATAAATTTTTCTTCTCCCTTCCATATCTCACCAAAAGCTGTTCTTGAAATGATGCTGTAAGTCAAAGAATCCAACATCCTGCTAAGGTTGACAGGTGATCCTGCGCTAGAAGAGATGGATCTAATGAGTTTTGTTGCTTCTTGTTCCCGGATCCGTCTGAATGACTCCACGCGTTTTGAAGTTAGGAGCTCCAGTGTGCAAATTTTCCTCATCTGTTTCCAGTAGTTGCCATAAGGCGCGAATGCAATGTCTTTGAAATCATAACTTGCTACAGATACTGCAAGGACAAAAGGCCTCTGAGCAAAGATGACATCATGGGTTTTCAGAACTTCTTTAGCCATTTCTGGTGAAGAGATGACAATGTTTGAAACTTCCCCTAGTTGTAGGTGCATAAGAAGTCCATATCTCTTAGCTAGGTCTTTCAGACGGCGATGAGGCAGGGCGCCAATTAAATGGTGCATGCTGCCTATTAAAGGCAGCTTCCATGGCCCTGGTGGTAGATTTTGAGTCGACTTCTTGAATATCCGTAATACCGTCAACAGGAAGAGTAGGAAGGTCAGAAAGATTGGGAAAGAAGGAAACAGGCTGGTCTGGAGTTCCATCAGGAAAATGGGAAGTAATCAACAAATACACTTACGGATTGTTTGGGAAATCACTATTTATCCATATATATATATATATATATATATATATATATATATATATATATATATATATATATATATATATATATATATATATATATATATATATATATATATAAAGGGCTATGCAGAATCGAAAATCCAACTGAACCACTAATTTTGTCTTAATACGGTCAAAGTTTGCCACCTCTATCATAAGCTTCTCTCATCCTAGCTCGTGTTTAAATTTAAATACAAACTATAGTATTTTCAACATCCTCGTGTTCCACTCTACATATAATATATAATTTAGATTTCTTTTTTTTTTTCTCAGAATTCATCACTCACGTGGAGTTTATTTGTTCAATATATTCCCCGAATTCATCACTCACGTGGGCTTAAATCACTATATATATATATATATATATGCTCACTCTCATTTTTTTTATTATTTCTTTTATTTTGGAGGATCCGGACAACATAAATTTATATTCCACATGTGCAATATGGACTCTTTTTCAAATGGCATTTATTTTCCACAACAAAATGGCTTCCTTGTAAGTATGTGTGAAAAAAAACAAATCGGAAAAAACAGTTTACCAGATAAAAATTTGATGTGAAGGTTAGAATTGATTCATGATTGATGTTTCAAATTAATTATAGGCAAAACCTATAATTTAGTTTTTAAATTTTAATATTTTTATATTTTTAAAACTGTATATTGAGTTGTTCAAATGTTACGTATCTATATATTGTATCTTTATACTTTCAAAACTACAAAATTGATCACTGAACTTATCTATTAGAATACATTAAATTCAAACAAGCGTTGAAAATAACATCGTTCTATTAAAATACACGCGACTTTAACCGAGCGTGTGATATATTGTCGTTTGTACAATTCATTTTAAACTTAATGTGTTCTCCTTGAAAAGTTAAGGGACTCAATGTATAGTTTTGAAAGTATAAGGATCCAATGTGTAAAATTGTTAAAGTATAGGGATTAAAATATGGATTTTTCCTTAATTATATGGTGGTTAAGTTGACGTTTCTTATTTTTTTAAGTAACAAGTAGTTGAATTAGCAGTTCACGTTTCTAATGCTTTTGTTGTTATTAAAAATCAATCACGGTAGTTAGTATTGTTAATGGTCTTAGAATAAAGGATTATTAGAGATAATGAAATTATTAGTTGATTAGTGGAATTAATAGTGAGTTAGTTTGTCTAGATAAATAGACGTATGTAATTCATATTTTTTGGTAATGAAATTCATGTTTCTCATCACAGGCACCATTAGTTTTGCTGCCCATGAAGATCCAAAAGTCCATGTTGTTTAGGAAGCCTATTGAAGAACGGAAGCTGATCTAAAATTATTGAATTGACCGGCCCCAGATTAATCTGATCGGACATATTTAATAGGTTTAATTAGAATATATGTTTCAATAAAATTATGTAACATCTTGTTTTAAGTTAGTTCAATGGTTTTCTATCCAAGGTTAAACTGTCTGTCTCTGTGACATGTGCTTTTGTCTTGTTTCCTAACGAGTTTTTCCTTTTTGTTTTGTTGTGTATTGCTTTCCAGTATGTTTCAACATGGATAATAATCAAGTGAACATCGCTAACATCAGTAACCAGTATGACCAACTCACTGTCAATGAGGATGAAAGTGATGGTCTTATCATTGAAAAAGATACCGTAGACAGTCATGCTATTGACTTGCGTTGGAGTCTTGTTGGACGATTCCTAACGAAGAAAGTTATCAATGTGCATGCAATGAAACAAACCCTGGCATCTCTGTGGTGACTAGGAATGGGAGTCTCAAGGATCTAAATGCAAATCTCTTTATTTTTCAATTCTTTCATGAGATAGATGTGCAAAGGGTGATTGACAATGGTCGTTGGACCTTTGATAACGAACTCCTTTTGGTTAAAAGGATACAGGAGAATGAGCAACCGGAAGACATCATCTTAAAATGGACTCACATCTGGGTTCATGTCTATAAGCTACCACTGGGGTTTATGTCTGTTAAAGTTGCTCAGAGCATCGGCAAGTATATATATTGGAGAGTTCATCACTGCAGATCCAAAGAATTTCTCAAGGACCTGGATTAACTATATGCGAATTCAAGTGGCTTTGGATGTTAATAAACTTATAAAACATATGATGAGAATTAAGAAGTCTGGTGGGGAGTGGATCATGGTAGACTTCAAGTATATTCGCCTTCCTACAATGTGCTTCCTTTGTGCTATGCTTGGACATAACGAAAAATAGTACCTAGATCTATATCACAAGACGGTTGAAGGTCTGCCACGTCTCTTTGATGAATCGATCAGAGTTTCAAACAGGAGACAATCATCTACTGTAGGTGAGCAATGGCTACGTGAAGCTCCGCTGATGAAGTACCCCTCAAGTTCGGTAGCCAACCAAAATTTCGATGATAGAATGGCGGTTGGCAAATGGAAAATTGGTAATTCTGATAATCAAGGTAATACTTATGTAATAAAGATCATGGATAGTGGTGAAAATAATGGGAAGTTGATTTCGCCAGTAAAAGAGTGAAACAAAATGGGCAAGGAAGTTATAGAAGACATGAATGATGGAGATTATGGAGAGAGGGGAAATCTGCCAACTGATGAAGTTATTATTATAGTAGATCCCAAATGGCATCATAGGGATGAAGGCCACATGGAATTGGATGGAATGACTGAGCCAAAATCTGGCCCAAGCAACTTTTGTTACCTGATTCAAAAAACTTGGAAAATGCGGGCTTTGACGATCAGGCCTGCCTAGCGTTATGAGTTGCCTTAGTTGGAATTGCCGTGGGATGGATATCCTACAGGCAATTCGGATCCTCAAAGACCTTGTTCAATTAAAAAAGCCCAATTTTATTTTCCTTATGAAAACTTTATGTAATAGGGAAAAGCTTAATAAATTAAAGAGTATTTTGAGGTATGAAGGCCTTTTCTGTGTAGACCCTATGGGCCGAAGTAGAGGGCTAGCCCTCTTTTGGAAGATTAAAAATGAAGCTAGAATTATTGGATACTCTAAGTGTCATATTGATATTGAAGTTTGCATTAAGAAGATTAAAGGTTGGAGGTTAACGGGATTTTATAGAGAGCCCTATAGAAGCCTACAGAACAATTGGATACTCTAAGTGTCATATTGATATTGAAGTTTGCATTAAGAAGATTAAAGGTTGGAGGTTAACGGGATTTTATAGAGAGCCCTATAGAAGCCTACAGAACATCATATGGGATCTGCCGAGTTTTCTTGCTAGTAAATCCAGTTTATCGTGGTGTGTACTTGGGGATTTCAAAATCAGCTGTTATGGAAGCAAATCTTATTGATTTGGGGATGGTGGGATACCAATTCACTTGGGCAAGATGCAGTGATGCTAATGGTTGGGTGGAGCAGCTGTTAGATCGTTCCTTTGCTACTAATGAGTGGATTAACACTTTTTTCGGTGTACAAGGTCAGTAATCTTAACCAAACTTCCTCTAATCACACCCTGATTTTTCTAGATTTGGTTGCTTCTTATTCTTCTAAAAAATTAGTTCGCTTAAATTTGAGAATTCCTGGCTTTATAATTCTCAGTTTACCGATGTAGTTCATGATTTTTGGTCTTCATCTATAAATTCTACGTTGAATGTGAAGATTAAAAGACGCAATGAGGCTCTCTCTAACTGGGGTCATCAAATTTTAGGTAATTTCAAGGAGAAATTGGCAGAATTGAGATACAAAATGAAGAACGCTAGATCAGCCATTAACACTGAATTTTGGGATGCTCGTAAAAAGTACCTGGATACCCTTAGAAAGCAGGAGATCTTTTGGAAGCAACGTGCCAAACTCTTTTGGTTAAAGGATAGAGACTCTAACTCAAAATACTTCCATATTGTGGCCTCAAAGAGAGCGAAAAAACCAATTTTCTTCTTTGAATGATCCAACTAGTCGGATGTGTACTTGGCAAGATGGTCTAGAAGAGGTAATACTCGACTATTTCAGTAATCTATTTACTGCTACAAATTCCAATATGGGAATTATAGCCTCATATATTGAGAAACGGATCACTAATGAGCAAAACGATTTTCTTATGCAACCTTTTTTCGAAGAGGATGTAAGGAAAGCAGTGTTTAGCATGCATCCAGATAAAGCTCTTAGACTGAATGGCATGAATGTCATATTCTATAAAAAATGCTAGGTCTTTGTGGGTAAAGATATGGCTCAAGAATGTCTTAGAATTATACGGGATTGTAGTTTGCCTAGTGCTCTGAATGAAACGGCAGTAGTTCTCATCCCAAAGAATCAGGCTATTGAGCAAATGTTTGACTTAAGGCCAATTGCTTTATGTAGTGTGACCTACAAAGTTGTTGGTAAAATGCTCTCTTCCAGATTGAAAACTCTACTGCCATCTATTCTTTCTCTTAACCAAAGTGCTTTTGTTCCCAACAGATTAATTTCTGATAATTTCCTGGTGACCTTTGAAATGATGCACTATCTAAAGAGGAAAACCAAAGGGAAAGAGGGTATGGCTGCTCTTAAGCTTGACATGAGCAAAGCTTATGATAGGATAGAATGGCATTTCTTGGAAGAAATCATGATCACGTTGGGCTTCAATATCTGATGGGTTAAGATGATTAAAATATGTGTGGAATCTCTCTTATTTTATATCCTATGAAAGCAAGCTTCTAGGGCCTATTAAGCCTAGCTGAGGACTGAGATAATGAAACCCTCTCTCACCGTATTTGTTCATGTTATGTGTAGAAGGTTTATCGGCTATGATTAGAAATGCGGAGATTCAAGGGCATATCCATGGATGCAAAGTTACAAAGAAAGCGCCGGTTATTACATGCTTGTTTTTTTTTTTGCTGATGATAGCTACCTTTTTTTCCTAGCTAATTTGAGAGGAGCTTCAACTGTAAAGACCATTCTGGACACATATGCTTTGGATTTGGCCAAATGATGAATTTCAATAAGCCAACCCTTTTCTTCAATTCTAATACTCAGGATAGCTTGAGAAATGAAGTGTGTTCTATTCAGTCTATTAATCCTAACGCTAAACATGATAACTATTTGGGTCTTCCTTCCATGATTGGGAGAGATAAGCAATAAATTTTTTTGTACATCGAGCAAAAAATTTAGAGGCGTATTAGCGGCTGGAACCATACTCTTCTTTCTAGAGCAGGAAAAAAAGTGTGACTCAAGTTTGTTGTGCAACCCCTTCTTACATACACTACAAGTGTTTTTCTATTGCTTTTATGCCTTTGTTCCATAATTGAAAAGATGTTAAATTCCTTTTGGTGGGGTACTAATAGAAATGCAAGACAGGGTATCTCTTGGATGGAGTGGGATAAGCTTTGCTGGCCAAAGAACTTGGGTGGCCAAAGATTTTGTTCTTTAAGAAGTTTTAATTCGAATATGCTTGGAAAACAGAGTTGGAGATTATTATCAGATGGAAAATCCCTTATGGCTCAAGTTCTTCAGCCGAGGTACTATCCTAATTGCAGCTTTTGGGAGGCAACTCTTGTAACAACCTGAGCTTTACTTGGCGTAGCATTCTATCTACCCGTGACAGTATTAAAACTGGTTGTAAATGGAGAGTGGGTAATGGCAATTCAATCAATATCTCCTCTGACCCCTAGTTGCCGGACAAGTCCAACCCTTTTATCTCTTCTACCTTGAATCCTCCTTGGGATAAGTTCTATGTTAGTGACCTGATGGATGGTGAGCCTAAATGATGGAACTGCCAGCTCATTTCGTTAATCTTTAATGAGAGAGAGAGCCGATTTATCTCTAGCATTCCTCTAAGCTGGCAGAATAAAAAGGATACGTGGCAATGGTTACTGGATAGTAGTGGCATCTTGTAATGGTTCAAATACCGGATTTATCGGGGATAGTATTTTCTGACGGTAAATAGTGATATTGGGATGAATAGTATCTTATGAAGTTGAAAAATATTTTATTTAATTATTGGAAAGAATATGTCAGCTGCAGCCCGTGGTTCAAATTTGAAATCAAAATGAGATAAAATGAGTCTCTAAAAGTTGAAAATAAGAAAATTTCACGGTTTCGGTTCAAATAGTGCCTAGATTGACTAATATTTGATCGAAATTTTAAAAATAGCAAATGATCTCTAAAAATTATTAGAATTTTCAGATCCATATTAAATGAGATATAGAATTATATGGTATCGAAAAATTAATTTTTCGATGATTTTGAAAAATCGGATATCAGACTGGTAAAAGTAAACCAGATCGAAAAATAGTTTCTGATTGACTCAAAAATATTTGTGAAGGCTAATAAATATATTTTGAGGTGTATGGAAGTATTTTTAGGAAGGTTTGAACTCAGAAAGAAAAGAAAAATAATAATTTCGGTTCAAATAGTAATTGATTGATCGCAAATTTGACCGAAATTTTTAAAATAGTAAATGATATCTAAAAATTATAGAAATTTTCAGTTAGGATCTAATTATTATTTATAATTATTTGATGATGAAAAAGTAATTTATGGTAACACCAAAAATTTGCTAATCAGATCAGTTTGAGTGAATCAAATCGAAAATGGATTCTGATTGAGTTAAAATTTTTATGGAGGCTATATTATACATTCTAAGAATTATGAAATTAATTTTGGGTAAATTTGAGTTTTAAAAGTGAGAGAAATAATTTTAAGATGCATAATGGGCTTAAAATAAAAATTGAGCTTAAAATAGGTTGGGTCAACTTGGTTGGACCAAGTTCAGCCATTACGAGGCTTATAAAAGGCAAAAAATCATAGTTTTCTAGACTTCACCATAGCCTTCTCCTTCTTTCCCATTTCTTCTTCTATGCCAAATTCCCTTTCATTTCCTTTTTATTGGTTTCTTCATCTTCTACTCAATTTTCTCCCTAAGTTCAAGCCTTCTAAGTAAATTTAAGTTTTTCTATTAGTTGATGGAAGTATTTAAATTTCATTTATGGTAAAAGAAGTGGTGGAGATCAATGATTGAAGTTTATGTGTCAAAATTCGAGGTAAGAAAAATTAAGATTTTTAATTCAAATGAAAGGTATATGTTGATGGATTTAGGTGTGTAGAGTTTATTTATGATATTAGATTTAATTTTGGAGCAAAGAAAATGATGATTTTATATCCTTGAATTTTTTTTATCATTTTAGGATTATTTTGTGAAGAAATTGTTTCATGGATTTAAGGTGATGGAAATGAAGATCTAAATGAGGAGGATAAGATTTAAGGTAAGTAGATATAATATCCCTTATTATCTATGAGTTTTGTATGGATATAGGGTCATGTAATAATTTGTAAAATTGAGTGTATATTTCATGTTTAATTGAAATTATTATATTAGATATGTTAGAGGAGGTTAGAAATGGTGTTTTGAATGATTAAAAATAAAAAAAATAAATCTTACATAATGGACTAGTGTAGACAGAATGGGTATTCAAGGTATACTAGGGTATATTTTATGAATTAATGATGTTTAATGCCATAAAATGATTTTAGATATGAAAAGAAGTGTCCATAAATTTATTCAGAATTTATGAAAATCATATGAATATTTTAGAGAGTGAAATTGCATTATGTTCAAAGTGAAAATGTTGAATTATGATTAAATAATTCATGTAATAAGTGAAAATGATAAATTATAAGAAGATAATTCATAGAATGTGCAAAAGTGATGAAAAAGTTAAGTGATTAGTATATTGAGATACAAAAGTAAGTGAAAAAGTGAAAATGTTAATTGATATGGTGGGAATATATAGTGATAGAATGAAAGACAAAAATAAATTTAAATATAAAATTTATATTATGATCGATTAGAAAAAAGAAGAAATTGAAAATTTTAAAAAAATAAAAGTTAATTGGGTAAAATAAAAGATTAATCAAGGTTTAAAAGTAAATGTATGAATAACAAGAAAATTCAGGATTAAACTATAATTGTACAAATAAATACTATATTTATAGTGTAAGATGTATATCTAGTGGCAAAATTGTAAATAAAATGAACTGAGGGGTATTTTAGTAATTTATTAACAAAATGATAAGAAATGATGTATAGTGATAAATGTGAATATAAATGCAATGTTTGTAAATATGGAATATGTATGCATAATTTTTGGAGAAAATGTGTTATGCTTAAAGTACAAATAATGAATTATGATGAGATAATTCATGAAATATGAAAAAAATTGAATTGATGAAAAAGTTGGTTGTCTAATGTATTGAAATGAAAAGCAAATGGAAAAGTTAAAATGTGAAATGAAAATGATGAATTATTGCGAGATAATTCATAAAAATATCTAAAGTGACAAAAAAATTGATTGAAAAGTATACTGAAATGGAAAGGCAAATGAGAATACCAAAATGTGAAAGAAAATTCTGAAATGAGTACAGAATTTTATCCTTAGTAGTGTTCAGGCGGTTAAAATCTAGTTCAGGATATGAATGGCTAGCCATAGGGACACCCATACCGTGGTGCAAGTCATGGGGACTTGTTTAGCTATGGTAGGATCTTAACGATCTTCCATAATTTCTGTCTGACTATCTGTTCTGATTTGATTTGAGGTGGATTGGTCCTTCGGGATCAACCCCTATTGTTTACTGTGGGCTCATGGGATCCATGTCCCATATATCCGGTCTAAAGATTTTTACCATGATTGTACTAGGAGCATAATAATAAAAATGACTAAAAAATGCAAAAAAGTAAAGTGAAAAATGAAGATTTGAATGAAAAATGATCTAATTGAAAAAAAATGAAAAGTTCAGGGATAAAATGATAATTTTTTCAAATATTGAGATTAATGAGCAAAAATGATAAAGTAATGAATGAAATGGTAAAACGGTAAATTAGTGAACAAACAGCCTAAAAATGAACTTTTGAAGTTTTGAAAAACTAAAATAAAATTTTGCATGAAAAAATTAAAATAAGAATTAATTGGTAATTTGAATGCTAAATAATGAAACTGGAGAGAAAATAAATGAACTAGCCAGTGGCAATTTTGTAATTCAAGTGTAAAAAGGATGAATTCGTAATTAAATGAAAAAAATAAGGATTGAATTGAAAATATACCAAAATAATGTAATTAATTCATATTGAATGTGAGGTACATTGATAAATGTAAATATGATATAGAAATGATAAATTTGTAATTAATTGATACTAAAATGTAAAGTGGCAAGAACATGATATGTTAAGAATTAAAATTGCAATTTGTATAATGAACAGTAAATAAAGTGTGTAAATGAGTCCAACTGGTGATATTAAAGGGCAAATTGTACTTCAATGAAAGATAAGTATAAAAATGATAAGATAGGATAACGGGTGGTTTAAGGTGTAAGTTAATGATCCAGTAGGGATCAATGTGTAATTTGCCATATATTTGTGATTAAGTATTAGATTAAAATTTAAATAGGAAATTAAATGTGAAAGTAAATATGAGTAATGGCATTAGTGTAAATGAGTAATAACAGAGGGTACCGTTGTAATTTAGTGAAAGTGAAATGATCAAATTGTAATTTAGCAAATGAATTGTTAATTGACGGACCAGATTGTAAAGGAACCCTATTATTTCGTGAAATAGGGATCAAAAGTGTAATTCTTACACTTAAATGAGAAGTAAGATCTAAATTATAATTTTACATATCACAGCATGTATTAAGAGTAAAAGATAGAAAAAAAATGAGCTATAAGAGTAAATAGTGAAAATGTAAGGTAAAATTTACAAACGTGCAATTTTAGGGACCACATTGTAATTTACCATTGATAACGGTGGGAAAAGGACTAAAATGAAAATTCAGAAATAGTATTGTTCATAATTATAATTAAAAGTTGGATGAATATTATTTAAGAAATGGCAACAATAGTAATAGTTGGCAAGTGAAAGATAAATTGTAAATTAATAGAATTTTAAAAGGGAATTTAATTGGAAATTAGTCTTGATAAGAGAAAAATAAAATTAGTTCACAAGCTGAATTAAAATGCAATCAGCAAGTAAAATAAGTCTGAAAAGGTTAGAACCATTAAGGACGAGAATGTGATAGACCATGTTGATGTATAGATCATTAATGTCAGTATTAATGATCAAAATAATAATAGCAAATTAATTAGTAATACTTTAGTGTTAAAGAATTGATCAAAATGTATAGCAAAGCATAGATAGATCATAGTAGTAATGAAAAGAAATGACAGAAAAATTGATCGAAAAAATAAGTGATAGTATTGCTTGATAAGACCCTAAGTATTTTAATGTTAATGAATAAGAGTGTAAGCATAGCAATATAGCTGATTTCAGTTATTGAAGGATAATCGAGATAACAATAGAAAGAAAAAAAAAAGAATTAATGATAATATAAATGAAAACGGATAAACTTGTGTAAACCTACATGTGATTTGATTGGAAAGTTTGGATTATGTATCATACCACTGGGCATTTTTAATGCTCAGCGCGTAGTTTTGTGATTGCATGCAAGTTTTGAAGACATAGAGATTCAGCAACATTTTCAGACAGGCAGGAAGGATGATGGATACCATAGACATGGCATGCATGTTATTGTAAGGAATAGAAATGTAAGTATTAAAATTATGGTTATATATTTGTATAAGTATAAACTGTAATTAGTATTGCATATGAATTGTTTTATTGTTATAGTGCTTAAGTGTTAGAAATGCTTGTAAAAAAATTTTTGTCGGACTGTCTGGTTTAGTGCATCGGTTGACTGTAGATCTGAGTTAGTCAGTCACAGTATGTACAGTACAGTGATATAAAGATGTTACACATCTATTTGGTTAAGAGTGCCTATAGACTTGTGCATAGTGGAAATTTTCCCTTTCACCATTTAGCTGCAGTGGATTGGAAAAAGCTCTGGAGTCTGGCTGTACCTTCAAAAATTAAACAATTTTTCTGGTGTTCTCTTCATGTTTACATTCTTGTCCGTGCCTTGCTCGCTTTAAAAGGAGTGGATATCAGTCAGGTATGTCCAATGAGTGGCAATGCAAATTAATGAAACCATCTTTCATATTCTGATTGATTGTCTTTATGCTAAACAAGTTTGGAACAAGTCAGATGTGGGATATGTTAGAGGTAATTGCTCTAATATGGTTTCCTGGTTTACCTTCTTCTCTAGTATATCTAATCTGAAATATTGTGAGCTTGCTGTCTCCATTTGTGGGGCTGTTTGGCGAGCTAGAAATGAGCTCATATGGAATGTTATTAAGCTTTCTGCAGGTTATGTTGCTTCTATGGTAACTAATATGATCAATGAGTGGAAGTTGGCTCGTGTAGTGGAGAATTCCATTAATCCAAGAAGCATGCTTGTTATGCAGCAATGGACTCCTCCGCCTATTGACGTTCTAAAAATTAATACTGATGTGGCAATTTTTTGAGAAGAACAAAAATCAGGAGTGGCTTTTGTGGCTCGGGATCATAATGGAAATTTCATTGCAGCAGGTTGTAATGTGATCAATGGTGCTCTTGAATCCTTAGTGGCTAAAGCTTCAAGTATCCGTAAGGCCTTAAGCTGGGTGAAGAAGACAAATTTTCACAATGTTTTTATAGAATCCGACTATCAACTGGTTGTGAAAGCTCTGTCATCAAGTTCTTGTAATTGTTATGATTTAGAGCTAGTTATTAATGACTATAAACTGCTCTCTAGTTCTTTTTCTAAAATCCATTTTGGATTTGCTAGAAGAATTGCGAATAGTGCTGCTCATAACTTAGCCAAAGCAGCCTACTTTATGTCAGATCTTGTGATTTGGGATTTATCTCCCCCTTCGTGTATTGTTCAAGCCCTTTTCGCTGACTCTTCTTAATGAAGTTTACTTGATTTCAAAAAAAAAAAAAAAAAAGAAATTGATTTCAATGGATGGCATTTTATTTCAAGGGCTAAAGAGGGAGACAGAGAATTGGATAGCTTGTTGATTCAGATTTATGAAGAAATAGCAAACAGGAAATGCTTTCATGGCATTTTGTAAAGCTTGAGGAAATGGGAAGCTTATTGTTTAATGGTGGGAATTTAGAATTTTACATGACATAGAGTTTGTGTAGATTTTCCTTTTTATGGTTTTGATTTTAGCCGAAAGAGGATCTTATTTTCTTTTATCAAAATCAAGAATCGCTTGTTTCTACCAATACAATACAATGATATTTTGTGATCTTGAATTCAAATCCAATCGGATCTTAAAAAGGTAAAGAATTGCTTGTGATTCTTTTGAATCCTAATATCTTTTAATTCCATGTGCACAAATTGTTGAAAATCTCAAGGTGGATTTTGTTGGTGATACATGTAGACCTCAATGTTTAGCTTTTCTTAGTATGATTGTTGTGTTAATATTTTTCTTCTCGCTTTTACATTAGTATTTATTTTGATTGATTAATTTTTTTTTTCAAATCTTGACATTTTAATTAATAAGGATTTATTTATTCACGATATAGTAATCAAATTAGAAACTGTCATATATGTAAAAATATTTTTTTTATACATATAAATATGTGTAGCAGTTTCTATTTTATTAAAATTTATAATTTATCACGTACAATATAAATGCATATCAAATTAGTCTATATAAAATAAGCCAAAAACAGAAATTCGTTATGAAGAAATCATGAAATTAATAATTTAATATGAACCAACAAAATTTATTTAGAATCAATAGATAGATAGCAGAGTGATAGAACCCCTAACTGATCAATTCACTTGAGCTCACAAATTAATTAGACATAAACGTAATTATGACTCTTTAATCATGGAAATGACATGGCTACAAGCATCATTATCGATTATTCCCTGGTAATTAGCAATCATGATGGAAAATCTTTGGAATATAACATCAACAAGTTCACTTCCAAAATGAACAGCCACGATTGATTCAATGACAGATCTGAATTGGTTTGCCATTCTCTTGCCTCTTGTGAACTTATCTTCTTTGTCGTTGTAACCATTAACATCAATGCTCATATTAAATGATTCAAACTTAATCATTTTAAAGGACCCTTCTTCTTCAATCATATTTTTCAATTCTTGAGATGATGGTGCGTAAACTGGAATGTTGAATGTCTCCAACTTTGATTCTTCAATCAATCCCTACAATATTAAACAATAAAATTATATATCATATGATATATATTAAGACCTTATTAACAGTCCACAAATATATATCGACGATTGCAGTTTCTAAATTTAAATTATATAACTGTAATTAGACATAGAATTGATATTAATTAATTACCTCAGAAACCATGTCTTTTAGCGTCATTCCAAGTATTTCAAAGTTGTGGGAAGAGTCTTCATTGGATTTATGGATATTAACAGTATTTCTTCCACCGATAGTAAGAACCATTTGGCTTTGCGACATTAATTCTTGCGATCGAGCCCTTAAAAATGTTTTAAAGTCTCTCGCATATTGATCCAAATATGCCTTGCGGATCTCAGGAGGGCATGTCTTCACCAAGTGATGAATGTTACCTTTGTTTTGAGCAATTTTTGGTGGCTGTAACAATATACCATTTTATTAACTATTTATTTAAGAAAAAACTATTAAGGGAATACAAGTTTAGAATAAAAATACACTTAAGTTTTGCCCAATAATTCAATTTTTCTTTTGAAAAATGGTATAATAATTTGTTAAACATATTTTGCAGACATGGTGCTGGTGTACTAAGCAATTAGTAAGATGTATCAATTAAAAAAAAAAATTACGTTACCAATTTAAATCAAATCAATAGTAAAATGCCACGTTTAATAAAAAAGTTAAAAAAAAAAAAGAATTAGATAAATGGCTACGAATAATAAGCAAAAGCTTATTATTAACTTGATGCATAAATTTTATGGGTCAAATTTAGACAATTCTTAAAAATAAAATGCTTAACTTTGAAATAAGGAGAAGAAAATAAGTAGAAAGGTATGATAACCTGAGAGCACCAATGGAGGCTATAAGAAGAGTGAACAAAGTGGAGAGATTGAGGAGGAAAGAGCCTTCCATGGAAAGATCCAGGCATTGCTCCAATGCAACAAGGCCCAAATTTACTGCCTTTCTCTTCCTCAATTTTCTTGTAAAAACTTGGCAAAGCTCTGAAAATGGAGTTAAAATCATTCCCTGGAAGATCGTTCAAAAAAACTTGGAATGCTGGAGTTTTCTTGTCAAGCCGATTGCACTGTTCATCAATGGCATCTATGATCTGCCATGTTGGCAGCAAAGCATTGGGCCCTGATGAGCAACCCATGTCTGCCACTGTTATGCATTCTCCCAGACTCTTCTTGCACAGCTCTAAAATGCTTTCTTGTAATACTGGCTTTGCTTTTAGCATCACCTCCTTCTGTTAATTATCAAAATAATAACTAATAATTTTGGCATAAATTTAAAGAAATAAAGAAAGAATGAACTAGATTAGTTGAACCATTTGTTGGTTCAGCTGGTAATGCACTTATTTTTCTTAATCAATATTTCGAGTTCGAATCTTATAAATGCAAAAAAAAAAAAATAATAATAATAATTGGTCAATTAATTGGACTTGAACTAAATCAATCAAAATTAATGGATTTCCAAATATTATAACACATGCTGTAAAACAAAAAAAAAAAAAAAGGAGAGAGAGAGAGACCTGAAAAAAGGAGTTGTTTGCATAGCTTTTGTCTCCATCGCCTCCATTCATGTGCAGTACTTGTTGTAGCTGAACGTCACCATTGTTTCTCTGCACATCCATGGCTTCTCTCCTTTGTTTTCTCTAGTAAAGATAGTTCTGAAACAAGGCGATGCTTATGACTATGGTCTCAGATCCCTTAATATTTTATAGATGCAAATAGTGTGTACTGATTTTTGGAATTAGTTTTTATCAATTAATTACAAAATAACACATATGTTCATAATTCTATACTTTTTTTAATCAAAATCATTCATGATAAAAAAAGAACATGTGACAGGTCTACTCACACCTATAATCCATCCACCTCCCAATTATATATCTCATAATCATGCATGTCTTTTATAATCTGATTGAGTCAAATTACCCAACTTATTGTTGGTTGGTCCTAAAAAAGAATTATCCTTAGATATAATTAATATAATATTAAGGTTTCTTAATGTTTTTTAAAAAGCACTTGAAGAAATAGAATGGTCAAACTAAGAACGCCAAGTTAGACCCAATGGTAACATGCCTAGT
Source organism: Excoecaria agallocha (assembly GCA_037975025.1). Classification (NCBI taxonomy): domain Eukaryota; kingdom Viridiplantae; phylum Streptophyta; class Magnoliopsida; order Malpighiales; family Euphorbiaceae; genus Excoecaria; species Excoecaria agallocha. Next base: position 35,200,312 of record CM075811.1, read on the forward strand.
AGAATGGTCCAGATCCAGTTTTGTGTCAAATCTAATTGTAATAAAGGGTTTTTTTAAATGATGGTAATTAAAAAAAAACTTAGAAAAATGGGTTACAATAAAAATATTTCAACTTTTGGTGTGTCGAAAATCGACACATGTATGTGCCGGTTTGTGTCAGAATGGAGCCCATTGGTTTGTCCGGTGGACCTATTAGAAATCAACATGTGAGGATGCCATGCTCACTCTCCCTTCTTCTTCCCTGCTTCTTTGAGGAGCTTTCGCTTTCGGGACTTCTATTTCTCCTCACGTTTCCCCCGATCGGTGGACTTCTGTTCTCCTATCATTCCACCCAACCGATTGAATCCGTCGACCTCCATGAGTCTTCCACTCACTCTTAGTGCATTGTCTAATTGGATGAACTGGTTTGCCCGATCCATTAGATCTGTGAAATATGTCGACTAGCGAGTGATGATAAACAGCTATGGACATGTTGTATTTCTCGCCAGCGTGTTCATCACTATGTCAGGATGTAGGTTCTTTATTTATGATGCCAGTGCTTGAAACCTATTGATGTAGTCTCTTAGATTTGCATCGTGTCTTTATACCAGGTTGCACAAGTCGTTGACAGTTTTCGGAGTTTTGATTTTGCACTATGAATCTTGTGATAATAGATCCTTGAGTAGCTTGAAAGTATGGATTGATTCTGAGGGCAAATCATGAAACCAATCCAACGCATCGCCTGTAAAAGTAGTTAGAAACACCCAATAGAATACCCTATCGTCGAAAGAGGATATCCGTATATGGTATTAAGAGATATGACATTTTGGGTCAAATTTAATTGTATATCGAGGCATCTTTATTTCTCTGAATCTACTAAGGAGTTTGGCTTTCCTTATCTCTTGATTGAAGAGTGAAATTGCATTCCCCTAAAAAATAGGATTCTTTAGAAGACCAAGGCCAAATTTCTTGACTTGCTACAAGAACCCACTGCTCATTCTTGCCTAGCACACCATCTTTATTCTCTTCTTTTGCTTTCTTCACCAATCGCCTCTTGGGAATGTATATAAATCCCAAATCATCACCCATCCCCAATGAAGGAGATCGTCTCAGTGCATGAGTCATGTGGTGTCTCATCTTAAAAGTGCACATATAGCCAATCTCATCATACATGTCAGCTAGGGAAGATCCCCTTGCTGCATTGTAATCATCAGCATCATCTTCTTCGGACATCTTCCTTTTACCCTTTCTTCTATCAGATTCTTGGAACTTTGAGCAAGTTTCTATTCTGCTTCTTTGCTCCTCGATCCTTATCCCCTATTTCCTTGACCCGTGCGTTCTACGACTCTCCACTCTTGTATCTTTCTCAAATGTTTGGGGCCACTTAATTGGCTTTCTTTATTGTTTCCAACGTCTGCATTATAAAATCATCCAGGATGGTCTTGAGGTCTTTAGCTATCACTAGGGTAGAGTCTAGCTAGACCACGAGCTCATTATTAAAGCTGGGTAGCAAATTATTAATGAGAGTTTTTACCGAAGATCTCTATGGAGGTCTTACTATAGACCTAGGTGTGGATTTTATTGAAGACCTCTGTAGGGATCTGTTGGACTCACTCTCAACTTTGGATCTTCATCACCTTCTATCCCCGATAGATTGATTTTTGGTTTTAGATTTTGAGTGTTCCGCCATGGCTACAAATATTTCTTTTAATGAAAGCACCAAATGATAATCTTGATAATATCGAAAGTAGGAAGCACGTTTGGGTTGGTTGAGTTGTGAGCAATCTAGAACCTGCAAGAAGAGTACCCCGATCGGTCCAGATATTTCTTTTAACGAAAGCATCAAATGATAATCTTGATAATATCGAAAGTAGGAAGCGCGTTTGGGTTGGTTGAGTTGTAAGCAATCTAGAACTTGCAAGAATAGTACCCCGATCGGTCCAGATGTTACCACTTCGGAGTTTAAGTTAGTAAGAGATTTAGAAAGAGAAAATAGAAAGAGAGAGATAATCTCTAGAGTGCAATACATGGAGCTCTTAAGGATTGGCCTATTTATAACAGATAAGGCCTATTAGACAGGAATACTTGAGTGGGAGTCGATAGGCATAGGGTATGGTCTGATAGTAATTTGACTGCCCATATCCCGTTGAGTGTATCAGGTACAACTAACACAAGATAATTTTATTAGGCCTATCGAATTTAGTGGCAGCTGATAAATTTAATATGATGGATCCCACGCATCCGACAAGACTTCCCTTGTGTGGAGTTATGTCTGGAACGGGCTTTGGGCCTTGTAGAATATTATTTATTATCAATAATTATTTTTATCAGAAATTAATTATTTAATTGCCTGTATATAATTGTAAAGACAAATCATTTTGAAATAATTTATTCTAGTTAAGAATCCTATTTCAAATGAATTGACTGTTAGTGTAAAATAAACTCTAATTATCCCAATGAATAAAGCATGGGTAGAACCCCAAATTTTTATTTGGGGAGCGAAATTAAATATGCATACATATATTAAAATTTATCAAATCATATATATATATATATATATATATATATATATATATATATATATATATATATATATATATATATATATATATATATATATATATATATATATATATATATATATATATATATATATATATATATATATATATATGATCCATTGAATCAAAATCTTGGCTACATCTTTTGTCTATGATCATTTTTACGGTAAAATATCCTTTGCAACCTCTTTCTTATAGCTAGATTGTAAGTAAGAAAATTATCATCTATTATCTATCGTAAACTCTAGTAAGAAATTAAAGAAAAAAATTAAGTAATTGTGATTTTTTATTTGTGCTTAAATTATTAGGCCATTTGAGCTGAAAATTAATTTTTCTTTCATTTGGGAATCCAAAATTTGACACGTTTTTAAAATGGAGAAGAAGAAACAAAAAAAAAATACCATAATAAAAGAAGCCAGTTCCTCTTCACTATAACGTCCGCGCACCCTCACTGACTTTCAATGTCAAAGTTCACAAGTTCCAGTGCTCGAGAAAATTGCCACCTCACTAATCGTTTAGCAATTTTCTATTGTCTTCACATAACCCAAGAGGCGTCATTCCGTGTCTTTATACGGCGTACATACGTGCGAATACTTTATTCAATAACTCTTCTTAATCGGGGATAAAATCAAAATTTATAATTAAAGGAAACGAAAAAATATAAATTATATTTAAAAAAATATATAACATAATTAAGAAGGAAAAAAATATAAATAATATAAAATTATCTATTTAATATATATATATATATATATATATAATACAAAAATTACCCGCTTCTTTATCATGTGGCTTCGCCACTGTTCTTAACTAAATCCATTCAATGTGTACTATTATTCACAAATAACCAATCCAACCAAAATCATTTAATTTGAAAAATGAAATTTTAATTTGGTTCGAGCTGAATTGATTTGGTCATGTAAATTGGTTTTCCCCATTCACGAACGGCCCTTACTAAGAAGAAGGACCACGAGTATTGATCATATGTAGTAGAAAAACGTAATGCCCTGATATATATTGCTAGATAAACGGACATTAACATAAATATTTACTTTGATATTAATTAAAACTAACCGATTAAAATAGCTAAAAATGATACTAATTTAACCGGATCTTTGAGAATTTTATTAGACAAAATCATACCGTTTTAAAATCTTCTCTTTTTTAAAATTTTTTTAATTATTATTCATATTGAATGGATAAACTGAATCTTGTATATTTTTTTAATAAAAATGGATCAATTAATTCAATATATAGCTGAACATATTTAATTAAATTAATACGATTCAATTTTTCGTTATCACCTCTGAACCTTATCTAAGAAACAACATAACAATAAAACATTTGTATATATTTGCTATCTCTCATGTCTATCGTGAGATAAATTTCTCAGCTTTTTTTTTTTTTTTTAGTTGGCGTATCAATTTGCTGTGGAGCTTTATCTTCTTGAAACTCTTACTATTGATATTAATTTGTGATTCGGATCAAAATATTGTTGGCACTTTTTTATATTCATTTGTTTTTTTTTTTTTAGTTTTGCTCACTTTTCTTTATAAGAAATAATACATAATTTATATATATAATTTGATATAAAAATTTGTCATTTAATTAATTCATTAACGTGTCTATAATCAGTGGCAGAGCTAGAACACCGGGGTCAACGGAAGCACATATTATATTTTTAATATAAAAAATTAAAAATACATAGATTATATTATAACAATATATTTCATTTACAATTAAAAAGGATACTGCTTAAAATTAAAAAAAAATACAATTTTCACAAATGTACTCAACATAGTTTCATATTTTGAAACAGCTGAATAATTAACTTAATATCGATACTATCAAAATTAACAAAAAAAATTCATTTTACTCAATTATTACTCAAATTATTTATTTTATTTGAGATCAACGTTAAAATACACATTCAACTTACCAAAATCTAAATAATCTATAAAATAATAAAAAAATCAATTAAAGAAAAAAATTAATAAACACAATATTATAAATTACAAGAAAAAGTGAAATTTTCTTACTAAATGCTAATTGAAGTGAAAAAAAAAAAGACTTGTTAATCCTACTTTAAATTTTAAAAGGTTTAAAAGTTACAATAATAAGAAAAAAAAAAAAAGAGAAAGAGAAGTGTGCATCAAAGTTAAAATAAAAAATGGAAAGTTTATTTTGTTTTTTTTTTTTGTAAATTTAAGTTGTTAAATAAATTGGCATTTACTTTTTTATTTTTTTTAAATTAATGTAATTTTATTTTTAAGCAAAAAATAGAGTATTTGGATTTTATCATTTATTTAATTTTCTATTTAAATGGATTTGAATTATTTCATTTTAATTTAATTAAAATGATTATATAATTATTATTGGATTAAAATTTGAGAGAGGACATGTAAAATAAAATAGGAGGTTACTAGTGTGTGTGTGTGTGTGTGTATATATATATATATATATATATATATATATATATATATATATATATATATATATATATTAAAATAAATTCTAAATTTGAGTCTTGCATGTGCACACCTTCACTTGAATGTGGCTTCGCCACTGTCTATAACCATAAGCATGGGTCTATAAATATGCACAAATGAAGTTCATCGACCAGGCCAAAAACCATTCCCTCTCTGTTAACTGAGCATTAAAGCGATGGAATTCCAACTCTCTTCCTTCACCTTCCTCCTCTTGATTGTTACATTATTATTTGTGATATGTAAGAAATCAAAGAGCAAAAAATCAAATCCAAATCTCCCACCAGGGCCATGGAAGCTACCTCTCATAGGCAGTTTACACCATTTTGCTAGGGATTTACCCCATCGCCGCCTAAGAGACTTGGCCAAAAAATATGGACCCATCATGAAGCTTCAACTTGGTGAAGCCACTAACATCATTATTTCTTCACCAGAAACTGCCAAACAAGTCATGAAAACCCATGATCTCATATTTGCTGATAGGCCCTTTGTCGTTTCAATAAGCCTTTCTAATTATAACTTAACAGACATTGCTTTTTCTCCATACGGAAATTACTGGAGACAGCTTCGAAAGATTTGCAGCTCTGAGCTACTATCCGCGTCTAGGGTGCAGTCTTTCAGATCAGTCAGGGAAGAAGAAACAAGAAAATTTTTTAGATTTATAGCTGATAAATCTGGTTCATCCATCAATTTTAGCCGGTTGATTAATACACTGACTTTCAGTATCATTACAAGAGCAGCTTTTGGTAAGGTATGGAAAGGAGAAGAAGTTTTTGTGACTACTGTTACGAAATTGGCTGAAGCACCAGCTGGTTTTATTCTTGCTGATTTATACCCTTCCATCAAAATTCTTCCATTGATTACTGGTCTCAAGCCTAGAATAAAGCGGCTTTCTCAAGCAGTTGATAATATGTTACAGGATATTATCGATGAACATAAAGCCAGAAGGGCAGCAGCAAAAACTGTACTTGATGAGAATAAGAAGGAAGAAGAAGATTTTGTAGATGTTCTTTTGAGGATTCAGGAGAAAGGAGACCTTGAAATCCCTTTAACCACTCAGAATATCAAAGCAGTCATTCTGGTAAAACCACTTTATTTTTTTTTTCATAAAAATTATTTTCTTTGAATTTTTTAGAACCCTTTGGCTCTGGGGAATGTGACATAATACGTACATAAATTATTTTTAAATTAATTAAATGTAAAATTATCTCATTAAACATATTAACACTATACTTGAAATAAAAAAAATTCAAATTATGAAATTAGTTCACAAATAAATTCTATATAAAATCTATTTGTAAATGAATTTTTATACTTAGAATAAAAAAACTAATATATAGAATTGAAAATGAATTCTTTATTTTTATGTTTGGAATAAATGAATAAAAAAATCCATTTCTATTTTATTTTTCAAAATATTCTCAATGCCAATTATGATGCCTTTTTTTTTAATAACTCTCAATAATAGATAACAAAAAAATTAGATTGAATTTACATGCCACCAAATCAATTCTACATTTATCAAATAAACTGCATATATTTTTAGCATTAAATCAAATTTATAACATACTTGTGAACTATTATAATAAATAATACCCTTTTACCATCAAATTTTTATTAATCTAAATATAGTAATATTAGGCCTCTAATATTTGTCGTGCATTCCAATTAAATAAATTTATCCATGATTCTATTAAAACTAATCAAAATACTCATTTTTATTAAAAAAATTAATTTTTAGATTTTTATATTAAAAAGTTAATAATAAGTTGTTGTTGTTGTTGTTATTATTATTCAATAGGATTACTTTATTTAATTTTTGCTATAATTTGTTTAATTTTTGTTATTTTGGATAAAAATCCTGTTAGAATAATAATAATAATATTTATTATAACCGTGTTTATAAGAATTACATAAAATAAATCAAATTAAAAAATAAATACTGAAAATTGTTATTCTAGAAAGTGTGTGTGTGTATATATATGTAATAAGGTGTTATAGTTTTTCAAAATTTGGCTCTCTAAAATAAGGAATTCATTTGCAAATTTCACCTATTTTCATGGGTGAAATTTGGTAAAAATATAATTTAATTCATGAAATTTAATATCTTTTTTATTTTCAGTTCAAACCTAAAAAATAGAAATCAAATATGAATTTTATAAAATTTTATGAAATTTATTTATTTCAAGAGGATACTAAAAATATAAATAACATTTATATATTATTAACAATTATACCAAATTTAAATACACCTCACCTCATTAAAAATGTCATATTATAATAATTTATAAATTGTTTTACAGGACATTTTTGTTGCCGGTAGCGACACATCTTCAACTCCTATAGAATGGGCAATGTCAGAAATGATAAAAAATCCAAAAGTGATGGCAAAGGCGCAAGCTGAGGTCAGGAGAGTGTTTGATGCAAATGGAGGTAAAGTCGACGAATCAAGGCTTCATGAACTCGAGTACTTAAAGCTAGTTATCAAAGAAACTCTTAGATTACACCCTCCAGTTCCATTATTAGTTCCTAGAGAATGCAGAGAGAACATTGTGATGGAGGGGTATGAGATACCAAAAAAGTCTGCGGTTATTGTGAACGCATGGGCACTCGGAAGAGATCCCGATTATTGGATTGAAGCTGAAAGATTCTATCCTGAGAGGTTTAGCAGTAATTCGATTGATTACAAGGGTAATAATTTTGAGTTTATCCCGTTTGGTGCTGGCAGAAGAATGTGTCCTGGAATAGCATTTGGCATGGCTAATGTTGAGCTTCCACTTGCAATGTTGCTGTATCATTTTGACTGGACACTTCCTGATGGATCGAACCCAGAAAACCTGGACATGGCTGAAAATCTAAGCATAACTGTGAAAAGGAAAAATGACCTTTACGTCATTCCTTTGCCTTACCTTCCTTCACCTGTCCAGTAATTTTCTAATGATACATCTCTATTTAGAGGTAAAGAGGAGTGCAATTTGAATAATCCTATTAAATTGGAAAAATAGCACAAGTCTCAACCTATCTCTGATCAAGCAATTTTACATGTGCCTCTTTTCATGTGCCTCACGTGATGGCATTATTAATATGTATATGATCTGGTGTCATGTGCCTCTTTCTATGTTATGCACTACGTTGTTGCTATGAACTATATATTTATTCCTTTAAATAAGTTTTATTTAAATGAGGTATCAGATCGTTGACTCTGAGTGCTCTGTTGGTAGAAAAGCTATAACTTACAGATCATTTGGGTTAAATTTAGCGTGCTTTTACTGTGGAATTAATTTTTTATCTTTACCAAATAATAAGCCACAAGAAGAAATTAAGTTCACCATCTGCAAAATATATCTTTTCTATATAAAAGTGCAGAGGTCTTGAGGTACTCCTAAAATGAGATGGTAAAAATATGGACAATATAATGGAGTTGGTGCATTAACTCTTTCTTGCTAGGTAACAGGTACCAAAAGAACTGCAATTTTGAGAGGCATTGGAGTGAGTTATGAGGGGAACAAAGATGGAGAACTTCTCTAATTCATATTGGAGATCTCAAAAGAAGAAAGACAAGTACCTGCACTCATCATCATCGTCAAATCTCGATGATGTAAACTGCCTATGAGAGGTAGCTTCCATGGCCCTTGTGAGAGTTTTGGATTTGATTCCTTGTGAGAGTTTCGGGTTTGATTTTTGGCTGTCTGATTTCTTACATTTCATAAATAATAATGCAACAATCAAGAGGAAGAGGACGAAGGTGAAGGAAGAGAGTTGATGAATTTACATTGGTTTAATGCTTAATTGAGAGGCAAAGATTTTAGGATCGGGGAATTCGAACTTCCCTTCTACATATTTATAAACCGATGCTTGTGGTGTTATAGACAAATTAATAAATTAATTAAATGATAAGGTTCTATGTTTATATATATATATATATATATATATATATATATATATATATATATATATATATATATATATATATATATGGGTGATCGTTGGTCGGTCTTAACCGAAAACCAAGCTCAATCAGATCAATTAATTCAGTTCGGCTGTATGTTAGATTTCAATTGGTAATATATACAGAATTCAATTTATCAATTTAGTTCAGATAATCACCAAAAGTTTTAAAATGGCTTCATTTTGACTAATTAAAGTTTTTAATTAGTTCAGTTTCGGTTAGTGCCAAATTAGTTGGGTTTGTTTTCTATTTATAATTTGTATCAAATTTTAAATTTCGATTGACATAGTCTGATTATAATTAAAAATCAAACTTTACTCATTCTAATAGATTTACGAATTAATTCTTATCAATTAAAACTTCTAAAATATTTCAGTCAAGAGTTCTAGCCTAATCAATCCTTTTTATTGGTGATTTATTTTCTAAATATTTGTTTAATGTGGATTTGTGCGTAGACAAAGTATAAAAAAATATTTTTATGATCAAATTCAATTAAAAAATTTAACTTGTACATTTTCTAATATTTTCCTTTTACATTCTTAACTTTCAAGCATATTTTTGATAATAATAATAATAATAATAATAATAATAATAATAATAATAATAATAATAATAATAATAATAATAATAATAATAATAATAATAATAATAATAATAATAAAAGAATAACTATCTTTTTCAATTTCTAATATTTTCTTTTTACATTCTTTAACTTGTATATTTTCTAATATTTGCTATATTTTTCTTTTTTCAGAAAAATTCCTATTTACTATGCCTTTTATTTCATCAAATTGTTACTTTTTAACAAAAAAAATCCTATTAAATTGTCAGTTTGATAAATTTAAGATTACATTTGATGTCACATTTTCAATTTTATCCTTTTATACTGTTAATAAAATATTTAATATATTAACAAATGTTATTCTTTTTTATGCACTTTATTATGATTAGGGCTGAGAAAAAAATTTAAAAAAAAAAAGTTAACCGAAAAATCAATATGAAACCAAACCTATTGAATCGATTTCGAAATCTAAATTTTAGATTTTTTTGTTTTGGTTTCAGTTCCAATCTAAAATCTAAAAAAATCGGCAATTTCGATTAACCGACTGTTTTAACTATAATTTTCGATTTTGGTTCAATTATTTAAATACTAGTTAACTGTTAATTCGCAGTTAACCACTAACTAATAGTTAACCGGGGCGAATATATCTATATATATTATTTTAATTTTTATGCCTTAAATTTTTTTTTTATTTCTCTCCAAAACTTATATAGAGTATTATTTTAAAAGCACAGTTAAATTATATTTTTATTTTTATACCTTAATTTTTTGTATTTCTTTTAAAAAATTTTATAATATTTTAAATTATAATTAAATTATGTCACTTTTTTAATTATATAGAGTAATATTTATATGAAATAACCGATTTATTTTTATATACGTTTATTTTTATCATATATATTGGTATCCATATTTTACTTAATAGCATTTAATTTTATTTTGTTATATTTTAGAATTTAGTTTTTAATATTTAATGTTGTCTAAATTTTTGTTACTTAAAATTAAGTATACTAATTTTCAACAAATATCAAATTCATTTTATAATGTTAGCAATATAAATTTTAACTAGAATATTATGTTTATTTTATTATTTTATTTCCCGAGCACCCCTTAACCTTCCTTGATTAAATTGCACTCCGGGATCCACGTTTTTAAACCTTTACCGTACAAGAGGTTTAGTCGTAGGATAATTAGATTTTATTTTACACTATCAATCAATTTATAATTAATTTTCTGATAAAAAAACTATTATTGATTGATTCGATCATATATCATAGGATTCTCAACTACATTAAATTATATCAAAGCGATTTGCCTTTATAATTTATATATAGAATTCGAAGGGTAGCTGCCTTGTTTAATATTAATTGTGAATTTCAGATCCATGTGATCTTCAAGTAACTAAGAAAATCATATAATGTGTACAGCTTTGCATGTATTTTATGAATCAACTTAAACCATGTTTTATGTATTTAAATTATTCTTATATATTTTTTTAAAATTATTATACATATATGAGGTACGATGAGTCCTTAAGTAACGTTAACCGGTTATTATACGTGCTTATGCTTATTTATTTTATAGACTCAAAAATTATTCTTATATATTTCTCTCACACAAATTTACATAATCTTTTCATATTACATGCATTTTACTTTATTTTACTATCCAAAAAATTTATTTAGACAAAATTATGTATTTTTTATATATTAATATTTATTTACACTTTTAACTATATGTTGATTTTGGAATATGATTGGACAATACATTATGACTTATTATATAATTTTTAATAATTATAGTTTTGTATTCTACTTTGAATAATTTTTTTATAATTGAGTTAAATTTTATTTATTTTATTTTGTATTTTGAATTAAACTTTGCAGTATTAAAATGAGATGCGAATTATTTTATTAATGTTTATATATTTAAAAGTTTAGTCGGTTAAAAAGGGAAAATTATATGGTTCATTTTATTTATATATGTGTGTATGTATGTATGTCAATTGACCTCCATTCTTATTATTAGGGAATTCGCGCTCTTGACATTTTCCCAATTGAAAACTACATACAAGCTTTACCAGTAATTTTTAATGACATTATTGAGACATTGATGATAAGACACATTGACTTCCTAAAGAATCTGATTTTCATATAACTTAAGCAAATTTAGATTAGAAAATAATATTGATATGATGAACAACACATGGGTCTCATCATTTATATTATAATTGCTCTCTACAAGCAGGCACAAGCATGTGAACATCTGCGTTTATTATAATTAGGTCTAACACAAAACTCAATCTGGACAAAGAGTTTACCTATATAATATTGTAAGATATCTCCACCCACTCTTAGCTTCAGTCTAATTCTGTGTTCCGCCTAAGGTGAAATTTACCTCTGGAATTTTTTTTTGACAAAAAGAGCAATTAATCTCATAATATCATCCAAAAACTGACGAATCTGTTTCTGGGATTTTTTGAAAATAGAATTACTTTTAAAAATATTTTGAAATCTGGTACTACAGTAAACATAATTAGAAATCTGGTGTGATGGAATTCGAATATCATTTATGCTGAATTGGACTTGCGAGACCCACCTTCAATTGACATGTCAGGATGCCAAAATCCGACACAAATAAGAGCCAAAATTCGGCATGTTGGGGCCCACAGAAAGTTAGAATTCGGCTTTATGCTGTATCGGAATTCAACAAGGCTGCCATTGTCCATTTTCTTAAAAAAATTGCTATTGTATTTGCCACAATTTTTTTTATTTTTCTTGGTTAATTAACGAAAAAAAATAAAACAATACTTTCACTATTTTTCATTGCTATTTGGTGTTTTTTTAATGGTATGTGTTTTGCTTTGAAAATTTTAGAAATATTTATGCATTTTTTTATGAGGAAAAAATATATTTTCTTTTGGCAGCATAACTTATAAGAATTTTTCCATTGAGCCCTTCAATTGAAATTTTCTTTTATTCTGCCTCTAAGTCTCTATATTTTATTTAGTTGAGTACGTTTTTGACGAACATGTATCCCGTGCATATCGTATGGCGCGTGAGAGTACTTACATAAATTGGGGGATCTCATTGAAATAATGATTGAGAGTTGAGGGTTTAAGTAGATCCAATTCAAAAATTTAGAAATTGATGAAGAATATACTTTTTTTTTAATTCTTCTGCTGCTCCATTTCATGTTCTTTACTGAAAAATGTTATTTTATTTTTGTAATTCTTTAATACAAGGTGGGAGGACAAGGGATGAGCAAAAAAAATCGAAAATATGGTTAACCGTAAAATTGATTCGAAACCGAAACGATTTTTATGATTAACCGATCCGATGGACTCGATTACGATTTTTAATTTTTATATTTTTTTGTTAATGATTACAGTTTAGATTATTAGGACTAACGGTTAACCGGTTCACACACACACACACACACACACACACACACACACACACACACACACACACACACACACACATATATATATATATATATATATATATATATATATCTTCAATTTTTTTTATTTCTCTCTAAAATTTACATAAAATAATATTTTAAAATATATTTAAATTATATTTTTATTTTTATACTTTAATTTATATTATGTCATTCTTTTTAATTATATAGTAATATTTATATATAGTATACTATTAAATTTTATATATATATATTTTTTTATATTAAACTAAATTTATATTATATCATTCTCTTTAATTATATAGCAATATTTATATATAGTATCCAATTAACTTATATATATATATATATATATATATATATATATATATATATATATATATATATATATATATATATATATATATATATATATATATATATATATATATATATATATATATATATATATATATATATATTATTTTTTATCATATATTGGTGTTTATATTTTACTTAATAGCATGTAATTACATTTTCTTATATTTTAGAGTTTATGTTATAACATTTAATATTATTCAAAATTTTATTTAACTTAGAATCAAACATATTATAATTTTCAACAAATATCAAATCTATTTTATAATATTAGCTATTAATCTATGTAACATGAATTTTGACTAATAAATTATGTCTGTTTCATAATTTTTATATTAAATTACTTTATATATTTGAAATTGAATTTAACTTTGTCTAATTTTTTTAATAATTTTATATTATAAATTTTAATGTTTGACTGAAAAATATTGGTTAGCCAAACCGAAAAACCGAAACCGATTGACTGGTTAACTGAATGCAACGGACTGATTAATTGTTAGTTATTTTAAAAAATCGATATTAATTAACTGGTTAAATTTTTTGCTAATTGACCGGTTAATCGGTCCATACTCATCCCTAGGGAGGACAAAGATTTTACAATAAAATAGAGGGAAGTAAAATAATAATAATAAAAGCATTGAACAAAAGTAAACAATTATATACGTATGCTGTGTGAATTATAAGTCCAGCTTTTGATGACAAATTTACCTATAAAGACAGTGCATGATCTTCATCTTCTTCAGCCCCATCTTGGTGCCAAGTTTACCTATATATTATTTCCTCTATTTTATTTTTTTTAGTAATTTCAATTCATATTAATTTCTATTATACTATTGTTTATTTATCTTTCTCATTAAGGGTGTTAAAAAAAATAAATTTGACGGATTATAATTAAACTTTGGCTAATTTTATTTAACAAAAAATGAATTTAAATTACGCATCATCTCACAAATATGTTATATAAGTAAGTCTTATAGTAAACTACCTAATTGATTTTTGGACACCCCTATTTATATGTTTTCATAATATATATTGTGCCATAAGAAAAAAATATATATATTTTTTTGCACGGGTCTGCATTATTGATTTTTGGATACCCCTACTTACATATTTTCATAATATATACTTGATTTATGCATACAAGTATGAATTGAACATAGGCAAAAATTGTTGTTCAAATCATACTAAGTGTGAGTAACTAGACTAGAAAGTTAGCATATGATCCTTATTCCAGTCTAATTTGATAAAAAAGCAAACTATATAAAATTAGGTTCAAGTGGATTAAAATAATTGAACCTTTTTAAAGAATTTTTTTTTAAAAAAATGGACAATGGCAGCCTTGTTGAATTCCAGCACAGCATGGAGCCCGATTCTAACCTTCCGTGAGCCCCAGCATGCTGAATTCTGACTCATATTTATGCCAAATTTTGGCACCTTGACATGTCAATTGAAGGTGGATCCCGCAAGTCCAATTCCGGCACAAATGACACATGCATTCCATCACACTAGATTTCCAATTATATTTAATATAGTATCAAATTTTGAAATATTTTTAAAAGTAACCCTATTTTGAAAAAAAATTCCGTTATTCTAACTATTTTATCAGTTAATTGCTGACGTAGTATCGAAATTATGCCAAAAAAATGTTAATTGCCAAGGTTGAAGGTGCAAAAAAAACCCCTAAAGCATTCCAAAAAAAAGCAATTTATCCCCTAAAATTTGCCAATTGGGACAATTTAATACATGTTGGCATGTTACACTTATGTCATGTCAATGGTCAATTGATGGAAAATAGTCAAAATAACGAACCCGTTAGTTTTACAATGACATTGCTCCAATTTGTAAACTTTAGGGGGAACATTGTACCAAAATAAATATTTGAGAGTTAATTGCTTTTTTTATCAAATTTCAAGAGGTGAATTCTATTTGCAGCCAAGAATAGGTATAGATGTGTTAATAAAAGAAATGTGAGGTAATGCTGATATGAAAAATTAATTAATGATAAAAGAAAAATCGAATTATACAACATGTGTTATTCTATTAATTCATAAACATTACTAATTAGTAAATACTAGTTGCATTTACATTTATAAATGGCTTAATGTGCAAAAATGCCCTTAATATTTATCAAAAAGAGTAATTTTATTCACTAATGTTTAGTTGCATGCAATATTATCCTTAAAGTTATCAAAATGGTGCAATTTTATTCATGAAATAACGGAATAGTTAGTTTGATCGTATTCAATCTTTTGTCCCCTGACGTGGGCATATTGCACCATTTTGATGAAATGATGTCAAATTAACGATCTCATTATTTTGGAGCAAAATTATGTCATTTTAATAATTTTAGAGACAAGATTGCAAGTAACTAAATTTTAGGAGCAAAATTGCTTTTTTTGGTAAACATTAAGGGCATTTTTGCACATTTGACCTTTATAAATATTAAGGAATGTTAGACTACGATATATATGTGTGAGTTCTAGATATACTTTCAAGGGTGAAAAGGCAAATCACATTCCAAAAAAGATTGAAATGTTTTAATTCTAGTGTGTAATTTTGATAATTTTAAGGCCTATAAATAAAGAAGATATTAAATAATTTAGTAGATAAAATTCATAGAAATATCATAAAATTAACGATTGTAAAATTTTCTCTCTAAAATTATTCTGTTTGTCTTGTTCATAGATATATGCATATTTGGCCAAATTATGTTAGATGATTGTGTTGTTTGTCTTATATTTGTTTGTGATTGTATTAATTAGTTAATTGCAGTTATTCTCAACAATTGGTATCAAAGCGAAGTTAGGATTTTCAGTACACGGTCTATGGTTAATCTATTTATGTTGAGAATGAACACTAATGATCACAGAAATATGAACAAAACAAATAAGAAAATAGAGAACACAGGGATTTAAAAAGGTTCGGCAATGTGCCTAAGTCCTCGGAAGTAAAGCGGCTACTGAGTTCTTATTATTTGAAGAGAGTATATACTCTTAGGTTACAAATTCAATATATATATATATTAGGATCAACGATTGCTTCCTATTTAGTCCATTAAAGACTCCTATTGCAGAGGAGTTGTTCACACTCGGCAGAGTGTGATTTTAATTGACTGAGTAAGAATGCTTGGCTTGCCTTTACTCAGTAGAGTAAGATCTTACTCTACCTAGTGTTAAGCCACTCCACGGAGTGGGTTCTTACTCCACGGAGTATGAAGCTTCTAATATCATGTTTCCAACTAGTATATGAGCCATACCTAACAAATCTCCACATTGGTGAATATCAAGCCCTTTAGGAGATGAAACTATGGAGTTTCTCACACACCAAAATGGGTTGGGTTACCATGCTTGTCTAGCAACTATAAACATTCAACAAGTCCAAGCAAATCATGAACTTGTCGGTAGTAACTGGCTTGGTCAACATATCAGCTGCATTCTCATTAGTGTGAACCTTCTGCAACAGTATCTCAGCAGATGCAATTAACTCTATAATCTTGTGATACCTCACATCTATATGCTTAGTTCTAGCATGGTACACCTGGTTCTTAAACAAATGAATAGCACTTTGACTATCACAATGCAACTGAACTCCACCTTGATCAGCACTCAATTCCTTTACTAGCCCAGTAAGCCATAAAGCTTCTTTAGCCGCTTCAGCTACTGCCATGTACTCAGCTTCAGTTTTAAATAATGCCACAATGGAGTGAATTGTTGATTTCCAACATATAGGCCCTCCACCAAGAGTTAAAACATAGCCAGTTGTACACAATGGATCGCTCGCTCATAGATCTGTAAGAGATCTTGTCTCGTATTTCTGATGGTGAGGGATCTGATCAGGGAGGAGGATTTGATCGGACTCTGCATATATTATCCGCTTTGGGCTGGAGCCCTCATGGCTTTGCTTCTGGGGACCTGCCTCAAAACGCGTATGGTTGGTGTGAGAACTAGCTCACTTCCGACTGAGGTGCTTTCATAGCTCAGTGGTAGAGCACCATATATTATCCTCAAGTAGCTCTTGGCCATCAAGGGATTTTGTTTCTCTCAAGAAGAACGCATATGGTTGGTGTGAGAACCAGCTCACTCCCGACTGAGGTGCTTTCGTGGCTCAGTGGTAGAGCACCATATATTGTCCCCAAGTAGCTCTTGGCCATCAAGGGATTTTGTTTCTCTCAGGAAGAACGCGTATGCAGGGGAAGGTGTCCATGGCCTTATAAGGTCCACTTTCAGCTCATCTCCAGCCGATGTGGAATAGGAGATAACATGTGTTATCACTATTTCTCCTCCCGAGAGGTCTACGAGAGTAGAAATCGTCGGCCATGCCCTTGGGCTGTGCCTGGTCTTACTCCTCCCTTGCTCTCAACGAAAGCACCAAATGATGGATCACTCGCTCACCGATCGATAAGAGATCTTATCTCGCATTTTTGATGGTGGGGGATCCGATCGGGAAGGAGGATTTGATTGGACTCTGCATATATTATCTGCTTTGGGCCGAAGCCCTCACGTTTTTGTTTCTGAAGACCTGCCCCAAAAGGCCTATGCAGGGAGAAGGTGTCCATGGCCTTATAAAGTCCACTTCCAGCTCATCTCCAGCCGATATGGGATAGGAGATAACGTGTGTTATCACTATTCCCCCTCCTGAGAGGTCTACGAGAGTAGAGATCATCAGCCATGCCCTTGGGCTGCGCCTGGTCTCACTCCTCCTTCGCTCTCAACGAAAGCACCAAATGATGGATCGCTTGCTCATCGATCGGTAGGGGATCTTGTCTCGCATTTTCGATGGTGGGGGATCCGATCGGGAAAGAGAATTTGATCGGGTTCTACATATATTATTTGCTTTGGGCCGGAGCCCTCACGGCTTTGCTTCTGGGGACTTGTCCCAAAATGCATATGGTTGGTGTGAGAACCAGCTCACTCCCGACTGAGTTGCTTTCGTAGCTCAGTGGTAGAGCACCATATATTGTCCCCAGGTAGCTCTTGGTCATCAAGGGGTTTTGTTTCTCTTAGGAAGAATGTGTATGCAGGGAGAAGGTGTCCATGGCCTTATAAGGTCCACTTCTAGCTCATCGCCAGCCGATGTGAGATAGGAGATAACGTGTGTTATCAATTAGCAAAATTAAATATGCAGGTCATAATTGCATATTAATTGAACTAAATATATGATGTTGATACAATATTTCGAACTCCTTACTACTTTAATTAGAATGTATTGAAAAGTCGGGTCCAGATCTTTTGAATCATTTTGTCTCTTAATCCAGCTGTTCCTGAGTCTATTTCTTTAATTATACATAAAATATTATTTTTGAGTTGAATGAAGTCTTTATTAAATAAAATAAATAAACATGAAGTCTTTCTTACTATTTTTCATATCGTAAATTATATATATATATATATATAGACACACACACACACACCAGAAAAAATCGTTCATAAAGCTAGTAAAATCGTAAACTGAAATCAATTTATGTTACAAAAGCATGATACCATTTTCTTTTTTATTTATTTTAATGTCTAACTTTAAAGAATAGTGGCATTCTCTTTTTTTATTTAAATCAAATTTTATATATTTTAAATTTTACTTCATCTCATATTCTTCAATTTTCTTATTATTACTAATAATATAAGTGGTTATTATTATATCTTTAAATGATGGATCGCTCGCTCACCGATCGGTAGGAGATCTTATCTCGCATTTTCAATGGTGAGGGATCCGATCGGGGAGGAAGATTTGATCGGGCTCTGCATATATTGTTCCCTTTGGGCCAGAGCCCTCACGACTTTGCTTCTGGGACCTGCCCTAAAACGCGTATGGTTGGTGTGAGAACCAGCTCACTCCTGACTGAGGTGCTTTCGTAGCTTAGTGGTAGAGCACCATATAGTGTCCCCAAGTAGCTCTTGGACATCAAGGGGTTTTTTTTCTCTCAAGAAGAATGCGTATGGTTGGTGTGAGAACCAGCTCACTCCCAACTGAGGTGTTTTCGTAGCTCAGTGGTAGAGCACCATATATTGTCCCCAAGTAGCTCTTGGCCATCAAGGGATTTTGTTTCTCTCAAGAAGAATGCATATGCAAGGAGAAGGTGTCCATGGCCTTATAAGGTCCACTTCCATCTCATCTCTAGCCGATGTGGGATAGAAGATAACGTGTGTTATCACTAATTATATGCACAATTTTTTTACCTCCAAAATATATATCATATTAGATGCTAAGAAATTATATGTTGCTTTTAGAGATTAATAATTGATAATACTCTGAAGAATAAATAAATCATAAAGGTCCAAACAAAGTTTTGACCCAAAGATCGAGGCTCATTTATGCAAAAGCTCAACATGTGGCAAGTGGACGACTGAAAGTTGATCACTCGATGTCCTATCAGACTAACATGACTAAAGGTCACATTGATCCATTGATATGCTACAAAGCCTGTAATGGTTCAAATATTGGGCTAGTCAGAAATAGTGTTTCGAGGATGAATAGTAACACCGAGGTGAATAGTGCCTTTTGAAGTCGAAAAATATTTTATTTGACCATTGAAAAAACAAGTTATCAGAAGTCCAAAAATATAATTTGGACTGAAAATGAAGTCAAATGGATTATCAAAAGTCAAAAATAAGAAAAAATCACAGTTCCAATGCAAAGGGTGTTCGGGTTGACTAGAGTTTGACTGAAACCGTAAAAATAGTTAATGACCTCTAAAAATTATCATAATTTTCAGATCTATATTAAATGTAATGTAGAATCATATGGTAATGAAAAATTAATTTTACGGCAACTTTAAAAATTGGAGTATCAGATTGGTAAAAATGAACCAGATCAGGAAACAGTCTCCGAATGACTCAAAAATATTCATGGAGCCTGATGAGTATATTTTGAGGGTTAAAGAAGTATTTTTAAGGAGGTTTGACCTCAATAAGTAAAAGAAAAATAATAATTTCGGTTTAAATAATAACCGGTTTTTCGTAGGATGATCGGGACTTTAAAAAATAGTAAATAATTTTTAAAAATTGCAAAAATTTTCAGTTGGGATCTAAATGAGGTATATAATCATTTGCTGGGAAAAAATTAATATTTCGGTAATAGCAAAAATTTATTAAACGGATCAATTTGAGTGAATTGGATCGAAAATGAATTTCAATTGAGCCAAAAATTTTTATGGAGGCTATATTATATATTTTAAGAATTATGGAATTGATTTTGAGTAAAATTAAATTTTGAAAGTGAGATCAATAATTTGTAGAGGCTTAATGGGCTTAAAAGGCATAAATGGGCCTAATTTGGTTGGACCAAGTTTAGCTCAAACTAGCCCTTTAAATACCTCAAAAATCAGCCATTCTCAAGAAAAATCTATAACTCTCACGTTGCTTCTCCTCTCTTCTATGGTCGAATGGCCTTTTTCTCTTATTTACGGGATTTTCTCCCATTTTCTCTCTCACTCCCACCAAATCAAACATTCTCAAGTCAATTTCAGCCCCTCTACTAGCTTATGAAGGTCTCAAGAGATCAATTAAGCTGCTGAAAGTGTAAGAAATCAAGAAGAAAAAATTATATCTCAAATTAAGTTATGTGAAATTGAAGTTTTTAATTTAGTTTAAAGATTTGTATAGGCAGATTTAAGGTTGTAGAGCAAGATTTTTAGTTAGATTGAACAAAGGAAGCAAGGAACTAATGGATTTTTGCTCTTGTAAATTCGGTCACTTAAGGATTTTTATGGAGAAAAAAAGAAATTTCATGGATTAAAGCTATGGAGAGGAAGATTAAGGTGTGGAGGAGATGAATTCAAGGTTAGTGAATACTCTATCCCTTAATTTCCATAAATTTTGCATGAGAATTTGCTTATGTATATATGTGATCTATGTGATTATGTATGATAATTTGAAAATAAGGATATATGTGAAATTGGAGGCTTAAATTGATAAATGGAATATTTTTAGATGGAAAAAATTAAATTGGAATGCAAAAATCTATGGTGGCCGAATTTTATGTGTAGGTGGATGATAATTTATTTTGGTGAAATTATGAGGAAAATGTTATAAATTGAATATAGGTGTAATTTTAATTATATACTAATTTAATTGGAATTTTTGAAATTTAATAGAATATTTTTAAGTTAAATTTTACATTATGTTTTAATGGAAATATTGAATTTTAATTAGAAAAATGAATTTATTGCATAAATAACCATAATATTAGTCAATTAATTAATTAAAATTAATATAAAATAAAAAGAATGAAAAATGACATAGTAGATTAGAAAAATGTTCTAATTGAAATGAATTAAAAGTTTAGGGATAAAATAGTAATATTGCCAAATATTGAGGGAAAAATAGTTTAAATAGATTAAAAGTAAAATTAAAAAAAAAGAATGATAAATGAAATAAGAATTTATGCATGAAATTAAGGTTAGGGACCAAATTGGAATTTTACCAATGAACAGAGACTTAATAGTGTAAAATGTATAACTGGTGGCAATTTGGTAAATAAAATGAATTGAAGGGTATTTTCGTAATTTATGAAAATTTGAATAACTAAATGGTAATTTAGTAAGTTTAGAGACTAAATGATAATTTTAAGGTCAAATAGTGAATTAATGGTATTAATTAAATAAATAATGGCAATTTGGTAAATAAATTAAAAGTAAAGGGTACAATCGTAATTGATAAAAAGTTGAAGTATTAAATGGCAAATTAGTTATCATAAGGATTAATATGTAAATTGTCCACAATAATGATAATTGAAGAATTAATAAGTAAAATAGTTAAAAACAAACAAAAAGAAAATATTTATTAAGATTTAATATCTAAATAATATATATATATATATATATGAGTACAAATGTATGTACAGTTTATAAGAATAATGTGTATATTATATATGAATATATGAGCAAGTATGTAATGAATATGATTATGATTAGCTAAGTATGTATGTACAGAATAAATATGATTATTATAATAAATTAAATTATCATGTGATGACTTTAAATTATATGTAAAGGATAAATTCAAATGCATAACATGGAATATTGTCCTTAGTAGTCTGATAGTAAATCTAGTTAAGGATATAGTTGGCTAGCCATATGGACACTTATACCGCGGTCTGAGTCATGACGATTCGGTTCGATAGGCTATTAATGGTCTACCCCATGTTATATGTTCATAGTTACAATATCATGTTCATGTTCATTGTTTGTGATCCTTCAGGGTCACCTCACTATTGGGATTTTCGGGTCTCTATCTCGTGTATTCAGTCTAAAATTTCTATTGGACTATCACTGGGGGCAATTCAATGAAAAAAAACGAAATATATATATATATGTAAATGTAACTATGTATGTATGTATGTAAATGTAAATAGGTATCCATGTATGTATATGTAAATGTATGTATATGTAATGTATGCCTATGTAATGTATGTATATGTGTATGTATGTATGTATGTATAGGTGTATAAATGTACGTATATGAATATGTATGTATATATTTATGAATGTATGTACTTGGACACGTATGCATATATGTATGAATGTATGTATACTAGTATATTTATGTATATGCATATGTATGTATATGTATGCATGTAAGGTATGTATATGTATGCATGTAAGGTATGTATATGTAACATCCTTATCCCTCCTAACACTGTACCGGTGTACCGAAGATTGAAATTTTTTTTTTCAACTTAACCTTTATATTACCATACTATATTAGCATGCTTCAGTTTATATAAAATAAATCGTCGATGACCTATAACTGTTTCAAATTACTATGCACTTAATAAAATTTTTGCAATATAACGGCTGTACATAGTACTGGCCCCCTGAAAAGCAAACAAACCATACAACCTCTTAAAGACACAACAATCAATAATAACTACTATATCCATTCACGGACATTCATTCCATTTCATTCACAATCCAGACCCAACTTATTAAAATAACTTTCGTTTATATTACATGATCAAAAGTAAAGTTTGTACTTATATATATACATGCCAAAACTTATACAACTAGAGCATTCTAAAAGAAATCCTGCAATCTGAATTCTTGCTCCTGCTTCTGATTACCTGCGCGCAGTAAAACTACACGCTGAGCACTCAATATGCTCAGTGGTGACTAATAATCGATACATTTCCTAACATTTTCATTATTATTCTTAAGTATTAACATATATATATATAAACATAATTATAAAATCAATTATTATCACATTCAAAAAAATAACTTAACATTTTCTATAAGTTTATTCCTTTTTAGTCACATAATTACAATTTTGCCATTACAATTTGCAGAAAATCTCAGACCAGATACACGGAACATGGACCCCACGGGCCCCACTAAAATGATAAATGATTCCCAATGAACCATTCTCATAACACTGCACTTTTTACTTTCACTTTACACTTAAGCCATTGAGATCAAAGATCCTACCTATAGCAAAGCAAGTCGCCATGACCTGCACCGCGGTAAAAGGTGTTCATATGGTTAGCCAACTATATTCAGAACTAGTTTTTACTGCCAGACTAATTTTAAGGGCACAGTAATAATTAATTTATTAATTATTTTCAAGTTCGAAAAAATTCAATAATTGACTTTTTATTTCTTTCGTTGACATTAATTTAATTTCATATAAATTCACCATTTTCAACATTTTTATGCAATTATTAACCAACAATTCAATTATTTTCAATATACATCTTAAAATTAAATTCTAAATAAAATCACAATAATTTCAATAAATGCCAATAAAATTTATTTATACATTATTTATTATTTATTATTATTTTTCATTAAAATAATTACTTAATTCACTATAAATCATAACTTTCACTAAATACATACACTTTACATAATCTTAAAAATTTCTAAATAATTTTTAATTATTCTCTAAAAATTCATGGACATTAATTAGCATGTCTACTATTATTTTAAGCTAACATATATTAATTATTTGCATTTTTCTCACTATTTTCCTTTACTATTAAATTCGGCCACCACTAAAACATCTTCCTAAAAATTTTATTTCTTCCATTAAAGCCTTTATTTTATCTTCTTTCATGCATAATTTCATTTACCCTAATATAATTTCAACAATTAACAATTTTAAATATTTTTACCCTAATTACATAATTAATAAAAATTCATAAACTTAGAAAATGTAAAGATTAATTAGTCACTTACAATTTTTCTCTTGATTAGGAAGCTCAAGCCTCCTTTTCCTTGCCTTTACTCTTAGAAATACCTCCCTCAACTTGCTCATCTACATAGGGCAGCCCATTCAAACTTAGTTTTCTTCATTTTCTTGTTCTCAAATGTAAAAACCAAGCTCATAATCATAATCTACACCCAAAAATTTATGGAAAAACACCAAGAAATCAATTTAAATCACTAAAATTCTAAAACTCTAACTTACCCCTTTTTTCTTTCTTTCCTTGATTTCTTCACTTTCTTTGCCCAAATCAAACAAGAGAAGCTATTTTAGTGCTCTAGAGGGATGGAATTACAACTCTTTAGTTGGGATTTAAGGAGAAATTTGAGTGGTTATGAGGCAAGAGAGAAAGAGAAAAACGTGAGAGTGAATTCAGCCAAATGAAGGAGGAAGAAGACACAGAAAAAATCTGGAGTTTTCTCCAGAATTCAAGCCTTTATATACCTCCATAATGGGCCTAAAATTGGGCCAAAATGATGGGCTTTGCCCAATTAACTATAAAGGCTCAGTTTAGGCCCCTAAAGGCCCAATCCAATTTCTCTCTCTTCTAGCAATCAAATTACTCCAAAAATAATTCCATCACTCTTATCACATAAAAAATAGCTAGCACAAAAATTTTTGGCTCAATCGGAGTTCGTTATCGGTTCGATTCAAACTTATCAATCCGATTCGACAACTGCCGGTGTCACCGAAAAATTCCATTCTCATCACTAAAATATTCTACACAAAAATTCATGTAGACATGCAAAATCTGGCAATATTTGGAGTTCGTTTACTATTTTTAATTATTTACGCAAAATCAAGTCACCTTCCTTTTTAATTATTTACGCAAAATCAAGTCACCTTCCTTATCAGGGAAATTGACTCGATAACTTTTTTTATATTTTTGACATTTGGAGGCCTATTTGATCTCAATTTCACTTCAAATTTCAACCCCGAACTCACCATAACCAATACTTTCCAATGGTCCAATAAAATATTTTTGACTTTCGGGCCCGAAAAATACTATTCACCATCGGGAAGTACTGTTCACGGCTGACTCGGTGTTGAGGCCATTACAATATATGTATGTATATGTATGCATGTAAGGTATGTATAAGTATGTTTGTGAACGTATGTGTGTGTGTGTGTGTGTGTGAACGTATGTATGTATGTATGTATGTATGTATGTATGTTTGTATATGTATGTATGTAGTGTATGTATATGTATGCATGTAAGGTATGTATAAGTATATATGTATACGTATGTGAACATATGTATGTGTATGTATCTATACGTACGTGAACGTATGTATGTATATGTATGTATACTTATGTGAACGTATGTCTGTGTATGTGTGTATATGTATGTATACATATGTGAACGTATGTATGTGTGTGTATATATATGTATGTGTGTGTATATATACGTATGTGAACGTATGTATGTGTATGTATGTATATCTATGGAACATATGTATGTGTATGTATATATACGTATGTGAATGTATGTATGTATGTATGTATGTACATGTATGTAAATGTATGTAGGTGTATGGAAGAAGGAACAAGGCAGAAATTAGTTTTGGCATTTATATATAGGTACGGAAAGTATAGTATTTATACAAGTTCAAGATTATAGTTTATGATATATGCTTGTATATTATTGAAATACAGCTGTATGATTGATAATCATGTTATATGTATGTTTATAGGTACTATATAAAAAAAATTCACTGATTCACATATGGTTTTAACATTCGATTACCGCGTACACTGTACAGCAGTATAAGGATGTTACAATTTTATTGGTATCAGAGCACGATTTAGACGGTTCTAAGGTCGGAACGCTATAATTAAGGACGATGTAGTACGTATACATGCCATGAGTAAGTCTTGATATTGGAAGTGCTTATAAGTGTAAGAAGGATATGAGAATAGTTGAGTTATCTAATCAGATTTTCTCCATTGGAAATGAAATGACTTAGCAATAGTAATTGTTAAATGAATGTGATTAAATGGATGAATTAAGCTAAATCATGTTTATCACGGGGGAAGTAAGGTTCAATGCATATAAAATCATTCTAGAAATTAATTAGCCACCCATAAACACGACTGTGGGCGTTCAACGTTAGAGTTTAAAATGGAAAATTAAGAGATTTCTATCGTGGAGAGTGCTAACTTTGACACACTTTTTTTAATATATTTTTACATATTTCAACTTGTTCAAAGTGTAGTGATAACTGTCTGGATGGCAAATGGTCGTTTGTGTCTTAGTTAACTTGCAGAACATATCAATTCGCTCAATAGATTAAGTAGCTTGAGATAAGAAACAAATACCATGAGAGTGAACCAAGTTAATTAAGCCGTAACTAGGATTCCGATCATTAAATTAGAGAGAATAAAAGAGATTAGAGAGAATATTATTTTATCTGTTCTCTTTTATATATCACCTTCAAGTAGAATTTAAATTTTATTTATTTATTATTTTTAAACTTTTAATATAATTTTTTTTAATAAAAATTAATTTATTTAAAATTCAATCGGACAATCCAAAATCTTACCTGATGAGACGGTATTTTTGTAGATTAGATTGAAATGATATCGGATATTATCATATACTCCTTTTATTTCAAAATAATTACCGTTTAAAAGAATTTTTTTGCTTAAAATATCTTGTCACTTTAAAAAATTTAATGAAGTATTAATTATATATATATTTTTTAAATTTATTCTCATTAATTTTATTTTTTTAATTCGTTATTTCTTCCCCAAATTAAATAGTCAATATTATATTACATAAGGGTATTTTTAGTGAAGCTGTTGTAAATTTATCAAAAAAATAAGGTTATTAAATAGTTTGCTTGGTTACAGTGTAAATGAATGTGAATTGTTGCGAACAAAATTGACAAAAAGGGAATGAATCAGTAAAGTCATATTATACTCAATTATTGATGAAATATCTTCCTAATTAAGGAATCTATGTTAATTTAAACCACAAATTATTAGACGTATCAAGAGGTTTATTTTGGTTTCTTTGGTTTTCTCAGCTGCGGATTTTGTTGCCTGTTTTTGAGCTATGTTTGGTGTTAGGCTCTGGGTAGTTTGAGCTATGTTTGGTGTTAGGCTCTGGGTAGTTTGAGCTATGCCTGTTTATGAGGTCTGTGTTGCTCTAGTCTGGGTAGTTTGTAAGGCTTCTTGGGTTGTGGCAGGTCATTTGATCTTGGGTGGTGGCAGCTCATTTGAGCTGCTGCTGATCGTGTTGCTTCTTTGTTGCTGGGTCCTGTTTTGTAGTTTCCAGTTCTCTTAATAAATAAAATCATCAGCTTATCAAAAAAAAAAAAAATTATTAGGCTTCAAGTCAACTAAAAAAAAAGATTTGAAGTCAACTCCAATGACCAGATTTGATAAATCTTTATGTAAAAAACTGTTTTTTTTATTATAAATAACTTTAAGATGGACTTTCTACGTGAGATCCTTGTGCCCGACCACGTAGTCCGAAAATTGAATTCAATCTTTATTTTTATTCCAAATTAAGGTAATTTTATTTTATATATATTCTTTTCATAATTAAGTTCAAACTTCAAAGGTTAATTACTATTGAAATTTGTATTGTTCAAGTCAGTCCAAAATCAATTATTTGTTTTGTTCAAATTCCTAAAATCTCAATTTTCTTTTCTCTTTTCGTCCCTCCACCAAATGCATTTTCTATCATCACGTCACTGTCAGCCTCACAATTCTGAATTCTGATTGGCTATTCGCTCGTTTTCTACATCATATTTATGGTAGGCTATGAAAGGATTAACTGTTATTGTTAAGCGAATTATTTTGACATGTTCAAATCCGATTGCATTTATCCGTGAAACTAATTTGATGCTTGATTAGAGGTGTGTATCGGTCGGATTCAGATCAATCCGATCTGAATTCGATTAATCCAAAATTTAAAATTTAAGAATTATTTTTATCCGATCCGATCCTACTTAATTGTTGGATCCCTATTCGATTAATCCGATATTTTTCGAGCCTTGAACAGATCCATCCGATTTATTTGAATTTTAATTTTCTTTTAATTATTTAAACTAAAATTTAAAATAAAATACAAATAAATAATATTAAATACTATATAAAATATAATAAATTAACAATTTAAAAATTACAACAAATATATATTATATGATAATTAAACACTAACATTATAGGGCATGAAAAAGAGAAATAAAATTAGATTTTTTTGATTTATTTTTTAAGTTAATCGGGTTGTCGGTCAGGTCGGGTTTAGATAGGGTTTCACCCGACCTGACTAATCCTTAATACTAACACCTGAACGACCCGATTAACACTATCCCGAATGCATCGGATTTGATTAATCAAGCCGGTTCGGATTTTGTACACTCCTACTTGACCTGAAACATAAATAAAAACAAAAAGAAAGAAAAATAATATGGTTAAGGATTTTTATATGGATAAATATATAAAAAGGTTACAAAATGATGTAATTATGATTAAAGATTTTCATATAGATAAATATATAAAATGTTACAAAATGATGTAATTTTAATAATAGTTTGGTTAGTCTGGATTTTGCAGTTTTCAGAAATTAAAAACTAAATTTCTATTTTAAAATAAAATTAATTAAAACGAATCAAATATGTTGAATTGTTTTTAATCTAGTCCAATTTGATTTGATTTTTAGTTTGATTTTAGGTGCCAATGGTGATCCAAAATCCAACCAACTCCGTATGAAAAAAAATAGGTAATTTGATGAGATAATAACCAAAAAATTCAAAACCAAACATGTCTAAGCCTAGCGACCTAATTGTCAGGTCTTCTATGAATATCATGTTTATCCTTAGTTTGTAATTTACTTGGAATTTTTCATTTCATAGATATAAAAATCGGTTAACCGAAAAATAAGTTAACCAAATACAAAAACCAAAATCGAAATATTTATTAATCGAAGTTAATGAACTTATTTATTGTTAATGATTTTTCAAAATTAATATTAATAAATTAATTAATAAAATTTATTAATTGATTGATTAACGAAATTAATACACCAAAAAATTACGGCTCGAATCAAATCCAATCCATTTGACCTGCAAAATCATGATCAATCCAATCCAACCCGTTACGTGAATCTTATGATTTATTTAGGTTACTTGTGATTTTATACCGTTTTATATAACGTGAAAGTTAAAAAAAATATTATGATCTAATCTTATGAACGAATGGTAATATAGCTCGACCCAAACAAATCCGTTCGATTACCTATAGTTAAAGCCGAGTAATTACTTTGACGATCTCATTAAATAAGAATTCAACTGAATACTAAGAAAATTTTTCTTTCTCGATGAATTGAATTCAACTTATCAGGACCGTGAACTCCCCATTTGATCATTAACTTTTGATTTGAAAAAGGAAATCAAATAGAGAAATAAGTTGTATTTTTTTTTTGAATGAAAAACAATAGCTTTAGATTTGAAGAAGGAAATCAAACCAAATAGAAAACGGAAAAAAAGCACATGTAAACTTCTGAAAATTTACCTGGTGTTGATAATTAATTCGATCGAGTAAATTTTGAATAATAAATGGATTAAAAAAATAAAAAGAAAATGTTAGTGTAGTGGAATATGATGTCAGTCGTATCCGAACAAAGTTGAAAGACTTTGTGGAAAGAATTTGGGGTAACTCCAAATAAAAGAGAGCCGAAATTCTTGGTTGTTTGAGGTATGGAAGTAGCAGAGAAAGTAGAAGGAAACCACGTTTCATTTATATTTTATTTTGTTTTGTTTTTCTCATAGCTCTCTACCTTTACATGCAAATGTAAATCATGGTCATACTCATCATGGCCAACGAACAATAACATGGTCCTATAACCGTGTGAGACCCACTAATTAATAAACCCTTATTAAATACTTTTTCCCATTAATAATTTCAAATCTTTAATTATAACCATACTTATGTTTCTTTCTTCCTGCCTTATATATATATGATCATACTAATTTCCCACATAGAGTATAAGATAGTTCTATACTTAAGACAGAATTTCATATTTCAAATCGTCTGTCTTCAGCTAGCATGGAGCTTGATCTTGATCTTGTTCTTCCTGGTTTTAGGTTCCATCCTACTGAAGAAGAACTCTTGGATTTCTATCTTAAAAAGATGCTTTTGGGGAAAAAACTTCTCTCTGATATTATTGGTTTTCTCGACATTTATCACCATGAACCTTGGGATTTACCAGGTAATTTATTAACTTCTTAAGTATTCTTACTGTATTTTTATTTTCTATTTTAAAAATGGACAGTGGCTAAAATACTTACTGTAATTGTTTGGACAAAAAAAAATATTTACTTGAAATAATTTAATTAATTGTAGGGCTGGCAAAGATAGGGGAGAGGGAATGGTATTTCTTTGTGCCGAGAGAAAGAAAGAATGGGCATGGTGGAAGGCCAAATCGCACAACTCCAAATGGGTATTGGAAGGCGACCGGGTCGGACCGACCCATCCGGTGCTTGACGGATCCGAAGAGATTGCTGGGTCTTAAAAAGACTTTGGTTTTCTACAGAGGAAGAGCCCCAAGAGGTTGCAAATCTGATTGGGTGATGAACGAGTATAGATTGCCCCCCAACTACTCCTTACCTATGGTATATTTCCCATATTATAATTATGGTTAATTAAATAATTAAGCATTTGATGTTTGATAAATTAAGTGTATATGGCAGATGTACACTTATATCTCGACAGTAGAGAGCGTATGCATACTTAAATATCAACCCACAAATATAATACTTTATTTTAAGAAAATTAATCATCAATGCAAATAATAAAAAAAAATATAATCAATTATAATCATGTATTAACATTATTTACATTAAATTATTGGTTATTTCAATTTAAAAAAGAGTTTCTTTTATATTTACTGTAGAATGCTATGAAAGACTGATATATAGATATTGTTGTCTTGGGTTTTTGGATAAAGGAGGACATAGTGCTTTGCAAGATATACAGAAAGGCAACATCATTGAAGGCATTAGAGGAAAGGGCAGCAATAGAAGAGGTTGGTAGGGCAACATCGCCATTAATCTCTTCTTCATCTCCCATAACAACTGAAGAAGATGCTCTTTCTATCTATGACCAACAGATTGGTAATTTCATGTTTTTCCAAGATTTTGTTCAGCAAGTTGATGACAAGAAGTGGCACTAGCTAATCATTTGCCAACCCACTAAATTTTGCTTTTTCTTGCATTAATAATCATTCTAATCTCCAGTTAGTCTAGCTTGGATCTTGTTCATAGATTTGGAAGATCTAGGCACAATCAAGCTGCAAATTTAACTTCTTTTCTAGAATGGTAGTAGAAGGAGGAATCAAAGTCTTGGTGATATTAGTTTTAAAGTTCATACAGTAACGTACTTACTGTGCAAACCGTAATATTACTCTCTTTCTTGTGTAGAACAAGCACATTCTACTGGCTTATTAATTAGTAATTAGATCGTTTCATTCCGGCTGAAAGTCTTGCCCTTCCCAGCTTTCCTCATCTTCAAGCTTTTTTCTCCTCTTTTAATATGCTTTCATTTTCAAGCTTTGATTTTGCAATCTAAAGGAATTTCTCAAGGACTGTTTTGTCTCCATTGAAGTTTTCTTGAGTGATTTTTAATTTGTAATTTATCTTTTTTAATTTGTAATTTGTAATTTTTTTTAATTCGTGTATATGTAATTGCATCCAAGATTTTCACACATTGATTTTTTAAAAAAATAATAATTGAATATTTGTAACTTTTTATTCAACACAAATTTAAATTAATTGAGCCAATAAAATTTAAATACTGAATATTTTTTAAAAAGTAATTTTTTGAAATTTCAATTTTACACAAAGTTTTCAAATTCTGTCAAAAAAATCAATAAATGCAAACATTTAAGAATTAAAGGTTCGTCAAAATATGAAAAATTCAATTAAACAAAAATTAAAAAGAAAATTCCATAATAATATTATCATTATTAACATTGACATATAGTGAAAATTCCATCTTAAAAGTAATCAAATTAAGTATAATAGTTTTCAAAATAATAGTAACTCCGCATATTTTATTAGTATTTGTAACTCTACATGTAGAAACACTTGAGTTAATTTTATATTTTATTTTAACACTTGAACTTTAATATATAGTAATCTATTAATTATTTATATCTGTTAATTTTATAAATAATAAAAATAGATTCACACAATTTTTTTAAATTGATTATAAAATTGTTTAATTTGAAAAATTAATTATAGATTTTAATTAATTAAATTATGAAAACTAATTGTAATTTTAATCTGAAAAATAAGGGAAATAATGGTTTCATATATTTGAAAAAAATGGCATATTGTTGTCCATGGGATTTGAACCCAGAAGACCCTGCAGTAGTCAATGTGTGCATGTTTACCATCAAATTGTACCGAAAAAAATCAATATTTATCAATTATTATATATAATACCAATAATTTATATATAAATATTATTTATAATTTCTATTCTATATGGACTATGTAAATTTAACTTTATAATTATTTGCATTATATATTTTAATGTACAAAATTAAGATAATAATTAGTTAATAAATTAAACTAAATATTTTAATTATTTTATCTATATAAATATGAATATGTAAATAAAATAATTTATGTTTAATTTAATTTACCTTTAATGTCACTCAACTACTATTTAATTTTTTTTTATACAAATACTATATAGATATGTAAGGTAAGCAATTTATCACATAAGTACAATACAAATTAATTTCATTTATTTCTAATGTTACTCAACTAATATTCATTTATTTTTAATATAATAACTATATAGGTATATAAATTAAAATTGTAAATGTATATAATTATTATTTATAATGAAATTCTACCAATTAATGTAAATATATGAGTATATAATTACCTTACTAATAATTTCATTTACTTTTAGCACCACTCAACAAGTACTCATCTATTTTTGGCACAATAGCTATATGAATAATTGAGCATATAAATTAATAATGTAATTAGATACAATTATTACATATAATGAAATTTACCAATTCATATAGTTATATAAGTATATAATCATATTACCAATTAATTTCATTTACTTTTAATATGACTTAATTAGTACTCATCTATTTTATATGCAATATCTATGTGAGTATGTAAATTAATAACGTAATTATATATAATATTGTAATTATGTATAGCATATAATTACCTTTTCTATTAATTTCGTTTACTTTTAGCTAGCGTTATTCAACTACTACTCATTTATTTTTGATACAATATCTATATGAGTAATCAAGTATGTAAATAAATAATGTAATTATATATAAATATTACATATAATGAAATTTACCAATTCATATAATTATATGAATATAAAATTATCTTATAGATTAATTTCATTTACTCTTAGTATTACTTAATTAGTACTCATATGTTTTTAACACAATATGTATACGAGTATGTAAATTAATAATATAATTATGTAGTTATTATATATAATTAAATTTTATCAATTAATGTAATTATATGAGCATATAATTATCTTATCAATTAATTTTATTTACTTTTATTGTCATTCAAAATTCAAATAGTACTCATTTATTTTTGGCTCAATACGTATATAAATATGTAAATTAATAATTTAATTTTATAATTATTATATATAATGAAATTTTAGTTGTATATTTAAAAACGATAAAAGAGAAAAAATCAAAAATTTTTAGAGGAAATTAAAAATTAAATTTAAAATTTTTTATAAGAGAATATTTTTTGTTTTGAGTTTTTGGAGTAAATTAAAAATTGAATTTAAGTAATTAATAATTTTTAAAATATTAAAAATTAAATTATTTAAGGTAAAAAAATAAAAAAGAATATTAGGTTTAGGTCAATACTTTTCCCTTTCTATTTTTCTTTTTTCGATTCTGCCTCTCATATGCCTCTCTGCCTTTCATCACCTCGCTTCACTTTTGGCCACTGCCATCAGTCTCTCGCCACCGCTCCTCTTCTACTCTCCTTGGTGACTGATGCGTTTTTTCCATTGACCATTGCCAAATTTGAGCCAATAAATTGGCTCCATCTCCAATTATTTACTATCAGATTACAACTGAAATTGTTATTTATTGTTAAAACTGATTGAAATCGGCTACA
Source organism: Excoecaria agallocha (assembly GCA_037975025.1). Taxonomy (NCBI): domain Eukaryota; kingdom Viridiplantae; phylum Streptophyta; class Magnoliopsida; order Malpighiales; family Euphorbiaceae; genus Excoecaria; species Excoecaria agallocha. The sequence goes on from CM075811.1 coordinate 35,234,978, forward strand.
TTTTTTAATTCAAAAGTATCAATTGAAGAATTTAAAAAGCTTGAATCAGGTAATTTTAGATTTTTTATGATCTAATTATTTAAACTTTGTGTTATTTTTTTAATTATTGCTCAAAATTTTCGAATGGAATGTTAATTTTTAAATTTTATACTTTGATTTAAATATATTTTAATTGTATTAGTATTTATTATTGTGTGAATTTATTTTACAAATTTTTAAAAATATTTATTATTTGTGTTATTTTTTTAATTATTGCTCAAAATTTTCGAATGAAATGTTAATTTTTAAATTTTATACTTTGATTTAAATATATTTTAATTGTATTAGTATTTATTATTGTGTGAATTTATTTTACAAATTTTTAAAAATATTGAATTATCCGAAATTTTAGATTATATTATACTTATTGTTTATTATCGAAAAAATCGAAATACCAAACCGAACTGTAATGAATTTTTATAAGAACTGTACGAATTATTTTGAATTTTTAAAATAATAATAATATCTAATTTTTAAAATATTTAAAATTTTAAGATAATATAAAAATTTATAAATTTTTAAATTGTACCGTATAGATCCCTGTATGTATTGGCTTAACGGCAATTATTTTAATTTTATTATCAAATATTTAGTGTTAAATTAGTTTAAAAAATATCATTTAAAAACATTGATGGCATAAAATGACCTTAATCCCAATAAATAATACGCTACAATTCGCCACAATTTCTAGGGTTCGTATGACGGTAAACACAGTACTGTATTTTATTAATCTACACCGTGGCCGAAAGCGTCTCTCAACTCAGGTGGCTGTTACCGTCGCCGACGGCGTCTGTCTCTCAACTCCGGTGGTTGTCTCTCCCCTCCAACAGGTATTTATTTCCTTTTTCTTTCTTTTTAATTAATTTCTTTTGTTTTCAACGAGTTTTTCTTGTTTCTTTTTCTTTTTCAATCGAACGATTTCTAGAGTTGGATTTTTGTTCATCTCAATTTTATAATTAAATTTTGTTCAGTTGGATTGATCAAATCCCTAATCTCCAAAATTTACCAGCTTTCGTTTCTTAGGCACTCTTCACTCTATGTCCTTCTCATTTTCCCTCTCTGCTGCTCTCATTTTCCATCTCTGCTGCTGCTTAGTTCAATCAATTTTTTTTGTTTCCGACGAGTTCTTTTTTCTTTTTCTTATTCAATTGAATGAGTTCTGTTGTTAGGTTCATGGATCTCTGTTTTTGACTGTGTTGCTTTGTCCATACAGTATCCAGCGAGGTGCCAGAAGAGCCCGTCATCTCTTACCCAGATAAAGTAAGTTGCAATTTCGGTTTCTATATACATATAGCTTGGAGGCTGCATTTTTATAATCAACTCTAGACTGATGCATATGCGACAAGGGAAATATAGTTTATAAATGAATTTTGTGAATACTTTTTTATGCTGTTATCAAATTTTAGATGCTGTTATAAATGAATTTTGTTAATGCTTTTTTATGCTGTGAATACTTTGGTGTTTCTATGAAGCTTTGCTGAAAATTCATCAAATTTATCATTGAAATTGTTAGCATAATCAAGAAATGGTGCATGTTAATTAGAAATGAGATGATTACCAAAGTATGCTGCAACTGGTTCGTAGTTTCAAAAGTGGGATGTTAATTGTAGTTTTTCTGTGTATTGATTGAGAGAGCAATATTTTATTTAGCATATTTGTTTTGTCAGTGCTTACCTGATTTGTTCTCCAGCCTTTCTTAAAATCCTTAAATTGATGATTTCTGCAATACTTTTTTTTTTAATATTTTAATTCAATTTCCTTAAATGATTGCTTAATTTCTACTATGTGAATAATTTATAAATGAAGTATGTGATAGATATTCATAGAATATCATAGCAGTTTCATATATTGTTGAGTTATTCTTTAAACAAAACACCAATTAGATGTGTCTAATTAGTTTAAGAGTACCCTTTCTTTACCCAAAGAAGTGCTGCTTTTTTCTTTATTCTATTTTATGTCTAATTGGTATCCCTCTGTTGTGTGACTTGCTAGTGCTGCCTTTCAAGGCCATGTGCAATTATCTCATTGCCTTTTAGTATCATACTGTTATCTATTTTTATTCTTGATGTCAAAAGTCATTTAATAAGCATTGCTTGTGTCCCTTAAGAATTGTTGCTTTTTATTATTAATTTTTCTTGTAAATTGATATCAAATAACAATTTACCTTTCTCTATTTACCATATAGCCTAAGTTACATTGCAGCATTGCCTTCTATTTTGAGAAAAACAATACGTATATTTTATCTAATATTAATTAGCAGGTCTTGCATTCATAAGTAAGGGCTGCATAACCCAGTAGCAAATACAAGCTTGAATCATTGTAAGCTAAACAAACTGAATGATAGATTTCATGTTGAAACTACACTGGCTTATATTTATATATAATGTTTTTGTTATGTAATCAATTTTATGATCTTATTTACTTGTTTTTTTTTTTTTTTTATATTGTTTTCTATTTAAGATTTATTCTCTATTTTTCTTAATAGCTTTATTTGACGAAGAAGAAGAAGCAGAAGCAGAAGCAACAGCAGCAGCAAAAATGGGAAAGATTCCACCTTCCTTACGTTCAGCTATCTCAACAACATCCCTAATAAAAAAGCCGCCAACAGTATCCCCATTGCCACCTGAAAAACCCCATCACTTTCCCAAGAAAAAACCATCCCAACTTTCACAGAAAACCCAAGTTCTTACCCAGCAGAAGCAAAACTCCCTTTTCAAGTCTCCAGAACTTAATGACGCCAAGAAACTCTTCAATTCCCTCATTTCCACGTCACAAGTTTCACTCGACCACCGCGTACACAATTCTTTCCTTCAATCCTACACCTCAATCTCCACCATTGATAATTCAATCTCCCTTCTTAATCACATGGTCAAAACCCTACCTTCTTTCACCCCTGATCGATCTACTTACCATATTTTACTCTCGCAGTCCTGTAAAACACAGGATTCCTCCCTTTCCTCTGTTCACCAGACTCTCAATTTAATGGTTAATAATGGGTTCAAGCCAAATCAAGTCACTGTTGATATTGCAGCAAGGTCTCTCTGTTCTGTTGGCCGAGAAGATGATGCTATTGAATTGGTAAAAGAGTTAGCTTTGAAGCATTCCAAGCCCGATGCTTTCACTTACAATTTTCTTGTTAAGTGTTTGTGCAAGTGCAATTCTTTGAATACTGTCTATGGTTTTATTGATGAAATGAGGTCTTTGTTGGATTTAAAGCCTGATCTTGTTACTTATACTATATTGATTGATAATGTTTGTAATTCTAAGAATCTCCGTGAGGCTACCAGATTGGTGGGTGTATTGAGAGAGTGTGGATTCAAACCTGATTGCTTTGTTTACAACACAATTATGAAAGGTTATTGTATGTTGAGTAGGGGGAGTGAGGCTATTCAGGTTTATAAGCAAATGAAAGAAGAAGGAGTAGAGCCTGATCTTATTACTTATAATACTTTGATATTTGGGTTGTCGAAATCTGGGAGAGTGAGTGAAGCTCAAAAGTACTTGAAAATTATGGTAGAATCAGGTCATTTTCCAGATACAGTTACTTATACTTCACTGATGAATGGGATGTGTAGAAAAGGGGATGCATTGGGTGCATTGACATTGTTAAAGGAGATGGAAGCCACAGGATGCAGTCCAAATTCATGCACCTATAATACATTGCTTTATGGGTTGTGCCGGGGAAGGTTATTGGAGAAAGGCATGGAGTTATATCAGGTGATGAAAGAAGGTGGTATGAAGCTTGAGACAGATTCTTATGCTACATTTATGAGGGCACTTTGTAGAGCAGGAAAGGTTGCAGAGGCATATGAGGTGTTTGATTATGCTGTAGAGACTAAAAGTTTAACTGATGTGGCTGCTTACTCTGCATTGGAGAGTACGCTAAAGTGGCTGAAGAAAGCAAGAGAGCAAGGCCTTGCTGTCTAAAAGGTATTTTCTTTGTCAAATGATTTTAGTTTTGTTTGTTTGTTCATATTATTCTTCTGTATCTATTTCAGTAATTCTTATGTTTCAAAGTTGCTAGTTAGGATAGTAACTCTTGTATTGGGAAATTTGCTAGTTAATCCTGATTATGCTAAATTTGCGGCTTCATGCTTCTTTTTAGCTTATTGATTAGAAAATATTTAAACTTGTCAACCTTGAAATGGAAAACAACTAAGATAATTTATATTTTTTTTTTTTGTACCAAGGAAAGAAAACTTATAGAGACATTGTACTTTTATACTTATACGCAAGGAATGTATGTTACACTTAGTGTAAAGTTTTCCAGATAGTAGGCAAATCAAGCACATGAATAAGTCAAGGGCTAAATCCTTGATTGGAGGATGATAATTCTTATTTATATAAAACCTTGGTACTGGAAAATTTGTCTCTTGTTGGGATTGCTTCATAAGTAATTCCATTAGTTGGAAAGTAGTTAGTCAAAGCACTTTCTGTAGATATTTGGGTTCAGTTAGTTTCTTAGTTGTTATCTACGGAATATATATCAATTGTTCTTTTTTTTTTATGATAAATAATTAGCACTGGACTTTTGCATGGAATGGTTTTGTGTTGAGCAATTGTAGTTTTATCAAGTTCAGCTCATTTTTGTTAAATTTATCTCATAAAAGGGGAAGGATGCTTTGATCTGCTGTAAATTTTTTTCTTCTTTACGAGAGTTGCTATTAGCTTAGATATTAGGATCGAAGATGTCCCTTCCATTACCTTCAAGTTTTATTTAGCATTGGTTTTGCATTCTTCTAGTAGTGACTGTGAGATTAAATTACTGTGGTATACAATTGAAGTGGTGCCTTCTCAACTTCAAGAGATTTTTCTAGTTTGCTACACACTTGATGACCATAGCTAATCTGTTTTGATTACAAATGCTTCAATAATTGATGCCATAAGGTGGATACTAAATGATGGTCTTTGGAGTGCCAATATGTTGTCCATAAAATTTTTTAATGAATGTCTGATAGAAACAATATGCACTCTCTTTATCTTCAGGTTAGTATGACGAGCTCTGCTGAGTTCAAGGTTCTATACTTGTTAGTTGTTAGACCTGTCAACAATCTTCCTTCGGTCTTACATAAAGGAATCAATAGTTTGGCAGTTCTCTGTTCTCCCTAACAAATTATACAGATATAAATTGTTCAAACTATCCAAGTATAAATACTGTTGCTGTGGATGATGTAAGCTACTGCATAACTGATGCATAGTGCCTCCTGAAGCTTTCAGGGAGGGTGGGAGAGCTTCAGCTACTTCACAAGGAAGGTCTGTTGAAGCTGCTAAGGTGAATGGAGAAAGTAGGGTCATGATGATGGAAGTATAATCCTCAATTTCTCCAAATTAATCTGCATTTTTTGTATGGTATCATTTTGCTGCCATATCCTGAGTTTATATGCTAATTTTAAATGACACAGTGCGTCATCAAGTTTTGGTTGAAGTTGTTTTTCCTTTTTTAGTGTAGAAAATCTTCTGTTATGATTTGCTTTCTATATCACCATCCAATGACAATGATCATTGCCTTTGAAAATTGTAACACAGCATTGATGAAATATAATGAAAAAAAAACAAAGATTCATTTCTTTATTTCATTACAATTAAACATTCATTGGACTCAATGTACCTTGACATTATGTTCTTTTTCGATGCTCATACCGAGAAGTATGATGATGGCAAATGATGGGGATAAGAATAGCTACTGTCATGACTCATGAGGTGGTATTCCTCCCAAGAGAATCGTTCTCTTCCACTTTCATGTTACCTTTAAACTCTCACTGATTGTTGGTCACAGAAGGTTAGCACACTGTAGATACAAGTCATTGGTGAGTTCTAGGAAGTGATTATTTTTTTTTTTGGGAAAATTACTATTTTGCCATGAACATTTGTCTTGGAGCTCTATGTTACTCTCAAGTTGTTTTTGGAGTAAAGATGCACCTACAACTGTTGAAATTGATGTTAAAATGCCCTTAATAGTTATTGTTATTTTAGCATGCTTTTTCAGCAACTGTAGCCTGTAGGAACATTTTAGCTACTTTTTCCCTTATTTTTTTCTGTCAATAGATACGTTACAAAGGGTTACAAAGGATGGGAAAATATGGGTGTCTTGTATTTGGCACGAGGGAGGTTTGAATTTATGAACTCTTTAACGCTTGCAAAGTTGTTTGCAAGAGCACTTTGGCACCATGCCGAAGTCTCATTTTTGGCGCAAGAGAAGCCTGGTCCTTGCTACCATTGTGATATTGACTGTTTCCAGGTGAATCTGCTGCCTGTGACGATGAGGTTCAATTTTGATTCGGTTCCACCTAGGACGGCATGGATGATTCGTGAATGATATGGCAACCTTGGACATGGATTTTTTAAGCTAAGCATTTTTGGCATGCTTTATTAGTTTAATTACACTCTTCAGTGGCCATATCAATCGTAGGATATTCACCCAGCTAACTTAGAAAAATTGTGCACATTAAGCAATTATAAAATATGCACAACAGCATCATCAAATTTATATAATATGAAGGGGATCATGGCCTCATTATGGTGTTATAAATAGTATACATGTGCAGCAACAATGGACCATCCTTTGTATGCAGTCTCTTGGTATACTTAACCATCAACAATTGTCAGACCAAATCCTTACTCTTTTGTTGAGTTATTCATTGTCTAGAGGAAAAAAAAACAAAAGATAAGTTTATCATGGTTGTTTCTTGTCTCCCCCATTGGCAATTGGAATTTCCCCGCTCCAATTCTAATGCCATGTGGTACTCTTTCCACGGAATTCAGTGCCCATATGGATTTGGATTGGATTACACCACCACTTTTTTTTCTAAAAAAAATGGGAATTCTAAATGTTTTCTTTCTTTTTTGAAGACTGGAATTATAAATGTTAGTTGTGTTTTTTTTTTTCTTTTTTTGATATACAAATGTTAGTTGTGTTATATATATATTACGGGATAAGAGTATTTTTTATCCTGAACTATTTAAAATTGACAAATTTTCCCTTTATATTTATTAAAAATAAATAATATTTGTCCTTAAACTTATCAAATAAAATAGATGGTACATAAAATTATATAAATTATTGTTGTACGAGATAATAACAAAATCGTCATATTTCAAATAATTAAAAGGTAAAGGATATAAAAAAAAATAGTTTAGGGATTATCATATTATTTATAGGTTAAAATGATAATAAATTGTTATGTAACAAAAATAAATTTCATTATAAGTTGTCCATTCATAAATTAAATATTAATTTTATATATATACAATTTATCATTCAACTAATATAAATACATGAAAATCTTTTTGAGAAAGAAAAACATTTAGTGAGCATATAATACCTTCAACACTAACTCTAATGCAAAGTAGCAATGTCTCTTGTCCTTATCAACCATCCATTATTATTAAATATATTTTCGGGTCAGTAGATTGGATTCCATTCTTCATTTTCTAAAGTTAAATAATGATGCATTTGCCAAATTGCCAGGCTTTTATGTTCACAACCTAATTGAAAGAACATGATTGATTGAAAATCTCTAACAAAGACAAGAAAAATGCAGCAATGATTGGGGAGGCAAAGGGGACAACTTGCTGCCTAATGTTATTACAATATCTTACATTGCTATACTCGCCCACATGCCTTAGCCAAAAAATTCCTGCAAAACACTTCATATAAATACACTCAAAAATCATTAATTCTAAACCATCACTCGCAAATTCTTTAGCTCCAAAATGCCTGTTCATATTCCTGTTAGGTCTATTAGCTTGCCCTCTAGGTTATTACATCCTTATTCTCTCAAAATTCAGGAGGAGTTAACAAAGCTTAAATCTTTGAAATCATTGTCATTTTCTTCTTCTGAGACTATTCAAATTGGCTTGACTAGGCTAGCAGAATTGTTCATTTGCATTCAAGAACTCATTAGCCACTCTCCTCAAACCCACCATCAAAATTCAGACCATGTTGAAGACGTTCTTGATCGATCCGTCGGTTTGATAGACATTTGTTGCACTATTAGAGACATGTTCTTGACAATGCAAGAACATGTCCGAGACCTCCAATCTGCGCTACGTAGGAGGAGTAAAGATTCAAGCATCGAAAGCAATGTTCTAGCTTATATAAATTTCAGAAAGAAAGCAAAGAAAGTTATGACCAAATCGCTTCGAACATTAAAGGGCTATGTATCGGGCGAAGAGGAACATTCGTCAGATGTGATTCATGTTGTAAGAGAAGCTCATGAAATAGAGGCTAACATCTTTCAGTATCTCTTGTTATTCTTCTCATCGTCTGAGATGAAGATGAATTCTAGCACCCGATGGCTGACTTTATCGAAACTTGTACGTTCAGGATTTCTTACTTCTGATAAAGATCATCACAAGATTTTTAATGAGGTGGAGAGTGTTGACGTTGCATTATGTTCTATTCATGGAAAAATTAAGAAAAGTGATTATACTAAGTTTGATGTGCAAGAAGTGCAAGGGAGATTGAAGGCACTTTCTGCCACCATACAACAACTTGAGGCCAAATTAGATTGTGTATTTAGATGCCTAATCCAAAATAGAGTATCTCTTCTTAATCTTGTAACACCTTGAAGATTAAGTATTGATGTTCATCCTTCTTTAATTCATGCAAAATTACTTGACAAAAATTGAGATTATTCTTTTATATATCTAGATTTTCCATATATCACTACATCAAAGTGATATTATTATTTTGGTAGAGTTATTAGTACATTGTATATTCATTCTCGTTACACACAATTGATTTTCTTTTTTTGGTCGAATTGTTGAGGATCTCTTTAATATCCTGGATTTCAAAATTAATTTTAAATCTTTTAATAAGATATAATTAAAGTTAAAGTTCATACTTCATGGTGCTTTGTTTGTAACACATTGAAGTGAAAATGTTGGTTGATTTTTGTTTAAAAGCTAAAGAATTTGTTAAGTATTGTACAAACTGAAATTATAAAAAAATATATAATATTTTGTATATTGTTTTAGGCATTTTTTATTTCATGCGCTAATTTTTAGACTTCAAATTAGGCAAATTTTTGTTTTTTTTAACCTTTTCGTAACCTTGCAAAAGATTTTAAGCTTAACTTTGACTTCTCTTTTATTTTTTAATAATAATTAACATTAAAAATATTAGTATCAATATTGATTAATGAAGAAATTTTAAACTTTTTTACTCTTAACACTTTCAATTTTAAAATATTTTGGTAGTTGGTTAAGGGGATTCACATAAATGCACGTTCGTTCGTCTAAGGAAAAAAAAATTAGTCAAACTCGATTGATTATCATATCTGGTTACTTTGGGCACTGAAATTGATAAATAAAATTAAAATATTTTGTTTCTAAATAAAAAGATTGACATTATTTTGAGGCCAAATTAAATACCGTAGGAAATGCTTTCCCTAAATGAAATTAAACTGTAGCAATAAAGAAGTATCCAAGGATTACAATTTCCAAAGATATTAGCTTTTTCATCTCTTTGAATTTAGGATAATTTTATTTTTATGAGAAATGCATGCGAAATGATGGATAATGAGCTGATAGAAAATCTGGTTATATATTCTGTAAATCGAAATAATGATTTATTTATATTTAACATTTTTTTTACAATCAATTACTATTTGGAAAGTAAAAGTTATTCACTTATATTCTTTATCCAATAATATTATAATATATTAATTAACTCCATTTATGTTAAAATATGTAGGCCTAATTCAAGTAAAACAATTTCATATGATACTTGTGATTTCCATAGATTGGATATGCCATTTATGAATTTCCATAATAGACAATTCACTTAAGATGAATTACGCCATTTCTGGTTTTTTTTTTACTATATATAATTTAATAGAAATAATAACATAAAATAATTAATATAGTGTATTGTGATAATATCTTTAAAAATCAATCCTTGGGATTTTTGAATAATTGCAGCATTACAATTTTGATCTCATCATTAATTTCTGTGATGGATAAGTAATGAAAATAATTCACGGAAAACTACTAATTAATTAATATGCATATTGGAAATCGTTCAAGACCATTACCATTTCAATGAAAATCAAATTCAAGTATCATATAAATAAACAACATGTTCTTTCACTCACAAGAAACACTTTTATACAGTTGCAAGAAATCCAAGAAACCAATACACCTATTTGAAAAGTTCTTATCAATGGATTCCACCGACCATATGGTTAGTGTTGAAATTAATATATGTTTGGATTTTTTTTTAATACTTTTCTTCTTAAATTTTCTTATAATTTCGGGATTGTGTATTTGCAGAGTTGTTTACTTGAAGTGGATACAGAGTCTGCAGGATGGGAAAAGACATTGACAAAAGTCTTCAAAAGTATTAAAGGTATTTCATGTTATATCTTACAATAAATTAAGGAATTAAGCACAAATTATTGTGTTAATGTACGTTAATTATGTTGATTAATTTAATTAAATGGTGTGAGGAGTATCATCTACAATATATAGAGAATATGGAGTAGCAGCGGTATCAGGGAAAGTAGGCGTCGACAAGATTCTACTCAAGCTCACCAAAGCCAAAAAACATGTTAAAATCCTTTGGCTTCACTCTGCAAATAATAATTCTTCATATTCATCTACACCCCACCCAAATTTTAATAATAATAATCTCCATGCGCAATTAACTCCTATGATGCATAGCTATGGATATAATTACTATGGCCATCATCCATACTGAAAAGTTTGAGCTCTGTGATAAGCTTGAGCTCTCTCAGTTGTTCCTCCCTTTCATTTAACATCCGAGGGGCTCTATATATACAAAATTATACAAAGAACTAACATCTATCCAATCCTATCTAACCAAGAATTCTAACTAATAAAGAATTCATGTGATTACAAAGAAGGAAGTGTTGGAGTTCTACTCAAACACAAACAGCAGCAAAACATAGTTAAATCAATTACGTGGGCTCTCCTCCAGTTACGTTTACGTGGGCTCTCCTCCAATACCCTCCCTCAAGTTGGTGCGTGAGGATTACGAACCCCCAACTTGCGAAGTAGAGATACAAACTGATCTCGCCCCAAAGCCTTGGTTAAAATGTCTGCTAATTGTTCACCACTGCGAACATACACCGTATCAATAACACCCTTTTGTATCTCATCACGTACGAAATGACAGTCCACTTCTATATGCTTTGTGCGTTCATGGAAGACAGGATTGGCAGCAATATGCATTGCTGCTTGACTGTCACAAAACACCTTTGCAGAGCTAGAATGATTTATTCCAAAGGACATCAGTAGTCCCCTAAGCCATTTGAGTTCACAAACCGTGGCAGCCATAGATCGATATTCTGCCTCTGCCGAAGAACGAGAGACTGTGTGTTGTTTCTTCGTCTTCCAAGAAATGGGAGATCCACCAAGAAAAACAAGATATCCTGTGAGTGATCTACGAGTAAGCGGACAGCCACCCCAATCGGAATCACAGTAAGCTTGGAGCTGTAAATTGCAGTTAGCTTGAAGAAGAATACCTTGCCCAGGACTGCCTTTCAAGTAGCGGACAACACGCAACGCTGCTTCCTAATGTTCCTTTCGGGGATGCTGCAGAAACTGTGCTAAAATGTGAACAGCATACGACAACTCAGGACGAGTCAAACTCAAGTAAATTAAGCGACCCACCAGTCTCCGATATTGGTCAGGATCTGCCATTAACTCTCCTTTAGCAAGTGCAAGATGATGATGCTGCTCCATGGGAAAGTTGGATGGTCGTGCACCTAACAGTCCAGTTTCGTTAATTATGTCCAGTGCGTATTTTCGTTGGCAGAGAAAGATACCTTCATCATTTCTGGCTACTTCAATACCCAAGAAAAATTTTAAAACACCCAAATCCTTCATGTGAAAACATTGACTCAAATATGATTTAAATGCACTGATTAACTCTCCCTTATTGCCAGCGATGATAAGATCATCGACATATACCAGCACAACTAATTGCGAATCATTTTGAATCAAGGTAAACAAAGAATAATCCGAATGTGATTGTACGAACCCATACCGTTTCAATGCTGTAGCAAGTTTGGCAAACCAGCAACGAGGTGCTTGTCTTAATCCATAAAGAGACTTACGCAGACGACACACTGTTCTAGGATGCTGAGCTTGAAAACCAGGAGGAAGCTTCATATAAACTTCCTCTGCCAGATCGCCATGAAGAAATGCATTATGAACATCCATTTGGTGAAGTTCCCATCGTTTAGCTGTTGCCACCGAAAGAAGTGTACGCACTGTAACCATCTTTGCCACTGGTGCAAATGTTTCATTGTAGTCGATCCCTTCTACTTGATTGTTGCCAAGAATCACCAACCGTGCCTTATATCGCTCAACAGAACCATCTGAGTTATACTTAATCTTGTATACCCATTTGCTTCCTATCGCTTTCTTTCCTTGTGGCAAATCAACAAGTGCCCAAGTGCCATTTGTTTCAAGGGCAGTAATTTCGTTTCTCATAGCTTCTCTCCATCGAGCATCCTTCACTGCTTGATGATAAAATTTAGGCTCCACATTGGCTGTTATGGCTGCTAAGAAAGCTTGATGCTTGGGAGAAAAATTAGTGTAATTCACATAGTTAGCCAAGTCGTAGGACATACCTGAGGACGGTGCAGGTTTGGATGACGATGCAGAGGGGCTAGTGTCTTTGCATTGTGCCGAATAAGTCACAAAGTCTTTCAGCCGTGTAGATTGTTGTTTTGATCGAAAACCATGCCCAAGGTCTTTTCTGTCTTCTTCTTCAACTACACGTTCAAACCTGGGCTCTACGTCTAGAATTCCCTCCCTTAATTCAGCACCTTCGTTAGCAGCACAATCCAAGTGCTCGTCTTCTAAGGAATGAATATCATTTTGTCCAACTACATCTCCTTTCACCTCCTCTTCAAAAGATTCATTTGCTTGGAATTTTTCAGATGAGATTTTATGCTTACTGATTTGAACATGACCAGCTGCATAAGGAAATTCTTCCTCACAGAACACCACATCACGTGAGACAAAGAAATTCTGTGTCTCTAAATCATACAATCGCCATCCCTTATGTCCAAATGGATATCCCACAAAAACACACCGTGTACTTCTACTAGCAAATTTATCTTTGTTCCTATTCAAATTCCTTGCATAACACAAACACCCGAAAGTCCGAATGTAGTCATAATTAGGAGGCTTACCATGCAATGTTTCATATGGCGTTTTTCCTCCTAGAAGTTGAGAGGGAGTTCGGTTGATCAAGTAACCAGCAGTCAGCACACATTCGCCCCAAAATTCAATTGGTAGGTTTGCTTGAAATCTCAAAGCTCTCGCCACATTGAGTATATGACGATGCTTTCTTTCCACTCGTCCATTCTGTTGCGGAGTTCCCACACATGAAGTTTGATGAATGATTCCATTTGTAGAGAAATAGTTCTTCAAACTTATGAACTCAGTTCCATTATCGCTTCTAACTATTTTAACGTTCTTGCCAAATTGTCTATGAACCATGGCAACATAATTTTGCAAGATACGTCCTACTTCAGTCTTATCTGTCAGTAAATATATCCACACACTTCTGGAAAAATCATCGACAATGGTAAGAAAATAGGATGCATGACAAGAACTTGAGACTCTGTACGGTCCCCACAAATCACAATGAACAAGTCCAAATATTTCATTAGCTTTATTCCCACTAGAACAAAATACTTCCCTAGTTTGTTTAGCTTTAAAACAAACATCACAATTTTTATTCGAACCTAAGTTAATTTTAACACCAGGAAGTAATCCTACTATCTTGAAAGAGGGATGTCCCATCCTTCTATGCCATAGGTCGCATGACTCTATAAACTGAGCTTGGTGTGCTTGAGCCGGTAACTCCTCCTTGAAATAATAAAGCCCCTTGCATCGTTCACCTGCTCCAATCACCGTCCTCGAATTGCGGTCCTGTATTAAACAAAGCTCATTAGTGAATAACACATTGCATTTCAAATCATCAACTAACTGTGAGACAAAAATCAGATTGCAATGTAGTCCTGGAGCATAAAGAACATTTTCTAACTGCATGTGTTTTCCCATGCGAAATGTTCCTTCTTGCAATGCTAACATTTGATTCCCATTAGGTAAACCAATAGGACATCCTAATATCTTCTTTAAGCTGGTTAGATTGCCCGAACTTCCTGTCATATGTCGATTAGCTCCGGAGTCAATTATCCAAGTAATATTTTTCTTACCAGTCATCTTCTCAGCAGTCCCTGGTTTGCATGAATTCAGCAAACTATGAATGGCTGCCCATTGTTCACTTGTCAACTCTCCAGAAGTTGGAAGATTCTCTGTTTCTTCAGCAGATTGCCCAACGACATGTGTAGCATTAACTCTTGCTGCAGCTCTTCCTCTTCCTGTATACTTGCCACGACCTTTTCCTCCATTTTGTCTGCCTCGTCCTCGACCAGAAATTTTTGGTCGATCACCCCACCAATCTGGGTATCCAATTAATTGAAAGCAACCCGCAGCCTCATGCCCTTGTCGATTGCAATGTGTACAAACAACACTTTGATCTTTAGTTTGGACCATAAAGCTGACTGTTTCGCTTTTGATCTCCCTGCCTTTGGAGACATTTCGAAATCTTTCCTCTTGACACATCAAAGAGTAAGCTTTACTCACACCAGGCAATGGAGTGGAACTCAGAATAGTTGAACGGACTGTCCCATACACATCATCTAACCCCATCAGGAATTGATGAAGTTTTTCTTCTTCTCGTTTCTTAGTTAATTCAGCTGCAATGTTGCACTTACAACCCCCACACTTGCATGCGGAAATCATATCATAATTGGCCAGCTCTTCCCATAATTGCTTCAGTTTGGCATAATAATTCACTAGTGATGATCCTTGCTGTTTGCAATTAGCAAGTTCTGCTTTCAGCTGCTGTATTTTTGCACCATCAGTCACCGAAAAACAGTCTTTAATATCATCCCACAAATCTTTTGCAATCTCCAGGTGAGTCAGAGTAGATCTCACTGTTGGACTAATTGTGTTCATTATCCATGACACAATCATGGAATTCACAGTCCACCAATCTTCCAAGTTACTGTCATCTTCATCAGGTTGGGTCACGGTTCCATCAATAAACCCAAATTTTTTCTTTGCTCGCAGTGCAGTTCGTATTGAGCGAGCCCATTCATCATAGTTATCTTCCTTCAACTGCACCTGGGTTATTATATTTCCAGGATTATCGTTTGATGACAAGGTGTATACGGATTTCTTGTTTTCACCTGCCATTACGTCTTCCACTCAAAATTTTTTTTTTTTTTAGCCAACCTGGCTCTGATACCATGAAAAGTTTGAGCTCTGTGATAAGCTTGAGCTCTCTCAGTTGTTCCTCCCTTTCATTTAACACCCGAGGGGCTCTATATATACAAAATTATACAAAGAACTAACATCTATCCAATCCTATCTAACCAAGAATTCTAATTAATAAAGAATTCATGTGATTACAAAGAAGGAAGTGTTGGAGTTCTACTCAAACACAAACAGCAGCAAAACATAGTTAAATCAATTACGTGGGCTCTCCTCCAGTTACGTTTACGTGGGCTCTCCTCCAATACATACTCTCCATACATGGCTGGCCCTCATCACTATGATCAACAGTATTATGATTCACATTATTATGATCAACCTTATTATGATCAGCAATATTATGATCAACCACCTGCTCGGAGTTTTCCACAGCCACCGCTGCCGATTGAAAACCCTAGTCTTGAATCCCTCTGCAATATGATGTAAGGCTGCTGTTTAGTTCAATTAAATTAGGGTTTTGTGATCTTGGTTTTACTCTTCTCGTTGTTTTATGTTGGAGAAATTAGATAATTTTCAAAGGATTTAGCTAGTATTTATTTTGATTTTTCTCTTCTTTTTCTCCATTTTTTTTTATGGAGAATTGAAAGGAAATAGTTATTATTATTTTATTTTGCAATGTCAAGTGATGCTGTTTTGTTATTATATATATATATATATATATATATATTATTGAAAGTTTTACATTTTATTATTTTGGGATAGTTATTTAATTTTCTTAAAAATAAAATCATACTAGCGATAAATTTCAACGACTTGCTTGTCAAATTAGTGCATTGATTCAGTATTTATAATCCAAATTAAGCGAAGGCCCATAAATAATTTATATGGCTAATATTAACATGTACTTTAAATAGAATATATCATATATAAAAGCATCTCCAATTGGTTACAGGATATATATATATATATATATATATATATATATATATATATATATATACCCTTTTACCGTGGTCGGTTGAAAGAATATTAGAGCAAACTTTTTATTTTGGTAAAAGCAAATTAATTTATAACATAAGTTATAATACTTGAATTATATAAAAAGAGAGCGAATGATAACACTTCAAATTTAAGTCAGTATTAGACTTTAAAGATAAAAAATAGAGAAAGAAGATTTTTTGTATAATTTTTTGTATTATTCAATTTAAACCAGATTAATTTATTATAGAAGTAAAAATTTATATTAATTTTTGTAATTTATAAAATTTGAAATCAAAATTTTACTTAAAAAAATAAGTATTAAATAATTTGAACGAATCAATATTGTCTCACAGAAAGACGACTTTAATGAATAACAAGAGAGTCCAACCTCTACTGTATAGTTCACTACTATAAATGGGGAATGGACGAATTGCATTCCTTCCATGCCCTCAAGTGCCTAAGGAATTTAAGCGTAGGGCATGGGTGCATGACGTGACGGGTTATATGGACTGTTGGAATATGGTCTTTATGGATTTGCTTTCTTAATAAGTTGGGCTTACTTAATCGGACTTTTAGCTCTTTGTGGAGGCTTGAGGGCCCATATAATATTAGATTTTATCAATACCTATTAATTTACAACATAACTATTTATTGGTTCTTGTATCATCGAGCATCACAGGCAAGCAATTAGATCTAAATCAATGAAAATCATGTCCATATAATAGAAGATGATTTATATTTGAAACAAAATCTCTTGATTTGAATTCGGGCCTTATAATTAAATAAACATTGAAAAGGAAATAACTTAACCAATATGGTATGGATAATGCTCATTGGATAGGTGGCCTACGTGGGTACCGGGTGAGCTCCAAGCTCATTATTTCGGTATTAAAATTTTGAGAGTAAATATTTGTTGATGGAGAGAAAGAAAGAGAAAAGGCTTGAACCATTAGATTTTACAGTTAGGAACATCTTCAAGAAGATATTTTGAGAGTAAATTAATAAAATGGAAAAAAGAAAAAATTGAAGAATATCTAAATCAATATTCTACTAAATTTTTTTAATACAAATTAAATCTTCATTAATAATATAAAAAGTATATTTAAAAAATACAAATTAACTTATAAAATTTAAAAATATATGAGATGTACGAAACAAATGAAATTACTGTAATATATTTTTAAATTTTTTCGATAAAAATGATAACATACCGCGGGCAATATAAATTTCAGCGGAAAAACTCAATCCATCTGTTATTCATAGAAAAACTTATTTCAAAATGATGAAATCCTTAAACATGGAGGACAAACTTGCATGATAAAAAATTTAAATTGCATTTAATAGTAATTAAAAAAATCAAATTTATAAAAATACAAAAAAAAAACTGAGCTAATACGAATAGATCTAAAATAAAAAAAAAGTCATATATGAGTTTATTGAAACCAAAATACAAAAAAATCAAAGCACAAACAGAAAAACAACAAATAAAATTAAAACTTTAAATTTATACCGATTTAAAAATTATTATAAAGAGATATGAAAAAAATGAAAAAATACACAAAAAATTGAAAAAACATAAATATAAATTTTTAATGAAGAAAAAAATGAAATAGAAGAAGAGAAGAGAAGAGAAGAGAGGCTGCCGCCCGTAAATGGATTGACGGCAGTCTCAAAAAAAAATGAAAGCCTTTGAAATTAGAGATTAAAAGAGGCTAGGGTTTTTTTAAGTACCGGTCTACTAAATTCTTTAATTTGACTATAATTAAGGAAAATTTTCTCCTCTTCTTTTGACATATCATCAAGCTACTTCAACATAATCATTTTTATTTCATTAAAGAAAGAAGAAGAAGAAGAAAGTCAATACTTAGTCAGTCAATATATTCATTAAATTATTTTATGGAGATAATATTTCTATTTGGGAGAATTGCATTCATTTTACATTATTGTATAGGAACATAATTTTACGTTAAACATTCTTTAAGTCACATTTTATATATAATCATGGACTGATCCATGTGGTAGGGTAGGGAATTATCCCCTCAATTCTTTTAAAAATAAAATTACTTATATGCTCCTTTCTATATATAACTCTAAAAAACTTAATTTATTTTTAGATAAATATAATGAAAATTGCTCTATTTTAATGTCAATTTCTAGATCAACCCCTCCATATAATAATGCATCTTACCCCTTCTAAAAAAAAACAGGAAAGCATCTTTCCCTTGGAAAAAAACTTCAGGACTATTGATAGTCACACGAAAGATAAATAAATAAATAAAGGGCACTAAGGTCGGAGATGAATTCTGATCATGTTGGGTGAGTGTTGGGATTATGGGCATTAATATGCCACTCAATTTCCTTTAATTACGCATGGGGGGTGTTGTCATTGCTGACTTAGAAAGGCTAATCCCCAATTTTAGTCCAATTATCGGCATTTAATGAATAAAATTTTGAGTTGAATTATTTTTAGTAATATTTATAGTTGTAAGTAGGTATTATAGTTTTCCTATAACCAAATATATATATATATATATATATATATATATATATATATATATATATATATATATATATATATATATATATATATATATATATATATATATATATATATATATATATATATGCTAATTTCAAAATGACATTTCAGCCTTAAATTGGCTTCAATTTAAGGAGTAATTTTGGATTCAAGCATCGGTATCGCCTATTGTAAAGAAAAAAAAACATAAATTTTTATTTAATTCAATTCAAAAAGTTAACTTGTAAAATGAAAATTGTTTAATTTGTTATATAAAATAATTTGATTCTTTATGATCAGTTAATGTAAAATACTAAAATAATTAAACTGTAAATTTTTTATTAGATCTTTGAGCAGGAAGTTAATTAAAATAAGTTAATTGTGTTAGAAAATCAACAATTAAAAACTGAAAAACCGTCCATCTTCTCCTTTTAATTTCTAATAGGCACAACAATCGAAAATAAATATAATTAAAAAAAATCTTGATCAGTGAATATTGGTGCAGGGAGTCTAATTGTGTCTCAGAGAATGCAATTCATAGGTACATTTGCATTTGCATGCACAATGTACGGCTTTATTATGAAAAATTAAGGGAGACAACAACGAGAATCATGTCCTCTTTACCATGTGAGTATGATGCTAATGTCAACATTTCTCTTATCAACGTTACTTTCTTAATATTTTCTTAAGCTATAAATTTTTTCTTTTTTATTATAATTATATTTTGTTCTCTTCAGTAATATTAATTATAAAACATCAACTAGAAGAGTCTAAAAAAGTCTACAAACATAATAAAAAAATATAAATGTATAAAATTTTCTTACAGATAAATTATCATATTTTCCGGTAACATATACATCGTAATATATTTAGGTTAATAAAATAGAATTGGCAAGTGAAAATGAAATATTATATAATTACATTAATATATATAAGTAATAGATTAAATGAATCCTGCCTCGTTGTCTGTCAATGAGGTAAGCTTTTTATTTCTTTTTTATTTTATTTTATAATAATTTAAAAAACCACTAGTCTAATTATTCTGAATTCATGTCAGATAAATTATAAAAAAAAGACAAAATTACATATTATTTAGGAGCTAATATCGATATAATGGCTCTATTGATTCCAACAATAAACCTAGATTCGTGGTGGTTAATTAGTTCTCTCAATGGTTTAACATTCTAAAATTGAAATTAAATTAAATCAAACAACCTTAGCTACATTCAGTGAATAGATAATTGAAACAGCAATGATAAGGAGGCAACGAGGCAAACATGGTAGGATATCATTATTATCATATATTCCCATTGTTTCCCATAACATGAGCACATTTTGAAAAAAAAAATTATTTGTCAGCATATTAGTGGAAAATGTTCCTACTGAAATATTTCAATATTCTTATAACATTTTTTAAAAGAGTAAGTAGGTATGAGCAAAATTAAAGTGAAAAAATTTGATTATTTCAATTTGGTTTGTTGGGTCTATTTGTATATTATTGTTCAGTTATTTGGATTGTTTTAGTTTGATTCAGTTTTTGATGTTAAGAAATTAAATAAATTGAGCTTACTGAACTTTATAAAATATATATGTATTATAATTGATAAAGCCGAAGATTTAATAAGAGATATAAGCCATTTGATAGGGATCGAATGAAGCGACGATGAAGAGATAATGTCTGCAAAGTCCGATGGGATAAGATAAGGATGAGTTCTGCAAGAAGGCTAGTTCGGACAGACCGAACATTAGTATTTTGAAACTTAAGTCAGTGGAAGACTTAGATCGGGAGAGCATAAAGAAAGAGAAAGATTAAGGATCCAATCTGTCTTTGCATGCGTAATGATTGGTATTATAAGAGATGTCTACAGCCACTTAAGTGGTATATCCAGATGTCACAATAGGTGTTTGCCGATATGATACAAAGCAGATGATGGATGAGATGGTGGCATATGTCAGTAGATCATTGAAGACCAAGCCTTGTCAATCCGATCGAATAGCCTTGTCTTTTTGATTCTCTTGGTTGCTCATTTATTTGTATACCAAGCCCCCAGGAGAGCTTGGTTTAGGCTTTTTGGACCTTTATGTATAGAAAACTGTTTTTCAATCCAAATTAGGCTTGAGGCTGCCGGACCAATCCTATAAATGATAATTTGGTCATTATCAAATAACCAATCAATTAGTCAATTTAGTATTTATATAATTGGGTGTAATTGGTTAGTTATGATTATATCTAATGCATAATTATTTTATTAATTATGTAATACTTGAATTGTAATTAGTTTATGTATAATAGTTAAAAGTTGCATTATAATTTCAATTTTTGTATAATAAATCTTCAAAGATTAATTCAAATATTAATGTTCCATGTTTATTATTCGAAAATTTTTGGATTTTTATTATAATTTTATCATTTAATTAAATGCATATAAAATAGCATAAAATTTAAAAGTCCATAAAAAATCCAAAACCAAACTAACCAATTGAAATATTGTTTGGTTAGTTCGGTAATTCCTCTTATGCATTCGGCCGGTTCCTTCTTTTATGACAATTTTCAATTAGGATAAATTTTCAAATTAAACCGATCGAATATTCACTCTAGTTAGTAAGGAGTATATTCTAATATTTTTATAACCTCATCTCTTTCTATGTTAGAGAAATTTAATTATAAAACGTATAATTAACTAATAAATTAAGTGGATAATGCCTCATCTACCAAGGAGACACACTGTACTGTTCACTGAAAGTACATACTAAGGAGCTAAAATCGCTAGTTTGCCTCCATTGATTCTCATATAAACCTAGATTCGTGTTGTGGTTAATAATTGAGCTCTCAACATTCTAAAACTCAATTAAATTTCCATCAAAATAATAACTATTCAATGAACAAATAATACCATCAATGATAAGTGAGGCAAGAAGCCAAACATGTTGTATATGCCATACTGCCATGGTCTCCTATACAATAAACACAAAATTAAAAAATTAAATTTTATTGCAGATTGTTGGAAAGGATCCAACAAAACATAATTTTAAAAAATAGTAGCTCACATTGCGATCACATGCACTTTACCTTAGAAGTAGTGCTGAGCATTTAGCTAAATTTCATCCAAAACCAGACCAAATTGATGTTGGCAGTGAAGAAAATAGAACCGATTCGGTAGTAGTTTGGTTTGTTCGGTTGAATATTTTGGTAATCATTTTATCAGTATTTAGTGAGAAAAACCTAACTAAATAAACTAAAGTCTTAACAAAAAAACTTCAACAAACCTTGTTTTTATTGATTTGAATTCAATTTTTAATTTCGGTTCGATTTTGCATGCCTCTTCCGGTCAGAAATGGTCTTTCAATATAAAAGAGAATCATTTTTGCATTGTTAAACACTAAAACTTGTAGCTTTGGCTAAGAAAAAATTGGCAAATTCATCTGCAAAATCTCCTAGCCTACATCTTCCAATTAGAGCAATTAGTTTGCCATCAAGAGAACATACAATTTCTCTGAAATTTGATACCATACTTAATCATCTAAAAATATGGCAAATATCATCTTCACAAACAGCACCTTTCGGCGCAGAGAGTATTCAAATCGGCCTAGTTGGTGTTGCAGAATTGTACCATTGTGTCGACGAAATTATTCTCAGTTCGCAGGCTCAGCAATCTATTCTTCGCCATCAAAGCTCAAAGCTAGTGGATGAAGCTCTTGAAGCATCAGTCACATTGCTTGATACATGTAGCACTTTAAAAGATGTACTGCAATTGATGAAAGAACATATTTTATCTCTTCAATCGGCTTTTCGAAGATCGAGAGGCAAAAGTTCAATCATCGAAAGCAGTGTTCATGGTTATATTAACTTCAGGAGCAACCTGCAAAAGGGTATTGTAAAATCCCTTCAAAACTTAAAGATATTGGAAATCAAATTCTGTTTCTTGACAGATGATGATCAACATTCATCAATGGTGGCAAGAGTTATTAGAGAAGCAACCGCCATAACAGTATCGATTTGAAGGTCTCTTTTGTTGTTTTTATCTATGCCAGAGAAGAAGAAATTTGGTGTTTGCTCATTAGTTTCTAAACTGATGATCTCGAGAAAATCTTTTTCTTCTGATTCTGATCAAGCAAAGAAAATTACGACGGAGGTGAAGAGTTTAGATTCTTGTATTTTCAAATTACAAGAAGAATTAGAGGCTGGTGATTTGAAAGATCAAACGCAGAAGACACAGACTATGTTAGAGGCTGTAAATCTGAGTCTTGATAGTCTTGATTCTGAATTGGAATCCTTGTCCAAGTGTTTAGTGCAAAACAGAGTCTCTTTACTTAACATTCTTACTCGGTAGTGATAGTCAAGATTTTTAGATCAATGGCATGTATCCACATTTTAAAGGATTTGCTGTTGTTTCCCATTTGTATCAAAATGATATACACTAAATCAAGTATTATAGTACAAATTGCAACTTTCCATCTCCATCTTTTGATTGATTATACTTGAATTGAATATCTTCGGTCTAATACAAATTTATTGATGACATGTGATTTGATCATTATTAAATACTTCACAACCGTTCGAGAGCTGTTGTGATCCTACCGTGCCAATTTAAAAGCCAATATTATTTATTATTAGCGTGAGATCCGCTGTACAGAAAAGAGAATTTAATGTTACAAATTTATTGATGACATGTGATATGATCATTATTAACCCTTCACAATTTTTTGAGATTTATCGTCATACTTGTATTGAACTGACACTGCGTTAATTTAAAAATTAATATTATTAGTATTAGTGTGAGATCCGTTATACAGAAAATAGAGATTAGTTTTAGCTGATTTGGACATTGAACTTAATATTACTACCTCATCACAAGCCATATAATTACTTGAAGATAATAGAGCAAAATAATTTTATTATTAATTAAGAAAACAATAAAAGGAAGAGCAACGTGAGAAGCATAATAAAAAGACAAGGTAGTATTAATTTTAATAATGCAATCTACGAAGCATAAGGGAACGAAGCAGAGACAAAAGAAATACAAACCACCCCCTATATATATATATATATATATATATATATATATATATATATTGAAGGAGATCTACATCATTAATTTTTAATTTCTTCTTCACTAAATTTCATGTTGAAATGTTCTCTAATGTTTGTAAATATATATTTGGAACGCAGAAAACAATGTGGCTGTTGGGAGCAAAAATTTGGATCACCTCATATTGGCTGTACTTAGGACATCAATTTGAGGAAATAATCATGTATGAAAATCCAATTTATGATTTGATACATTTAACTCACAGGGTGACCAAACCTTTGTAAAATGATTTCAACTTTGAAGCAAAGATAAGAAATTTGGAAGGTTAATAACATCTGTGGTCATCAAATTTTTCAACTTAAAACCAAATGGTTATAATAAAATAATTTGTAACACAAAAATCATCAAAATTTTATTTTATTTCAATTAAAGTAAAAATAATCTAAAAATTATTTTTATATCACTAAAGTGACAATTAAACAGACCATATATGATTGTCATGTTATTTTAACACCAATTAAATCTACAAATAGATTATGATTAGTTATTTGAATTTTTTTTCTATACACATTATTTTTTTTATGCTTACATGATGATGTGAATTTTTTTTTTATACAACTTATTAAGATTATTAATCCTAAAATGACATGATAATCCGATAATATAAAAAAAATAATTTTCAGGTAATTTTTACTTCAATTGAAATAAAATAAAAATTTGATAATTTTTGTATTACAAATTATTTTATTATAATAATTTGGTTATAAATCCAAAAATTTAATAATTACGGACGTAATTAACCCAAAATTTAGGTATCTCGCCCAGCAGACCAATTAACATCATAATCTCAAACTCTGATTTGCATACTTAATTCAATTTATAAAAGAATCTTTGTCATGTGTTTTTAGTTGCACTTAAACTAGAGTTGATCTTTATAATATTTAATCCTAGGATGAACATGGAAAAAAAACACTTAATCTTTTCATGGGCCAGCTCAGGTCAATTTGACCCAACCCAACCCAACCCAACCCACCCATTCTTACTTTTACAAAAATCTGTTTTAAATGTTTTTATTTTTCTATTACATGTACATGAGTTCTTTTAGGGATGATACAGGACGGAGCGGGGCCGGGAAATGCTCCCCCACTCCCTCCCCCGCCAGTGGCGGGGATTCCCCGCCTCCGCCACCAATGTCGGGGGAAGAATTCCCCCCATCCCCGTCCCGCGGGGATCCCCGTCCCCCGTTTTTTTTTTAAATATAATATTTTATTAATAATTAAAATTAAAATATAATATTTAATAAATAAAAAATTTAAAATCAATAATAATTTAAAACTTAATAATTATAAAATTAAATTATATTTTAATTATTTATAAAATATTATATTTTAATATATATATATATATATATATATATATTTTTTTTTTTTTTGCGGGGCGGGGATCCCATTCCCCGTCCCCGTCCCCGTCCCCGATTTTAGGATGGGGAATTTTTTCCCCCCGCCCCCGTCCCCACGGGAGGAAATTTCGGGGATTCCCCGCCCCGAACGGGGCCGATCCCCGCCGGGGCCGGGGAATCTCCGCCCCGTGATCATCCCTAGGATCACCCTAGGTTCTTTACAAATATCGGGCTGGATTTGTACTAAAAAAAGGGCCGACCAATCTCTACTCAGGTCTCAAGCTCATTAACAGGTTTATTAGCCTATTAACATAATATAACAGGTTTATTAGCCTATTAATCCCCGACAGGTCTGCAAGGTTGTTTTTAAGAAAGAACAAGGACAGTGTGGCAGCAGGGTAGGCAAAGTTGGGGGATGACTAATCTTGTTTTATGGTTATTAAAACACACACTGAATAATTGTAGTATGATGGGTTGAGATGCTGCTGCATTCATGGCTACCGCAATTCCGGGCGACCTCAGCTTCCCTCACATGCTATCCACACGCGTGTCAAAGATGAAGCCAGCATCGTGGAACTCAAGTTGCCCTTCTACTATTACAATAATTTATTAGATACTAAATTTGAGAACTTACATTAGTAGCCTCTAAATTAAAGTTTATTAATACTTAATTTATCAGTCAATTTTCGTTTTAATCTTTACACAGATTTCATTAGAAATTAAGATATAATAATCTTTGAATACATATAGTCTAATAATTAATAGTCTGATTATTCTTATAATTCATTAGAGATTTTCGCTCCAAAATGCTTAATTATATACAAAAAGAAAAAACAGCAAGACATATACTTACAGTAAATGAGGGAAGATACTTTGTATATATAATTTCGATTGGAATTGTTTATAATTAGAGGATGTAAATCGAAGCATCAAACCTTGATTTTACTGTTACTCACATTTGCAGAAGCCAACTTATGTCTCGTTTCTCGAAGAATAAAAGAAGCAGCAAGCATGTGTCTGCTGCACATGGTTACAACTCCCACAGCACACTCTTCTGCAAAACTTTTATCACCAACACACCACGTGTCCAGGTACCCACCAACCCACGTGTCTTCATCTAAGTGCACCATTCCACGTAAAAGCATGCAAGCCAATCAAAATTAACCATTTTGTAATTTTTCTTGCCAACCCAACCTTCACTAATAATATATTTAATATTCTCACATCATGACTACCTGCAATTTTAGTTCATTTTGTTATCTATTTAGTTTGAGTTTTGGTAAATCTGAAATATGATTTATATATAATCAAGTAGTAATCCTTAAATAAAGAGAACATTATGGAAACATGCCACCCGTGCAATAATAAATAAATAACAATAATATCTTCATATATAATAATCATACTAACTACCATATCTATTTAGCCTTTAAACTACAAAATGCAACTTAATTTTTAACTTGGTAAGCAAGGTTTTCGTTAAAAACAAAAATAGCAAAATGATTAATTAGTACTAACCTTTGTTTAAGATGAAGGTAACAATGCACATGTCTCCTTAAACCTTAATTAATTATGTATGCTCACGATTGCGGAGAAAAATAAAAGCAACAAATATCTATGAAGAAAGCAAACCACTCGTGCACACATTAAATTAGTACCTCAATGCACTTAACCACCCTAATCATCATCCATCTATTAATGTCATATATATGTTGCAGATCTAGATTCCTATCTCTTTAATATTTATTTATTTATTTTCGAGATTCTTCCAATTTAAACTACCAATGTGAGCAATATGTTAATTAAAAAACACAACCACTATATTATTTTTCTTATAGCCATTCATCATCAGTGTGCAAGAAAATAACTTGATTTTGATTCAAATTAGAAATAAAACTAAATTGTTCAAGCCATACATTTTATGATTAGCCGATATTAAATATTTAATGCATGTAGCCTCTCGTATTTAGGATCAAGTGTGTGTGTGTGTATATATATGTTTTTTTTTTAAATTTAAAATTTACAGGAGTAGAGATTTGTGAATGAGCCATTATTGCATGACTTGTAGCTTTGAAATTATATTGAAAAAATCAATTTAAACTTAATTTAATATTAAAAATTAATTCTTAAGATAAGAATTATTCAAATAATTATAAAAAGTATTATAATTTTCTAATCAATTGATATAAAATAGTTAATTATCCAAAATTTACTAATCGGACTAATTTAAATTTATAGAAATTAGACTTATAAACTTTTTCATAAATATTTAGAATCATTCTAGATTGAGAAATAATGAACATACTCGGTCTCCTTTCAATGGATTCGTTGCTTGGGGTCACTACATTATTTTATAATACATGAAAATGGAGATGGCAATGTGGCATTATGGGAGGCAAAAATGGGGATGATTCATCATGCTATCTTAACATCAAACACACAAGTGACAAAAACAGCAAGACACCTAATTACCCATATTTTATATTGAACCTATGTTTGCTTCAAATGCAACATTGTACCCGATTTTCAAGGAGAACCCACATTGGCATCACATGCAACTCCTCCTATATAAATACTACTCATCCTTAAAATTACAATGCAGCATCAAAGTTCTGATCTTTGAAAAATCAAAGATAAGAGCAGCCATGGCTAGCAATCACAAGTGCTCACTGAGATCAACTAGTTTGCCTTCAAGATCACACCCTACAAGCCTTAGAATTGAAGAAGAGCTCAACAAGCTCAAGAAATCAACATCAGAATCATCAATTTGGGTTGGGCTTTCAAAAATTGAAGAACTGAACAAAGATGTAATTGATTTGCTCAATCTGTCTTCTGCACAAGAACTTCTCTTCCAATTCCGGGATGAAAAATCTCTGAACGAATTGCTTGATGGATCTGTTAGGATTTTGGATATTTGTGGAATCACAAGGGATGCTTTGTTGCAGTTTAAGGAGCAAATTCAAGCTCTTCAATCTGCGTTTCGAAGGAGAAAAGGGGATTCAAGCGTTGCAATCTGTATAGAGAATTATGTTTCTTTGAGGAAGAAGATGAACAAGGATGCTAAAAAGTTCATATCAGCATTAAAACAAATGGAAACACGAATTCAAGAATCATTCAGTTTCAAAGATGAAGATTGCTATTTGGTTCAGTTGCTTAAAAAGGTTGTGTTAATGAACAGTTTGATCTTCCAATCTGTGTTGAATTTCCTATCACCATCAAAGCCCAAAAGAAGAAGCAGATGGTCGATGATCGCCGGCAAGCTGATGCACAGAGGAGCAGTGGCCTGTGAAGAAGAAGAAGAAACTCATGAAAATGAAATTCAAAGAGCTGATGCTGTGTTGATTAATGAGAGATTTGAATTTGGAAAGATTCAAATTGCTCAAGAAAGGTTGAAAGAATTGGAGATGAGCATTCAAGAAATTGAGAAATGCTTAGAAGGAGTGTTTAGACACTTGATCAAAACAAGAGCCTCTCTTTTGAATATAATCTCCCAATAGATTTTCTGAGCAAATCCAAATATTAGGGGATATGATTCTCAATTTTCAAGTGTATATAAAAAATCAAATATTTATGAGTATACAATCAAATACATACAAGAATTATGATATATCCAGCTCTCTCTTTTTTCTATTTTTTTTTCCTTATATAATTATGAAAACTATATAAATTTGTCAAACTAAATTTTATCTTTATAATTGTTTGATTCAAAGAAGATCAAGTTGTTGACGCAGCCATAATAATTGTTCGTGTTCACAAAATTGCCATTTTTAGTGTTGATTAGGCCTGGCCATGAGCATGGGGCACTGGAAATAGGCTGGATTTAATGCAGGCAAATCTTTACATAATTGAGTCCAAGCCTGCCCAATTCCAGAACTATTTTTGCTTTCTTTTATCAAAGCCCAACCCACAAAATATTTAGGGGTTTTTACAAAAATATACAGAAAAAAATTAAAAATAACAAAAAATACAACACTTTCATAATTTTTTCAAAAATACAATTTTTTAGATTTTTAATAACAAAAATACAACTTTTTAAATTTTCAATAACAAAAATACAATCACTCATGTTTGCTCACCCAGCACGTGCTACTTACTTATTCCTTTATTCATTTTTCTTCCCTAATCTCTGTACTTGTTTTCATTCTTTTTATTACAGTGTACAGTTGCATTTGATTAACAACAAGTTTTAATAAACTATGGCAGGTGGTGGAGCAAAGAAATGGTGGCGATAGTGACCGGAGCGAACAAAGGAATAGGACTGGCGGTGGTGAAACAGTTAGCAGAATTGGGAGTGATAGTGATATTGACAGCTAGAGATAAAGAAAGAGGGCAAAAGGCTGTTGAACGGCTAAGTAGCCATGGCCTTCATCTTCATTTTTACCTTCTTGATGTCTCTGATCCCTTAATCAATCTTTGATTATAAAACCACCAAAAGAAAGAGACACGCCAACTGGTTGAAAATAGTCAAAGATGACTGAAACCCAGCAAAACTTAAACACGGAAAAATGGAAAATAAAATAAGAAAATTTTGGTCACTTGCATCTGTTAATTCCCTGTGCTTTCTCATATCAGCATCAGCTGCTGGGGTTTCGATGTTTAATTCAGGTGACACATTGGAGAATGCATATTTTGCAAATTAGCTTAAAAGGCACCATAATATTCTAACTGAAAGTGATCAAAAATTCTCAGCAGATTTAATTCCAAGGCCATTGTGATCAAAACATAATCACAATACTACGAGTTGAAAAGATTGGATTAAAATCCAAACCAAAATATATCGCACTGTGCTACAAGTGCAAAAGGGTGGAAAACAAAACATTGTAATATTCTAAGTGCAGAAGCGGACAATGAGGATGAGGCAGAAATATACAACTGTAAAATCACTGAAAGGAACACCTAGAACTCTTGGGAAGAAGATCCAATATCGCCTTTGCCATGCCCCACTTTTTTGGGAAAGAGGGTCTGGTGAATGTTTGGCAACACACCACCATTGGCGATTGTAACAGCGCCCAACAGTTTGCTTAGCTCTTCATCATTTCTCACAGCAAGCTGAATATGCCTAGGAACAATTCAGTTCTTCTTGTTATCTCTCGCAGCATTCCCAGCAAGTTCCAATACCTACAACAAAAACAAGCATCAGCAATAATATCAGCCAATTAAACAAGATTGAAATATAAAAACCCATACAACCCCAAGAAAACGAGATTAAAAACTAGGATGTTCAACACAGTCTAACCCAAACAAAATAATTATGCGGCAAAAAAAAAAATAAACTGTTTATGAAAAAGAGTAGTTCACAATGTGTACATCTAGTACACACAGTGTGTACTAGTTGTACACACAGTGTGTACATCTAGTACACATAGTGTGTACATGTTGTACACAATGTCTATATCTAGTACGCACCGTATACACCATGTGTACATGCTGTACACAGTGTGTGCATCTAGTACACATAATATGTACATGATATACACAGTGTGTATATCATGTACACACAGTGTGTACATCTAATACACAGTGTGTCTACATGCTGTACACAATATCTACATTTAGTACGCACCGTGTGTACATGTTGTACACAGTGTGTACATCTAGTACACATAATATGTACATGTTATACACAGTGTGTATATCATGTACACACAGCGTGTACGTGCTGTACACACAGCATGTATATGCTGTACACACAGCGTGTACATGTTGTACACAGTGTGTGCATCAATTCCCAGACATTTATTGTTTAGAGTTCATGTAATATTTTAAAAAATAAAGATTAAATAAAATTATAATCCGTGATGACGTCAAAGAACTTATAAAACTATAATTATAATTTTCTTCAGAATGACATAATAATATTAACTAATAAGATCAAACAGTTCATAATAACATTTTGTCTTCTTGAACCATTCATCCCCGTAATTAAAACCAAACATCCTCCCAACGTCTATTAAAAAAAATTAATACTTTTTTATTCATAAATTTCCAGCTTGTCAGCTTCACCTGCCCAGAGCTAACCTTATCAATTAATCTCATTCAACAAAGTCGTCTATTTAAGGCTGCACATCACCATCAAGTGAGACTATAAATTAATTTTTATATTGTTTCTTGAATTAATTAAAGATCCCGTCCTACAAGACTGCTTCTTGTCCTCGAAGTCTCCCTCTATGAACGTGAACTATCAAATCCTCTCCCAAAAATCTCTAGTTTGCTCCTCCACATCAGAAGGATCTAATCTATAGAAAACTGGAAAAACAGACTGCCCATGAGCTTTCTTGCACTCCATGATATGCACAAACTCCTCTAAACAATAAAGGGAGTCCGCGTAATTCAATGAAAAAACAATCACAGCAACCATCGATTCTTCAATTGCTTTTAGTAGCTCCGGCGTGATTTCTTCTCCTCTAATGAGTTTATTATCAATGAAGGTCTCGATTCCTTTTTTATACAGCTCTTTGTAAAGATAATTAGTGAAGTTATCACGGGTATCTCTGCCCCTGAAACTAATGAAAACATCGTATTTCCATTCACATGGTGTTGAAGAAGAAGAAGAAGAAGAAGAAGAAGAAGAAGAAGAAGCAGTCATAAGTGCAGACATTGATAAAGGGTGTTCTAATTTGGCTGCATTTTCCTTTGGTTTCTGGGCTACCAAACAACAGATGAGAATGAACCCAAATGGAAAAAAAAAAAGAGGGATCCAATTTGAACCTAAATCAGAACAAGCAAAAAAAGATTTGATCTTGAAAAGAAAAGCACGAAAGAGGAGAAGAGAAACAGAGTGGAAATGGCGAACTGAAGATACTCGCACAAGTCAACAGCCGCGTCAATCTCTGAAGAAAAGAGGCGATGCTTCTTTCTTGTTCCCGGCTAATGAGTTATATTTTTGAAAATAGAAATTTAAAAAGTCAGAATAATGAAATAAGATAAAAAAGAGTTGTATTTTTTGAAAAAAACTTAAAAAACACGGTATTTGGGGTAATTTCCTCAAATATTTAATCAATCCAGATTCGGTACAGTTTTATTCATAAATAAAAGATAAGTGGGATTAAAATGAAGATTAAAGATATTTAAATAAAAAATGATTTTAATATACAAAATGATATACTGTATTTTATAAAATTATGCAAATATACTATAAAAATGATTTAATAGATTAATAAATGTTTATAATTTGATATGTCTTACATGATTTTATTTTTTATATACTTTTAAAGTTTTAGATTAATTATGTAATTAGAAAAATAATTATGAAATTATAAAAATAATATAAGTCTATAATTTATATGCAAAGTTCAAATCCATTTGTTAGAAAATTAATTTTTAATTAAATTTAATCTGAATTGAATTTATATAATAAAATATATATCCAACGAAGCAGATGGATATCAAATTGCATGGTCCGTTAATATTATAAGTAGAAAATTTTAACAATTTCGATCATGGATGATTTTAATTTCATGATATTGATATTTCCATGCAATTATTATTATTATTATTATTATTATTATTATTATTATTATTATTATTATTATTATTATTAATCTCGAAAAAGAAAAACTCTATTGTTGGTCATTTCCCTATTAGTTAACCTGTGACCACGTGTCAACACAGAGGTAGCAACGTGGAGCCAGAGCCAGGGCACTAAAACCATAACATGAATTCAACAAATGTTCACTTTACAAGTTACCAAAGATTTTATATTTGATTATCCACATAGTTCATGTTTCGATAAGATTCTTCATATCTTCTATTGTAAATTTTTAACCTATTTCTCACTAAGTTAATGAGAATGATAAAATATTATTATTTTATAACAAAATTTTATTTTTATAAAGTTCAAACTTTAACCTGATTTAAAATAAATTTTTTCTTTACACCTAGCCAAATAAAATATGTCTCGTAAATAAAATATCTATAGAGTAATTGAAATAAATTTCGAAAATACAAAACTAAAAGATCCTCATATATTATAACCGAACTGTGTAGTTTATGTTTTTAAATTTGGATTCGATTTGAACTTTTATCTGAATATTATTATTATTAATTAAAAATTTACTTATAACAGTCAAACATTATATAATCATCAATAAGAAACAATTACAATAGTTACTTATTACAACAATGGTTTAGTTCTTTTTTCTTTTTTTTTTATAAGCTAAAAATTTTTATTAAAATGCAGAAAAAAACAGAAATACAAAGCTAAAACTTTTATAAAATAAAATTAAAATTAATTCATTTAATACATTATAATCAGGTATTATATAAAGTATATCACCAGATAATATAATCAATTACCAAACTTTTGTCTTCACATAGAGAACATGCCACTCGTGCAAGCACAACAAGCCAAAATAAATAAAATCTTCATGCATATTATAATTCTAACCACCATATCCATCTAGAACTTTTTATAATAAACCTTTAATAATCTGCTCAGATCTCCATATCTAGAGTTTCAAGCTTCTTTCACATCCATAGGCTAATTTGCCGGTGGATAAAGACGGTGCATGAGAAGGAGAGCGAGAAAATTGAAAATGTAACATAAAATATAATAAAACTTTTAAGCAATGAGATAAAAAGTGTGGAAATCTTTCTTCTCCAATCAAATGTATTGAGTTTAAATTTGTTAGGCTTAAATTACAATTCACCCCTAAAATTTGATAAAAAGAACAATTAATCGCTTAATTTTTATTTTGATACAATATCCCTTTTAAAGTTTACAAATTGAGATAATATTACTCTAAAATTGGTGGATCTATTATTTTAATTATTTTTCGTCAGTTGACTGCTGATGTGTTGTAAGTATGACACATTAATAGAGGTTAAATTGCCCAAATTTGCAAATTTTTGAGATTAAATTGCTTGTTTTGGAATATTTTAGGAGTTTTTTTTTACTTTTTTTCTCTTTCATCCTTGCCACGTGACACTTTTTTGGCAAAATTTTGATTCCACGTCAATAGTCATTGACAAAAATAATAAAAATAACGGACTCCTTAATTTTGGGGTAATATTGTCCTAATTTGTAAATTTTAGAGAGAACATTACATCAAAATAAATATTAGTAGGTTAATTGCTTTTTTTTTGTCAAATTTCAAGAGGAGGTGAATTACATCTTTGGCCAATTTTTTATATGGAATATTGTTTAATTATTCAAATACTTTAACTCTTTCGTGCATCTATTTAGTACGAATTCAATTTATTTTATAAAAAAAATAAAAACTCGAATTTGAAAACTTACAATAATACATTAAAACTCATATTTATATATTAAAAAAATAATAACAAAAGTGAGATACATTGTATATATGCTAATAACAAAGCTTGAGATTGCAATAAATAAGAAGATATGGGTTCTTTAAAATCAAATCATTGGAGACAAGAAACCATTCCATTTCTAGAATAAACCCATAACTCCCATCACATGGCTTTCACGTTTATGTGAGCCCTACTTCTTCTTCTACTATAAACTTCTGTTTATTAATAATCGATCTTCCACCATTTTAAGAACCTAGTCCAATCATTCCATGCCAAAGAAACTTACAATGACAATTTTCTCACCAAAACATCCTCGTTCTTACAATGTTCGTTCTGTGAGTTTCCCATCTAGATCACATCCCAACATCCAAAGAATCGAACAAGAACTCAACAAGCTTGGTTCTTACATGTCACCCACATTCCCAAATGCAGAAACAGTTCGTGTTCGTCTATGTGGTCTTGGAGAGATTTACAGATGCATATAAGATCTTCTAAATTTGTCATTGACAAAACAATCTCTGTCCAGAAATCACGAGGATCAATGGGTTGTTGAC
Source organism: Excoecaria agallocha (assembly GCA_037975025.1). Taxonomy (NCBI): domain Eukaryota; kingdom Viridiplantae; phylum Streptophyta; class Magnoliopsida; order Malpighiales; family Euphorbiaceae; genus Excoecaria; species Excoecaria agallocha. The sequence continues at coordinate 35,270,018 of CM075811.1, forward strand.
ACGTTGGATGATCTGATAAGCTTCATCGATGTGTGTAGCAACACAAGCGATGCTATTTTAGTGATGAAAGAAACAGCTCGAGAACTCCAATCATAGCTCCGGCGGAGCCTGGCAGGTACTGGAGAGTTGAGCTTTGAAAGTGATATCAATGCTTATATTTGCTGTAGAAAGAAGATGAAAAAGGAAGCAGCTAATTTTCATGCATCACTGAAGCAAAACGACAACGGATATGCCGATGATTCTGAGGATCATTATCTGTCTGCAATTGTTAAAGTAGTTAAAGAAGCGAACTTGGTTGCTATTTCTGCGTTTAGATACCTGTTGTTATTTCTTTCTTCGCCAGTGGCGAAGCCAGGATTTATAATCAAGGGGAGCAAAAATATAAGTCATGCTTAAAAGAAAAAAATTATAACATACATACTATAAAGAAATTGTTAAATAAAGAAAAATATCCATTAACATATTTAAAAAAATTACAATTGCTGTCTACGAGTTTTCACGCTCTGATAGCGATAAATAATAACTTCATGCCCTGTTTTAATATAAACAGCTAGTTGTTTATTAATTTTGTTAGTTTTATTGTTTTAATGTAAACAGTTTACTGTTTTAGTATAAAAGACATGCTGTATTTTTTTTTCAGATATATGAAAAATATAACGAGTAGAGTTATTTTTTTCATATATCTGAAAAAATAATACAGCTTGTCTTTTATACCAAAACAACAAGCTGTTTACACTAAAACAATAAAGCTAATAGAACTAATAAAACGGCTAGTTGTTTATATTATAACAACAAAACTAACTAAACAAATAAAAAACACGTGACTAATAAATAAACTGTACAGATACAACAATCTAATAAAGCTAAAATCGAAAGTATTGTTAAAATTAAGAAACAGAGCCTCAAACACAAAGGAAAAATAAAACTTCTACTACACACTTGGAACTTTAAACTAGTATAACTATAATCAATCCATTATCAAATAGTTAAGAGTATAAAAAATTAGAGTGAAATCAAGAAGAATAGATTTTAAGCAACGAAATCATCAATCAATAAAGAAGAAAAAATTTTAAGCAAAAACCTAAAATTGTAAAAACTAAATTACTAGCCTTTAAAAGACATAAAAGCAAAAAAAATTATAAAATTAAATTAACAACCTTAAATTAAAGATAAATCTTTGCAATAATGCTTAATTTTTTCTCAAATTCATATGAATTTTCTTTGAAAATTTAAAGAGATAAGAATAGAATTTTGTATTTTTTGTTTCAATAGAAGTTGGAATGCAAAAGGGTTGATAGATTAAAATCTTAATAAACAAGTTAAGGAGAGATGGATAAAAATAAAATTTTAAGGGAGACAAAATGATCTATTAATATATATGTATAAAATATATACATAATTAATTTTTTTTCAAAAATTAAGGGGGGCAATTGCCCCCCTTCTCTTTCAAGTGGCGCCGCCATTGTTCTTCGCCAATCTTGAAGCCAAAGACTCGCAAGTGGGCGATGATATGGAAATTGGTGCGCAGAGAAGCAGCAGTAGCATGCGAAAGCCAGCAAGAGAAGATGAACGAAATAGAGAGAGTGGATGTTGCACTCGATGAAATCGTGGCGGTGATTAATTCAGGGAAAGAATTAGAGTTGCAGAAGATTGAATGTGCACAGAAAATGCTGGAAATTATGGATATGAGCATTGAAGAACTTGAAAATGAATTAGAGTGTTTGTTTAGACGATTGATTCATACTAGAGTCTCCCTTTTGAACATAGTCTCTCACCAATTAGAGTCATGTCAATAGCTTAATTAACAGTATCATTTATATATAGAATCCTCAATGTTCTATTCTTAGAGGATCTATATCCATAACCTTCTCAATCATGTAATTATATGTTTGTGTAATTAATTTGGATTTGCATATACATATCTTTTGTGTAATGTTAATCCCTCCTCCATGTAATTAAGAATGCTTGTGGTTTCATTTTAATAAAATAATTTAATTTAATTAGATCAATTCATTTTTAATAAAAAATTTTAATTTAATTCCATTAATTCAGTTAAGTATCCAATTGAAAAGATAAAAAAAATTAAAAATTTATTTACTTACAGAAAACTGCTCCAATTTAAAAAAAAATTTCACAAAAAATAAAAGAATAAAGATTATATTTATTTTATTCAATTTTCTAAAATAGAAAATAAAAAATGGATAGTCCAGTTTTTTAAAACAAAAAAGAGATTATAAAAGTAATAAAAGATATTTTTTAAATTTTCTGAATTATATATATATATATATATATATATATATATATATATATATATATATATATATATATATATATATATATATATATATATATATATATATATATATATATATATATATATATATATATAAACACTTTAATTTTTTATAATTTGTTGATAAATAAATCTATCATTTAAATTTTCTATAAAAAATAGAAAATAAAAAACAGAAAATATGATACTATTTTCTATAAATAAATGCACTATAAAATTGAAAGATTGTGGAAAATCAATTGAAATATTTATTGTTGTTGATTGGGAATTTCATAATTGCTTAATTTATTTTGTATTTAATATATAATTATATTTTGTGAAAATTAAAGTTTATTGTCATATAATTGCTATATATAATTGAAATTATAAAGATATTTTAGTATAATTTTCAATAATTTATAGGAATATTTATTTTATAAAAATAATTTAAAAGTCAAAATAGAGTTATAAGATCAGACAATGTTAATTGCAAAATTATTTGGAAAAAAAATTGCAAAATGATATTTTTTTTTTCTGAAAATAAGGTGTCTTAAGCTGTTAAGCAACATAACGGCTATATTTCCTTTTCCAGAAGATCGTACGAATAAAAACTGTCGGCGTCTCTCTGCGCTCCTCTCAACCGTCTGATCAATAGCAATAATAATTAAGAAAAAAAAAGAATCCAATGAATATACTGTATCTTCTTCAACCTGAATTCAATTAGACCGTTACTCTTCCACCTAAAAGCAAACTTCACCATCGGAGCTATTCTCTCTCTCTCTCTCTCTCTCTCTTGACATATTTCCATTTTATAGGTGAAGAGTCATGAGGGTGGCGAGTGTGGCCGCTTCTCACTCGAAGAAGCTAATGAAGATCACACTCTCCATTTTTCGCCCTCGCTTCAGTTCATCCAAATGGTACATTTCTTCACATGCAAATTAACCTTCCTTTGTTTGGTTACAGAGAAAATTTGATTTTTCTTCTCTAATTTCTACTGATTAGCTAATTAATTTGTTTTGTAATAAATTGTTTGTGTTGTGGAAATAGTAAAACGGCGGCGAAAATGGCTGTGGCGAGAATAAAGCTGCTAAGAAATAAGAGAGAGGTGATTGTAAGGCAAATGAGGAGAGATGTTGCTTTGCTTCTCCAGTCTCGTCAAGATGCTACTGCTCGTATCCGGGTACGTTTTTCCTTGAATTATGATATGATTATACAGTAAAAAGTTTGTACCTTTTCCTTCCAAATTCATCATCATTTTGCCCATTTAATTACTGAATTTTCATTTCATGTTGATCACATTTCTTTGTTTATTGGGTAATTTGAGTTGATCCGTTGAAATGTGTACCTAAGCCTTGCAATAGCAGATTGTTTTATCAGACGATATACTAGAAACTGGAAATGGTTGTGAACAAATTTCATGGCATTGTAGGTTGAGCATGTGATAAGGGAACAAAATGTTTTGGCTGCAAATGAGTTTATTGAGCTTTTCTGTGAGCTAGTTGTGTCCAGACTGACAATAATCTCCAAGCACAGGTGCGCTTATAGAAATATCTTGGTTGGATATTATACTTAAAGAGCATGGAATTCTAATGCAATTTTGGTTTTGACTTATTCCAGAGAATGCCCTCCAGACCTAAAAGAAGGTGTTGCTAGTTTAATATTTGCAGCCCCAAGATGTGCTGAAATTCCTGAATTAATGGCACTTGTGAAGATATTTGAGAAGAAGTATGGGAAAGATTTTGTTTCTGCTGCCACTGATTTACGTCCAAATGCTGGTGTAAATCGCTTGGTGAGCTGTCTGCTGCTGCAATCACTGATTATGACATGTTCTTCTACCGATTCAGATCGTAAGCATTTCTTTCCACAGGGTAATTTAACTTGCAATTTTTTCTTTCTTACAGTTAGTTGACAAGCTTTCTGTTAGAACTCCAAGTGGTGAACTGAAGTTGAAAGTTCTGAAGGAAATCGCAAAGGAACGCCAGATAGAATGGGATACAACAGAATCTGAAAAGGAACTTCTGAAGGCACCAGAGGAGCGTATAGTGAGTTAAATCAATCTCCCTCATTTTCACACTTAATTCGTATGCAAACTGCAAAAAGTATGATTCTTTTCTTTTTCTTTAATCAGGAGGGACCTTTCAATTTTGTCAGTGCTTCAAGCTTGCCCGTGATGCCAACTCCTCATAGAACTGTCGAGACAAATAGAGAAACGATCAAGTAATTCTATTTATCTAATCTCAAATAATTTGGGTGCTAGAAGTTATCTGCTCACTGTTTGTAAAAACACATTTTATTGTTCCTGTTCAGATTACCAAATGGAGGAGCAATGGGCGGTGTGCAGTTTCAAAACACTTCATCTGCTGCTGAAGCAGCTGCAGAATCTGCTAAGCAAGCAATTGCAGCTGCCCAAGCTGCTGCTTATCTAGCCAACAAGGACTCAAATCAGTTCCCTGAAGCACCCAGTTTCACTTCAGGCATCAATAGTCCTGGATTTGGAATGCTTTCTGGCAATTCCATGAGCCATGAGGAGGGAAGAACAGTGCAGGTGGATGGCGAAAACATCTATAGGAGACATAGTTACAATGAGAGAAGGCCAGGCAAGATGGATACTCCAAATGTGCATAGAAGACACAGCTACAATGCCTATTCTCCAACTTCAGATATAAAGTTTGATGAATCAGACTGTGATGAAGAAATTGAAATGGAAGAATCAGTAGCTGCTGGTGGCGGTGTTAATCCTCCGCCACCTATGCGTCCTCCACCACCAGTACCTTCACCTCATGCTGTTCATCCTAAATTACCAGATTATGATGAATTGGCTGCTCGTTTTGAAGCTCTCAAGTATCAGAAATCCAGAAAATAGAGTTAGTTCAGAGTGTTCTGCTTCATTTTTTGTGGCTCTGCATGGTATGGCTGATCCTACTTCCTACAATATATAGATATCAAACAATGAAAATTCTTTTCTGTAATATCTACAAAATAAAATTATACTTGAACGTTTTCCACTTTGTCCTCTATATCTGAATTTGATGATAAAATGAGTTTGCAACCTTATTGTTGGATCCCTCACAATATATTCTCTAATTTAATGATTTATACATTTACTTGTATTAGTGACAGGTCATTGAATTACGTAAAGAAGTAATTTAACAATCAATTTTCATAGTTGTATGATCCTTAGCATAGTTAATGGTAGGGTGTATACGAATCATGAATCTTCTCAAAATGAGCCAAAGTACATAGAAAAAAGAAATCGAAAAAACGAACTGTAAAAAGAAAAATAAATCGAAAAATGAACTATACCACCAACTTTTTGATTAGAATGGAATATACCATTTTTATGTATAAATTAATGGGAATAAATTGGAAATGAAATTATATACAAGAGGCCACGGATAATTGGCCAATTTTAGCAGTGGGTCAAATTCAAATATTTTATTGCTGGAATGAAGGCTAAATTATCTGCTAAAAAATAGAGCAATGTCCAATTTAGTTACTAAATTTAATAAACAAAAGCAAAGTTTTTATTTTTAATGAATATGTTTCTTTTAATATTGTTTTAAAGTAATAAAAAAACGTAAAAATATACTAATTTAAGCATTTGTTTTCTGTTCATTCTCATCTCGCCTAACTGATATTCTTTCTCACTTTGTCTTGATAGTTTTTTGGTTCATCATTCAATAGCATTTATTGAAATATTAAAAAAAAAAAGGAAAAAAAAAATCACCTCCCAGTCAAAACAACAAATCTCCTTTCTCCATTTCTTGTCCAAATGTATCTAATTTCTGCCAAATTTGACTGGAAAAGGACAATGGGTATGCGATGTTCAAGCAGATTTAAAAACTAGTCAATTTGGAATTTGCAGCATTTTTAAGATGGAAAGCAGATGATTTTTACAATGAATCTGCGTCCTGGAATCCATTGTTTTGGATGATTTTTGTCTGTTCATAATGTCTGATGTTCAGTTGACAGATTTTCTCTGCTATAATTGATTCATGGAAGAAAGAAAAAGCTTGTGTTCATATCTTTGTATCAATATCAGAAAACTCAGTTAATCTTTGCTAAACCATCAAAATTCCAATGCCACAAATGGCTGAAACGAATGAGAGCAATGCATCAACAGGATCAGAATCAGAACCTTCTCATTCTTCTCGATCTTCTGTTTCTCTATGTGGTTCCTCATCACCATCATGGGTGCCGCTTCTTCTATCAGAATCTGCAGAAGAACCTGATAAAGAAGAGATGGCACCAGCAGCAGCAGTTCGAGAAGCATCGCCAGCTCGGAAAACCTCACCTACTGCAAGGCATCCAACAGCTTTTTACAGCCCGATGAGGATGGCATTTCATCTCACAAAGTTTGATGCTCAAGAAGATTTCTGTCGTGCTCCTGATCAGTCAGGATTTGAAAAGAAATATTACGCTGCGTTTCATATTCTGTGTTCAGGGATTGGAGTCCAAGCTCTCGTTCTTCCTATATCCTTCACTTATCTTGGCTGGTAACTAATGATTAATTCTATGGTTTGTTTATGACTTCCAACTCCTCCTGTTTTCTTACCTATATGTATAATTGGTTTCAGGAATTGGGGTATAATCAGCCTGTCAATTTCATTTGTATGGCAACTGTATACATTGTGGATATTAATTCAGCTACATGAGTGCAGCGAAACTGGAATGAGATATAGCAGCTACTTTCATCTTATTAGTGCTACATATGGTATGATATTAAGTGCATAACTTATATATATTGATGACTGTTAGGTAAACTCTGGTCACCTGAGATACGAGAAAAGAACAGTCTGGCGGTGTCTCCAACAAGGGAGACGCCGATCAAGTCATTGAGAGAAAATGATAAAAGAAGCTTTTGGGTGTAAAGGCTTTGAGAGGATACCTAGTAGAGTTGAATTTATATAGTGACTGTCCAGAATGTTCTGGACTATTACTGCTAATTAACTAGTAACTGTTGGTCATCAATAGCTGAATGTCTTGGCTCTTGAAAGCTAATAATGCTATGATAGCGAGCTATTAGGGAGTTCCGATTGCATAGTTTGGCTGTCATGTATAACTACATTTTAAGCTTATCAAGGCTGACAATGATGAATTGTTAATGTCACAGGCGAAAGGAAAGCGAGAGTGTTATTTTCATTTCCAATCCTTTACCTATCTGGTGCAAGTTGTTCTGTTCTAATCATTATCGGCGGATCAGCATTAAAGATATTCTTTGACATCTTGTGTGGACCTGCTGCTTGCTCTAAGGAATTGACAGAAGTAGAATGGTACTTAGTTTTTACAACTGCGGCTGTGTTAGTGTCACAACTGCCAAATTTGAATTCTATAGCAGGTGTCTCACTGGTAGGAGCTGTAACAGCAATAGGATATTGCGCATCAATTTGGGTATTGTCTGTTGCACCAGGCAGCTTGCCTGAGGTGTCCTATCATCCTATAAAAGCAGACAGCACGAGTAAACAAGTTCTCAGTGTGCTTATCTCACTTGGGATCATTGCATTTGCGTTTAGAGGCCATAATCTTATTCTTGAAATTCAGGTACATGTCTTAATGTATGAGATCAGTACATTCTTTGGTTTGTATTTCTTTACAGTTCATATTCGTTGTGAATGCTTTGTCCTGCAGAGCACAATTCCTGCTGATGAGAAGCTGGAGTCTCATGTTTCAATGTGGAAAGGGCTAAAGGTTGCATATACAGTTATAGCCTTGTGCTTATTTCCTCTTGCAATTGGTGGCTACTGGGCTTATGGTTCTCAGGTAAACATTTTAGTGAAAGCTTGTTTATTATAGAGAGTTGGTTTAGGTAATAGTCAAGCAAGTCATTGTATTGTTTGAAAGTTGACAGATGCCATTAGATGAAGGTATGCTAGCAGCTTTATACAAGTTCCATTCCAACGATGTCTCGAAGCTTGCACTTGGGATAATCAGCTTATTCATTACCATCAACTCTGTGATCTCATTCCAAATCTACGGAATGCCAAACTACGAAGAACTCGAGTCGTTATACACCAGCAAGAAGAACAGACCGTGCCCAATGTGGCTCAAGGTGTTGATTCGCACGGTCTTCGGGTACTCGAATGTGTTCCCAACTTTAACAAATCCGATTGTGGGAAGCGTTGCTGCGTTGGCAGGAGCAATCGGAATGCCTATTATACTGGTGCATCCATGCTTCTTATGGCTTAACATCAGGAAACCAAAGATGTTTAGCAGAATGTGGCTGCTGAATTGGGGACTAGGACTATTAGGCATATGCTTGACTTTACTAGTTGTGGTAGCAGCTGCCTGCGGTGTACTTAAAATTGTATAACACCAATATTATGACTATACTTTGATAGGAAATGCACAAATCTCCATTTTTGACTTGTGTTTTACTTGTGAAAGCTTGTTATTTTTTTTTTAAATGTAATTCTTGTATTTTTTGTATGTATATAATGAAAACTTGTGTTAGGTCAGCAACTGCTGCAAGTATTTATCTGCTTTTGAGCAAACATTTGCATTTTAGGTTTTCATATTGACCACTGCAATTGCTAGAGTTAACGATACAAATCAGCTAAAAACAAAGTTCATATTTGATTTTAATATTTGATTTTTGAATCAGTACGATACCATACTCGTTGCAAGAATCGTAATATTAATTCTAAATTGAAAATAAAACTTTACTCTTTAGAAACCATTACACTATATTCTTTTATTTTAATATGACTATAAGAAATTTTTTTTTTTTTATAAAGACTATCAGAATTTCAGTTTAATGACATTACAGATTTATTATATATCAAATTATAGTTGGAAATATGCAGAACTTGTGGTCCGTGGTTTGTTTAATTTCATATTTACAATACGGCACCGTATAGCTTTAGCAATTTCTCTCCTCTTAAGCCCTAAACCCTAGAAAATAGAAATTAAACGGCGCAACTTTCTCTCTCTGTCTCTTCCGCTCCTCGCAGCCACCAATGGCGAATCCTCAACCTCAACCATCACAGGGGGCAAGACCGCAAACAGTAGAGAAAGCTGTGAACGCTTTATTGAAATGGCGAGCTGCCAAATCCGACACCCAAAAGCCTCAACTTTTAGAGAATGATGAGTTCTTATACTTAATTTTAACCCTTAAAAAGATCCCACAAAAAGGTGTTAGCCGCATCAATGCGCACAAAGTCCCCCTTCCTAATCCTTTAATCAGCGCTCAAAAAGATAACTCCGAGCTCTGCTTAATCATCGACGACAGACCCAAATCTGGGCTCAACAAAGATGCTGCGAAGAAGAAGATACAAAACGACAACATACCCATCTCCAAAATCATCAAACTTTCCAAGCTCAAGACTGATTATCGTCCATTTGAGGCAAAAAGGAAACTTTGTGATTCCTACGATATGTTTTTTGCAGATAGAAGGGTAATTCCTCTGTTGCCCAAGATGCTAGGGAAGCAATTTTTTAAGAAAAAGAAGATTCCTGTGGCGGTGGATTTGAAGCATAAGAACTGGAAGGAGCAAATTGAGAAGGCTTGTGGGTCTGCTTTATTGTATTTGAGGTCTGGAACTTGTAGTGTGGTTAAGGTAGGAAGGGTTTCAATGGGTAGACAGGAGTTAGTGAGTAATGTTATGGCTGCTATTAATGGGATTGCTGAGATTGTGCCCAGGAAGTGGGGTGGTATTAGGTCTTTCAATGTGAAGTTGCTTGAGAGCTTGGCTTTACCTGTTTATCAGGCACTTCCTGATTTCAAGTTGAAGATTGAAGGGGTTAAAGAGGAGGAGGAGGAGGAAAAGGGCAAAGGGCTGGAGAAAGAGAAAGTTAAGGAGGAGAAAAAGGGAAAGAAGAAAGGAAGAATACATGAAATTAGATATATGGACAGCAATATTAGTGAGGATGAGATTCTTGATGAGGAGTTGAGTGATGATGATGTTGATAATGATTATGAGGCTGATAAGGGTAGTGATGAATTATATGGTAAGAAGCGAAAGAAGAGAGAGACAGGAAAGACTGCGAAGGAGGAGAAGAAAAGTAAATTGAAGACAGAGGATGGCATCAAGAAAAAGAAAAGGGTAGAGAAGGCAAACAAGGAGGATAGTGGGAAGCAGAAGAAGCTCAAGACTTACACAAAAATGAAGTGAATGAGAGTAAGAAAAAAGATGGCGACAGAATTATCACCTTTGCTGCGAAACTTGTGTGAGATTCGTTGTAGACTAATTTTACAGCTAGGTTGGACTTGGAGGAATCTAATATGATTGCTCTCAATTTTTGTGAGTTTTCTATAATTTAGTACTTTCTTGAGAAATTATTTACTTCATCTTTTATTGAACTAGCTTGCCTTCGTATAGTTATATTATGTTGGGTTATTTTCATAACGATAGTTCTGACAAGCATTTGGCTCGTGTAATATGTCCATCTATATGATGTAGAACGGCTTAACTGTTACGTTGAATTTTTTATAGCTAGGATATGTGTTGTGTGTGTGTGTGTTCTTCGGATTTGTCTTAGAGTTTATTTGTTTTGATATGATGTGCGCAGTGTTACAATTTGAAGGGAGTATTGGTGCTCATGAAATCTTGGTAGTGTCTGTATGTGCAGACATCTAAGTTCTTTGAGCTATTCTTGAAATTTGCTATCTATTCTTGTATACCGTTGTACTGTTTAACAATACTTTCTCAGTCATCTCAGGATTACTGTCCATTCAGAATTTTACTTCCAATAGATTCTTTTACCTTCTGATGATCTCTCCTACTTTTATATTCTTCTATTATGTGAATCATCCATCGTAATGTACTGTGATGCTGCTTAAAACCTTTTCTTTTCTTTTATTTTTTTCCGCTTTTTTCCTTTCTGATGATCTTTTTGTGATTCGTTTGCCTTCATAACCCTGTTTTATGATTATCTTGACTTGGGATAACTTTGATAACCTGTTGTGAAATAGTAGTTAGTCTCCTAATTTGATGGCAATGTTTGATTTGGGCTTGTTAAGGCTGCGACTGCCCTTTGGGTTCCATTTTCAGATTTCTAGAGTGAGAAGGTAGCATAGGAATACCTTTTCTTCTTTGTTTTCGTTGGGGAACAACTCCTTGTATGATTGAATTTGATAAGAAAATTACATATTAAGGGAGTCAGGTGTTTGTCTAAAGTCCAAAGGAACAAAATCAACAATGTACGAGTAGTCTGATAAAAATTGCAGAAAATGTTGGATGTAGGTTCGACAAGGAAGGAATGAATTTCCCAGCTATCTTTCTCATCTAGTAATTAGTTTCCTCAATTTCTTCCGTGGTGAAGAACTGAACTGCAATGCTTCTGTTTAAATTACTCAATTGACTATTAAGCTTAGCAGCCAAAGCTATTAATGTTGGACACTGCAACAGATATGTAAGTTGACTCAAACTACATGTTTATTTAGATGTTGAACGAAGTATCATGTTTGCTGAGGAGATGGTGAGCAGATGTGAATCCCCTGTGTTTAATGAGATGTCTGAACACCAAGTTTTGTTGTTTTAGGATATCTAGAGTAAGAGAAAAATTAGAGGAAAAGGAGGCTATATTTAGAAGCCACACAAAAAAGTATGCATTTAAAACTAGGATTTGAGGCTCAAATTGTTGTTCTTTACTGACATGTTTTGATCAGAGCAACAGTGTCATCATAGGAAATTGTAGTTATCGTCATAGTTTCCATTTACAGGAAACAATTATTTCCTGTGGTGTGATGTAGATCTGTGTAAGATCAATTTTTTTTTTTTTTTTATGACCAATTAACAATGAGGTCAGCTTCCTGAACGTATTGGGTTGGAATGCGGTCCTAGGTTTCTTCTCCTATTCGTCCTGCATACATTGAGTAGTTTGGTTATAAGGGAGACATAATGCTTAATCACAATTACAAATGTTACTGGAAGGAATCGAATTCAAGACTTTTTGCACGTTTAATTCAGAGTCCGCTACCAGACTAACTCTAGTTTAATTGATGGGATTGGAAATAATGTTTCAGTATATAAGCTCAGGCGTTCTGTTGTTTAAATTGAGAGATCTTACTTCTATAAGGTTTATCCATGGTTGATTCTCAAATAACAACTTGTGACTGTTCAAGTTTCTACAGGAATGTTAAATTTATTCGCCAAATTCTTGAACTTTACTTTTCTGTGCAAATAGGGCTGTTTGTTTTTTATTCCATCTGCTTTACATGGCAGAATTATGCATTGATATGCTCATATGATATGAATGTACTTGATCTACAGTTCTTTGCATGATTTGGGGATGTTCATAGTTTCTTCTTATTTCATTTTGTACATAGAATACATCTAAAACGCTTCTTTTACTCGTTCTAATTTGTATAAATTTTGTGGATTGGGTCTTAATGATGATGATTTCTAAGTTCTTAAGTATGCTCATATGCCAGGATTTGGATTCAATGCTGGCCTCAGCTTTGTTTTTGGAATTGGACTCATATTTATATCTCATTTATTATGTAAGCTTGGACTATAATTTCCAACTCATCATTTCTACCTAGTTTTGGGATAATGTAGATTCTTGCATATTGATGTTCAACCTTATTGATGCAGATAATTCCTCATTCGGTAGTTTTATTTTATTATACAATAATTTATTACTGGTTTGTAGACCTAACAAAAGTTATCCAAATCTATGGATCGATTCAAATTTATCCAAAAAATTGATCTAAATTCAATCCAATCCACATAAATATTTATTGAATCAATCCAAAATTGATTCATTTTATTTTTCAACCCAACCTAATCCAACTCAATATCCAATGGGTCAATTCAAAATTAATCCATCTCACTTTTCAACCCATTGGATATTTTCAAGATTCAAAGATCTTGATCCATTGGATATTAGCCGTATAAACAATAGCAGTAAGATTGTTGAGACAAAGTTGCCCTCGCAAAAGTCTTGTGTACCTCTTTCATATTGAATGATAACTTAGGAAGTACTCCACTACTGAACAAAAAACTTGCTAATGAACAAAAATAAAAATAAATTAAATGGGTTAAGGTTTGTTTTTTTCAGCTTTTCATTAAGGTTAGTGATAACACCCAAAATAAAATTAACTATAAGGTCGGCTTATTAAAAGCCCACGAAGAAGCCTAAAATCAGAAGCTCATAAAGCTCAACACTCAAGGGTATAAATACGAGAGGTAAACACATAACTGGGGGATTTTCTCTCTCTCTGTCTAACTCTTAATACTCTCTCTCCATTAAACTTTCTTTCCACACTTCGATAGCTAATTTAGGTATCGGAGCTTAAAAACCCGTCAAGATCGGGCTAATTTTCTTTTTTGCAGGTCATTAAAGCCTCATTCACCATGGCCGACGATCTCTTATACGGTAAAATTTTGTGTTTTAGCATTTGGTGCTTTCATTGAGAGTTGACGCCGGATCTGAGCTATTTAGCCTTAAATCAAAGAAAAGAGACAGTCATGGACGACTTTAAGTCCCAGATCTGAAAGATCTTGAGCTTGATCTCACAATAAAAGCTTAAATTTGAAAGATCTTGAGTTTCTTTTCAAAGAAAAAGCTTAGATCTAAAGATCCTAGATTTGATCTTGCAAAAAAAGAGAAGAGAGAAGTGATACGGGTGTTGTGCTCCAAGAAAAATAGAGCAAGGTGACAACCAAACTCACCAGATAGGCCCCCACCGGACAAAAGTGATGGTGAATAAACAGTAGGAAGAACAAACAAAGCTGGAAAGCGAAAATCAAAAAGCAAATTTCAGTGGGTACTTGTGCTCAAATTTCGTAGATGACTAGCATTGATTGCAAACCCATCTCTATATCTTGAAAGATATGATGGATGGATCCCACCTCTACAACAAAAAAGCATGTGATTACCTACCACACCTTTAAAGATCTGAAAAGATATATTTCAAAAGTCTTTTTGGTCCAACACTAGGTATGTATATTAAGAATTTATTTAATTGTTCTTTTAAGTTGAACGGATGGAAAAAATTCCGATCGGACGGATAATATCTCTCCGCCAAGAGCGGATCGGAAGACCATTCATCGCCAAGAGCAGATTGGATGGAGAACGATCGGTCGGATCGAAAGACAGTCCATCGCCAAGGGCAGATCAAATTGGTTATCTCTTCGCCAAGAGCGGAGCGGATCGAAAGACTGTCCATCGCCAAGAGCGGATTGAACGGTTAATATCTCTCTGTCAAGAGCGGATCGGATCGAAAGACCGTCCATCTTCAAGAGCGGATCGGACGGATAATATCTCTCCGCCAAGAACGGATCGGAAGACCATCTATCGCCAAGAGCGGATCGAATGGAGAACTAATATCTCTCCACCAAGAGCGGATCGAAAGACCGTCCATCGCCAAGAGCGGATCGGACGGATAATATCTCTCCGCCAATAGCAGATTGGATTGGAAGACCGTCCATCGCCAAGAGCAGATCGGACAGATAATATCTCTCCGCCAAGAGCAGATTGGATCGGAAGATCATCCATCGCCAAGAGTGGATCGGACGGATAATATCTCTCCGCCAAGAGCGGATCGGATGGAGAAGGATCGGTCGGATCGAAAGACCGTTCATCACCAAGAGCGGATCGGATGGATAATATCTCTCCACCAAGAGCGGATCAGATGGATAATATCTCTCCGCCAAGAGCGGATCGAATGGAGAACGATCGGTCGGATCGGAAGACCGTCCATCGTCAAGAGCGGATCGGATGGATAATATCTCTCCGCCAAGAGCGGATCGGACGGATAATATCTCTCCGTCAAGAGCGAATCGAAAGACCATCCATCGTCAAGAGCGGATTGGATGGAGAATGATCGGTCGGATCGGAAGATCATCCATCGCTAAGAGCGGATCGGATGGATAATATCTCTTCGTCAAGAGCAGATTGGATGGAGAACGATCGGTCGGATCGAAGATCGTCCATCGCCAAGGACGGATTGGACGGATAATATCTCACCGTCAAGAGCGGATCAGAAGACCGTCTATCGCCAAGAGCGGATCGAATCGCCAAGAGCGGATCGAATGAATAATATCTCTCCGCCAAGAGCGGATCGGATCAGAAGACCATTCATCGCCAAGAGTGGATCGGATGTGATTTTTTCTACCGCCAAGAGCGGATCGGATGTGGTTATCTCTCAGACAAAATAAGCAACCGCAAAGCAGGTTAGTAAATATTTATAAAATTATTTTCACAATAAAATTGCAAAAATTATTTGCAGAATAAAAATTATAAAATAGGTAACTCTCCATAAGCGGGTAACTCCCGACCAAAGTATTCTCCAAACGGGTAACTCCCAACCAAATTATTCTCCAAACGGGTAACTCCCAACCAAATTATTCTCCAAACGGGTAACTTCACATAAGCGGGTAACTCCCGACCAAAGTATTCTCCAAACGGGTAACTTCCCATAAGCGGGTAACTCCCAAAGACAAGGTTCTTCAAGCGGGTAACTCCCAAAATTATCGAGCCTTCAATCTCAAAGATCAAATTGCGTGGAGGGGGACTAGTGATAACACCCAAAATAAAATTAACTATAAGGCTGGCCTATTAAAGGCCCACGAAGAGACCTAAGATCAGAAACCCATAAAGTCCAATACTCAAGAGTATAAATACGAGAGTTAAATACATAACTGAGGGGTTCTCTCTCTCTAACTCTTAATACTCTCTCTCCATTAAGTTTTCTCTCCACACTTCGATAGCTAACTTAGACATCAGAGCTCAAAAACCCGACAAGATCGGGCTAATTTCCTTTTTTGCAGGTCATTAAAGCCTCTTTTACCATGGTCGGCGATTTCTCCTTCTACGATAAAATTTTATGTTTTATTAGTTAGGAAAAGAGAAGATTTTTTCTTTCTACCCTTAAAAACGAGGAGATTTTATTTTTATATTTTTGAAAATAGATAATTTTTCATTGAATTTATTAAAATAAATATATTTTACTGTATTGTGTTTCATGCACCCATTTCCGTAGATATGACCTACGGGATCAATAACTCTGATTTTCCCCACATGTGGAGCTCACATACCCAATCCCGTAGAGATGGCTTACGGTATTTAAGTCACCCCAATTCCACAATTTCAACACAAAACACCTCAATTTTATAAATAATATTTCAAAAGATATTAATTGTAAAAAAGTCCCTTGTTTCTACAGATTATTAATTCATAATAATTTTGATATTTTCTTCTTTCAAAGAAAAAAAAATTACCATGAATAGAAAAGAAATGAGTTTGTATTTCTTTTATTATGTTTGGTTGTCTTGCAAGAAATTAAGCTTCTTTCCATATAATAAAAGTTTATAAAATAAAAATTCTGCTATTATACCGTGGTTAAATATCTTGATCCATTGGATATTAACCTAGCTTTTTCACAATATCCAGTTTCTTATTCACACTCATTATTACTGTTTCCTTTGTGGGTTTGAGTAGAAATGAATTAGAGAAAGTTTCATCATTCATGGATTAATTCAAATCAATCCAACCCATTAATGATTCAATCAATTAATGATCAATATTTTTTGATCCATTAATGACCTAATTCATTAATGACCATTCCATTGATTACCCAATTCAAATCCGTCCAATCCGTTCATTTGCCACCTCTACTGGTTTGATACATGAATAAAATTATTAATTGAGTTTAAGCACATGAAGAATTATAAGTATCTTTTATTCTTAACAATTGTTGAAGTGCTTAACAATAATATTAAAGTGATTTTTGTAGATGGAAATATAAATTTAATGCCATATTTGAAAAGTTATCCGTCATTATCATCTGATGATACCAAAACAAAACAAAACGTTGGAATAATGGTCAAATAATTAAGTGTATTCACCTAGTGAAAAACAGTTCTATGCTTAATTATGTGCACAAATCCAGCCTGGAGCTTGGGACAATGACCAATTAGAAATTTAATAATGTCTGCTACTTGTAGTTATTTGCCAACTTGTTGCTTAAAAATTCAGAGCAAATATCTAATTACTGATTTAACAAATTTTTTTTAAACCCAGAATATCCGATGGCATTATTTTTTACTCCAATTAATTATAATAATTGCAGTGGTAATAATAATTAGCATAGGGGTGGCAAAAGCAAATACAATTCCACCAATATTTATATTTGGAGATTCAACAACAGATGTTGGTACTAATAATTATTTGGCTGTGAAAGAAGCAAGAGCTGATTTTCCATTTAATGGGATCGATTATCGTGATGGCATGCCCACTGGAAGGTATAGCAATGGCTACAACATTGCTGATACCATTGGTATTTATCACTTTCTCTTAATTACTCTAATTCCTTTTTGTTTTATGAAAATTATATTCATCATTGGAGATATAAATTTCAATTTTTTCTGGAGGGATTTTAATTGAAAGTTTATTTATTTATTTATTTTTCCAATTTGAGTTTGGTATATATGAAATGATAATTTGTTATATTTATTGGCTGAGGTGGGTTTAGCAAGATTATTTGGTCATAGAAGAAGTCCACCACCATTTGTGGCAATGCTTCAAAAAGAGAACATTCCATATCTAAAGCGAAATCTACTTTGGGGTGCAAACTTTGCTTCTGGAGGTGCCGGACTTCTTGATTTTACTGGCAAACAATTTGTAAATTGTAAATTTAAATTTAATATTAAATTATGTGAACATTCCATATCTCTCTCTCTCTCTCTTGAAGAAAAAAAGTTTGATTTTCATGTGTTTTTTCTTCTTTTTATTCCTTATAATGATATAAACTCTTAAGATAAGAAAAGGGTACCCCGGTAGCTAATTGATGGCTCTGGAGATGTTGTTGAGATCCTGATCGGGCTAGAGATTCCAAGAGAGTTTTCTTGACGGAAAAGGTTGAGAATAAGAAGAAAGTATGTGGATTTAAGTGTTTTTTTAGATTAACACTAAGATGCATTAGTTAGTGTTAAGAATGTGAAGAGAGAAAAAGAGCTTTTGTAGAGAGTGAGAATTTAGGGGTGAGCAACTGTTCGGTTTAATAACCGAATCAATAAAATCGAATACCAAAATTTTAGAATTTTAGCCAACCGAACCGATGGAAAACCATAGGTTATACGGATGGAAAATGGTATAATTTTAAAGAGCATATAAAATGATATAATTTTATTAGTATATTTGGTCGGTTCGGTTTTATATATTTTTTCCTTTAAAACCAAATCGACTGAAAATTTTAAATCGAAACTGGACTAAAAAAATCAAAAAATAGAATCAAATTGAAAAATCGATCAATTTGGTTTGATTTTTTTATTTTAACTAAAGTTTGCTTAACTTTAAGTGAGAGATTAATTTCATCAATTGTCACTAAACTTGTGGCGAATTTCACAACAGTAATAATTTTTTTCATAAAAATCATTTAACTTTACAAATATATACAATAAAATTACTTTAACCTGTTTTCGATAGGAAAAATGCCGAAAAGTCCAATTGGCATATCCGGTCAGCACAGCATGATACGTGACATGCTTACGTGGCGAATTCAAATGATGCTAGCTGAATTTTCCGGCATCTCCCTTGCCATAAATCGATCAATGTGATTTTATTATATATATTTGCAAATTCAGTAATTTTTATAAAAAAATTATTACAGTTGTAAAATTGATCATAAATTCAGTGATTACGGATAAAATTAACTCGTAAGTAAGATAATAAAGTCCGTTCACAATATTAGTCGATTGGTTATTTTCAATTCCATATTTATTTTCTTCAAATAAAGTTTTAAATTTAAATCTTCTAAACAGTGGAAATCAATTCTTAAAAAGTCTGTTATTTAGGAAAGCGTTGAAAAGTAAAAAGGGTATGCGGTGTAATAAAGGGTGACAATCATATTTTAAATAAAAAGGTCAACATTTTTCTTTAACTGTTCTTAGCAATGTTATTAAAATCGGACCGGACCGAATTGGCAAAAAACCGGATTGAACCGGAAAAAATCGGATAGAACCGAAAAACCGGCGAACTGAATAAAATCGGATTTTTTGCTAAAAATGTAAAAAATCAATTTTTTGTGAATTTTTTCACCCACCCACCCACATATATATATATATATATATATATATATATATATATATATATATATTTATTTATTTATTTGAAAAACTTAGTATTTTAAATTTTAAGTATATCACTTAATAATTTAATATATTTATTATATTTTTGATTCATTATAATCAAATATATATATATATATATATATATATATATATATATATATATCACTTAATAATTTAATATATTTATTATATTTTTGATTCATTGTAATCAAATATATATATATATATATAGTATATCACTTAATAATTTAATATATTTATTATCTATTTGGATTATTGTAATAGTATATTAAATTATTAAATAATATCTTTAGAATTTAAAATACTAATTTTTTTCAAATAAATAAATAATGAAAATTTAAAATATACATACATACATACATATATATATATATATATATTAAAATTTTATTATTTATTTATTGAAAAATTAGTATTTTAAATTCTAAAAATGTCACTTAATAATTTAATATACTTATTATCTATTTGAATTTATTGTAATTAAATATAATTATACTCATATATGTAAGGTTAATATTTTTTGTGTTCACTTTATTAGTACTCCATCTAAACATGAAATTATTTTCATGATATGATTGTATTTTTATATTTCTAGCATATGATATTCAATAATCCATAATTAATCACTTGTAATAATAAAATTATTTTCGTAACTTATTATTAAAATATTTGTGATATATATTTAAAATTTGATGAAAATTTTTTTAATTTTTATACAATAGTATTAAAAAAATTATAATAATTATAATATTTTAAAAATAGAAAAAACCCGATTGAATCTGGTTGAACCGGTCGAACCACGAACTCTCAGCCTTACCGGTTCTCTATCCGATTCGGTTTTAATAACATTGGTTCTTAGTCGTAAATTTTAATTTAAGCTTTTATATTCTTTCACCAGTTTGGAATGTGATCATGATATTATCACTAATTATATATTCTTTTTAGCTAATTTCAAAATTATTCAATAATTAGTGTTAAAATTAAAAAAATCATAATTTTAAACAAGATGAGTATCATTATCAAATGGCAGGGAGATGTGATAACAATGAGACAGCAGGTGGAACAATTTGCAACAGCCTGCAGCAATATCACACAACTGATGGGTGAAGAAAGTTAAAAAAAAATAATTTCGACTTCAGTAATTATAATAAGCATAAGAAGCAATGACATCTTCGATTATTTGCTCTGCAATGCAACCCACGGCACATTAATAACTTCATATCAACTGCCATTCAAAGCTACCAATCTCACTTAACGGTCTGTATTATTTTTCTATCTTTTCCTCTTATTTTCTTTTCATCTTTCGCCCAATCACTAATCGAGTTCGATTTTCGGTTTAATTAGTTTCAGGGACGTTGAGTGATAGTTATAAAAGATTATGGAAAAATCCATAATTTAATTTATGAATTTTAAGTTTTTATATATTGAAATCCTATACTTTCAAAATTATACATTTGATCTTTTAAATTTTTACATATTTACACATTGAAACTCTATACTTTCAAAATTATATATTAAATCTCTGAACTTATCTATTAGAACACATTAAATCCTAACAAACGTTAAAAATAATAGTGTTCCGTTAAAATATACGCTACTTTAACAGAACATTTATTATACTGTCATTTATACCGTCCATTTTTTGACTTAATATGTTCTTTCTGAAAAGTTTAGGAATTTAATGTGTAATTTTAAAATTATAGAAACTCAATGTATAACAATATTAAAGCTCGGGGATTAAATTATGAATTTTGCCAAATATTATGTCTTTTCCTATAATTAGCTAAAACAAATCGTTGAAGGGTTTTTAATTAATTTAAAATTGCAGAAGCTAGTAAATCATGGAGCAAGAAGATATGGAATTATAAATGTATCGCCAGTTGGGTGCATTCCACGGTACAGAGTTACAAATATAAGAGGTGATTGTGTTGTGGAGCTTAACTCATATGCTCAAATTTTCTCGGAAAAACTTGAGACCATACTGCGGAATTTGAGTATGCAATTTAAAGATATGAAATATTCACTTGGAAATTCTTATGAAGTCATTGCCGATATCATTGACAATCATCTTGCTTATGGTGAGCAATTCATTTATTGTTTTACATTTTCTTTTGTTTCAATAAGGATATAATTAGGCTACGAAGGTTTGATTTTAACTGGAGTAAACTAAATCGAATTAATTTGGTTAGTTCAATTTTGACTGATAAAATTTATAAATTCAGTTTATCAATTTGGTAACTTGATCTTAATCGAAAATCAAAACAAATCAAATTAACTTGATTAGTTCGATTTTAACTAATAAAATATATAAATTTAGTTTTTAGTATATCTACGTTTAATTAATACTAAAGTTTTATTCAATTATAATTAAAAAAATTCGTGCTCATATCCAAATATGATAATCTATATATATAGAAAGATAATTCAGCATGCTAGATTTATCGAATATATTTAAATAGACAAGAATTTTAGACCAAGACTAATCAATTATGACTAATTCCTATAGGCACTCCTTTGCCGCTGACGGATTTGTTCTTTTAGATTAAGAAATGGTTCGTAAAACATTTAAATGTAATACCATCATATACTAGTATTAAAGATAGAAAGTAACGATAAGAGAAACAAAGGATTTTAGAAACTCGTAGTTTATTTAGATTAGAAAACTCTTATTCTTTACAACTCTTAAATTCCGAACTTTTTATATCACCTATTACATAAGTTTCTACAAGATAAAATAAGATAAGAAAAGATGAGATAAGATAAGATAAGATAAGATAAGATAAGATAAGATAAGATAAGATAAGATAAGATAAAGACTACAGAAAAAATAAGATAAAATAAAATTTTATCCGTTTACATACTTTTACAAAAAAGAAAAGATAAGTAGAGTCCACCACTTTATTTTATTATTGGTTCATGTGATGTAAATATATTCATATCTGTTGAATCTGTTTCTTATTTGTCTAGTTCTCATTCTATTTCTTAATTAAAAGTAGCTAGATAGTCCTGTGTGGTTGGATCATCGGTTTCACAAAACCATTGTCAAAACTCCATGGATTTTGAGAATCCTGTAGCCAATAATTTTGTGATCCTAACAGACGGAATATGCAGTTATAAATTTATTTTTTTTTTTTTCTGATTATATATAGGATTCAAGGATGTAAAAACAGCATGTTGTGGATATGGAGTAATTGGGGCAGAATCGGCATGTCTACCGAATGCAAGTGTGTCAAAACAGAGATGAGTTCTTCTGGTGGGATCGGTACCATCCCAGCCAGGCTGGTTATCGAGTCTTGGCCCTAACCCTCTTTGCTGGTTCTCCACGTTATGTTAACCCTATTAATTTCAGCCAATTGGTCCTGGATTCTATTTAATTTACTATGCAATTTCCTTTATGAACTGAAATTAAAAATAAATTAATGCTTACAAGCTTTCCAAATTCCTGAGATTGTAAGTATGAATAAGTAATATATGAGGCTTTCATCTGAATTTCTTGTTCCACACCTTATCTATATTTCAATGAATATGGAGAAACTAATAATATAAATGTAATTATAAATTATATTCAAAATCATGGATAAATTTAAAATAAAAAGATTCACTAGAAAAAGATGAAGAGTTATAAAGAAACAAAACACTCAAATCTATCATGAATGGCCCATTTATATATGGGCCTAACTTTTGGGCCTAATAAACCTTATTTGGGCTGGTGAAAACAGAGATGATCACAAGTGAGGTTTATTCTTGTGCTTTCATAAAAATAAAATTGCTTATATTTTTGACACATTAAAAAAAGAAAATTAATAATATGCTAGGGAATAAATTTTAGTTTTATGTTGAGATAGCTATATTTTCATTAAAAAATAATTTTGCTCGAATTGAATAATATTAATAATTATATCAAAAAATTATTGAATATAACTGAACTGTAATCTCATAATTAAAAAAAGTGAATCGCATACATAATTTAAGAAAACTGATTATAGAAGGAGAGGGAAAAAAATATCGAAATTAACTCTAAAAGTTAACTTATAAAATGATAATAGCTAAATTTTAAAATTGGTATTAATTTGTATAATTAGCTGATATGAGCATCCAATATAAACAAAAAATTTAAAACGTAAAATTGTAGAACTAAATATTTATGAGTGACCTAATATTGCAAAATTGTGAAGAAAATAAACTTGAATCTAATTTATAAAATTAATTTTAAAATGTGAATTGACCAAGTTTTTTATAATTACTATTTAATCATTATAATCAACTGAAGTGAAAATAATTAAGAGAGAATAAATTATTAATAATAATTTTTTTAAAAGATTAAAGTAATTTTTTTACCATCAATTTTTTTTTAAAATTAGTTTAAAAAATAGCATTTAAAAACATTGATGGCATAAAATGACCTTAATCCCAATAAATAATACGCTACAATTCGCCACAATTTCTCGGGTTCGTGTGACTGGGTAAACGCAGTACTGTATTTTATTAATCTACACCGTGGCCGAAAGCGACTCTCAACTCAGGTGGCTGTTACCGTCGCCGACGGCGTCTGTCTCTCAACTCCGGTGGTTGTCTCTCCCCTGCAACAGGTATTTATTTCCTTTTTCTTTCTTTTTAATTAATTTCTTTTGTTTTCAACGAGTTTTTCTTTTTTCTTTTTCTTTTTCAATCGAACGATTTCTAGAGTTGGATTTTTGTTCATCTCAATTTTATAATCAAATTTTGTTCAGTTGGATTGATCAAATCCCTAATCCCCAAAATTTACCAGCTTTCGTTTCTTAGGCACTCTTCACTCTCTGTCCTTCTCATTTTCCCTCTCTGCCCCTCTCATTTTCCATCTCTGCTGCTGCTTAGTTCAATCAATTTTTTTTTGTTTCCAACGATTTCTTTTTTCTTTTTCTTATTCAATTGAATGATTTCTGTTGTTGGGTTCATGGATCTCTGTTTTTGACTGTGTTGCTTTGTCCATACAGTATCCAGCGAGGTGCCAGAAGAGCCCGTCATCACTTACCCAGATAAAGTAAGTTGCAATTTCGGTTTCTATATACATATAGCTTGGAGGCTGCATTTTTATAATCAACTCTAGACTGATGCATATGCGACAAGGGAAATATAGTTTATAAATGAATTTTGTGAATACTTTTTTGTGCTGTTATCAAATTCTAGATGCTCCATTGAATTGATTTAAACTGCCTCTTAGATTTGTTTTTATTAAAACCGACTAGTAGAAAACAAAAATAAAAATGAATTATCTTTAGTTGCAGATATTATTAAGACTCATTCTAATGCTCCTGAAATTTGGTGTTTCTATGAAGCTTTGCTGAAAATTCATCAAATTTATCATTGAAATCTGAATTGAAATTGTTAGCATAAGCAAGAAATGGTGCATGTTAATTAGAAATGAGATGATTACTAAAGTGTGCTGCAACTGGTTCGTGGTTTCAAAAGTGGGATGTAATTGTAGTTTTTCTGTATATTGATTGAGAGAGCAGTATTTTATTTAGCATATTTGTTTTGTCAGTGCTTACCTGATTAGTTCTCCAGCCTTTCTTAAAATCCTTAAATTGATGATTTCTGCAATACTTTTTTTTTTTTAATATATTAATTCAATTTCCTTGAATGATTGCTTAATTTCTACTATGTGAATAATTTATAAATGAAGTTTGTGATAGATATTCGTAGAATATCATAGTAGTTTCATATATTGTTGAGTTATTCTTTAAACAAAACACCAATTAGATATGTCCAATTAGTTTAAGAGTACGCTTTCTTTACCCAAAGAAGTGCTTCTTTTTCTTTATTTTATTTTATGTCTAATTGGTATCCCTCTGTTATGTGACTTGCTAGTGCTACCTTTCAAGGCCATGTGCAATTATCTCGTTGCCTTTTAGTATCATACTGTTACCTAGTCTTATTCTTGATGTCAAAAGTCATCTAATAAGCATTGCTTGTGTCACTTAAGAATTGTTGCTTTTTATTATTAATTTTTCTTGTAAATTGATATCAAATAACAATTTACCTTTCTCTATTTACCGTATAGCCTAAGTTACATTGCAGCATTGCCTTCTATTATGAGAAAAGCAAAGCAATACGTATATTTTATCCAATATTAATTAGCAGGTCTTGCATTCATAAGTAAGGGCTGCATAACCCAGTAGAAAATACAAGCTTGAACCATTGTAAGCTAAACAAACTGAATGATAGATTTCATGTTGAAACTACACTGGCTTATATTTATATATAATGTTTTTGTTATGTAATCAATTTTATGATTTTATTTACTTGTTTTTCCTTTTTTCCTTTTTCTTTTTATATTGTTTTCTATTTAAGATTTATTCTCTATTTTTCTTAATAGCTTTATTTGCATCTAATGCTTCTCAATTTCTGATTCTTTTGAGTAGATATGAATCAAAAAAGTGTTGAGTTCTACGTAATCATAAGGATATGGCATTTGCATATGATGTGGTTGCTATTGATGATGATGATTCAAATGGAAAATAGGAGGAAAAAGCTTTTTAAAAGGAGGAAAATGCTTATAGATAGAAATATTGATGAGACTTCACTAATGTCAATTTCAAATGTATCAAGCAATACATTTCGAACTACAAAGAGAAAGAAAAATAAAGTAGGTGATGAATCTGATACCAATAGTATGAAATTATTTGGAGAAATGTTCAAAGAATGTGTTAAGCAAATTGCTACTGTTACTGAAAGATTTGTTAGAGCAAGTGATGATTATTCCGACATTTCCAAAGAGCTGGAGGCAATGGGTCTTTCGCCTGATGATCATCTTGATGTTTTTCAAACAATAATAGATAAATCTCAACATGTGGTATTATTCAGGTCACTGAAACCCGAAATTAGGAAAATATTTGTTGAGAGATTACTTCGACAAATAAAGGGTGATTGATGGATTTTTTAATGCATCAATTATGTTTTTAATTAGGTTGCATCTTTCTTGAAAATTTACGAACTTTTTGTATTCATTAATTATTTGGATTATATCTAAAATAATAATAATAATAAAGTTTATGTATTTTGATTTGTTATTGGACTATGTATAAAATTATTAATTAATTGTAGCACATTTGTTAATTATATATTTCAATTATATAATTAAATGTTATTAATTAATTTAATTGTTTGTTTGATTGTTAATTTATCTACTAATATATATTCATATTTCAATATATTTGTGTATTTTTTTTAAATTATGTATATGAAAAATTATATTTTATAATCGATTTGTTTTGTCTAAATTAGTAACATTAAAAATATTTTAATTTTGCATTTTTTAAAATGTATTTTTTTTAAAATGATATATGTGTGAAAAATTGTATTCTATAATCAAAATTTTTTCTAAATCGATAATATTAAAATAATTTAATTTTGTATGAACATTACATACTAATACAATGTTGTACTAAATACTGTCTAATATGATACAAATTAATATTATACAGATTAATATAATACAACAAACTAAACGTGACTTTCGAGTTTTTGAGTTTTCCAGCTAGAATATTCCGGATCATTGAAAGAAACAAGAGATGAGGAAATGTAACAATTACTGGATATACAAACAAAGTTACTATAGAATTATTCAGAAGACCAAGAAAGTAACAAATTGAAAGGTTACGTCATGTGGGAGTAAATCTTAATTTTCTATGTAGTCTACAATACATACATAAAACATGCATAGATGATTTGGAAGTCCATTTTAAAGAAGAATACAAACGAATGTAAACAATAAAAATTCATTGTTAATTAATTATATATATATAATGTTGTTGAAAGCATAAATTTATTCAAAACCTGAGCAGCCAGAAGTGGACATAGCCATTCGTCGGTTAATAAAGACAATAATTCATTTGCCGCATACACTACTTTCCACCAATCAGGAATTCTTTTATCCGACTCCACCTCTTTTAAAAATGCACTAAAAATGATACTTTTTTTTTTATTAAAAAAAAACAGAGATTCCAAGCTTATTTTTATCGAAATATATTTTTGTTTTTCTATAATCATCCGATATTCAAAGACAACTGATTCCATTAATCCGAATTCATACCAAACAGATTTACAAAAATGAACAGAAATACTCTCTTTCATAACAACTAATTCCATTAATCCAATCTAATGTCAAATAGATCACGAAAACAAATGGAATACTCTTTTTTAAATAATTAAAAATACTCCGTATTCGAATAATATTAAGTTCAAATTGAAATGTCAAGATAAAAAAATTGAATTTGAAGCCTTTTACACTTTTAATCGAGTGTTGACTATCAAATTAATTTCTGATGATTAATATAGCTTATTTTAATTAAGTCATAAATGTATAAGACCTAAAAAAATACCCAAAAAAACATACACTTTTAATTTCTAACACTAGGGCTATCCGCCTTCACATCATATTCGTATATTGGCTGGATTAATAGTCAAAATCAACATTGTACTTTACGGTTCTTAGTCACATATAAACATAACAAACAATGATTGAGATTGAGATTCATAACATTAACAGTGATTCACACTAAAAAGCTATAGTTGTGAAACTCCTAGTTCTCAATTCTCTGTCTTAATAGCAAAAAGACCATGCTTATATTTATTTATTTTAGTAGTATTATTATCCATTGTTTGTGCTGATTTCAGTGATCATGCTCCCTTGCCGATGGCTATATTCATATTTGGCGATTCAACATTTGACGTGGGAACTAATGATTACTTAAATGGAAGCCTCGCAAAGGCAAATTTACCTTACAATGGCATTGATTATCCTTTTTATGTGCCCACCGGCCGATTCAGCAATGGCTACAATAGTGCTGACCAAATCGGTAGGCTTATTCTCCCCAGCGAAGTTCTCTATTTATTTTACTTCTCAATTCTCATACTTTGTTAAAAGCTAGTTTTTACCGTCCAATTTTTGAAGTGATTACAAAATCTCATTCATTTTCTTTCCCAAGTTTAAAAATAGAAAAAAAATGACATTACTTTTTATGATTAATACCACATGTCGATCACTTTAAAAATAAAATATCTCTATTTTCAATAAATTTCAGAACAAAAATTATATATTTTAAAAAATATAAAAGTAATTAGATCTCTTTATTTTGAAATTAGAGGTTAGAAATAAACAAAGAAGTTCAATATCATTTTCTAACAATTTCAAAAAGTTTGATGAAGAAAATGAGTTTAATCCAACTTTTATTTAATCAACTAAAAAAAAAATTTATTTAGTTTAGTATTATTTGTTTCGTGCCTAAATGAAGATGATCAAGCATAGTAAATAACAGGCCTAAAAGGAGGAAGATTCTGCCTGCAATGAATACATGATGCATGAAATCAATAGCGTATATATAAAGAAAAAGAGTTGCAAAAGTTATTTTATTTTTTACGTATCAACATATTATTGGTTTGGTGCACTGCATTAAGTATAAAGAAGGCAAGGTAAATTTTTTGAGGCCCCATACCTTTTTTTACAACTTAGTCCCGTAAATTTTTTTATCTTTTAACTTGACACTCAAATTTCTTTATCTTTCCACCCTAATACATGATAAAAATAAACGAGAATTTCTGAAAATATTTTTCTAACTGTTTCACTAATAGAATTACAATATATAGACATATAGAATAAGCAGATCCCTTAATCCTAGGGTCCAATATAGTAAGCATAATCAGATTCCTTACAAATACCTTAATCCTAGGGTCTAAAATAGAAAGAAACACAAAAGTAATTACAGCAATAATATATATACAGCAATAATAAAAAAACTTAGAGAGGTACAGCTATAAAGAAACTAAATAAGGAAAGAAGAATATATTGACATCCCCCTCAAATTGATGCGGGCAAAGTCGATCAGCAGCAATTTGCCACTAAGGAACTTGTGTCTTTGGCATGTCAAAGCTTTAGTAAAGACATTAGCAATTTGGAGATCAGTAATAAGATGAGGAAGAGTGATAACACCACAAGTAAAAGCCTCCCTAATGTAATGACAGTCCACCTCTATGTGCTTCGTGCGTTCATGATATACTGGATTCGCAGCTATTTGAATGGCACTAGTGTTATCACCATGAAGCGGAGTAGGATCAGTTTGAGAAAATTCAAGTTCAGAAAGAAGATCACGTAACCACACAACTTCAGAACAAGCTGCTGATATGGCTCTATATTCAGCCTTGGTGGAAGATTTTGAGACACAGTCCTGTTTCTTACACTTCCAAGAAATCAAGGCATCTATAAGAAAAATGCACTAGCCTATTGTAGACTTCCGAGTATCCGAGCATCTAGCCCAATCTACATCACTATATGTTGTCAAATGAAGAGCAGATCTTCTAGGAAAAAACAACCCACGAGTAGGTGTCCTAATTAAGTATCGAATAATGTGACGAACTGCAGCAAGATGAAGATGTCGAGGCGATTGCATAAATCTGCTAACTATATGGACAACATATGATATATCAGGCCTTGTAATTGTTAGGTATATAAGACTACCCACAAGTTGCCTTATAAAAAAGGATCAGGTAAAAGCTCGCCCTCATCTTTTCGTTATTTCACATTCACTTTATCCATTAGCGTATCAACAGCAGTAGCCTTCTTTAAACCAGCTAGTTCAATGAGATCTTGGATATATTTATGCCGATTTAAGAACAAACCATGATCGCGAGTGTGAACTTCCAGCCCCAAAAAATATGTGAGATGCCCGAGATCTTTCATTTGAAATGTACTATGCAACTTATTTTGAAGCTTAGTGATCAGCCCCTTGTCATTACCAGTAATGATAATATCATCAACATAAACTAAGAGAAAGACCATACCAGTGGGTGTCTTATGAAGGAAGAGAGAAGAATCATATTGACTGTGTGTGAAAGAGAAGCTAAGAAGAGTGTTGCGAAAGTTCTCAAACCAGGCTCGAGGGGCCTGCTTCAACCCATACAAAGAGCGTCTGAGCTTGCAAACTTCATGAGAAGTAGTCATGGACATACCAGGTGGAAGTTTCATGTAAATCTCTTCCTTAAGATTCCCATTCAAGAAGACATTTTTGACATCCATCTGATGTAAAGGCCAAGATTGAAAGGATGCAATAGCAAGAATGGTTCTCACTGTGGTCATCTTAGCAACGGGTGCGAATGTTTCGTCATAGTCATAGCCATAATATATATACAGCAATAATTACAGCAATAATATATATACAGCAATAATAAAAAAATTTAGAGAGGTACAACTATAAAAAAAACTAAATAAGGAAAGAAGAATATATTGACAATACAAAGAAGTAGAATCCAATGAATCTTTAGTTATCTGTGTGTGTATATATATATATTTCTAAGAATTATTTTTGGTTGGACAGTGAGGTTGTTCGGTTACAAGAGGAGTCCTCAGTCATTTTTGGAACTAGTACAACGTAGTCAGAGTTTCAAGAAAAAGATAATCCAGGGTGTTAATTTCGCATCAGGAGGGTCTGGGATTCTTGATTCAACTGGATTTCATCAATTTGTAAGCTTTTCTTTCTCCTTTTTTCAAATTATATATAATTTGTGTTTGATCATATTTTTTAATTAAATGCATATATATATATATATATATATATATATATATATATATATATATATATATGCAGAGAAATGTGATAAAAATCAGCGATCAAATCCAACAATTTTTGACAGTTTGTAATAATATAACAGAAATAATGGGAGCAGAGAACGCTGCTGTAATGCTTTCTAAATCACTGTTTCTGATTAGTGTTGGAAGCAATGACCTCTTCGATTACCAACGTAGTATTGCTGCTAATAGCTATACAATCCCTCCTCATCAATTCATTTCCACTCTTCTGCAAACTTATCACACTCATCTCCAGGTCAGAATTATTTGATTTTAACTGCTTTTTTTCATTCTTCTATTCAGGAATCAACTGATTTCTTTTATTTAATTACATTTACGGCCACTGAATTTATATCTAATATCAGTTGAGTAAAAAAAATTATTTCACAAAAAATGCCTTAAATTTTTAAATATTGTAACTAAAATCACTTTCACGTGACTAAAAAACTGTGAATTTGATACATGATTATTAATGTGACAAGCTGTGGTGTCAATTTTAAATATTTCATAACATATTATTGAAATGTTCTAAATTAATGTAAATTGTCATATTAGCATTTTGACATTACTCATAATTTTTCTATAAAAGTAATTTTTATTAAAATATCTAAAACTGAAGTATTTTTATGAGGTAAATTTTTTAATTCCAATATAAATTCAGTAATTATAAATAAATTAAATCAGATTTTTTTCTTTAATTTTCTTTGGAAGTGGATCTAATGTTTGTAATTAG
Source organism: Excoecaria agallocha (assembly GCA_037975025.1). Taxonomy (NCBI): domain Eukaryota; kingdom Viridiplantae; phylum Streptophyta; class Magnoliopsida; order Malpighiales; family Euphorbiaceae; genus Excoecaria; species Excoecaria agallocha. Next base: position 35,301,658 of record CM075811.1, read on the forward strand.
AAAAATCCCTTTTTTTATTTTGTCCGTTACAGAAATTATTCAATTCAATCGCCCCTGAATATTTATTTATTTATTTCATGACAGTCTCTGTATAATTTGCAATGTTTTGAAATTCGATTTGATTCCAGTGGTCGAACCGGTTGGACCGTAGCTCGGTAAGAAAACTAGGTTCGTCCAACATAAAATTCGAAAAAATGAAAAAACTCGAATTGAACCAGATTGACTCAGGTTGGACTGGGTTGAACCGAAAAACCAGTTTGGACTTCAAAAACTTTTCAGAAAAAATAAAAAATAAAAAAATAGTTTGCTTATTTTATTATATTTCATTCGCGTGGTTGGAGAATTATAGATTTATATAATTTGATTTATTTTTCTTATTATAATTAATCAAATTTTAATTTTTACCCTACTCAATCAAGCTTATAAAATATTTTTGCATGAAATTATATATTTTTCTGCATAGTTCAATATTATTAATTATATTTATTCATGAAACTTGCGGTAGTTTGTACATATGTTAAATGAATTTATTTGAATGTTTATTTTTGATATTATGTGGATTTATTTGGATATTTATTACTTAAGATAATTTATTTAATTTTTACATTTTCATAATTTATTGGACTTAAAATTAATATTTTTATATTCATATTTTGTAATTAATAGATTTGTGAATGTATTTTTACATACTACATGTTTAATTTTTTGTAAATAATTATATTTAAAAAAATAATAAAAACTTCGAGTCGATCCGGTCGAATCAATTGCCCCATGACTCAGTTGGAGAGCCGAGTTTCAAAACATTGATAATTTGGATGCGCGGAAATTTGGGATTGTGAGTATTCAGCCAATTGGATGCTGTCCTTTTGAGCTTTCAATTGGTAGAACAGGTGAATGTGTGAAGGAAATGAATAATGTGGCAGTCTCATTCTTCAATGCTACTAAAACAATGTTGCACAACATTAGCTCCCAAGTCGAGGGAATGAAATATTCACTTGGAAATGCTTATGAAATTACATTTGAGATCATAGACAACCCACTTGCTTTTGGTAAGCTTTTGGATTTAATTTTCCACTAATTTTACTAGTTTTGGTCACTTGTCAGTCTCAATTCTATTTTAACTTGATAACACCTCACGGGATGGATGAATTGACTATTGGATTTGGAAAAAAAATGACTATAGATAGTACAATATTTTTTTCAGTCCAGTCTAAATCTAATAAGTATTTTATAACTGTTGGCAATTTTGATCACTTAAAAAAGAACGCCGATTGATGGATTTTCATTAAAGAAAATTTCAATGGTGAAGTCATGTTTATAAGGAGAAAAATGGAAATAATATTTGAGAATATGAGAACTTAAAGAGCTTATATGATTGTACTATATTGAGTTAAGTTATAAATGCTATGTAATGGCTGAAAACAACAGGTTATTAATAGAGTAATACTTGACGGTTATAATGAGTTTTTCAATACTAATAATATTCAGACAGGTATTTGAACTTTACTTGAATTTAAAGAGTTCGAGTTATGTAAATTAATTATCCACATCGATTCATATACCAAACGAATTAATAACACATTGATATGTGTAATAAAAATAAACTTTATTCTGCAAGTATGATACAATTGAGATTAATAATCTAATTATTCCATTTTTTTTATCTATCACTTTTGAATAAAATCTAAAATTTATTTATCTGTCACTTTTAGACTTTAAATATAATTTAATTTGCTTTTTCAATAAAGTCAGAACCAATCAAATTTGATAATTTAGTATTAATCACGTAATTTAATATTAAATTTAAGTCTATTTATCATTTCTTAATCTTAGTGAAAACAATAAAAATGACAGATAAAAAAGAACGAAGGCAGTATTTATGGACGGAAATTAATGATAACTTATTATGGCAAAAAACAATTAAAAAAAACACAGTTTCTCACATGTAGATCGTCATTGATTCTGTTTATGAATTGATTTGATGGATGTTTATCTAACCACATTAAATTTTAGGTTTCAAGGAGGTGAAAACAGCATGCTGTGGGAATGGAAGTTTCAACGGAGAAGTGCAATGTAATATAGTGGCAACCTTTGTTGTAGTCGGCAAGACCACTTATCTGGGATTGGTTTCACCCAACTGAGGCTGCTTCTAAATTGGCTGCCCTAACTCTGTTTGGTGGAGCACAAAGATTGTCACACCCATGAATTTGAGCAGTTGCTTCTTAATTAATTATGTACACATAATTAATTTCATCCTCTTTCACCCATTGCACAGCCTCATAAATTTCAGTGTGAGCTTAATTTCCATAGATTTTTCTTTTTAAAAAATGTAACTTAGGGATAAATATTGATGATATTGTACACTGTTTGACCTCCGTATACACAAAGATACATGAAATAAAATATGCGTAATAAAATTAAAATACTTTTTTTTTTTAAAAATATAGTTACATATTGTTGGGGTGGAGTGGGAATTGAATTTGATTAATAAAAAAGTTGTCAAACCCCCCAGCCATTTTAATTATAAATCATTTCATATATGTCTCTATTTGCATGACTATTATTAAAGATTTCATAAAATATTGTATAGTTCTATATTTAATGGTGCTGTATGGTTTTATAATATGTTGTATGATATCATGTTTGAAATAACAGTATGATTTCATAATATTTTTAATTGCATTGTATTATGTAATAAAAAGACCAATTTACTACAAAATCCCTTTTTCATTAATATTAATTTTTCAAAATTATAATTTTATTAATAAATTAAAATACATTCTCATTTTCTTTTAATCGTCATTAATTGTGCTTTATAAATTTATTTTCACAATCTAATATTTGATATTTACAAAATAAATAAATCTATAATATATGGCATTTACGGTATTTTGCAGAAACTTAAGAGGGCATTTTGGAAAACTAAAATCTAAAACCATGGTAGCTCACCACAAAAAATCATGAAAATTAACATCACAATTGAACCGAATATGGATATGCATGGTATGGAATAATACCATACAATGTGAAACCACCATCCAAACAGAATGTAACAATTATATATATACCTCAACAACAATTTAGTAAAAAAAAAAAAATTTACATAAAAGTATTTTTAACTCTGGTATTGTTACTATCAAAGATATTTTAACTGAAAAATTATAAATTTAGTATTAAAATCCTGACATAATTTATTGACGTAACAAGTGACGCTAGTTTGAAATTTTTAATATGATATGTTATGAAAATATATTAGGGCTGTGCATCGGTCGGGTTCGGGTCAACCCGAACCGAACCCGAATAACCCGAAATTTTAGTAATACTCTCACCCGAACCGATCCTATTAAACTATCGGGGCCCTACCCGATTAACCCGAGTAATTTCGGGGCCCGACCCGAACCACCCGATTATTAATTTTATTTTAATTAATTAAACTGAAATTTTAAGTAAAATACAATTAAATACCATAAAATATATTATAAAACTATAACAAAACAATTATAAAATTACAACAAACATATATTGCATAATAAATAATCACTAAAACAATAATAAAAATAAACATCCACAAATAACACTAACAATAATTAAAATAAACATCCAAAAATGAACATAAAAAATCAAATTAAACATCCAACAATAACTAATCTATAACATCCATCAATAACAAGCATGTATTAAAAACGCCACCATCATTTCCGCTCTTGAATTTCTTCATATCATCCTAAATTATAAAATAGGGGAAATAATTAATTATAAAATTAAGAATAACAACAAACATGAGCAGGAGATTATCAATGGAAACAAAATGCTGATGAAAAAATAAAAAAAAGAACTTACTGATGAATTGAGAACTTGAATTCCATGGCGATGAATTCCCCATTAAAATAGCAGAAAAAGAGAGTCCAAACCCAAAATTCCCGAGTGAAGTAAGAGCAGCAAGAAACAAAGAGGTAAGACAAACTCCACAAAGAAAACCGACCACACATATTTGACAGGGAAATGAACTTCCCATTTGCAGAGCTCTCTGTGATATTGCTCTTTCAAGAGATTTTTGATTCGCTGCCTCCATTTTTTTTTCTCAAGCACCTAAAGAAAAGTAAAAACTGCTAAGTTTAATTGTTTTCCAACTAACTTGCATCATCAGTCACATGAAAGTGAGTTCAAAGAAATAAAATAAAAGTTTGGGGGCTTACTTGAAAGTTCACCAAACAAAGCAAACAAATTCACAAAATTTCTTTTGCCAGTTTTATGTCCCTACCATTCATTTCCATCTTCTTTTAATCAATGTAGTCCACTTCTGTTTGCACTTCAGACTGCAAAATAAAATGAATTTTCTTATTGAAATTGAATTTTATAAAAAAAAAGGTGAAAAGAGGAAACGATCACGAGTTACCAATGATCATGTTGGTGCTTCAAGATATAATTTTCTTTTTCCAGAAATTCAAGAAAAAAAACAGCTGGGCTCAAGAAAGTCTGATTATATAGAAAGCATGCAGAGAGAGTGAAAGACACATGCCATGCCCTATACACAAGCAAACAAACTTCGACAAGATAAGCATTTGAAAAAAGTAAAACTATCAGATAAAAGATTGAAGAAATTGAAGAGAAGAGAAAAAGATTTACCAATTTAGAAGGCTGTAACGCATCGTTAAAGAGCTAATTCGTTTCCTTTCTTTTTATTTTCAATGAATTCCCAATTTCTCTTAAATATCGGTTGATCTCTTAAATATCGGAAGAAAACCAACATTAAAACCATGGAAAACCTCACACATAAGAAATAACAAAAGGAAACGGAAGCAAAAAAGAGGTAAAATGGACAAAGCTGAGATGCAATAATCAGATGCAAATTACCCATTAAACACAAGATTCAACAGGAAATATTACCGGGAAAAGAGAGAGCTCCGGCGGCGGCGGTGGCCAAACAATCTTAGGGCGGAAAAGAGGAGGGACCGAAGGAATGAAAGCAGGGATTTTTAGAGGAGACGGCGAGAGAATGAAAGGAAATTAGGGTTTTTTTTATTTATATACTGGGTTCGGGTTAATCGGTCGGACCGATTTTTGTAGGATTTTCACCCGAACCGACCCGAACCCGAAATTTTCCCAAACCTCTCCACCGACCCGACCCCTACAACCCGATTAACCCCACCCGATTTCATCGGTTCGGTTCGGGTTGATCGGGTCGGATCGGTTTTTGCACACCCCTAAAATATATCATATGAAGTTTTTAAAATATTTTTAATTGACGTGATGTGTCACGTTAATACTTAATTGATATTTTTGTATTAAACTAAATTTATTTGCAATATTTTAAAAATTAAAATATTTTTTACAAAAATAATTTGTTTTTTTATAATAAAGTTACTTTTTACGATATAAATTTAAGGCAAAATTCATAATTTAATATCTAAACTTTAACGTTTTTATATATTAAGTTTCTATACTTTCAAAATTATACATTAGATCATTTAACTTTTACGTATTTATAAATTAAATTCTTATACTTTCAAAATACGCATTGAATTCCTGAACTTATATATTAGAACACATTAAATTTAAATTAACGTAAAAAATAATAGTATTTCGTTAAAATACATGCGACTTCAACTGTGATAGTATTACATTGCCGTTTGTACCTTTTATTTTGAATTTAATATGTTTTCCTCAAAAAATTCAATACGTAATTTTGAAAATATAGATATCTAATATGAAAAATCATTAAAGTAAAGAGATCATAATATGGATTTTTCCAAAATTTAACGACTACACATGAAATTAACCTCTTTAATATATTGGAAAAAGAAAAAACAAAGTAAAAAACTCGTACACTAAATTCCAATTTAAGATGTTAGATGTCGATTTTCTACAAAAAATGAAATTTATTTTATCAATGCCAGGGGCTTAGCTGTCTCTTGAGTAGATCAATTGACCCATTCAACTAAAAAAGAATTGGCTCCATCCAATTAAGAGAAAATTAGTTCCAGATTTCCATAGACATAGTATCTCATATAACCAACAACATCGTATAGTTGCCATAACAGAAGGAGCCATCCAGAAAATGCCTACAAGAAATTAAAAAAAAAAAAAATCGAGTCATTCAAAGAAACATCTTATGACAATCTCACATATGACCGAATTACATGTTCCAGTATCAATTTCATCAATGATTATTGAATTTACGTTTAATTGTTTAAAATTATTTTTCGTGATTTAAATACCACTAAATTTATTGTATTTTTACAGAAAAGTTATTTTGACCGGTTTTTTATGATAATTTTTGCTGAAATACTGATGTGGCATGTCAGGCCATATGTCTGGACAAACATGGCACGATATATGTTAGCAGCCACATCACTGGAAGAGGCTATGTGTGTCCAATTATATGACGTGACATGCTGATGTGTCGTGTGACGTGACATCTTCTGGTGACATGACTGTTGATATGTCGTACTACATGTGTCCAGACATATGATGTGGCATGCAGCGTCAGCATTTCTGTAAAAATCATCGCCGGAAAATCATTAATATGACTTTTCTGCAAAAAGGTGATAAGTTCAGTGATATTTAAGTCACGAAAAATAAATCAGTTACTTTTGGGAGATTAGATGTAAATTCAGTGACTATGAGTGAAATTGACTCTATGTTTCGTATATATACTTCACTAACAAAATCAATTAAATGTCCGAATTTGATGAAAACGATGATTGTGTATTTCTTCTATTTTATTGTTCACATATGAAACTCAATAATCATGCAAGAGATTATATGAGTCGATTTATGTACGAGTAATTTGCGGTTTCAGATCGAATTTAGATCAAAATACTATGATAATGTGGATTGAAATTACAGATCGAGTTAAAACCTGAGAGGTCAAGAACGAAATTAACCATTGACAAGAAAAAAAAAAAAAAACAGTTATACAAACAAAATAGGGAAAAGAAAACTATAGAATGGGCGAGAGTTGACAGGAAATGTGTGAATTGGCAATTAGTTTAACCCGCCCAAATAATGAATGTACTTTGTTAGTTAATTACTATGTTGTAAAAATGACAAGATCATAGGATGGCCTACTTATTCGATTTTTCTATCATCAATTGTTTTTGGGTATAAATAGCAAAGGGAAGAATAACAGTCCCAGACATGTAAAGCGAATTTGGAAATTTTGTTTCCATGGCAAAGATACCATATTTAATTTTGTTATTTGTTTGCGTTGTAGTTAGTGCAGCAGTGCCAGAAGATCAAGCAATATTCATATTTGGAGATTCAACGGTAGATGTTGGAACTAACAATTATTTGAATGGAACAATTGCATTGGCCAATTTCCCTTATTATGGCATTGATTTCCCTAATTCTATTCCCACTGGCCGCTTCAGTAACGGCTACAACCTGGCCGATCAACTCGGTATGTAATCCTTCTTCAATTTAACTTTTATTTAAATTCGATTCATAAATTTTTCATAAATCAAATTAATATATGCGAGATTATGAATCAATTATTTACAATTTTTCAACTGTTTTATCCTACGTGTCATTCTCTTATTTTCTTAATCCATAAATTTATTGATGAACCCACTTTAAATAATATTTTTCTTTCAAACTTCTTGTACTTGCCATGTTTTCATATTAATTCTACAGTACATACTAAATTAGATTTCGCACTCTATATTTGCTACATGGGTTATCATGAAAAAGAAAAATAACGAGTAACGAGTCACATAGGACTAGGTGACATTGCTAGTCAAATGATTTGGATCATAAATGGATGATTGGTAGGTCATATTTAATATGAGCCATATTTTAATAAACAGATTAGATCGAATTCACGAGTCATATTGAAATTTTATTGAAATTTTCTTTCGTAATGATAATTAATTACTGATGCATTTGTATATGTAGTGAAATATTAGTGAAACTATTTAAATTATTATTTACTAACAATGTTTCTGGTATTTTTGTGTATTGCTAGCCATGCTGTTTGGATATGAGATGAGCCCCAAACCATATCTTTATCTGCTTAAGAGTTCAAATTTTAGCAAGGAGATTGTTGGAGGGGTGAACTTTGCTTCTGGAGGTTCTGGAGTTCTTAACGATACTGGAAAGAGATTATGGGTAAATCAATTGTAACTTTTATACTTGTCTAATTATGTTCACAGTCTAATTAATTAAACTGATTGTCTAAATTTAATTCTTGTCTTGTTTGAAAATGCAAATTACAGAATAGAACCGTATCGCTAGGAGACCAGATTGAACAATTTGGAGATATGCGTGCAAATATCACGGTGGTGAAAGGGTCACCAAAAGAAGCAGCTAAGTTTATTTCAGAATCACTATACATCATCAGTGTGGGATCAAATGATATTCTTGATCCCTTTCGTTTAGGATCTACCTTAACCAATCAACACTTAGTGGATATGCTACAATCAACCTACCACCAACATCTGAAGGTATTTATTATTATTTATACTGATAGAATATAGAATAGTCGGAATGGAACAACTATATTCTATTAGATAGTTCTGTTCTATAGTATTCATACATCTTCTTCATCTATCTTTTTATTAAATTTCATCCATAGTGATAAGACTTATACTAAAATAATGCACAGATAATAATAGAAAATTTTATAATGCAAAATTACCTTAACTTCGAAAAACTATTTTCAAAAATTATTTTGACCGAAACTACCTATGAAAATCACTGAAAATCGAAGTTCGCACTTTATATCAACGTGACTTAAATAAGAGCTCAAATATATGTAGAAACAATGTTATTAAAACCGGATCAGATAAAAAACAAGAGACCTCAAGGGTTCGTGATTCGATCGATTCGTTAGGATTCAACCAGATTTTTTTAAAATAATATTATTTTTAAGTTTTATATAAATATTATGAAAATATCACTATCTAAAAAATAAAAAATAGTTGAAAAAATACATTTATCATCAAACATTAATAATAAGATAATATTTTCAAGTCATTCAACATTTATAACAAAAATTTAAGACAAATATAGTAAAAAATTATAAATTTTAAAGAAATTCATCAAATATAATTATATTTTTATTTTATGCATAAAAAATTCGTCAAAATTGCTTAAATTTTAGTTATTTTGTATTGATACTTATATTTTATTTTTTTCCAAAAAAAAATAATATTCAAACAGGTTTCTTATAATTTTATCCGATATTCTTCAATTTTATCCTAATTTAACTAGTTTTCTACCGGTTTAAAATGATTCTTTCCAATTTTTTTATATTGAACTTATCAGATCAGCTGAAAATTTACTATTAAATCGGTCTAACCAAATGGTTCAGTTTTAATAACCTTGGTAGAAACATCACTAATATGTCATGAAGAATACATGACACGTGTCAATCTGATATGCCAAATCAACTCAATCATCAATGCCATATGTCGGTCTAATATGGCACATATCTTATATGGTTTGGTGATGTGTAAACTCTTGCACTAAATTGGAGTTCCAATAGGGATTTTGGTTGTGATTTTTTGTGGTTTTCAATATTATTTCCCGTCAAAAACTTTTGAGGTCAATTCTCGAAGTTGAGTAATTTTTTTTGTTACAAAATTTTTTATTATTATATGTTTGTTATTTTAGTATAATTTTAACGATTGTGAATGAAATTAATTTATTTTTAGCTTGCTAAACTTTTTTATTACAAAATCTAATTAATTGAGTAAATTTTTTACGTGGTAATTACATATTTTAATTTTTGGGCATTAAAATGGCAGAATTTGTATGATATGGGAGCTAGGAAGTTTGGAATAATAGCAGCTGCACCAATTGGTTGCTGTCCTTTTTCTCGTGCATTGAACAAGTCTCAAGGAGGTGATGGTGGATGTATGTGTGAACCTAATAAACTGGCTCGAGCTTTCTATAAAAATGTTGATACCATGTTAAAAAATATGACCTCACAACTTCCACAATTCAAGTATTCCCTTGCAAATTCTTACGAAATGACCACATTTATCTTGAAGAATTATCGTTCCTATGGTATGTATTTGTTTATTTGTTCTTTTTCATAACAATAATTATTTTTTTATAGTTATTTCTTATTCGAAATTTATCTGTTCAACTAATTCGGATTTGCACTACCAACAATCCCCCTCGAGCCAAGTATCACATGCCCCATCACCCGACTCATGGACTTTTTTCTACTTTGGGATAAACTCTCACTGTTTTCTCAGAAGGCCACATGCCATTAGAGATAACTAATTGCACGCCCAACAATCTCCCCTTGAGAAAAGCATTTCAAGTCCCTATCACCTGATTTATGGACTGTTTATCTAGAAAGCACAGTGTATCATCCCAATAACTAGAGTGTTTTTATAGCCAGTAAGTTCACAGGCTTGTTTGTGAGCCTTTACTGGGCTCTATTGCTCTTTATGGGCTACTAACCTGCGAGCCATTTTTCACCATCTGCGTACTTTTTCCACAGAACAATCAGCTCTGATGTCACTTTGCTGGGCTCAATCAGCCCAGAAATCTCTCTTCAATTGTATCATTATATATATGATTTGTTTAATATCCCATGTACAGGGTTCACTGAAATAAGGAGTGCTTGCTGTGGAAGTGGATATGAAAATGGAGAAGGAATTTGCAGTGAAGAAGAAAAATCTAATCTGTGTAAGAATCGTGAAAGCTACCTGTTCTGGGACATGTATCATCCTTCTCAGGCTGCTACCAATTTATCAGCAACTGTCCTTTATAATGGCTTCCTTGGCTTTGTCAAACCAATCAGCTTTAAGCAGTTGGCAGAGCTTCCTCTTTAAAAAAGCCTCCTGTCATCAGATTCTATCTTTTTTCTTCATCTTATTTGGATTCCGTAATAAGGTCATTTTATATGTTCCAAGTCACCAATTAATCAATGGATTAATAAATGACACTTCTTCAATAAATTTACATTTTAAAACCGGTCAAAATCAACTTATATTCCAATGATATCTATGAAGTTTTGACCGTGTAATTTCAACTTTGAATATATAGAGTTAGATAACAAAATCATATTTCTGTGCATAAATTATATAAAATTCTTAAGGAATCCTGAACTTTAAAGCTTTTTTGTTATATTAAATTTCTGTACTTTTAAAAATTGACATTGAATTTCTGTATTATTTGGATCACTTATATTATGTCCAATTTAGACCATGATGACAAAATTCAAATACATGTTACATTAATATCGGTCAATTTAAAATAACCATAAGACTCATTAAGACATAAAAACTTGAAAAAGAAGCTAAATCACCACCTTTTACATGTTTTAAATGATTGTATGTTTTTTTTAATATTTTAAATATTTTTGCGCATATGTAGTCAACTCACATGATATTGACAGAATATGGGTTTCAATTTCGTCATTCATATTTAAATTAGATCTAATTATACGTGTGATACTAAAAATTATAAGAATTTAATATTAACTTTTAAAATTACAAGAATTTAATGTTAAAAAATTAAAGTTTGGTTATCTTAGAAATAAATATTTCCAATTGTTTAAGTATATGATAAAATATTATGAGATATAAATCAAAATAAGATAGGGAAGAAAAGAAAATAAAAAATTAGACTGACTACAGTGTCGCATTCAAAGCAAAAAAATAAACATATATATTATATAAATTAGAAAATCTAATTTGCATATATCAAATTTAAAATCTAAACTTCAATCACAGACAATGCATTCCAAGGAGTAATTTTTTGGTTGATTGAAAAGACCAGAGGAGTAATCTCGCAGTACGTGGGTGAAGCCAACAATATGAAAGAGATGAGCCCATTCTTTGTGGTTTCTTTCTTTACCATTAACTGACATCATTATCATTATATCACAGTTGAGTTGTATTTTGTTGGAGTGATCAACTCCTTTCTCGTTCTGATATAATAACATATATCTAACAATTTCTTTGTGAGCCTCAACTAGGTTGCTTTCACTTCATAGGCTACCAACATGAGAGCTGTTCTCCACCATTTTCATATTCATCCTGCCAAATCATCCACTCTGATACCATTTTGTTGAGCTTAATCAGCCCTAAAATTCCACTTAAATAGTATGACTGTCTGATATTGTCTGCTTTGGACCAATCTCTCACAATTTTCCAAAACGTCTTGTAACATTAGAGAGTCACACTACATAAATTTATATACAACTTCCTTTTCTGATCAATTCCCAATGTGAGGATTTTTTCAAATTTTTAGAAATTATTATATTATATTACTATTTCAAATGTCAACGAGTAAATGTAATTACTAATTAAAATGATAGAAGATGGATTTTATTCTCGGATTTTAGTTCACTTAGATCTATATGATATGTTCTAAACCTATTTCAGATTCTATTGCAGCTCAAATAATGAAATGATATAATTAACCCTAAAATTTGAGTGAAAAACTCAGTGCTTTGTGTAGGCAGGCTTACAAGTTTGTCTTGTTTGCAGCTTAAATCAAGATATAATATGATTAACCCTAAAATTTGAATGAAAAACTAAAATTGTATGAAGAGAAAGATGAAGGAAAAGCACAAATTAGGAAAAGAAAATTAAGCTCGGGATAATGCAAACTTAGCTGGCGAGTTCTTCTATGCATAGCATCAAAGTCCTTGTAAAGAGTGAAAGAAATGGAAACTTTTTTGGTGAAAAAGAACAAAAATAAGTAAATGCATAAAACTCAGTTTCTATCATTATACCTTTAACATTTTTAAAAATGGTTGTATACTTCTTGACAATTTGTAATTCACACACTAATAAAAATAATAATAAAAAATTAATAATAAGATACTATTGACAGTTACTATGATGAGAATAATTAGTTGGTAGGGCAATCCGCCCAAGCAATACAATTGTTTGTTATACTGTTAATATTTAGTTATATATAATTTAAAAATATAAAAAAATACATAGAAACTATAACGTCTATACAAAACAATGCATCTTTCTTAGTTGATTTATGTTTTTCGGCATAAATAAGATACAATTAAGGATATGGTTTACATATATATAGGAATTACTATTATATGCTTTTGATGGCAAAGATGGAGAATATATCTTACTGTTTTGTGGTAATTGCCTTATGCATAGTCGCCGGAAACCAAATAGCAGATGGAAATGAGAGGATAGTGCCAGCCATTTTCATATTTGGAGATTCTGCAATTGACATTGGAACCAACAATTACTTAAGGTCTTATGCAAGGGCTAATTTCCGTTATAATGGGATTGATTTTCCCCACTCTATGCCAACAGGAAGGTTCAGCAATGGCTACAATATCGGTGATCAATTAGGTAATACATTATCTTACCATAGTTTAATTTTTTTTAACCGTATAAATGAGATGGAATGACAGGATTTTTTTAGTCAATGTGTCGAATTTTGAAAGGTATATAAATATTTTAAATACTTAAATGAAGTGCTGTAGAATCAGAGCAATGAATCTTGAACATCTAATGGTTATATATGCAAAGGATATATATTTTTTTCATATCAGAATAATCCTAGCATTTTATTTGTTTGTTTATTTATTTTTTATTTTTTTGGGTTAATTAATAGCAATGAAGTTAGGGTTTCCCAAGAGTCCACCAGCATTTCTTGACCTTGTAAACAACCCCACCGTCGATTTTAAGAAGAAGGTTCAGCGAGGTGTCAACTTTGCATCTGCAGGTTCTGGTATTTTTTACCAGACTGGATTCAACACATGGGTGAGTTTTCGTTTTAAAATCAAAGAACTCATCAATATTTGGAAAGCAATTATTGTTATTTGTAATTATTGAAAAAATCATCTTGTGATTGTGTTTGTTAATTGTATTTAATTTCAACAATAATTTATCCTTTCTCTTTTTAGTGAATTTAGACTTGAGTGAGAAACCTAATAACATACTTCTCCTTGAAACGATTTATAATTTGCAGAATGAAGTTGTCTCACTACCAAAGCAAGTTGAGCAGTTCACAACAGTAATATCAAACATCACGGATGCAATTGGTGAACATAAAACTGCTAAGTTACTTTCGAAAGCATTGTACATCTTCTGTGTTGGAGCTAATGAATTTTTCGATTATATGCGTGATAAAAATACCACTGATAAGCAACTCTATCTGGGTTTTGTTCAGTCTGCATACCGCCAGCAATTAAAGGTGCTCTATACATTTTATTTCACCTTTTATATGTTTCGCTTTATTTATTAGTTGTGTTCTTAATTTCGAAAAGAAAAAATGGTTAGGATTTAGTTCTTTGCCCTAAAAGATTACTTAAATGTCGAGGTGTACAAAATTGAACCAAAACTAAACGTAATGAAAAAAAAAATTGGTACATATATTTAGTCTGATCTATTAAGTTTTTTTTATGTATTTGGTTCAAAGTTTTTAACCTTGAATTTAGTCTTTTCGTCTCGGTTTTTATCAAGAAAAAACCATTATAATCGAATTAGTCGAACTTTTAATAAAACACGTGCTTTTTTTAATCTTATTTATTTATATAATATACATAAATATAAAGGCTCAAATTGAAATAATCGGCCCAATTGATAATGCACAATTTTGTGGATTTGGTTTGTTTTTCCTTTACATATTCTGTCAGTTTGATTTTCTTTCATGTAAATTTCAATTTATTCAATTTGATTGATTTATATACAAAACCCATACAATGGTGACTCCTACATCAATAACATTGACGTCTATATGGTTATTAAATAATTTTCACTTTAAAAGTTTATACACGTGTGAATATATATATATATATATATATTTCTGTTAGTATTTTCCATTAAATAATTTTTGAAGGATTTGTTTATGGCAGAATGTCTACGACATGGGTGCTCGGAAATTTGCCGTAATGGGGGTTGCACCGATTGGTTGTTGTCCATATGCAAGAGCTATCAATCAAAAAGAAACAGGTGTTGATGGTTGCATGCAGATGTTGAATGATTTTGCTCAAGGCTTTTATAATTCAACTCTAAATCTTTTACAAGAAATGAGCTCTGAATTTCCAAATATGAAGTTTTCCCTCGGCCACGTCTATGATATGACCATGGATATGCTTAAAAATTATACTTCCTTCGGTAAGTTCTTTTGTTTTTCTCTTTTCTCTTGCATACATATTGCTTTTATCATATAAAACAAGAAAAATAGAATTAAATAACTAAATTAAATGGTCTTTCTCAACACTTGAAAACCGGATTGGAACCGGTGGTTGGACCAAAAAAATGTTTTATTTTTGTAACTTGCAGGATTCAAAGACATTAAGAATGCGTGTTGTGGAAAGGGAAATTACAATGGAGAAACGGGATGCTATCAACCCATTAATCCCAACCTTTGCCGGAATCGGACAGAGTACTTATTCTGGGATTTGTATCATCCATCTCAAGCTGCTTCTGATTTGCTATCTTCTTACCTCTTCACTGGAGATAACAAATATATGATACCTATGAACTTCAGTCAGCTGGCTTTGGCTCCTGTTCATGTCCATATCTAGCTTTAGCTTTTCAAACGGAAGGACTAATACGTACGATACTCACCATAAGAATGGTAGTATACAGATTCAAGAGCCAGTATCAATATATAAAAATAAATAAATATTCAACTTACTTCGGAATAAATTGATCATCCTGTAATCTTTCAAGCTATATACACACACACACACACACACACTCTCTCTCTCTCTCTCTCTCTCTCTCTTACTCTTGATGGAAATAATGTTATACGTATTCTAGTCCTTTTTCGTCAACTCTATTTATTTATTTATTTTTTATTAAAGAACAACACAAAAACCAAATTACAGTGCAATATTAAGGGGGAAAACAGCCCCAGCAATATCTCCTGGAAGAATGTTGCTCAAGCCAGAAGGACTTGTAGAAAATCAGGAGAAATTATCTTGATTCTTGAATAAACAAACCAAACTTGCCAAATGATCAGAAGCAAAATTAGCTTCTTTGAGAATATGTTGGATCCTAATATCCCAATCCCTATTAAAAAAATCTTGGAATGCTTAACACCTGCTCGTCTAGGCAGGAGCAGGAGGAAAAGCTTCAGTCACCCATTATTTGTGAGTAGATAGGTTTGTCAGACCAAATGTCAAGTGTTGTGTGTTGCCAGAATCGAAATCACAGAATTTAAAAGAGGCATTGGTAACAATAAGATTGGTGTTTCGAGTGGTAACACGATATACTATCTTTAGATGGTTTCGGCGATGGGCAAACCTTCATGCGATATCATTTACCCCTACAATTAAAACAAACCAGAACTGAGGCTCCACAAGAGTCATTAAAACAGACATTAGACATTGGAAGAGCGATTAGAATAGAAAAGGTGTAGAAAATTGATTACAAGTGTGGTTATTGTTGCGACCCCTTCCCCATCCATGAGAATCGCCATTTCGTCAAATAGAAAGATGTGTTAACTTGCATTCTTCATTCAACAACAGACCCAGTAGATCATCAAAATTTATAGGTTTCACACAAGCATCCAAAGCCCGAGTGAAAGATTTGAAGGCAGGTCCCAAGCAATTATAGAATAAATTCAACCACATCATCTTCTAGAATAGGGTGCTGCGGCTCAGCAAGTTTATCAGAAATAGCCTTAAAATTTTGTGTACAAGTAGAAACGCTATCATTCCCAAGTCTCAAAGTAAAAATTTGAGAACAAAAATCTCTAATTTATGTTTTGGAACCACTAGCATAGGCTTGCACCAACTCGTAAAAGGCTTCGTTCGTAGTGCGAACTCCGACAATTTGATAAAGAACCGATTAAAAAACGGAAAATATAATCTAGCTAAGAACTCATTTCCCGTTAATACCAAGTAGAATATACTCAGAATTTTGTGAGCTATCATATATACTTTAATGTGATTTGATAAACCGCAACCCTGAAGCATAGGAAAAAGTTGTGTATACCAAAGAATAAAATAAGTAGAAGTTTGCTTAATGGGGAGCTAATGAAACAGAAGAACATGATATATTAAACAAAAATAATTTGGAAATATATACACTTTTTTTTTTGTTACAAGTGTAATAGGAAAAAAATTATTTTGAAAATGTATAAACTAAATTGTATCTTAATCAAAACATATTCTTATCATATTAACCTAATCAACTCTGATTATATCCTTATAAAATCAAATTAAATTATCTCAAGTTGATGATTTGAGCTGTAATAAAATATGGAGCATATCATATAGTTCTAACAAAATAGAATAAGATTTATCTTCTGTCAAAAATGTGGCTTTAATGATGTTTGCTACCAGCAATTCTGTATATAAAAATAAATAAAAATTAAAATTTTTTGTGAATAAAATTGATCCTGTAATATACTCTTACTTTTGATGGAAATAATTTTTTACATATTATTGTTTCTTTCGTCACCTCTCTCCTTTTAATATATATTTCTTTCACAGGATTAATTGTACAAGGTCAAACAAGGTTTCTTCTTGGAGTTTATGTTTCTTGCATACATATATAAGTGAAAATTAAGGCAGAAAAATGCCAAGAAGCCAAAGAACAACCTAGTCTCTCTCTTCTCTCTCTCTCTCTCTCTCTCTTCCTCATGGCAAAGAATTTGAATCCATGTTCCTATTTTCTTCTCTTGGTTACAAGCATTATCATCCACTCGCAGGGTAGGATTTGTGTGGAGCAATTGCCAGCAATTTTTCTTTTTGGGGATTCCACCATGGATGTTGGTACTAACAATTACTTACCCTCCCTTTTAGCAAAGGCTAACTTCCCTTATAATGGGATTGATTTTCCTAACTCAGAACCTACTGGAAGGTTCTGCAATGGCTACAACCTCGCTGATCAATTAGGTATCATTTTTATCATTAATCATTTAATTTTAATATTGAATTTTTTGTAGTGTAAATCCCACTTTTTCTGTGGTTATAGTATAATGATAAATACACCCTAAATAAAAAAAAAATTTAATTGTAAAATCAATTTTTGTTAATTTTAGAAAAAGTATATTTGATTGAACCGTACAATTTAGAGTCAAATCGGTATTTCAGGCCATATAGCATTTTATAATTTGGAAATTGAGATCTAAAATTATACGATGCAACCAAATTATACTTTTGGGGTGAAATTTGCAAGAACTTTGTAATTTTATTGTTATTTTTTTTTAATAAGAGCATGATTACTCCTATATTTTTGTGGACCACTAAAATAATTAATTAACTCTCACCAATGTATTTTTAAATTCGGTCTAAAAATGTTTAATATGTACAGCGATGCTGTTGAATTATAATAATAGTCCGCCGGCATATCTATATATTCTCAACCACACAACTTCTAATGACGATATAAAGAAGATGGTACAACAAGGAGTGAACTTTGCATCCGGAGGGTCTGGGATTCTTGATGAAACTGGATCATCACCAATTGTATGTTTTCAATTATTATTAATTTTTTTATGATGAATTATGTGCATTATTTTGAGTTAATTTCACTAATGATTACTTAATTTATACCTAATTATACAAAAGTAACATAAAAAATTTTCATGATAAAATTATTACTGAATTTAATAGTATTTTACGCAAAAGTTATCATTACCGATTTTTCGATAAAAGCCATCGTCGGAGTGCTGATGTGACATGTCACGTATACACAATTAACTGACGTAACGTGTCACATATGCAAAAGTGGCTAACGTAAGCTGATTCAAGAAAAAATAGCAAGTACTTGTAATTATGGTACAATAAGCTTTAAAATGACCGAGCCATTTTGATATAGACATTTTCATACCTAAATTTATTCAATGAATTTCTCAAGAAACAAGCTAACCCTGAAGTGCCACTTATGTATATGTTCACTATCATCCTACTTTTTTTTTCAATAAATTCAGCTTATGCGTCAATTTTTATTGGCTTTGTCCATAAAACTTTCATGGATCCGGTTTAGGTAATATTTATTTTGTGACCACAATATAAGACAACAGTAGAAACATGCTGCGCATTATATAGAGGTGAGCATGGTTTGGTTTTGGTTAATTTGGTTGTGTTATTCATTTTGGTCTCAATTATAAACTATATAAAATTCAATTTATCAATTCGGTTTATTTAATAATAAAAAATATAAAAACTAAAATTTTTCAAAATGAAGTCTTTTGTTTAATAAATTTTTCAAATTATTAATCGGTTTGATTTTAATTTTTGATATAAGTTCAGGTAGTATTAAAGTTTGATTAATATCAATTTTTAATTTTTATAAAATTTTGATATTTGGTTATTTTAGTATGATTTGATTATGACACAAAGCTGAACCATGCCGACACCTAGTACAGTAAATTTTGAAAATTATTGTGCAATATGCGGCAACAGCTTCAATAAATGTTGTGTTGGCTGCTACTCCCTCTTTTTTTTTTTTTTTTAATCTATCATTTTATTATTTTTATTAAAATTAATAAATAATAAATAAATTTAAATTTATCATTAAATTACGTAATTAAAATTAAATTTTTAAGTTTAATTGGTTTTAAAAATTAAATTGAAAAAATAAATTATATTATATTATAAGTTTAAAAATAAAAAATAAATAAAAATTAAATTTTAATAAAAAATGATACATATAAAAAACGTAAGGAATATAATCTTATGTTATTGCAATAGTTTGAGTGTTAGTATTTTCACATCGGAAAACTATTGCATTAAATAAATCAAATATATAGTAGCAAATATGCTGCCATGAACATGTTGCAAAAGGCCAACTTTGTGAATCCCAGTTATCAAGTCCGATACACAGAAATCGATAAATATATACATTAGATTTAAGTAGGAATTTTGTGGATGAATTGAGAAGCTGATATAGGTGAACGGTTGCAGGAAGATGTTGTACCAATGAAAGAGCAAATTCAACAATTCGAGGCCGTTTTGGGAAATATCAGTGCAGATGTCATTGGGAAGGCGTTGTATATAATCTCAGTTGGAAGTAATGACATCGCTGATAATATTTTATCTAACACCGCTATATCCAAAGAGCAGTTCATGTCCTATCTTCAATCCTCTTTCCATGACCATCTAAAGGTTTGTTCTTGCCTTCATAATATATATATATATATATATATATATATATATATATATATATATATATATATATATACATGTTTGTTTTTATTTTATTCTCTGCATTTTTTTTATTTTTTTATTTTTATAAGAAATCAAGAGGCATAATATCTAATTAAACTCCAAATGTTACCATATGAAATTGAATTTTGAACTTCTCACACTTTTATTTGAATGCTGGACATTAAACCAATCCCAGCATTTCTTATTAGCATTGAATAAACTCCGTTTTCATGCTATTCAATAGAATTACTCTAATTTGAAATTGCCAATTCTAGCCTTTCTTTTTTCTTATTTAAATTTGTGAGTTTGATAATTAACAAGTTGCCACCTCTATTATTTAATTATCCTCTTTTGCGTTGCTATTTTTTTAGTTTCTTTTTATGCCGATTTCAGTTTGATCATTTTCAGCTGGAATTGGCAACATGTTCAACGCCAATTAATAAAACTTCCATTTTTTTTGTTTTAGATTTAAATCTCAACTCATGATAAAATAGATTTCCTTTGAATTTAACATTTGAGTTTTGAGAATTAATTTGACATGGGGTACGTAATTATGGTGGCAGAAGCTATACAACATAGGAGCTCGGAAATTTGGCATAGCAGGAGTTCCACCAATGGGCTGTTCTCCATATGCACTTGCTTACAATGAGAAAAGAGGTGGAAAAGGTTGTATGGAGGAATTGAATGACTTTGCTAAAGCTTTCCACAACAACACTTTGCTTCTTTTACAAAATATCAGCTCTGAATTGCCAGAAATTAAGTATTCTATTGGCAATACATTTGATATGGCCATGTTTTTAATTCAAAACTACACTTCTTTTGGTAAGTATCAACATCATTTTCCTTCAATTAACAATTTCTTTTATAGTATATATCGCTTAATTTTTTATGGGTATCAATTTTTAATGGTCAGTTTTAACGAAAGGATGAAAAACTGATCGTTATAAGTATATTAATAACTATTACATTCTCTTACGGTCGTTGATTTGTATATAAATCCAGTCTTTAAAAATAGAAATTTCTGGCCGTTATCTCTCCTAAATTGCCGGGGTTATTTACATGAACTTATGAACTAATCACTGGTTAATATATAGTTTCAGGGTATCTAATTTTTTACATTGAAAATTATTATTTGATTTATTGTAATTTCAGGATTCAAGGAGATAAAGAACGCATGTTGTGGATCCGGAAATTACAACGGGGAAATACCGTGCTTTAAACCATTTGGACCGAATCTATGCAAGAATCGAAGTGAGTTTTTATTTTGGGATCCATACCATCCATCTCAAGCTAGTTATGAGTTGATAGCTTCGTTTCTTTATACCGGAGGCACCAATTATATGACACCAATGAATTTTAGTCAATTGGCATACCCTAGTTGATTAATGTATGTGATATATAGAGGTTCTAAATAACTAATTTTTGTGATTTGAATAAAAAATAAAATAAAATATATATATATTTTTTATGGATAGGTTCTATTTAATAGAGTGATGCTCTAACTATACAATGGTAGCTGTGGTTTGGATATCTCTCTTTTTTTTTTCTTAACCGTTCAACTTTTAAAAGGAATAATATATGATTTCCTTTCAAATTATTATCGTTTAGTAGATTACATTCCTGAATTAATTCGATTTTCATATTAAAATATCATATTACATTCTTATCACTGTCCATGTGCTTTGTTCTCGTAAGGGGTTAATATGATATTTTTACAAAATTATAGTTAATTTAACATTTGATTAGTTCAAGTTTGAGAAAAATAATGTACTAACCCAAATTTAAAACTCTTTTTACAAGCAATGTAATGCTTGGATAGACCAAAGAATGTGTAGTATCTTTGCAGTGATATTTCCTTTAATTTGATCACTACGTATCATGTTTCTTCTTTTTACCTTCTACAATCACTCAACAAATATTTATAAGCACTCTTGAGATATAGTCTCATAATCTTCTATAAAACATCAAATCATTCTTTAAGTTCCTTCTCTACATAAGAGAATAAGCAAGAAGTTTAAATTATATTGATCATCACCAAACTTTGATCCATGGGTCTTCAACTTGCATATCAAGAAAATTTTAGCCAATATTTTGATCATCGTGATAATAAATAAATAAATAAATAGAAAGCAATCTAGAAAAAGTATTAGTGAATTTTATAAAATTTTACATAACTTTATTTAGAAGAATTAAAGAACACAAATTTCTTATGTGAACATAATATCGATGGCCTAGTAATAGTTGATTCACGTTAAAAATAAAATTAATAAGAATTAACAAATGGGTAAATCTCATAATGAACAGTACAGCAGCCACCAACAACCCTACCTCCTTGTTTGCTATCACAACAGGGTGGAATTTCAGCTACAGCCTCATTAAGACATTTCAAACAATCATTGTTCTGAAAATCTCTGCTGCACTGAGCTAATGCATAAATTTTTGTTGATCCTTCAAACTCTGCTTCCCCAGCTGCAAACATTCTGATACTCATGGAAGCATTAATCGATAGTCGGCTCAGCAATTCCTTTGTCTATTGGTTAAAAGTGACAGAGTTAGTACTTACATTATTAACATTAACGAGATAGAACTTGTTTTGGTTGTCGATTTGGCCGAAGAAATCTTTGTTGGAGTATTTCAAAAGGCAATTATCGTACCATATGATTGCTGAATTGTTGTATGGGCAGAGTTTCCTGATTTCAGTGCTTGGTTGTGCCACACATGATACGCAATCTGAGGGTGAAACATCTCCTTTGCAAAGACTGACAGCTTACGGTCGGTCTAGGTTATTTTCATCTAAAGAACCAAGAGCAAAGCCTTTTGGTGGAGATAGAATCTTCAAACTGTTTATGAGATTGTTTAAGCTTCTTTGATAATCGGCATTGGTGGTATAGTTTTCAGCAGTATGGATTGAAAAGAAAAAAAAAGGGGATTGGCTCCTACCACAACTGGGAAAAGAAGAGATGAGTGTATGATGATTGTTGGTTTTGAGGTTTAGGATAATACATGCAGCCTGTATTTATAGTGTAATTATCTTCTCTAGATTGGATTCGGGATGAGCTGACCTTTTCTTTTGTTTTTGGCAATTGCTTTCCAGAAAGCTTATAAGAAATTTTCAAATTCAAGATAGTATCAAGTAAGTGCAAATAAAAAGTAATTTTCAGTTTCAAACCTATTTCTTAGCTGTAGCTAGGGTTTTTCTCTCTGTGGTTACTAGTCATGGATTCAAGCTCTCCGCAGTGGGCTAGCCTTCGAGCTAACTTGCTGTTGAAGATCGCCAAATGCCTCGTTACTCGCGTCGACGTCCTCCGTTTCCGCGCCGTTTGCTATTCATGGCGGTCTTCCATACCTCTCCCTCCTAAAACCCCATCTCCATATCCTCATCTAAAGCTTCCTTTCCCCATTGGCCCTAACCCTTCTCTCCACCCCAAACGCCGCGGCCATTTCTTGCTCACTGAATCTACCATCTACGCTCTCCAGCCCCTCACGAAAATCTCCGATTCCTGTAACACTATCAAAACCTGGATTATCAAAATCATTGAGTCAAAATCAGGAAAAGTTGTCTACAAAGACCCACTTTACCCAGTCTCACTCGATTACAAAACCTCGTTCGAGGATTCTGCTCGCAAGAAGTTACCCAAGTTTTTGAATTTGCTGGATTATAGGGTTGATGAGATAACCAAGGTTCATGGGGTTGAGTTTGTTCAGCAAGGAAAAGCTCCTGAGCTTGAATTTAATGAAATGAAGTCCATTAGGATCAAGAAAGTAGTTGCTACCTCGAGTTTAGACAAGATTGGAGATGGCTTTGCAGTGATTGCTTTGCATACTGGTCTTAAATTGGCTGTATGGACATTTGGGGACAAGAAATGGAACAATATCAAAGGTAATATTGGTGAGCGAACCATTTTTGAGGATGTTGCTTATCATAATGAAAAGTTTTATGCCATTGATAATACTGGACTGGTAATTTCAGTTGATCCTGTTTCTCTTGAAGTAACTGAAATTTCGCCTCTAAGTTGGGGACGAAATGTTCCATGCGGTGGGCAGTTTAAGTATTTGGTGAAGTCTTTTGGGAATTTGTTTAGAGTCGATCAGTACTGTGAAATGTTAGCTCATTATTCATCAGATTCTGATGATAATTGTCCTGTTCCATTGATTGTCTACAAGCTGGATGAAGAGAAACGTGATTGGGTTCAGGACCTTCCGGTGGAAGGATTGAATGACGGGGTGCTGTTTATTGGTTATGGTGTCTCATTCTCTGTTTTGGCCAAAGAATTTCATGGGTGTAAGAGGAATTCTGTTTATTATGATGATGATTCATTTGCTGAAGGGGATGATTTTCACCCAGGATGTAATGCAGGGTTGTTTGATGTGGATGATGGTAGTGGTGGTCCATTGTCCAACTTTCCCGGCTATTCTAAGATTTTCTGGCCTCCTCCAACTTGGTTGAAGTCAAATGCTAATGTGATTCAACACTAAATGTGTGTATTATATTGTTCTAAACTTATAAAAGTTTGTTTGTGTGGTTTGATAATTCTGAATTTCAATTGTGCAATTATTCTTTCATGGTTGCTTTAGAAGATCAATTCTACCATGAAAATGTGCTCAATTTCACATCGTTTCTGTCCACCTTTTTTCTTCTTTGTATTCAGGGGAGCATCGTTTTTGTCCACCTTTTTTCTTCCTTGTATTCAGGGTAACTTTTATTTATTTATTTTTATTGTTAACTTTGGCTCTTCCTGGTTTGTTTAACTGGGGCCATGATATTTCTGCTGAACACCGTTTAGCTCTTAATTTAGGCTGTTATAAGTTGTCCAAAGTGATTCATCTTAATTTCCTTTGGCAACTTTGTGTTATTGATGCCTAACACTGTTTGCTTGGTTATTTAAACTAAAACTTGCAATAAGGTATAAAGAGTACACGAAAATAAGTGTTTTTCGACAAATGAATGTTTTAATCTCTCGAGGCATATTTGGAAGTCTAGCAATATAATCAGGAGTGTTAATTCTGTGCGCTATGGTGGGTCGGGTTGCCATGCGCGACGCACCGTCTGATCAAATGATCTACATAGTCAAATGCATTGGTCATGCATGTGGTGCATGTGCATCCGCACACTTCTTACTAAACAGTCTCCCTGTAATTAGTTGAATTGAATTAAAAACAAAATAATGAAAAAGAAATTGAAATAGGATTCCTTATGGAGGCTCCATGGGATGAAAATGGAGAGTTTGCTACATGTTTAGGATAACAAGGAGCGTAGTAGGAAATTCTCTTTCTATATAATTGAATTCATTTTTATATTCCTAAACCTGTCTTCTTATTGCTGCTTTGGGTATCCATTCTCTGCTGCTTAATGCTAAAAAAATGTGTTATTCTCTCTCCCTCTCTGTCTCTCTTAAATGTTGGTAATTTTTTATACCCCTATTGTTACAGACTATGTGCGTTGAAGTGTTTTGGTTGCTATGGAGAAGGTGAGACATCAATCCAGTTTGAAACAAGTTGGTGATGAATAGAAGTAGCTGATATATATATATATATATATATATATATATATATATATATATATATATATATAACTAGTATCTGCATTTTGAGCATCATATGCGCCTCTTAAGCACATATATATGTATGGCTTATGGTTTTGTGACATATAGCAAGCTGATGTTAATATTCTAATTCTTTTTGTAATGATGGGGTCTTTCTTTGAATATTTTGTTTCTGATGCTTAATCTTGTTTACAGAATATCATTTCGGTTCCAGAAATAGCTAAATTATGCTGTTTCTCTAGTATCCATTTCCTTTAGTTAAAAGGAGTGGATTTATATGTAACTACTAAAGATTTGGCTTGCTTTCTCTTTCGCCTATATTATTAGGTTGGGTTGGAATTTTCTTTTAATTCTATCGGCTATCCTCGTCTATTCAATTTCTAGATAATGTTTTGTCTTTTTTATTTGATGTAACATATAGTTCCTTGTGATGAAAATTTTAACTGTTTATATATTTATTCATTTAAATTTTTTAAATCCTCATAAAGAAAAATTAATTGCTGAATTCTTTATGTATATGGAGTACCAAATTATAATATCTATGGTCAGGCCGCAGTAATATAAATATGAAAAAAATGCATTCTTGGTCTTTGAATTCCTCCTCCTATTATTATTATTATTATTGGGTCTGTTCAAAGATGGTATAAACCATTCAATCCAATTCATATAATTCATTTTTCTTATAATTTTATTGGACAAATAATCCATATTTGTGGATAATAGGTTATTGTATAATTTAATCATTTAAACCATTTTTTTCTACTAAATTCGTTAGAAATTCAATTTCGGTTTTTTTTTTCTATACGAGAAACAATGCATTGAAGAAATTATTAAAAAGAGAAGCCATTATTAAAAAGAGAAAGACGTCAATAAGTCCGAAAAAAAAATTAAAAAGGTTTGATTCGAAAATTAAAATTTCATGATCGAGATGGATACAGAACAGCAAAAAAATAATAAAAAAATAATCGTTGATGAGAATGATTGTTAGAAATCGTCACCTTCTCAGCGGACATGCTCCATTATTCTAGAAATTTACTTGTTCTAGAATAAAGTGGAAATATCAAGGTCAGCAATCAATCGTTCTAGAATAAAGGGGAAATATCGAGGTTGACCTTCGCAAATGTACGAGCAGCAATAGGCTCCAGCTTATTGTGTCTGAGAA
Organism: Excoecaria agallocha; assembly: GCA_037975025.1. NCBI lineage: Eukaryota > Viridiplantae > Streptophyta > Magnoliopsida > Malpighiales > Euphorbiaceae > Excoecaria > Excoecaria agallocha. Next base: position 35,328,416 of record CM075811.1, read on the forward strand.
AACTATAATGTGAGTGTGTCATTTGTGCACAAATTGTGTGTGTAAGAATACGTGAGAGTTGTATGCCATGTAATAAAGTGGCAGATGTGTAGAGTGAAGAATTTGTAAGTGTATCTGTGATTGTAAAATATTATAATTAATATATTAAGTTTTGAATTTATTCAATTTAGTCGTCTTCAATAAAAGTTAATAATATTTTCATATAACAAAAAAAGAGGGATTTCATGACTAACTATATAGATGAACATAAGAAAAAATAAAATTATGAAAAAATGGGAAAAAGAAATTAACTGAGTGATTTTGTACTGAGGTGAGAGCACTTCCTCACTGGTTATTATTATTATTATTTGGGAAGGGACGATTTAGGTATTATACATAATCTGTTAACAACTGTACAATTTCATAATAGTCGGACCGTAATACCCTTATACCATTATACTGTACGTAAAGTAAGCGAATGTTAAAACACTATAATGATTACAATTGCTATAATAAACAGTCTGGTAATTTTTTTTTCAACATTCAACGTGATTTAAATGAGCATTCTATATATAAACTTATTTACAACTTACATCAAACATACATATATAACCTGTAAAAATTTGTACATATAAATGACTGTTTATGTCCACTTTAATCATATATATGCCATGTCTATACTATCATTCTTGCTTTGCAATACTGTTCTTGATCAACAGCAGCTTACAATAAAAAATGCTCATTGGTGGATATAAATTTCAGACCTTTCATTGACAAATTCATTCATGAACTCATAAGCATACATATTATTTTCTTATTATATAATCTTATTCATTCAATATTTTAGCTCACATTTTTCTTTAACCTTCGTTATTACTAATTCTTTACTTAACAATTGCTTTCTATACAATATTTATTTAATCCCAGTTATTTCTAGTATTGTTCTTAACCTTTATTTTATATTGTATTTTTAGTCTGTCATTACATATATTGGCTTTTATCTTACTTTACATTTCACTCGATTTTAGAAATATTTTTAATAATTATTACTTCTCTTATTAATTCAGTTGGTTATTACACTTTGATCATTTACATTAATTTCAACATATTCTATTGTAACTATTTTTACTCTATTTTAGTTACACTTAATATGTTACATCTGTTATATTAGTAGTAGCAGTAACTTTTATTAATAGTACTCTTGTTACGGTTGTCATCATTAACTCCAGTGTCATTTATTTTGATCAAATTCTGTTTTTAAAATTAATTAAACTTTTTATCCTAAATTACCTTCATTTTCTTTATATTACTTTCGATATTAAATTTTCTTCAGTTCATTAAACAATTTACAGATTACATGCACTTGTTCTTTCCTTATCCTACAGTACCTAAGCCATTTACATTTCTTCTATTTATTTCTTGGTTTACAGTCATATATCATTTTCGTTAACAGTTTCTTCATTACTTATACCTTTAAACATTAACCTTTTCCATATACAGTTACGTTATTTAGTGTTTCCTTATTCTGGTCTTGTGTTTGTACTATACTCATTACTAAATTTTCTCTATATCTTATTCTCTTAATAAAAACCATATTATTATCATTTTCATCATTACAGTTATTATCTGCTACCTACATTGCTACATTATTCAATATTATCATTAACCATTATACTTACTTTTCTACTTTTTTTTTACTCTTCATTTCAATCTTTTAATTAAGGTGAATTTACAATTTAGTCCTTGAAGTTTCATTAAATTATATTACGGTTCAGTTTTTGCTTTAGTATTCGCAGTTATAACATTACCTAATTGATTTTATTACTCCTTTTCGTTTTCTTCTCTCTTTTCTTTCTTTTCGTTCAATCATTTTGGTACAGTCTATACAATTCGATTCATATATTAAATCTGTACTTGAGAGTATTAATAATATTGTAATTAAATTCTTGTACCAATATTATATATACATTTTCATTAGTCAGTATTTTTTTAGTCATTTTATTCTTTAGTTCTTTTAACTTTTTTATTGTTATCAAATTTCAATTCAAACTCTTAATTTAATTAAACTTATGATCTATATTTCTTTTATGCCTTTAGCCTCTTATTATGTTAGTATTTAATTCTTTTCATTTTAACTCATTATTTTGTGGACATCATTTTCGACCGGTTATCTATCAATCATTTTACTATCACACTACTGTCCTTGTATCTTTATTTCGCTAATTAACTGTACAGTAATTTATCAAATATTCCAATCAAATATTCATACTTGATGATTGATTTTTCTTTTACTTTATTATTTTTCATTCATTTATGAATAATTCAATTCAATTTCTTTCTTTGGTTTACCTCTAGTATCAATTCAGTATGAATAATTGTCCTAAATTTACTGTTTTTCTTCATTATTATTGGTCTAATAATTAATCTTGTTATTATTTATTATTTAGTCATTTACTCTTCAACTTTTCTAACAATTACTTTAATAACTTACATAAATATTTTTAATTACAATTTAATCCTTAAATTAGATATTTTAATATCTTTTTACACTGTAGTTGCTAAACTTTCATTTATTTACAATTTCATCATTCACTTCTATTTAACTTACATAAAGTCAATCTTTAACTATCTTTTTTACTCTTATTACATTATTTACTTTTAAATTACTTTTTAGTCCTCTAAGCCAGTCAAATTACCATTTAATCCTCTTTTTGTTCAATAAATAACTAAAATGCCTTTTTGTTCATTTTATTTATAATTTTTTCACTAGTTATACATTTTAACTATAAATTCAATGTTTATTTTGTAAAATTTCTGTTTAGTCCCTAAACTTTATTTCATGCTTAAATATCATTCCATACTCATTTAAATATCATTTTTACCCAATAATCTTAACTTTGCTTAAAATTACCATTCTACCCTTTTGCTTCCATATTTTATAAAATTACCATTTTGCCCTTCTACTTTCAAATTCTTTCATTCAAGTCTTTTTTTTTTTCAATTATGATAACTTTCATTCCTTTTTTATTAACATTTCACATTTTGCCATTATTCCACTATAAATACTATTCAATCATGGTATAAATTTCACATTAAATTTCCCTCGGGTAGATACTCAACTGTATATTCCAAATTCAAGACCACTATAAACTGCAATGCCCAGACAGTTTCCATATGTGTATGACGAACAGGGATCGAATCAGAAAGCTTTTAAAAATATTAGCTGGCAATTCTTTTTCATCAATTTTATGTCCAATCACAGCGTAAATAGGTGAATTCTTTGATTCTTTAACAAAATCCTGCTCCTCAACCTCAGAAAGGCATGATTTCTGATACAACTCGGACACTCTTATGCCAGAATACATATCTCGAAGCATTCCTAGGACAAGTAATTCCTGGACAATATTAGCTGCTGTATCCTCCATAATCTCCCCTGGTTTTCCTAGTATTAGATTTTCGGCCATCAAAAGCCGGATTAACTTTTTTTTCGTCACAAACTCAAATGTGGGAAGCATACAACAATAATCTAAGCAGGACCTAAGATAATCACGAAGCTTTTCATAATTTGATTGTGAAGCTCCTAAATCAGAAGACTCACCTTCGTCTTCTTCAATCCGGCATGGAAGAGCATCAACTTGAGCATAAAACTGCTCGATCCAGTCGTCAGATTCGGTCCAAGAGTAGAGGAGAGGCATGATTGTGGGATTAGATCTTATGGAAATGATGAGACTAGAAGGGATAACAATGAGATCAACTAGCTTGAGAGTTACATGCTTAATGCCAAAGTTATAAATAATTTTTATTTTAGGGGTATTAGTGAATAGAGTTATGAAATTTCGAACTTTAATATATAATATATTAAACAATTTCTTAATGCTATTTTTGCTAAAAAAAAAATGACAGTATATAATATATTTCTGTATTTTCTTGTATTCTAGAGAAATTAAATGACGCAATTGAATAAAAAATTATATTGTAGGTGAAAATAATTAATAAATAGGTCCAAGTCTGAAGTCTGAAGTCTAAAGTCTAAAGTCTTTGTGGTGGGTTCGTATATTGATGGAATACAGTTTGAATGGTGAAAGCAATCTTACCATGAAAACGCGTCTAGACAAGCATTTGGAGCCATATAATTAATTTAATTTTTTGTATGTGAAATTAATGGAGTTGGACCGTAGAATTAGCATGCAAAAATTAAAAATGAAGTGAGCGCGCGATTAATGCTTATTTTATTTATTTCTCATTTTGAACGTTTGAGGACAAACATCACAATTAAATTTTGAGGTGCAATTTTGATTTTAATATTTGATGAAAAGTATAATTTTAGTTTTAATATTTTAATGTATACAAATTTATTTTTGTTATGTTTTAGAGAAATTTATTCTTCATGATAGCAAGTCAATTATTAGCCGACTCCTATTATTATTATTATTGATAAAAGCATAATCGTTATTTGTAAGAAGGAGAGTTGGCAGCCGAGTGATTCCAATCGGATGACTGATCCTGCAAGGGGGCTCGGTCGGATCAAGCGTTAGCACTCCGAAACTTAAGTTAGTAGCTTTTAGAAAAAAATGTTTAGAGAAAGAAAGTCTCAAATATTTAATACCTGAAGCCCTTATGTTTTGTGGCTATTTATAGGAGATAAAGGAGGAGTACTTGAGTACTTTGGGGAGTGATAATTGGCAGTTGGAGCAGGTGAGCGGCTATGTGATAAGGAGCAGGTGGAGAGTATGGGCATAGGCTTATGTCAGTAGACTGACAGGACCTGTTGGCCCATCAGTCCGATCGGACATCGCCTTCCTGTCTTATCTTCCAGCTCATGTTTTTGCTTTTTTGTTAGTGAATTTGGGTCATGCTAAGTGTTGTTGGGCCTGATTTGATTGGACCTCTAGGAGATGTTTTTTTCCATAGTTATCACTTGTTCCCCCTCTGAACGGTCCGATCAGACGATTTAAGCTTTTTGGTGGAATTTTTGAATTTTTGGGAGGCGTCCATCTGAAGAGACGCGTCCGTTAAGTTCAGACAGTTATTTTGCATTTAATGCCTATGCGCGTGCCGAGAGCAACGCTTCGTTCTCCGTAACCGCAATAATGGATTAAAGACACATGACGATCATCCAGCAGAAAGGCGATTGGAGTATTCTAGAAACTTTTCACCTATAAATAGGTAAGTTGGGATCGATTTTTCCTCATTTTTCAGCGATCCTTAGCAAAACTCTGCCAAATTTTCTTTGTGAACTTTGCCATTTCAGCGATTTCAGAGTTTTTGCAAAATTACCCAAGTAAACAATCTCTGCCTTTGATTTTCTTCCTCATTCATAATATCATTTTTTACTTCTCCCCATCCATCAAAGATGGCTTCAAGCAATAGCCAGTTTATAGATAAGAGCTTTCTTGAAGCTTATAATGATCATGAGACCGTGGCTCGTCCTTCGAAACTCACGAAGGAGGAAGTGGCTGAGATCCCTTCATGATACAATCTTTTCGCAGAGGTGTTTGTGGTAGCCTACCCAAATTCTATGGTGATGACCGAGGGATCTTTCGGTCGTGAGAACAATGAGTGGTTCATCTACCACTTGTGGAGCTTGGATGCGGGGTTGAGACTTCCCTTCAGAGCCTTTGAAGTAGCAATTCTGGAAGGCTGCAGGATTGCTCCCAATTAATTACATCCGAATGGGTGGAGGATAGTAGCCTGCTTTAAAATCCTCTACCAGATGGAAAGAGTGGAACCTACTTTGGATTTATTCACTTATTTTTCTATATCTCGGACCGGAGTGACGGCACAGAATATTTTTTCACAAGCCGACCGCAAAGAAAAATGTTCATTGTACCATTTTTTTTGAAAGGTTTCAAAGAAAGATTCTTTTTAACGGGGATGGCCGGTGGATTTGGAGTGTCGTTGACCCAATCGAATTTGGCTGTCACTTTGAAAGACCAAGCTTCCGATCAGTCTATATATGAGAGCGATGTTGAAAAGCTATTAGGCATTATGGAAAGACATAGGAAACCCTATGATTCCACTTTTCTCTTAAGTAATCCATTTGGGCCTTCAAATTTTGATGTTGGTATTGATGCAGAACGTGAGCATTATAATTGAAGCGTGGGAGAACCGCATATTGACAATCATGCATTGCATGTTCGTGAAATATATATCATATGGAGAGAATACTTATCTTTTATTTTTGTGATACAGCTACAGACGTGATGGCTAAAGGAGACAATGTTGCTAAGCAATTGGCCGATCAGGCTAAGGCGAGGATTGAGGCAGCCGGATTGAGGCAGAGCGGGCTGCCAAGGAGGAGAGGAGGTAAAAAAAGAGAAAGCTCTTCAGAAGTGCAAGCTTCCAATCCCTTCGGAAGTGCTCCCGTTCCTGCCCTTGGTGCCACTGTGGCTCCTGTCTCCCATCTTCCTCAAACCCTTCTAGGATCTACTGCTGCTCAACCTTTGGCTGAGCGTCAGCATCCCTTTAGACATTTGCTTTTGAGGGATGAAACTAATTTGGAGGAGGAGTGACCAGATCTATAACAGAGGGGATCAGCTTAAATAAAAGCGCTCCCAACAGATGAAGCTACCCAAATAAGGGCTGAAGAGGCAGCCAGAAAAAAAGTTGCCGAACTGATAGCCCTTGTGGATGCAAGGGTTACCGCAAGAGGCAATGAACCTATCTGCTCTGGGTGCTTTCGCAAGAATTTTTGAAAGCCAGGCTACATCGCTGGGAGAAGTTTTAAAAAATCAATTTAGCGACTGCTGATCTACTGATAATAAATCGGTATCTAGCTTTGTGTGCCAAGGCATGTTTCAGGAGAATGACTTTAAGGCCATGGGAGACCCCAACATACTCGCCCAAAAATGTAGCCTTTTTTAGTAGCAGAGCCTAGAGGTAATGCTCATGACTTTATTTTTGCGTTTTACTGAACTCGCCTTGTGCTTTATTCTATCTTCCCTCTTCCCTGACTGACCGACCCTTTCTTTCCTTCTCTATTTGTTTTTTAGTTAATAAAAAGTGGTCTGTGCTTGCATTGCATGGCCGCCTTTTGCCGAGAGAAATGGGAGGATACGGATCAGATCAGGAGAGAGGCAGAAGCTAAATATGATGTAGCTAGGAAGGAGTCTCTGCTTGCCAAGTCAGAGGTTCAAAAACTGAACAAGGAAGTTGCTCGTCTTTTTCAAGATCTGAAAGCTCGGCAAAGAGAGGTTGACCACCTTAAAAGGAATGTAGCCCATCTGACTGCCGAAAATGCCTTAGGGCAAAAATTTGAAGAAGATGCAGCCAGATTGAGGGGGGAGTGTACACATTTGTCTGTCGAGTGTTCAAAGGCCAACGATGAGCGTGACCTTCTGCGGGACGAGCGGGATTCACTGCAAGCCACCTTAACAAAAAGAGAGATGATGTGGGGTAAAAAACTCAAGAAAGAACTCGCTACTCAAAAAGAAGACATTCTGGATCAGTTAGAAGAGGCTCAAGGGAGGCTGCTAACTCGACTGATTTATGAGGCCGGTAGGCATTTTTCTAAGGCTGATCTCAGCTGGATGGATGACTCGGGTGTTTTTTTCGATCCTTTATCTAGTGATGACGAATATGAGGCTTCATAGGACCCCGCGTCATCTCGGCCTCATGCTGGTGCATAAATCGGATCTGAAGCTGCAGCTTCTTTGTCGATAGAAAATGCTTCTGAGGAACCAACGAAGTCTTTCCAACCTCTTACTGAGGCGATTGTAGGGCCTTCTTCTGTTGTAGAAATAGTAGACATATAAACATAGTTTTTCTTTGTAATGTTTTCTTTCTTTTAAAATTTGTATTTTGTACAAACTTTCGCATATGAATATAATCCAGTGTGCTTTTCAATTGCGCCTTCGTACTGCAATTTTAATTTTGAGTTAGATTTATCTTAAAATCAACTGAAGAGAAAATGCATAATTAACTAAGGAGAGTAATTCATGAATTTGGAGATGCTTTTCAAGCATTGAAATCCCTAATTCTTAAGGTTATTGATCGATTAATTCGATCAGAATTAAAAGATAAGAATCATTCATTATGGTGTGAGTTCTGACTTAGATTTATGACGTCAAACGTAGTAGGTGACTTTTTAGTCTTTCAATAGATTGAAGTATTATCCGATTGGATATAAAGATCGGCTATTTGTAGGAGAATCATTCATAGCGAATAACCTTTTAGTCTTACATTATTTTGAAGATTTGGTGATTTGGCACATCAAGTGCCCAGAAGAGATAATTAACTTAATTGTTGACCTTTACATATTAGTTTTAGAATGACATCGAACTTAGAGAATAAGTTGATGGAGATTAAATGAATGTGCCTCGCATCTTGAGCCCAAAATGAACGTCAAGCCTAGCAGAGGAACTTATCTTGTAAATGAATGGATTTTAACTTTCTCATCTTTGGCTGTGTCAAGCCTAACAGATAGATTGTACCATATTGATTCATTGATCGGGATGTAACATCGATCGAAATTGAGCCATCAGTCCTAGAGTGATTGGAATAGATTCATCAATCAAGATGTGACGTTGATTTGAAAGTCGAGTTATTCGGTCCGCGGTTTGGCGATTGGAACAATACTGACAGATCGGTCAATGCCCTCAGTTGTTTTGTGCAGATTGTTTCCTCCGAAGATATTTTGGCTAATTAGTGGCTTTATGGAGATTATCCGCTTTGGAGATATTTTGATTCATACTTTGGCGATGGAATTATTTAAACTGATCAGGGAGAGGTCTATAGGCATTAGGGCCCTCATCTCGAACTTCCAATGGTAGAAAATATCTTTCCGATCTGCGTTGCGGTGGTTAAATTATAATAACCGATCGGGGAGAGGTCTACAGGCGTTAGGGCCATATCTCGAACTCCTAATGGTAGGAAATATCTTTATGATCCGCGCTGCGGCGGTTAAATTATACTGACTGATAGGGGAGAGGTCTAAAGACGTTAGGGCCCTCATCTCAAACTCCCGATGGTAGGATTATCTGATCCGAAGGTCGTTTTTCTGGAGAGAGAGTTAATATATTTGATTAATGACAAGTGGTAAATTTGTAAGTTTGGACATGTACCTATTTTAGGCCCTTTTTTGTTTCGTGGAAATACTCATTTTGTATGCATCAGAGTGCTATTCATTTCAGCAACTTTTCACATGTTGCTTGGGCCACACTTTCTTTATTGCTATATCTTTAAAGACTTAAGGATAAATCTTAAAGAGTAATCAATAATCAGATAATTCTGTGCTTATTACAGAAGACTCAGAGATCATGAAATTTAGTATAATAAATTCGTGGGAACTCAAATTATAACAATTGCACCTGATTTTACTGTTATTCGATGACCTCGATAGTTTGCCTACGTTGGTCCGACTTTTATATTTGTCATATTTATCCAAGCCGAATGTCTTTCTCACATCGCTAGATCGCTTACAAGAGCATTTTCCTTTTGTCCATTCCATCTCTTTCTTTAGGAATTAGCATTTGTCGATTGAGTGCCCGACAAGTTTGTGTAAATCACAACCTTTATCGTGGTCTCCATTGTTTCTCATCTTGTTTAGACATTTTGGGCCGTTTAACTTTCCTGCATTTTTCTTTGGTACCTATCAATGCTTGGACGGGACTGGCATTGAACGGAGTGAAAGTCCCAGCCAGACGATTACTGCAGTGATCGGATGTACTCCATTTGGTCTCCTTTCTCCTTCTCGTAATCCTCGAGCAGATTGACCTGTTAAAATTCCTCTCTATCCAAACGAATGATGAGGTTCTGCTGAATGTTCGACCATCTGGATATTGCAATTTGTCCATGGCATTGGGATCTGAGAGCATCGTCTAGTTGGATGTGCTGGCTGGCTCTTTCCATCAGGTCGAAAAAGCTAACCGGTGGCCTTGTTGTCAAAGATTCAAAAAGTGAACGATCTGTGATGCCTCTCGGCAAAGCATTTGATGCCATTTTCACGCTTACATTCCTTACTTCCGATATTGTGGCCTGAAAGTGATCGATGTAGTCTCTGAGACTTTCATCGATTCTTTGATAGAGGTTGCACAAGTCACTGACTGACTTTGATGTGCGTGTTTGCATAGTGAATCGCGTGGTGAACAAATATTTTGAGTTGTCTAAAAGAGGTGATTGATTCTTGAGGGAGTTCGTGGAACCAATTCAAGGCATCTCCTCTTAGGATGGTGGGAAGACTCTGCAAGCAATCCTTTCATCATAGGTGTAAACTTGTACTTTAGTCAAGTACTCCGCAAGGTGAGTAATGGGATCAGTTTTACCTGTATACTTATCCATCACCACGTCCCTCCACCTGGGAGGCAGCTCTAACTCCTTAATTTTCCTGCAGAAAGGGGAGGCAGTATTGTTGCAGGTGTTCCCCTTAAACATACCTTTTTTAGGTTCTACCAAACCAAATTGTTGGAGTTTTTATTTGAATCATTTATCCTCCCTGCTCATCGCTGCGAAAGTGAACTCCTTTTTAGATCTGTTAGAGCGACTGTGATTAGGTGTGTGCATAAGGGATGGATCATCGCCAAAGGATGGGGTAGATGATCTACTGGGGATGTATGGAGCATCTTTGCTTGAGGACATTGTCCGCTTTTCCTTATCGTATCTCCCTGGGGTTTTGACCCCTTTCCTTCCCACATTGTGAGTTCATGGTTCCTTCATGGAGATTTCCCTGTTTCTTTTTCTTTCGAAGTTTTTGGCCATGAAAACCATTTCATGTCCTCTTTCAGAAGTCCTGGACATTTTACCCCTTTCCAAAGTTTGGACTACGCTTTTAGTGAGGTCGAATGGCGCGCATTTCTCCGATAGTAATAGGGGCATCTTCCTTGTCGCATGACCACGTCGTTGAGATCTAGGAGGACGTTACCCTTAGCAGGTGATCTGAGAGATCTCTCTCTTATTCCTGTGGGCTTAGACCTGCCCTGGCCGTTGCAATGATATTCTCTAGGAGTTGTGTGCTCGTTGGATTTTGAATATGCCATGTCCCTTAACGAAAGCATCAAATGATAAAGCACAAAATATCTTTATCTGTAAGAAGGAGAGTTGGCAGCTGAGTGATTCTGATCGGATGACTGATCCTGCAAAAGGGTTCGATGAGATCGGGCGTTAGCACTCCGAAGCTTAAGTTAGTAGCTTTTAGAAAAATAGTGTTTAAAGAGAGAAAGTCTCAGATATTCAATACTTGGAGCCCTTATGTTTTGTGGCTATTTATAAGAGATAAAGGAGGAGTACTTGAGTATTTTGGGGAGTGATAACTGGCAGTTAGAGCAGTTGAGCGGCGATGTGACATGGAGCAGGTGGAGAGTATAAGCGTTGGCTTGTGTCAGTGGACTGACAGGACATGTTGTCCCATCAGTCTGATCAGACATCGTCTTCTTGTCTTGTCTTATAACTCACGTTTTTGCCTTTTTGTTAGTGGGTTTGGGTCATGCCAAGTGTTGTTGGGTCTAATTTGATTAGACCTTGAGGAGATATTTTTTTTATAGTTACCAATTATTATTAAAGATAAAAGAATAAATATATCAAATATATAATTGAAATAAAGAAATATAGTGGACAGGAAATATACATTTTAATTGCATATTAGGTTCAATTTATAGTGGATATTACTAATTAAAAATGCATTCAAATGCTTTAAGTATATAAGGAAATACGCATTCTATAGTCCATCAACTTTAACATTTTTTACATTAAGTTCTATCTTATTAATTCATATTAGTTTCAATTTAAATATGAATGAAAAAATTGATACGCATAATTTGTTTATTTCATATGAGTTCAATTTAAAATAATTATGTTATCTGTCAAGACAAAAAAAAATTGAAAAAAAAAATCATTCATTACCTTTTACCTATTTGAAATTAATGATTGTATATATTTCTATTTATTTTTTTATTTTAGTGGATCTCACATTTATGCGAAACAAATAAAATATATTTTTTGATTCCATCAGTTCAATCTAAATTTAATTTAATGTGAGTGATTTAAAAATCACATGAATACAATATCAAATTTTAAAAGTAAAAAGATCTGGTATGAAAAAGAGATCAAGAGATCAAGGATCCCATAATACCTTTTTGCCAACATATAAATAAATTGTAATTTCCAAATATCAATTCATTCTATAATTAGACATTTTATTTTTCTCCATTAATTAATTATACTATAAATTATTTTACTTAATTTATTTAAATACAAATCCGTTGAAGTTGCCGCGGTAAGACAGAACTAAGTAGTAGAACGAGGAAAATACGTGGATGGCTCTTCGATGAAGCTTGGTAAGAACATGCCAAACACACACTCTCTCTCTCCACTCGATGAAGCTTCTTTTCCACAATATGATTCAGCATCATCGATTTGGTCGCTGGTATGATTTTGAAACCAGCATTTCAGAGAAAATTTGAATATAATGAAATATTTAAGTAAATGAGCAATTATTTTAGTAATGTCCAAGTTGAAGTGTTAAATAAAGAATAATTTATCGTTGCAATCCTCTAGGGATTGAATATCAATTTCACTAAGAGTTTACTTGCTGAGTTAAATTTATATACGTTTTATTTCTTTTTAATGGATTTGCTGTGCTTGCAACTCGATAAATTGAAGCATCTATAAATTTTGGTTAATTCTGAAGAGGTGCAACGATTCTGATCAGGTTATGTTTGTGTTATTTTGGTATAGACCTTGAAATTTTTAGATATGTTATGAAATAGCATCTCATTACCAGTATTTATCACTGATTCTTCTAGAGATGAACGAAATAGTTCTATTCTGCTTGTTTTAAGTGTACTTTCCTCTGATGCTGCTCTAAGCTGGATAAATGCTTTGCAGGATGAGGATGACCTAACAACAGAACAAGAAAATATTTTCAACACAGACATGCCTACTGCACCTCCCATCAGTTTGCTCATGGACACTTTTGTTTCCTTGCTTCCCTACATTTGATGAAAGGTCAGTTTTGGTAGCTAATTAGAAGAGAGTCATTTGATGAAAGGTCAGTTTTGGTAGCTAACCACCAGAAACCAGTTATGATTACTTTTGAGTATAATATTGCTAATTTCAATGAATTTTATATCACGAAAAATTATTCCGATAATTTTGCATAATTTTGGCATAAATTCATTAACCATAAGTGAAATTAACCCTGTGATATACTTTTTTTTCCTTAATTCATCATTTGGTATAAGAGAATGATGAGAAAATTAATGTGATCGTGAAGTAAATAAAGTCAAATGGGATGAGAAAAGATTTAAGGATTTAATGATACTATGTCGTTAAAGTATAAAATATATAAAAGTTGATAAGAAAATATTAAATATGAGAATTGATTAAGAAAAAGAGAACCCAAAATTTTAAATAACAGTGATTATGAGGAATGACAAATTCAGGGACCAACGAGAAATTCTGAAAATAAAGTTAAACGGAAAGAATTTGAGTAAATTTAGTATGAATGAGATAAATTGTAATTGATTCAAAAATCGAGAAAACTTAAGAATGAAATTGTTACTCTTGAGAATTGAAAAAAAAAGGACATTTCATAGTAAGAAATATTAAAAAGGAAAAACTTGAGCGAATTGTAAATATAAGACAGGAGATAATAAAAAGGCCAGTGTGACCAAAATAAGAATTTGGCAAATAACTTAACAGCATACAAAGTCTAAGTTACATATAGGGAAATCAAATTGAATTTGAAGACTATGTAAAAATGAAAGGAAAGTAAAATAAAGAATGACTGAATTATAGGAAAAGTGAGAAAATAATAGAGTGTTAAGTAATCAGTAAGTAAATAAATTTTATGCAGATACTGAAGTTAAATTACATAATTAAAAATATGTACTAAGACTGGTTTATGTTAATAAAATAAATTGTAATAGTAAAAGATCAATAAAATAGTTGTGTTAAGGATATGAAAGTTAATGAAAAATTTAGAAATATGTGTGTAAAAAGATATGAAATGTGAAACAGTATCAATGTTAAAGATCAAATAATGACAAAATGAAAAGAAGAAAACTAAATATATAAGTGGGTATATAAGTACTGTGAAAAAAAATGGTATTCCCAATAAAATAGCTATATATATTTATATGTAATGAGTTAAATAAGGTAATGAATACCACCAAATGATAAAATAAAATTTATCTAAATAAAATTTTGTGTGGTTGTATTCACCACTAGGCAACAAAATTGCTTAGCATGCGATTTGTTGGCTGCGTGCAGAAACATAAAATTGAGAAGGTGAAGAAGAAAGATCAAATGGCATGTACATATAAAAAAAGGTTGGGATCGTATAAACTGAAGCAGTTTGATTTGTAGATAGTGTCTGGTATTTAAGAATTATAGTTATTATTGTATAATTAAATAATGTTATGAATACTAGTATATGTGTATATGAATGACAATATTAATTCTGTAAAATATATAAAAAATCTGGATTGTTGTAGGGTGTTACAAAGGCTTTACCAAAGTCACGGTTCCTAGAACTCAAAGATAAAAGTGGGTTGTTATCTCGATGTCCATCTTGTGTGGGCATTTTGGAGGATATCACTTCTTGATCTTAGGAACAACTTCATTCAAACATTTTTGTATTTGAATCAATATTCTATTGTAACAGCCCATTAAATTAGGATATTTAGTTGACTTAACTTTGTATTAAAACGATGTACACAGCTAAATTAAAATGTGTGGAAAACAATTCTAATCATTCATATCTATCAATAAAGTCATTTTGAATTTTGCAATTTCATTTTTTTTTCCTGAATTGAATTAAAATATCTTGATTTACGTAAAGTTATGTATTTGAATTTTTTTTTATAATTCCAATATTATTTTCAAGTTTTTTCATAAATTTAATTATAATTAGCTTGGTTTATGTAATGGACATTGCAAAATTTTGACTTTAAATTATGCTACTTTCTTTATCCCATTTTAAATGATACTACCTCCATCCTATTTTAAAAGCCTGTTTTTTCTTTTCTTTTTTTTTCACTCCAAATGTCCTTTTCGCAATTTAAGAAAAAAATTTACATATTTATCCTTATTTATTACTCCATCTGTTTCAAAATACATGTTGTTTAAGGAAAAAATTATTGTTTTATAATACATGATGTTTTGATATAACCAAGACACATTAATTAATTTTTACAAAATATATCCTTATTTAAGTTACTTTTATAAAAGTGATTTTTAACTTATATTAATTATACTGCACAATTAGTATAAAGATAATAAGATCTTTTAGTTATGAAGTAATTACTATTATTAAATATTGTGTATTCTTTTTTAACGTCAAGTATTTTGAAATGGATGGAGTATATAATTTATTAAATATGTATTTTTTTATTATTTCTCTATTATTGTGCTAGAATTAAATTTTTGTTTTTATCAAAAGATAAAATGAAATTTTCATATGACCATTAATTATTTTGGTCAATTCTCTTTCTTATCACTTACTCTTGTTCTTCTCAACCTATATAGTAAAACGGGAGTAATTGGTTGATAAATATGATATTTATTGTGTTATTAGGGTATTAATTTTTTTTATCAAATTCTAATTAAATAAAACATTTTAAAATTAAAAAAAGATCATTTTTGTCATTTCATATCATTTTTTTTATGAAATTAATGTATTCCAATTATTTTTTTTAATTCCTGTGAAAAGAGGAAAACAGGCTTTTAAAGTGAGATAGAGAGAGTAACTTTTACTTCAATACTTGAATTAAGAAAATGATCGGAAAACCTTAATTTTATATAAAAAAAAAAAGTGTTGGCAATTTGAAGAAGATCTTAAGCTCTGAATTCAGCTAGAAGATGGATTATCGAGGCTCTGGCGTCCAAAATCCCCATGCAAATCTGACCCATTTTTTCAACCTGTATGAGCCCTGACCTGAGAAATTATTCATATTTTACCAAAGGAAAAAAAGCCATTTAACTTGCACTATTTATTTATTTATTATTAATTATTATTATTATTATTATTAACAAAAACTTAGATTTAAAGTTAACAACTTAAATGTTCATATTATTATTAATATTCATATTTTGAATAGGTAACACTAGTCAGTCATCCAAAGTCTGTACGTAGAAATTAAGCATTACCTTGTCCCATTCCTGAAGGCAATTAACAGCTGTGTTTCTGTCCACTAATAGCACATTTATCCTTGAGCAAGCAAGTCTTTGTTCTTTTTCTCTTGACTCCTAAACTCTTCTTTATTTTACAAAGCCAATAATTAATGTGAGGATGTGATTAAGTTATCAAGCTAGTCTTTGTTCTTTTTCTCTTGACTCTTCAACTCTTCTTTATTTTCCAAGCCAATAATTAATGTGAGGATGTGATTAAGTCATCAAGCAAGTCTTTGTTCTTTTTCTCTTGACTCTTCAATTCTTCTTTATTTTCCAAAGCACTCGGATGGCTTTTGGAAAAAATTCATGTAACAAGGATATAATTTGTTAAAGTATTACTTCCTCCGTTCTTTTTTATTTGTCACTTTTGAGTAAAATTCAAATTTTATTTATCTGTCATTTTTATACTTTCAATGTAATTTAATTTATTTTTTTAATTTATTTTTATTTTCCAATAAAGTCAGAAACAATCAGATTTGATAATTTAGTTTTAATCACGTAATTTAATACTAAATTTAAATCGATTTATTATTTCTTAGTTCTAGTAAAAACAACAAAAGTGACAGATAAAAAAGAACGGAAAGAATATTAATAGTTCATAATTACCAATTATTTCATATATGTATGATTTTTTCCCCATGAATTTGCTATAAGGTATCATATAAGATAAAAGAGAAAATATATAGGGCTTATCATGAAAAAAATATACAAAAATATATTTTTGATAATAGATACATGAATATTCCCAACCAACCAGCCTAGAAAAATATTCCCAAAAATGCTTTGATAATAGATACATGAATTTAGTGCATAATTTCAGTAATGGGATTTATTTTTCATTATTTTTCTTTTCCGATTCTCATTACTTTTTTTTTCCTTAATAAGACAATTCAGTTATGTAGCATAAGTTTAACCAGGTTCTCTCTTCTCCATATTTTTCTCTCTTTGAAATGAACTGGAAAAGTTTAATAAATGCTTAATTAACTAACGCAAGCAATTTGCTTTTCAAAAAAAAATATTTTAAATAAATTCGAATTAATTTTTTTAGGAAAATAAATTTGAATTAATTAAATCAATAGATTTTTAAAATTTCGTAATTTTAAAGTGCTTTTTGACCTATTCAAATGCACTAGAAAGTTTCTGGAAAAAAAAAAACTCTTGAATAATCCTTTAGAACTCCTGGCCTGCTTTGCTCATAACTCATAAATTTAGTAATTTAACATTTTGAACAACATTCATTTAATTAGGAATCATCGATTTATTTATCAATCAAATTAATACTAAACTTCCAAATACCTACTTACACAGTGGAAACAAATGTCAAACTCAATTCTACGTTACGCCAAGAATTTAGACTCCAATAATGGTAGACTTTGTTGCGGCCCTTGCGGGCTTGACTTCAGGGGAGCAAACTCCGGTTTAAATGGAAAAAATTCAATTAAATTGATCAATTTTTTTAATTTAATTTTTTAAAGAAAAAAATTATAGAAAAATCAAATTGATCAAAATTTTATATAATTAAATAATTTTTAATATTTTTTAATTAAATAATTATTTTATACATATAAATTATCTTATTTTGAATTGCAAATTATATAAATATATTTATCAATTATTAATTTTTATTTTTAGATAATAATTTGAAATTTTGACAATTAAATTAAAAATCAATTGAATAAAAATATTTATTTAACGTTTTTTATTATATTATTTATTATATATTTTAAAATTGTATCTTTAATTTAGATTTTTATTTTATATAATTTAGATGTTTTTATTTTACTATATTATAATTTATAATTCTATATAATTTTTAGATACAAATCATAACATTACCAAATTTCCTGAAAGAGCAAGAGAAAGAGATGATCAACAGTAGCGCCCACCAGTGGGCTGATCTTCCTAAAGAACTTTTGGGAAAAATCGCGCAATGCATCGATTCTCGCGTCGACATTCTGCGATTTCGCTCAGTCTGCTCCTCGTGGCGATCTTCTGTTTCATTTCCTTGTTTTGAGGAGGAAATTCCTCCTCTCGTCTTCAAGCTTCCTCCACCCATCGGCGTAGATGCTGTTCTCGGTCGATTTGCTATTTTCCGGATGGAATTTATCCCCCCAAATCCCAATTCTCCTTCCTCTTCAGTATCGGGGCAAAAGTGCTGGTTGGTTAAAATTGAAGAGTCCAAATTCGGAAAATTGAAGCTTCTGCATCCAGTCTCAGGCCACGTGATCACTAATGCTTCATTCATGTTGAACTTACTGGATTTTCGCTTTGTCCAGCTAAGCAAAGCTTTTATGATTAAATCTCAATCTGGGTTTAATATTTATGATTTTAACAGGATTGATCTACTTAACCATTCTGTTCATGGGATAATTAAAGTAGTTTTATTTCCAGCTTCTGCTAGTTTTAGTGATAATAACTTTGGTATTCTGGCTATTTTTCATGAAGGAAAATTGGGTTACTGGAAATTTGGGGATGAAAAATGGACTGTTTTAGATGATACCAATTTCCAATATGATGATATAATTGAACATAAGGGTCAATTTTATGCTGTTGATAGATGGGGTACTGTTTTTTGGATTGATTCTTCATTGAGGGTGATTCAGTATTCACCTTCATTGTTTGGTTGTGGTGGGCAGAAGAATTTAGTAGAATCAGGTGCGAATCTTTATGTAGTTGATAGATGTCTTGATGGAGAAAGGGGAACGTGGAAAGATTATGATAATCTTGGAGCTAGTGCTCGTGCACGGAGATTCAGGAAACCTACTCCTAATACTGTTGATTTTAAAGTACATAAGTTGGATGAAGATTGGGGTACTTGGGTTGATGTGAAATCATTAGGTGATCGAATCTTTGTTTTGGGTATTGATTGTTCATTCTCCATTTCATCTGAAGAATATGTTGGGAGCGAAGGGAATTGTATTTATTTCGCAGATGATAATGATTACAGGGGATCAGGATTGGGTAGTGATAGCATTCGTGTTTTCCGGTTAGAGGATCGTGCGATTGAGGAAGTGGATGGACTGCCTGGGTACTCTAAGCTGTTTTGGAAGCCCAATACTTTACATTGCCTAAGATCGTTCGGCAGATCAATGTAAGTGCAAAATATTCGTAAATTTCTTCTTCTTCTTCTGTTTGTTTTTTGGTGGTTCTTGTATCATTCTGTTGTTATAATACTAGAACGTTTAATGGATTCAGCGGTTTCTCCTGGAACTGAAAGAAGTGTAATGCAACTCACCCTTAAATATATTTTACTGATCCATATGATGAAGATTTGGCTGGAGAAATTGGTGGCTTTGATCCTTTAGGTTGTGCTCATGTTTATGTATGGTTACTAACTTACTCCTATAGTTACTCCACATGCATTGGTTCACAGTTTACCAAGTTTCTACATATACAACCACCAAACTTATCCAAATAATTCACATAACTTACTTTTTCTAGCAACCATTTACCCATCTGAACTTGAAAAATTGAAATTCATTGACTTATTACTTGAATTTATAAGTTTAGCAGACTAAATGAACTATTCAGATAAGTTTATGTGCCTATATATATATATATTTGGTCTTGTTATTTTAATTCCATTTTTGACTTGAATGCGCTCCACTTGCGTGAAAATTATGCACCTGCTATGCATGTCAATATTGGATGGGACACTACCACTCCAGTTTTCATATTTACAGAGTCTGAAAATTAGGCCTTTTACCAAAATACTCGTACAATATAGGCCATTAAATATGAAATTCTTATAAAATTTTATTTTTTATATATTTTAAATAATATAATTAATGAAAAAACTATAAAATTATATAAAAAATATTATATATTTATTCGAAATTCAGTAGATTTTAAATTATTTAGATGAAATTAATAATTTTTATTTTTAAAATAGTGGTTAATTAACGATTAACTAATATATATATTTAAAATTTTTAATAATTACAACTATTATGATTTGTAAGTTCTTAAAATATTATTATAATATATATTTTTAATAAATAAAATATTAAAATTATTTTTTATTACTATTATCTATTAATTGTTTGTGTATAATTAATATTTTATTGTTAGTTTTATATTGAATATAATTTAATTTTTATAATTAATTATGAAAATTTTATTTTTTTAAATTTAATATGTATTATATTTAATTTATTTTTTTTATTTTTAAAGTATTTTTAACTATTAAATACTATTAAAATGTATAATTTATTAAATTTATATATTAAAAATTTTATTAATTAATTAATAAATCAATTTAAAAATTAATTAAAAATTAAATTTAATATAATAATTAATCAAAATTAATAAATTAATTAATAAAATTATTAATAGATGGATTGATGGTTGCACCTAACAATTAAAGCTCCTATCAGTGCAAAAAAAATACAAAAGAAATCGTAAAAGATACAGTATCATATCATCCAGTGGAACCAAAGTCAACAGTTTCCACCTACAAATCCTTAACATTACCAAATTTCCCGAAAGAGCAAGGGAAAGAGATGATCAACAGTAGAGCCCACCAGTGGGCTGATCTTCCTGATGAACTTTTGGGGAAATCGCGCAATGCATCGATTCTCGCGTCGACATTCTGCGATTTCGCTCAGTCTGCTCCTCATGGCGATCTTCTGTTTCATTTCCTTGTTTTGAGGAGGAAATTCCTCCTCTCGTCTTCAAGCTTCCTCCACCCATCAGCGTAGATGCTGTTCTCGGTCGATTTGCTATTTGGCGGATGGAATTTATCCCCCCAAATCCCAATTCTCCTTCCTTTCCTTCCTCTTCATTATCAGGGCAAAAGTGCTGGTTGGTTAAAATTGAAGAGTCCAAATTTGGAAAATTGAAGCTTCTGCATCCAGTCTCAGGCCACGTGATCACTAATGCTTCATCCATGTTGAACTCACTCGACTTTCGCTTCGTCCAGTTAGGTAAAGCTTTTATGATTAAATCTCAATCTGGGTTTAATATTTATGATGTTAATTAATTTATGCAACTTTTTAAGACTATCGGCAACCTATTATCTCTTTGGCTCATGTTAACACACATGAGAATTATGAGCTAACAGTATAAACAAGTTTGCTCTTCATGTTGTCTTTTTCTTGGTGTATTAATGACTTTCAGGTTTACCGTATCTTGAAATGTTGGATATTAAGGCAAGATTGAATGTTTTTCGAATTTTGTCCCCACAACAAAACGTCCAAATTTACGCAGTTGATCCTGTGAGCTGCATCGCACTTTCCTCTGTCTTTCTCACTGTTTAACGACCAACGAACTTCCTAATTTCTTCCGTCTCTTCTCTATAAATACCAACCTTTTCTATGCATGCATACCTCATACCAATCCTTAAAAAACACAGAATGGCTAAGGCTATAAAAGCAGCTAATTTCTCTTTCATCATTCAGATTCTTCTAGTAATTCTTAGTTTGCTTAGCAATAAGTTCTGCTATGCCTTCACTGCACAAGATTATATTGATGCTCTTGAAAAATCCATTCTCTGGGAAGCGTTCAGGGCCATTGCCCTTGAACCAGAGGCCAAAGTGGAGGGGAGACTCTGGGTTGTCTGATGGCTCTAGTTATCATGTATATATCAAACATTTCACATTTAATGTAGAATGAAGAGATTGAAAAAATGATTAATGTTTTGTTGTTTTGTATGGATTGCAGGTCAACCTAGCTGGTGGGTACAGTGATGCAGGAGATAATGTAAAATTTGGGCTTCCAATGGCTTTTACTACCACATTGTTGGCTTGGAGTGATTGAATTTGGCAGCTCAATGCAGAACCAGATTGAGAGTGCCAGAGCTGCTATCCGTTGGAGCACTGATTATCTTTTAAAAGCAGCTACCGCCACTCCTGGCACGCTTTATGTTCAAGTGAGCATTATATTGCATACTACACAAACCTGAATTCCAAAAAATGCTACCCATTTCATCAAATATCGGGATTAATAGCTAAAGACTGGAAAACTTCTTACCTGAACCGGGTCCATGTCGGTCGGAGATCCAAACTTGGATCATAAGTGCTGGGAAAGGCCTGAAGATGTGGACTCACCGTGCAACATTTACAAAGTAACCAGTCAAAACCCAGGATCTGATGTACCTGCTGAGACAGCTGCTGCATTGGCAGCTGCATCCATTGTTTTTAAGGACTCTGATCCTTCCTATTCTTCAAAATTGCTTCATGTGGCAATGAAAGTAGGTATGCATTCATAGAAAAGCACATTAATCGAATCTCCTGACAGTTCCATTTACAAGAAAACTTAATTAATTGTGATTATGGTGAGCAGGTGTTTGATTTTGCGGACAAAAATAGAGGTTCTTACAGTGACTCTCAGTTCAGCAGTCTGTCTATTCGACTGCTCTTACTCAGGATTCGAAGTAACACACAAATATCAGGCTTCCTGGTTCTGAAAATTTTACCGATCCAACGATAAAATTCATAACTGATTTTTATACTCAAGATGAACTTCTGTGGGGAGCATCCTGGATTCATAGAGCCTCAAAGAACAGGTCGTACCTTTCTTACATACAATCAAATGGTCACACATTAGGTGCCGATGATGATGATTACTCCTTTAGTTGGGATGACAAAAGAGCTGGGACAAAGATTGTACTCTCCAAGGTTCTGCTCTAAAATTTAACTTCATATTAGTAAAATATCAGGAGTTGTAATCAAATTCTTGTTATTTTCAACAGGGGGTTCTTTGAGAAACATACAGAAGATTTTCAATTAATTAAATCACATTCCGACAACTTACATATGCTCTCTAATTCCAGGAAATTTCAGTTCCCAGTCAGGTCAATATACACCTGGTAAACCATGTTGCAATTACAAGTCCACAAATGGTTATAGGACTCGGTCTAGGTAAGAAATTTTCTCGCTGTATTATTTGCAGCCAATTCGGTCACTGACAGAAATTGATGCTGTGCAGGAGGGCTACTCTACAAAGCAAGTTAGATCAATCTGCTGTATGCAACATCAACAACATTCCTGATACTAACATATGCTAAATATCTGAGCTCAATTGGAGGAGTGTGACATGTGGTGGTCCAACTGTGACTGCTGAATCATTAACTTCACAGGCGAAGAAGCAGGACTGTTTCTTAACCAAGCTGAAGGTGGCCAAAGTAGATCAGCATAACCAGAATAACCATTCCCAAAATCAAAGATCCTAATGTCATGAAAATCAAATTCAGTTAATATCTCCTTCATTGACATTAAGTAGAAGCTCATCATCTTCTTTTCTGTATAGGGTATGCCATTATTGGCCATAGTAAATGCAATTTTCTTTACAACCAGGCTCATCTCTAACCAAAACAGAGAAATTCCTTCCAAATTTCTCACCTCATCCCAACGCCATTCTTCTTCATTCATTTTCTAAACAGTAACTGCAACCTTAGCTCTACTTCCATCAGATCTGACATAACTTGTTGCCGTACCATAGTAAGGACTTGGTGAAACTGAATAGGGTTCCTTGAGCCGATATACTAAAAACAGATTTCCAAATGATTCTATTAAATACAAGAATCTATTCATAACAAAAACAATTGGGGGAGCAATAGTTGTTGTAATCCTAAAAGCAGAATAAGAACTGTGACTTTTCCTATGAGTTCGAGCATAAGATTTACCCTAATTAACAGAACCAAACTTCTATGAGGATATCATGTTTCATAAAGGACAGTTTTATGCTTTGTTGTGTGATGGCTGGCTTATGGTTATCGACATTGCTTCTTCCTGACAGCAAATGACAGAAGTAGCGCAGTCATGTTCACATCTAATTAAATGGCGGGGATCTTCTTAGTAGAGTCTTGTGATGGAATTTTAATGGTTTGAAGCAGTGAGATCAGAGAGAACATAAATCATGTTTAAAACTTACGAGTTCAAGGTGTTCAAGCTTGATGTTGGTTGTTCTCAATGGTGCAATGAGGCAGACTTTGGTGATGAGAGATTATTTCTTAGTAGGAACTCTTGACTTTTCCGTATTATCTCCTAATTTTAATGGAGTGAAGGGGAATATATATATTTGGTAGAGAGCTGTTCCATTGGTGGATTTGCGGTTGTTGTATTTGACAAAGAGAGCAAAGTCATACAAAATTTAAGGGCTTGCAGTAAATGCAACAAAGATGAATGTCCCTTCCATTTGGGTAACTCGGACTCTGTTTTAAGGATATATGCAGTGTTAATGGAATTCATGCTTTTTTAGTAGATTTGACGTTTTTAAGAATAATCGATTTGGCTGGTTGCTGTACTAAAATTTAACAATTGGACAGGTAATATTAAATTTCATTTTCAAAACATGTTCTGCTTATATGTGGCTGATGCAATTTTTCATTTGATAAAATGTAATCAAATGACATTTCAAACAATCAGCACATGATATAGCAAATCTTTTCAAAAGATGCAGCAAAAGTTCTTTCCATGACCAATCTTTTTTCATTAGCTACAAATAGGATCCAAATACTAAAGTTTATATTGTCCACGAATTGGCATTAGCGTGGAAGGATGCATCTTACATTATCCGAATCATCAGAAGGAACCCAGTAATCAAAAGATGAAATGTGTTTGATCTTGTAATTTTCTTCACCATTCAATCTTCTTAAGAGGTCTCCATGCAATGGATAGAATCTCAATTCTTCAATGGTAGAAATGTATTGCAAACTATCAGGGAGAAACCTCAATCTGCGACAATTATAAAATCGAAGACACCTCAACTTTGGAAAAGCCCCATCGGTAATCTCACTCCACTCCACCAAATCAGATGCACTAATTGTCAAAGACTCAAGCATGGGAAATCCACCCGCATCACACAACTCTTTACCAATGCACTTTGTTTTGTAAGCTTCCCATAAAATGAGGTGCTTTAATTTCGGGAGATGCTGAAGCACTACGAATGGATTCTCCAAAATATGTGAATCGTAGAATTCCAAACTGGTTAGGTTTTCCATAAGGGAAAGCCAACTGGGAATTTCAAGTAGGCCTCCATCTAAACAAAGCTCTTGAAGATAAGGTGGTGGACAAAATGATTCCAATTCAGGCAAAACTACCATCCGGTTACCCGATCCATCCCTAACTCTTTCTGCACTCAACGACAAGGAGACAAGGCTCTCCATTTTCATAATGGCAGCATTGAGCTCTTCCAAATTAGCAACTGTCACACACCCAAGCCCAAGTTCTCGAAGTTGGGTCAATTCACTCAATTCACTTGCAATGCCAGGACCGCAATGGACACCGGTAAGAGCATAAAGGTTCACCAACCTTCTAATACCCTTTGGAACTCTGACATTATAACCATCCAACCATAATTGGTTCATTATAAGATGCCTCAGCTGTTCCATATTAAGAATTTCTACAGGTAGTTGGCGTATTTGTGTGTCAGTTATATCCAGAGTTTGAAGCTTTTGAAGATTGCCTATAGTACATGGAAGTTCCTTTATATTATTGTGAGACAATCCTAAATACTTAAGATTAACTAAATTTCCCACCCCATCGGGTAAATACTCAACTGCGAATCTTAAAATCAAGACCACTATAAACTGCAATGCCCAGACAGTTTCCATATGTACATGATCACCTCTAGCTCTCACGAACAGGGATCGAATCAGAAAGCTTTTAAAAATATTAGCTGGCAATCTTTTTTTATCAATTTTACAATTAATCACAGCGTAAATAGGTGAGGTCTTTGATTCTTTAACAAAATCTTGCTCCTCAACCTTAGAAAGGCATGATTTCCGAGACAACTCGGACACTCTTATGCTCCGATGCGTATCTCGAAGCATTCCTAGGACAAGTAATTCCTGAACAATATTAGCTGCTGTATCCTCCATAATCTCCCCTGGTTTTTCCGGTATTAGATTTTCAGCCATCAAAAGCCGGATTAACCTTTTTTTGTTCACAAACTCAATTGTGGGAAGAATACAGCAGTAATCTAAGCAGGATCTAAGATAATCGGGAAGCTTTTCGTAATTTGATCGGGAAGCTGCTAAATCAGAAGACTCACCTTTGTCTTCTTCAGTCCGGCATGGAAGAGCATCAACTTGAGCGTAAAACAGCCCAAACCAGTCATCAGATTTGGTCGTAGTGCGGAGGATAGGCATGATTGTGGGATGGGATGTTATGGAAACGATGAGAGCAGAGGGGATAACTAACGATGAGATAAAGTCAATGCAGTGGTTGCAGTAGAAGGGATGTATACAGTGTTGGATTATTAATATTAAAAGGGGAAGGACAAGAGAAGTGGTGTTGGGGTTTTTAACAATATGGTTGTCTTCTATTGATTGGGGGGTTTTACAAGACAACTCCCACAGACAGCTTCCCATGTTGGGATGGGCTTTTACAATATTTAAATAAATTATCTTTCTCTAACCTTCACATCTCTCCACCTTAACCCTAAACACTTTTCAACTTAATTTCATTTCCCTCATATAAAATCAGAATTGTGAAAAACATTGTTCATAGAGGAGAGGCATGATTGTGGGATTAAATCTTATGGAAATGATGAGAGTAGAAGGGATAACTAACGATGAGATAAAGTCAATGTCAATCTCGATGAATGTCCTTCTGAGGGATTTTTTGGTAACAAGTGGTATTAGAGTTTATTGCTATCATTAAAGAGGGATTTTTTGTTACTCAATTTCAATCTATTTATTGAAAATTAACAGCCTGTCTTAAACTTTCTATTTTCTAAAATGTTCACTATTTTACCAGTTCATTTTTTTACTTTACTTTAGTATTTATAATTTTATAATTTAATTATTTATTATATCTAATGTTTCATTAATAAATTTTATATAATTACACTTATTATTATTATTATTCATTGGGCTTTTACAAGACAACTCCCACTAGCCCTGTGCAAAGGTCGATTTCGTTTAATAACCAAACTGAAATAATCGAAAACCGAACTTTTAATATTTTTATCAATAAACCGAACTTATAGAATAATCGAATTCAAAACGAACCGAAATTTTCGATCGGTTTGGTTCTGTTAAACAAAAAATCAAAAATTAAAAACATTTTTTTAAAAAATAAAAAATTGTGTCTAAAAATTATAAAAAATTATAAATCATAATATACTAAAGTAAAAATATCTAAATTGTACAAAATAAAAGTTCAGATTAAAGATATAATCCCAAAATATATAATAAATAATACAACAAAACCGTTAAATAATTTTTTTCATTTAATCGATTTTCAATTTAATAGTCAAAATTCTAAATTATCACCTAAAAAATAAATATTAATAATTTAAAAATGTACTCATCTAATTTACAACTCAAAATAAGATAATTTACATATATAAAATAATTATTAAATTAAAAAATTCAAAAAAATTATATAATTCTATAGCATTTCGGTTCGGTTTTTTTGCAATTTTTTCTTTTAAAAACTGAACCGAAAAACCGAAATTATCTAAAATTCAAAACCGAAATCGAATCGAAAAACCGAACCAAATTAATAAAGTGGATCTCACATTTATGCAAGTCTAATAAAGTGTATTTTTCAATTTCAATTCCGTCAGTCCAATCTAAATTTAATTTAATATGAGTGATTTAAAAATCATATGAATACAATATCATATTTTGAAAGTAAAATTATATAATATGAAAAGAGATCAAGGATCCAATAATGCCTTTTTCCAACATACAAATAAATTGTAATTTCCAAATATCAAATCGTTTTATAATTAGACATTTTATTTTTCTCCATCAATTAATTATACTATAAATTATTTTACTTAATTTATTTAAATAGAAATCCATTGAAGTTGCCATGGCAAGACATTAATTGTAAAATAGTGATATTATTACAAATTAAGTTGCTTGATCCAATATTTTCTATTCCATTAAGACATAACTAAATACTAGAACGAGGAAAATATGTGGATGCCTCTTCCACCAATGTAGTGTACATAATTTTGTACAAATGGCCTTCTGCTCATATCAGTTCTCAGTCTCGCCACTAAATGAAGCTTCTTCTTCACAATATGATTCAGCATCATCAAATTGGTCGCTGGTATGATTCGGAACCACAATTTATAACCTGATCATTTAAGTTTAATCTGAGGATTTTTAAGAGAAAATTTGAATCTAATGAAACAGTTAAGTAATTGAGCGATTATTTGAGTAATGTCCAAGTTAAAGTGTTAACTAAAGAATAATTTATTTTTGCCTTTATTATTTTATTAAATTAACTCATCAGATGATCCGAACTTTAGATTGTGTTATGTTCTTTGATTAACTGGTTTGGTGGAATAGTAAAAACTGTCAAGGATAAGGCTAAGGAATAGCAACTCACCATTCCAATTTAAATTAATAACTGATTTTTATGTTTATCCTCTATCTTGGCAGCTCATTTTCTTATTATTTTCTATTGTAACTATAAGCTAGTTTCACTCCTAGATTTTTGTTGTTTCTTGTATATATACACAGCTATTTTAAGTCAATAAATACATGAGCCTAAGTTATAAATTATATCCTTATATGGTATCAGAGCCTTAAACACTCCAATGAGCTTTTTTTTTTCTTTTATTTCATGGCTCCTACTACCTCAACAGCTTCCATTGTGCATTTAAATGCACCCACTCATTTCCCTATTAAACCCACTGCTACTAACTTCCCTGTTTTGAGAAAACAAATTCAAGCTACTCTTATTGGTCTTGATTTGCTAGAATATATTGATGGTACTCTCATTACACCACCACAATTTCTTGATGCTGAAACAAAGAAAATCAATCCAGCCTACACTCACTAGTATCGACAAGATCAAACTCTTCTTAGTGCAATCCTTGGTAGCTGTTCAGATCTGATCCAACCAATCATCTGCTCTGCTGAATCATCCAAAGAAGCCTGGGAACGGCTCATACAAAGCTATGCAAATCCTTCTCGATCCAGAATCATTTCTCTCAAAGCCAAGCTTACTAAGTCTCCAAAAGAAAACAAATCAGTGGCTGAATTTCTCAATGAAATGCGATCCATTGCTGATGAACTAGCTCTCACTCAAAATCCCATTAATGAAGAAGATCTTATTGTTCATATCATCGCTCAATTAGGAGATGAGTTCAGTCCAATTGTTGCAGCCATCAAGGTTCGTGAATCACCAATTACATATTCAAAATTATTTGATAAATTGACAGATTTTGAGAGATCCTTGAAGGAAAAAGATTCTTCATCTCTTCCTATTATTCCCACAGCAAATATGACTCAGAAGCAGAATCCTAAGCCACAGCACTTTCAAAAGTCATTTCAACGCCAAAACTCAAACTATAGAAAATCTTGTGGTGGTTATAGTGGCATTACTTCTCGTCCTTGGCAAAGTTAGAATAATAATCGCTCATATCGAGCAGATTTATTTTGTCGTTTTTGTGAAATTGCAGGTCATGATACACGAGATTGCAGGAAGCTTGCGAAATTCTTAAAAGAAAATAACGTCTCTATGATCAGCTCTCAATCTACAAATGCATTTTCAAGTCCAGTAGCAAATGCTACCATTAGTTCCCCATCCATGCAACAATCCTGGTTATTTGATAGTAGAGCATCTCATCATGCAACATCTAATTTATCTGCTCTGCAAACCTATTCAGATTATGGGGGTCCAGATGAGTTATTCTTGGGTGATGGTAATAGTCTTGCTATTTCACATACTAGTCACACAAAAATCAATACACCTGATAGACCACTTTCATTATCTCATGTTTTGTGTGTTCCAAGTTTACACAATAATCTGATTTTCATAGTAAAACTGTGTAAATCTAACCCAGTTTCTATTGAATTTTTCTCCTCTCATTTTCTTGTGAAGGATCTTCGCACGGGGGCGCCTTTACTGCAAAGGACAAACATTGATGATGTTTATTGTGCAACTTTTCCATCTAATCCACAAATAAATGTTACCATCAAATTCTCATTATCTGATTGGCATCATAAACTTGGCCATCCTTCCAATAAAGTTCTTTGCCTAGTCCTTCAAAATACTGGTTTAGCTTTTAATGTCTCGTCTATTTCAGATTTTCATTGTAACTCTTGTTCCATAAATAAAAGTCACAAGTTACCATTCTCTGTCAACTCTCTTGTCAGTACCAAACCCCTAGAGCTAATCTATATTGATGTTTGGGGTCCCACAAAAAAATCAATTGATGGCTATGAGTATTATATCATTTTTATTAATCACTTCACTAAATACATCTGGTTATATCCTATGAAGAAAAAATCTGACACATATACCCTATTTCCTCAATTCAAAATGCTAGTGAAAAATCATTTTCAAACTAAAATCAAGACTGTTTTCTCCGATAATGGGGGAGTGTACCAAAAGCTAATTCCAATTTTTACCTCATGTGGAATTTCTCGCTGCACCTCTCCACCACACACACCTGAGCATAATGGCACTGCCGAAAGACGCCATAGGCATGTAGTTGAAACTGTACTTTCCTTACTTCATTTTGCATCTCTTTCCTCACATTATTGGTCATATGCTTTTCAAGATACGGTTTATTTAATAAATCGTCTTCCCTCTTCCGTTCTATCCTTAAAAACTCCCTTTCAAATGCTTTTTCATAGGACTCTTAACTATAAGTCTCTTAAACCATTTGGATGTCTCTGTTATCCTTGGTTACGTCCCTATACCACGTTGTGAGATCCAACATCGATTGGAATGGTGAACGAAGCATGCCATATAAGGATGTGGATACCTCTCCCTAGTACGACGCATTTTGGGGGTAACCTTGAGAGCAAAACCGTGAGTCACCTAGCTCCGGCATGGTCTCCAAAGCAGATATGTGGAGTGGCAGGTGGCAAAGCAGACAATATCGTACTAGCAGCGGATTCGGGGACGTTACAATTAGTATCAGAGCAGGTGCCGGACTGGTATGCCAGCGAGGACGTTGGGCCCTAAAGGGGGTGGATTGTGAGATCCCACATCGGTTGGAGTGGTGAACGAAGCATGCCATAGAAGGATGTTGATACCTCTCCCTAGTATGACACATTTTGGGGGTAACCTTAAAAGCAAAACCGTGAGTCACCTAGCTCCAGTATGGTCTCCAAAGCAGACATATAGAGTGACAGGTGGCAAAGTGGACAATATCATACTAGCGGCGGTCCATTCAATGCATCTTTCTTGGTTATTCCTCATCCCAGTCAGCATATAAATGTCTTGATCCTACCACTAATGGCATATATTTATCCCGTCATGTCAAGTTTGTTGAAACAGTATTTCCTCTTCAAGTTCGCAATAAACATCATAATTTCACTAACCTTGTTCAAAATGCTCTTCATGCAGGTTCTCCATAAGATAATGACCAAAATTAACATCCCACCCATGCCACTACACACCCCTCTACCACTGACTCTGCACCATCTCAGCTTGTATCTCCTACTACACTGTCTTTTTAGTCTTTGATCCCGTTAAGTTCACCCACTGCTGAATCAGCTCCAATTATGGAATCCCATTCCCTTGTCACTTCTTCACAGCAACCACTAAATTCTCCTACTATATCCCTACCTTCTTCACCACCTACTCATCACCAATCCTCCCCACATCGCCCTATCCGTGTCAAAAAGCCAAATCCTAAATATTTCAATGACAAACTTATTAACCTCACCACTAAACATCCACTTTCCTCTACCTTAGAACCTACTACTGTCTCACAAACTATCAAAGACCCTTTTTGGCGACAAGCCATAGATGCTGAATTCAATGTTTTCTTACAAAATGGAACTTGGGAGTTAGTTCTAAAATCATCCAATGTCCCGATTGGTTGCAAATGGGTTTTTCATATCAAACGTAAACCAGATGGCTCCATAGACAAATACAAAGCTCGTCTAGTAGCAAAAAGGTTTCTCCAAGAACCAGGGCGTGATTATTTTGAGACTTTCAATCCCGTTTCAAAACTTATCACCATTCGAGTTATCTTGTGTCTTGCCTTATCACAACATTGGCCCTTGCGGCAATTGGATGTAAATAATGCATTTTTGCATGGTACACTACAAGAAGATGTCTACATGGTCCAACCCCCAAGCTATATTCATCCTCAATTCCCAAATCATGTTTGCAAACTTTGAAAAGCACTCTATGGTCTCAAACAGGCTCCGCGCGCTTGGTATACTGAATTAAAAAATTTTTTACTAAATTCTGGCTTTCACAAATCACTGGCTGATGCTTCTTTGTTCATTTATGCTCATAATGGTATCATTGCTTACTTCTTAGTTTATGTTGATGATATTGTTCTCATCGACAACAATACACAATTCTTGGATGACTTTGTTCACAAGCTAGCCACTTGTTTTTCAATCAAGGATTTGGGCACTCTGCATTATTTTTTAGGTGTTAAAGTCATCTCTACCCCTTCAAGTCTGTTCCTCTCTCAACATAGACATATCACTGATTTACTCTCTCGATTCAATATAGCTGGTGCAAAAGAGGTTGCCACACCTCTTAGTTCCTCAAAATCCTATTCTCTGGTTGATGGCTCTCCCAAAGTTGATGCAACTTCTTATCGTCGTTTGGTTGGGTCGTTACAATACTTGGCCATCACTCGCCCTGATGTTTCTTTTGTTGTTAATAAACTGTCTCAATTCATGCATGCTCCTACCCAGCTACATTTGCAGGCCGTCAAACGAGTGCTTCGATATTTAAAAGGTTCAATTCATCATGGGTTGTTTCTCAAACGAGACTGTCCGCTATCTCTTACAACATTTTCTGATTCAGATTGGGGAGTTAAGGATAATGGGCGCTCTACTACTGCCTATGTCTTGTACTTGGGTTCTAATATTATCTCCTAGCGCTCTGCTCGTCAAAAATCTGTCTCTCACTCATCAACCGAAGATGAATACAAAGCCTTAGCAAATGCAGCAGCTGAAGTTATATGGGTTCAAAACTTATTAACTGAATTGGGCATTTCACTTCAACAACCTCCAAGCTTATTTTGTGATAATACAAGAGCAACATACTTATGTGCAAATCCTATTTATCATTCCCGCATGAAGTATTTGGCTCTTGACTATCATTTTGTACGTGAACGAGTTTCTGAAGGTTTACGTGTTTTGCATATTAGCTCCAAAGATCAACTAGCTGACATGCTTACTAAGCCATTGGGCCGCGGTCAATTTCTCCATTTTCGCTCCAAGATTGGAGTCTCCGATGGATCCTCCATCTTGCGAGGGCTTGTCAAGGATAAGGCTAAGGAATAACAATTCACCATTCCAATTTAAATTAATAACCGATTTTTATGTTTATCCTCTATCTTGGCAGCTCATTTTCTTATTATTTTCTATTGTAACTATAAGCTAGTTTCACTCCTAGATTTTTGTTGTTTCTTGTATATATACACAGCTATTTTCAGTCAATAAATACAAGAGCCTAAGTTATAAGTTATATCCTTATAAAAACTTCCTTCTATCATTTCCAATCCAAGCAGTCAGTTAAAAAAGAAAATAAATAAATCTCTTTTTAAGTTATAAACAATCAAAAATTTCCTTCCGTACCTGACTACGTAGCATGCTTCCGATTTTGTGTTCACTCTTAGACCACTTATGCCACAGAAGAAGCTTTGTACATCTTAAATGAGGAATGTGCATTACAGCGCAGTTTTTTGGGTGAGTTTGAATTTTGTGTTCTTTGTCAATATCTGATTTGCAGCCATGGTGTTGTAATAGCACTCAAAAATTGTGTAAATAAATAAATATTTAGCGATCTTTTACTCGCCATTTTATGTACATTTCTTCTTTATTGTCGTTCACTTCTGTTTATCATAGTTTATGCAATCAAGACATTTTAGTTCCTCGGAATGATCGGTGTGGGAAGATCTTCCACGGGATGTATTAGAGAAAATCGAGGAGCGACTATATTTGCTGATAGACAACTATGGAGATTTGTGCTACCCAAGTTGCCTTGCCACAACCGACTTTGGTGAAGTTCAATTACCATTGATGTTAGCATGAATTTCATGTGACGAATCCAATCAGGCATCACATGGATTACCTGCAAGAGAATAAAGTGTATGGCCTTGATTTTCAAAACATTAATGAACTGTTCATCCAAGGAACCTCTCATGGTTGGCTGCTTCTTGATGATTGTAATTCCGGCTCACTCACTATTCTCAACCCCATCACAGAGGCTGAAATTCAACTTCCCCCAGGAATCATGACTAACTTTCCTAATTTGGAACCTTTTTTTATGTATTCATCGGGGAAATTAATTATCAGAGCGTACATAAGATTAAATTCAGCTGCGGAGCCAGGATATCAGGATCGGTAGGAGCACTAATTATAATTTTAATATAAAAAATTAAAAATTAAAAATACATAAACTATACTATGACAATATATTTCATTTAAAATTGAAAAAGAATAATGTTTAAGATCGAATAAAAATATAATTTTCACAATTATTTTCGACTCAATTTCATATTTTAAAACCGTTGAATAATTAACTCAATGTCGACAAAACTATAAAAATTAAAATAAAAAAATTTATTCCAATCAATTATTAGTCAAATTATCTATTTTGTTTTTATTCAAGATCAATGTTGAAATACATATTTAACTTACCAAAACCTAATAATTTATAAATTATTATAAATCAATTAAAGCAAAAGTTAATAAACATGTACGGTATTAAAAATTACAAAAAAAAGTAATATTTTCTTACCAAATGCCAATTGAATTGATAAAAAATACTTCTTAATCCTAGTATAAATTTGAAAAGCTTCAAAAGTTGCAATAAGAGGAAAAAGAGAAGTGTGCATCAAAGTGAAAATAAAAAAAATGAAAAATGTGTTTGATTTTTTGCTGCAAATTTAAGTTATTAATTAAATAAGTTGGCATTTATTTTTCTTTTTTTTTTTTAAAAATAATTTTATTTTATTTTTGAGCAAAAGATATAGTATTTGGGATTTACCATTTATATAATTTTCTATTTAAATGGATTTGTATTATTATATTTTAATTTTTATAATTTAATTAAAAAGATTATATAATCATTATTGGGTTAAAATTTGAAAGGGGGCACTTAAAATAAATTAAAGGTTTCCTAGTATATATATATATATATGAAAAGAAATTTTAAATTTGAGGGTGTGCACATCTACGAGTGGCTCCGCCATTGATTATATTGTTGTCGAGTCCTAATTTAAGTAACAATTATTTAGCTGTAAGCATCTATGGTTATTTCATTCCGAACTAGGAAAAGCAGAAAGATTCACAACAAGAAATATATCAAAGAGTTAGTGGCCGGCTCACTGAAAATCAAAATTTATCTGAATAAGTGTATGGCCTTGATTTACATAACATTAATGAACAAGTGTATGGCCTTGATTTACATAACCTCTCATGGTTGGCTGCTTCTTGATGACAGCAATTCTAGTTCACTCATATTCTCAACCCCATCACAAAGGCTGAAACTTAACTCCCACCAAGAATCATGACTAACTTTCCTAATTTGGAACCTTTTTCTATGTATTCGTTAGGAAATTATCAGAGCGTACATAAGATTATATTGTCGTCGAGTCATAACTTAAGTGACAAGTATTTAGCTGTAAGCATCTATGGTTATTCTATTCGGTGTAGATTAGCCTACTGTAAGAAAGGAGACACTAAATGGACTAAACTTGGAGCATAAAACTTCCATGAGGATATCGTGTTTCATAATGGACTGTTATATGCTCTGTTGCGTGATGGTCGGCTTGTGGTTATCGACATTACTGCTTTCTCACAGTCAGTGACAAAAGTAACACAGCCATGCTCAGAGCTAAATGACGGTAGAATATTTTTAGTAGTCTTGTAATGGAATTTGAATGGTTGAACAAAGATCATATTTTATTAATTATATCATCATTGATACACTTTTTTTTTGAATGCCATTATTGATAAACCCTTGTTGTTTGTAATTTACCAGAAGGGAAAATAGGAAAAAGAAAAAAACAAAGCCGAGTTAGATCATGCATATTTTTATACATGGGGTCCACAGGCTTTCAGGAATCTTTAAAAGTTAAAACTATCATGATTATTATTTTTATAAGACTTTCAATCGGTTAATCGAAAAAGAAAAGTCTTTTATTGTTATTAGTATTTAATTATTTAGGAAAAGATAATGCATGGTTGATCTCTTACGCTATGTTTGGATCGACGGAAGTGGAAGTAATTGAATTGAAAATACATTGAAATTACCTTATTTTTTCTTGTTTGAATTATAAAATCATAAAATTGAGAGAAAAATTTAATGAAATTTAAAATTTTCAATTAACTATTTTTCAAGCATTTTATTTCCTTCCGATTCGGAAAGAAAGCGAAATAAATGTACGAAATTATCAAATTATCCAAATTCAAACCTTGTGTTGCACGGCCGCTCAAGGCTATTTGCCTTGTGTTGCACGGCTACTCAAGGCAAATAGCCTTGTATTGCACGGCCACTCAAGGCTTCTTGTCTTGTGTTGCACGACCACTCAAGGTCTCCATGTGCATAATGCACGGCCAAATATGGATATAGACAGGATGATGCACGGCAGGATATAATTATCAAATATATTTATGAAAATTTAATTCACTCTCTATTTTTGTTAAGTTATCCAAATAATAGAATGAAAATAACTGGAAATACAAATTTCATTACTTTCATTTTCACTCATTAAAGTAAATTCAATTTACCCCATCCAAACAAAGCATTAAGCTCCTATATATAGATTTACTCCAAAAATAACTCATATGGCTTCAAAAAGTTCCGGTATGGCAAGAATGGCTACAGTATTAAGCATTGATGGAGCAAGAGGGATAATTCCTGGAATTATCCTGGCCTCTCTTGAATCCAAGCTTAAGGTACTGTCGAAAATCTGAATTAATGATTTTTTTTTTTCTTTTTCACCTTTAGTTTCTTCATCTTTTTATTATTATTATTTTTTTCAATTTTCTGGTTTTTGTAGTATTTAGATGGACCAAGTGCCAGAATTGCAGATTATTTTGATATAACTGCAGGAACAAGCACTGGCAGTCTAGTCACTGCCATGCTCACGGCTCGAAACAAGGAGAAGGAACGTATTTTTGAAGCCATTAAAATTAGTTATTTCGTATTTTATTAATTAGTTATGCTTTAAGGATTTTTATGTTGCTAGTTAAATTTATATTTTTGAATGGTGCAATTTCAAGAAGAAAAATATATCCAAGGAAATAAATTGCAGAGCAAGTAGTATTCATCAATTTAAGGGACATAGCCGCCAGAAAAGATTGACTAAATTAATTAAAAGACAGAAGTACCAGAGGAGTTTGTAGAGAGAATTTTTTTTTTTTAACGTGGCTAAAATTGAAAATAAGAGGACTTATCGTAAAAAAAATTTTAATTTGAGGACTAATGTAAAAATATTTAAAAGTTCAGGATCTAACAATGAATTTTCTTTTTTTTTTTCCTGAAGAAAAAGAATCCAACTGAGAAAAGGATTCTTGGTAGCTTTTATTAGGTTTTAATCAGCAGCTTTCTCTTATCTGTCGTGTCTTTTTGGATTTTAAATCAGAATCATGAGTCGGTGGGAAGATCTTTCGGAGGATTTGTTAAAAAAAATCAATGAGCTTTTAATCTTATATGAAGATAAAGTTCGAATGGGTTGTGTTCGTAGTTCATGGCGATCTACTCTGTCCAAGTTGCCTTTCCACGCCCAACTTGGAGTTGAACATCCGTGGCAGGAGTTGGCAAGAGGAAGATCAAATGTCAGCAGCAGAGAAGCTTGAGAAGGTTGTTCAAGGAGATAAGGAAGTTGATATTCATTTCTCTATTTTACAGAGGAAAAACTAATTGTCTTACTATTGTTGGTGACCTGAAACTCGAAACATTTTTAAAACATATTTCTAGTATCCCGCATTGAATTGAATTGCAAGTCAATAAATCGTTATAGGACTCGGTCTAGAAAAGAATTTTCTCGATGTATTATAGGCAGCCAATTCAGTCACCAACAGAAATTGATGCTGCGCAGGAGGGCTACTCTACAAAGCAAGTGAAAGCAATATGCAGAAGGTAACACCAACAACATTCCTGATACTAACATATGCTAAATATCTGAGTTCAAATGGAGGAACTGTGACATGTGGCGGTACAACTGTGACAGCTGAATCATTAACTTCACAGGCGAAGAAGCAGGAAGACCATATTTTAGGTGATAATCCAGCAAAAATGTCATACATGGTAGGATTTGGAAAAAGGTTTCCTCAACATGTCCATCACAGGGGTTCTTCTCTGCCATCAATACATTCACACCCTGATAAACCCCCCCGCAACAATGGCTTCCAATACCTTTACTCTTCTTCACCAAACCCAAATGTCCTGGTTGGTGCCATAGTTGGTGGTCCTGATAATCGATACAATTTTGCTGATGAGGAACTACCAGCAGTCTGAGCCTGCTACTTACATCGGTGCTCCATTTGTTGGCGCACTTGCTTTCTTCTCCACCCAAAATTAATGATTTCTCAACAATTGGCATCCTTTCAATCTGGTTTTTGTACAAAAATAGTATTTAATTAGCTCCAAGACAGCATTTTTATTTTTTACTATTTCTTAAAATCTGTTTATGTTGGGCTTCTTCGAGCAAACTGTTGATTTTTTATTGCGTTTTTTCATAGAGGCAGAAAGGGAAAATAGAGGTTACTCATATTATATTGGAATAGCATTACCATCAAAATATCTCCATGGAAACATTTTTAAGTAATTAGAGCTTATATGAAATTGAGTTTTTCAATATCCTTTATGTTGACGGTGAGTGGATATTTGACCCACTTGTCTATTAAATTACTTAAAATCAAATCAAGTTTACATTAAAAAATTCATGTCTTCCTAAATAAAGTATTTTAGTATTGAAAGTTCGAATATATATATATATATATATATATAATTAAGTCGACCTTGACTCCAGCTATGAAAAAATATGTACCTAAATTAAACTAATTTTTTCTCTTACATCCATTCAACATATTTTTAAACATGTTTTATAAGTATAATTTTGATCTAAAACCTTTTTTTAAAGTGATATGATAGATAACACTCGATAAAAAAATATAGAGTATTTAGAATTAAATTTCTTATAGTAGAATAAAAAAGAGTGCTTTTATTTTACCGTTTAGAGTTGATGAAACGTGGGCAAAAGGCCTCGGGTGAATTATATTTAAATTTAATTTTTGGATAAAAAAAATTATATTAAATTTAATTCTTATATTACAAATCTAAAAACATCTAGTTTTTTTTTCTACTAACAAGATCTAACAATTTTTTATATCCGTTCGAAAATGGTGATTTAAATTTGCAATTAAATTCAAAAGTAATTCAAATAATTCAAAAATTTTAAAGTCAAATTTTATTTTAATCCAAAAAAAAATTATCAAAAAATATATGGAAATCTGATCCGAATTGAATTTGCAATTAATTGATAACAAATCTAATTTCCTTATAAATCATTGTTTTGACTGGCCATCTTACTAGCTCCTATATTAATGTACTTTTTAATTAATCGTGAATCAATTTAAAGTAGGTTATTAATTTGCAATATTCCAAACTAATTTAACTATAATCATATAAAATTATCAACACTATTGAGATGAATTTACGGTGATTAAGCAAAACAGAATACGTGGCCCAATGATTTCCCAACTGGGATAAGCCATTGACTTCCCAATACAAGACAAAGACTTTCTTGGTCTCGTCTTCATAAACTTACACTTTCACTGATCATCCATCCCACAACCACTCACCATTAAACTTCACCTGCAAGAGAGATGTCTGATAATGGCGGATGGGCCCACCTTCCTAAGGAATTGCTTCAATTGATCGGAGAACACCTCGATTCTCGCATCGACGTTTACCGATTTCGATCTGTATGTACTTCATGGCGATTCTCTGTTCCTCCTTCTCACAAAAACTCCCCCCTCGTTTCCATCAAAATTCCTCGTCCTTTCCTCGCCGACGCTTTACTAACTCCGGTAACTTTCTGCCGTCTCGAATTTTCCAATTCCGATAGTTCAAGTTCTTCAGACTCTTCTTCGATGGCCTGTTTAAACAAGGTGGAGCAGTCAACTCACGGCGATCTCCAGCTTCTGAGCGCACTTTCAAACCGCCAAAT
Organism: Excoecaria agallocha; assembly: GCA_037975025.1. Classification (NCBI taxonomy): domain Eukaryota; kingdom Viridiplantae; phylum Streptophyta; class Magnoliopsida; order Malpighiales; family Euphorbiaceae; genus Excoecaria; species Excoecaria agallocha. The sequence goes on from CM075811.1 coordinate 35,368,577, forward strand.
ACGGTTGTCTCCTGGTACGTTTCCGAAGACGATGAATTTATTAAACTTTCGGTTGGTGGAATTAATTAAGGCTTATTATCTTAAACTCTCAAACGGCTGTCCTGTTTTGGGGATTAACAAGGTGGTTCCGTTTCCTAATTCCGGTGAAATTAGGATCCTTGCAATCTTCCACGAAGGGAAATTAGGGTATTTGAGAAATGGAGATGAGAATTGGACTCTTTTAGATGATACAAACTTCCATTATGATGATATCATAGTTCACAAAGGCCAATTCTATGTGGTTGATTTATGAATTTGCTTTTAAGTTTTACTCATGTATGTGTATGGTTACTACTAGAGTTACTCAGCATGCAGTGGTTGACAGTTTACCAAAGTTCTACATACACAACCACCAAACTTTTCCAAAGAATTGGCATAACTTTTTTTTTCGAGCAACTAGCAACTATCTACGTGGTTGAATTTGAAAAATTGAAACTCATTTACTTGTTACTTGAATTTACGAATTTAAAGGTCTAAATAATTTTACTCAGAAGACTAAATGATCTATTCGGCGAAGCTTGTGGGACTATATATATATATATATATATATATATATATATATATATATATATATATATATATATATATATATATATATATATATATATATATATATATATTCGTCGGTCTTGTTATTTTAATTGCATTTTCTATTTCAATACACACTAGTTGCATGAAAATCATGCAATATGTTACTTTTTTTTGTTCTCTTTTATATTTTATTTTTGAATAAAATTTAAATTTCATTTATATATCACTTTTAAACTTTTAATATAATTTAATTTATTTTTTCAATTTATTTTTTACAATAAAATAAAAATCAATTAGATTTAATAATTTAATTTTACTCAGGCAAGATATCCGAATTTTCATATTTACAACATTTGAATTTATATATTTACAGACTCAGATAGTTTTTCCATTTCAAAAAGTCTAAGAAACCAGGAGAGTTATGTGAGTATTCAAAAGGTTAAATACATATTCGGCCGTTTACAAAAGAGGACATTATATTTGAAATTCTAATAATATATATATATATATATATATATATATATATATATATATATATATATATATATATATATATATATATATATATAATGGAAAAATTAAAAATATATATATAATAAAATAAATTTAATTATATATATATATATATATATATATACTTCATTTTCTTTTGAAAAAAAAAAAGATAAATTTCTATTGATCTTGATGTAGAAAAATGAAAAATCAATGGCATTTGGGTCCCAGTGGAAACAAATGTCAAACTCAATTCTACATTACGCCAAGAATTTCGACTCCAATAATGGTAGACTTTGTTGCGGCCCTTGCGGGGTTGACTTCAGGGGGAGCAAACTTCGGTTTAAATGGAAAAAATTCAATTAAATTGATCAATTTTTTTAATTTGATTCTTTAAAAAAAAAATCGTAAAAAAATCAAACTGATCAAAATTTTATATAATTATATAATTTTTTAATTTTTTTAATTAAATAATTATTTTATACCTGTAAATTATCTTATTTTGAGTTGCAAATTATATAAGTATATTTATCAATTATTAATTTTTATTTTTAAGGTGATAATTTAAAATTTTAAAAATTGAATTGAAAATCGATTGAATGAAAATATTTATTTAACGTTTTTTATTATATTATTTATTATATATTTTAGAATTGTATCTTTAATTTAGACTTTTATTTTGTACAATTTATATGTTTTTATTTTATTATATTATGATTTGTAATTCTATATAATTTTTAGATACAATTTTTTATTTTTTTTAAAAATAATTTTAATTTTTGATTTTTCGTTTAATCAAACCGAATCGATCGAAAAATTTAATTCGATTAATATTTAGTTGGTTATTTAAATAGTTCGATTTAGTTAATTAAAATTTTAAAAATTTAATTTTCAAATCAAAATCGATTATTTTGATTCGGTTTGGTTATTGAACCAAACCGACATCGCACATCCTGCTTGACTCATAGTGTGAAGAAAGCTCCAATCAGTGCAAAAAACAAAAACAAAAACAAAAAAAAATTATAAAATACAGTTTCATATCATCACATGGAACCACAAAGTCAACAGTGTCCATCTACAAATCCTTAACATTACCAAATTTCCTGAAAGAGCAAGGGAAAGAGATGATCAACAGTAGCACCCACCAGTGGGCTGATCTTCCTAAAGAACTTTTGGGAAAAATCGCGCAATGCATCGATTCTCGCGTCGACATTCTGCGATTTCGCTCAGTCTGCTCCTCATGGCGATCTTCTGTTTCATTTCCTTGTTTTGAGGAGGAAATTCCTCCTCTCGTCTTCAAGCTTCCTCCACCCATCGGCGTAGATGCTGTTCTCGGTCGATTTGCTATTTTCCGGATGGAATTTATCCCCCCAAATCGCAATTCTCCTTCCTCTTCAGTATCGGGGCAAAAGTGCTGGTTGGTTAAAATTGAAGAGTCCAAATTCGGAAAATTGAAGCTTCTGCATCCAGTCTCAGGCCACGTGATCACTAATGCTTCATTCATGTTGAACTTACTGGATTTTCGCTTCGTCCAGTTAAGCAAAGCTTTTATGATTAAATCTCAATCTGGGTTTAATATTTATGATTTTAACAGGATTGATCTACTTAACCATTCTGTTCATGGGATAATTAAAGTAGTTTTATTTCCAGCTTCTGCTAGTTTTAGTGATAATAACTTTGGTATTCTGGCTATTTTTCATGAAGGAAAATTGGGTTACTGGAAATTTGGGGATGAAAAATGGACTGTTTTAGATGATACCAATTTCCAATATGATGATATAATTGAAAATAAGGGTCAATTTTATGCTGTTGATAGATGGGGTACTGTTTTTTGGATTGATTCTTCATTGAGGGTGATTCAGTATTCACCTTCATTGTTTGGTTGTGGTGGGCAGAAGAATTTAGTAGAATCAGGTGGGAATCTTTATGTAGTTGATAGATATCTTGATGGAGAAAGGGGAACGTGGAAAGATTATGATAATCTTGGAGCTAGTGCTCGTGCACGGAGATTCAGGAAACCTACTCCTAATACTGTTGATTTTAAAGTACATAAGTTGGATGAAGATTGGGGTACTTGGGTTGATGTGAAATCATTAGGTGATCGAATCTTTGTTTTGGGTATTGATTGTTCATTCTCCATTTCATCTGAAGAATATGTTGGGAGCGAAGGGAATTGTATTTATTTCGCAGACGATAATGATTACAGGGGATCAGGATTGGGTAGTGATAGCATTCGTGTTTTCCGATTAGAGGATCATGCGATTGAGAAAGTAGATGGACTGCCTGGGTACTCTAAGCTGTTTTGGAAACCCAATACTGAACATTGCCTAAGATTGTTCGGCAGATCAATGTAAGTTGAAAATATCCTTAATTTTCTGTTATTTGTTTTCTTTTGTTTATTTAGTGGAGGTTGTTGTATCATTCTGTTGTTACAATACTAGAACGTTTAATGCATTCAGCAGTTTCTCCTTGAAATGAAAGAAGGGTAATGCTAATCAGCAGGATGACAAGTATTGTGGCTATCACTCGATCAAAGGTGCAGGAAGTCTGGAGTTCAATTTCTTCTTTGGACATTTGTAGTTGAGTTGCATGTCCTTTCTTGTAAGTGCAATACAGTCCGTTATTTAGAGTCTTCCAGGCCTACAGAGTATAAAGTATGAAACGGTTTCCATTTCTTCAAAAGGGTAGTAATGATCTAAGGCAAGTCCAGGAGCTATGATCTAAGGCTGGCGAAGACTCGACAAAAGTGCAAATAATTTTCTTTTTCTAGCAAGTGATCGAAAAAAAGCTTAAAGCAAGGTTGGATTAGGGCTAGGTATTTGGGGGGATGACTATGCTTTTTCTGAGGAGCTTTTATCTTAGGCCAAACAATGTATGGAAATAGCTGTGGGGTGCAGTTGGATCTTCTGATAAGAAAAATAATTGTATGTTACATTTCAGCAGAGTAACAAGTTCAGTTTCCATTTATGTATGAAAATTCTATGTTAATTGCTCTTGAGATTTGCATGCACCTTCTTTGACTATAATGCTCAATCTGTTAGTCAGATTTTTGCTGAATTTAGTAAAAGAACAGGGTTCAATTCTATTCTTAGAAGAAGTAACAGTGTCACAATGTTGGGAGCTTGTATCTTAGGTCAAGACTTCAAGACAGTGCAGTTGGATCTTTTAATAAGAATAATTTCGGCCAAGCTCAGTTTCCACAAACTATGAGATACATATGTAAGATTCCAGAGCTGGTAATAAAAGTCTAAAAATGACAGATAAATAAAATTTGAATTTTACTCAAAAGTGACGGATAAAAAAAACAGAGGGAATATTAAAAAGGATAATTAATATTTAATAGAGAAAAATAATAGATGGTAGATATCTTTATAATCAATTATAGGACAATATGAATGATCCAAACTTTTTGTTTGTAATATTATTATTAGTTGTCCTAAAAATGTACATAAATTATATATATATATATATAATTTCAACTTTAAAATTGGAATATATAATATATTATTTTTATATATAATTTAAATATATTTATGTATATAAGGTTGTGACAAATCAAACCAGAACAAAAAATTAAATAGAATTTTGGACAATTTGATTTATTTAGCTCGATTTTATTTCAAATATAAAATTTAATTAATTCTGTTGAATTTTATTCTTAGAATTCTAAAATAATAAAAAATTAAATAACAAGAAGTGATCCGATCTAAAATTAATGCCCCAATTAGATAATTTAATTTCATTTAATTTTAATTTTAATTTTTTAAATAAAATTAATACAATATATGTACACCTAAACACCTTATAAAAATATTATACATTAACACAGTTTTTACTGTAACTCTGTACAAGGTAGTTTTTTTTTTTTTCAACTGTACAAGGTAGTTTAAGGAAGGACGTAATGGGATGTTGGGAACAAACAAAAATTCATAGTATACAGTTTAAGATGAAACCGCAAGTCACAGTTACAAATCCCCAAATCCATAACTTCACCAAAATTAATTTCCTCCGGGAAGCAAGAGATGATCAACAGTAGCGCCCGCCAGTGGGCTGATCTTCCTAAAGAATTGTTGGAAAAAATCGGAGAATGCATCGGTTCTCGCGTCGACATTCTCCGATTTCGCTCAGTCTGCTCCTCATGGCGATCTTCTGTTTCATCTCCTTCCTTTGATAAAGAAATTCCTCCTCTCGTCTTCAAGCTTCCTCAACCCATCAATCCAGATGCTATTCTCAGTCGATCCATCAACCCAGATGCTGTTCTCCGTCGATTCGCTATTTGCCGAATGGAATTTGTCCCTCAAAATCCCAATTCTCCTTCATCTTCTTCCTCTTCGGTATCGGGGCAAAAGTGCTGGTTGGTTAAAATTGAAGAGTCCAAATTCGGAAAATTGAAGCTTCTGCATCCAGTCTCAGGCCACGTGATCACTAATGCTTCATCCATGTTGAACTTACTCGACTTTCGCTTCGTCCAGATTTGTAGAACATCCATGCTTATATACCGATCTGTTTTTTTTCGTGATCTACTTACCCATTCTGGTCATGGGATAACTAAAGTAGTTTTATTTCCTGCTTCCGCTAGATCTTGTGAAGATGATGAGCTTGCTATATTGGCTATTCTTCGTGAAGGAAAATTGGGTTACCGGAAACCTTGGGATGAAGAGTGGACCATTTTGGATGATACGAATGTACAATATGATGATATAATTGAATGTAAGGGTCAATTTTATGTTGTTGATAGATCGGGTAGAGTTTCTTGGATTGATTCTTCATTGAAAGTGATTCAGTATTCGCCTTCTTTGTTTGGCTGTGGCGACGAGAAGCATTTGGTGGAGTCTTGTGGGAATCTTTATGTAATTGATCGATATTATGAAAGAGAAGAAGGAATATGGCGAGGTGGGAACAATGGTAAACTTAATAATAGCATTGATTTCAGAGTTGTTAAGCTGGATGAAGAATGGGGAAGATGGGTTGATGTTCAATCCATAGATGATAGAGTCTTTGTTTTAGGTGTTGATTATTCATTCTCAATTTCATCTCAAGAATTTAATGGTGGTAAAGGGAACTGTATATACTTCACAGATAAAGACGGTGTTATTCGTGTATTCCGATTAGAGGATCATGTGATTCAGAAAGTGGATGCATCGCCTCAGTACTCTAAGCTGTTCTGGAAACCCAGTACATGAACACGAAAGCCAAAGTTTTTTTGCATAAGATCAATGTAGGTGTTCAATATAAGTGGTAAATTGTTTATGAACTTTGATTGATGAATTAACAATGTATGATATTCTGCATGAATTGAGATTGTTCAATACTTAGGATGATGGAGGCTCCAACATCTAAGGCTACTAAGAATGTTAGTTCCAGTCCTCACGATCTCCTCCTATTGCATTTTCTCTACTGTACATAATACATATGGCTTAGGTAGCATATATAAGCTTATGTTGTATAGAACGTGGACAGGATGTTGAGGCCCTTTGTGCTGATTTCTTGTGTCAAATTATGGAGCTTTTATCTTTAAGACTGTACTCCCAGAAAATCACTTTGCAATGAAGTTGCAGTCTATCTATATGAAATATTATCATTTACGAGCTTGCATTTCCACCTATTCACAACAATTCCCAAGAGGGTAGAACACAAGGCAAGACATGAAACAAGACCTAATATACATAGTATTATATAAAATGCTAGAAAAGCATGGATTGGATGGGTAAACATGATGTAAGCTAAAAATAGCTATTGAATGTTGGATTTACATTTGATGTGAAATGGGTTTACGAGGCATTTACATGTTTTAAAACGGCATCGGTAGACTGCTGGGCGAAAACCTTCTGCCTGAATTGCACGTAAGGGTACCCAAAAAATGACAGAAAGTGGGCAGGCTTGGAGATGGAAAGTATCTCATACCATACTTGCTTGTTCTCATCCATTTCGATTGAAAAACGCTCTTCCCCAGCCTGCTTCACAACAAAACAAGAAGGCATGTTAATGACTGTATGACCTTCTATATATGTTCTGAATTAGATTTGACAATCAAAAGTTCGATGTGGGAGCAATTAGACAATATGAAAACTAAATTACATGTCAGCTAAGCAGCAGAACCAACAACAAAAAAGGTCAATTATATGCTATTGAATCTTAGAATAAAATGCATGCCCACATCCACACATGAGTATGCATAAACTCTCACGGTGCTTGGACTTGCTGAAACCTATATCATGGTATCTAGGTAACCCATTAATCTAGTAAACGATTTGATTTGAAAAATGTAAAGTTGAATGCTTGCCCTTGTGCTACCCAAAAATCCAATGGCTAAGTTAAATCAAGTGCACATAAAAGCTAAATACGAAAAACAAAAACTGAAGGTTTACATATATATAAAATACAACAAATGTGCACTTTGCTACATATCACAGAAGGCAATGTTACTCAATTTGGTAAGCATGCACTTAAAACTATTTTTAGGGCCTTAGGAAACCCACAAATCAGTGCTGCAAATAGCACTATTGCCATAACACAACGTAAAAATTAAACTGGCACCTAGAATAATCATATCTGCTAACTAAATATTGCAATGATAAAGAATTTGTAGCCATAAGTGATAACTGAACTCCAAACTCCAAAGCTCGGATCCAACTCAATGCTCATATATGAGCATTGCACTCATTAAAGACTCACTTGTAATGGTCATAATAATTAAAGACTCGATGGCTTGACACTTGGGAGTCTTATTTGACAAAGATCTGCCAGCGTTTTTCCTTTTTAGGTGATCGGAGTTGTTAGACTGTCATCAACATGATATGAACAATGTCATCTAAAAATTATGGAAAAACAATAATCCTAATAAGCTTTTTTTTTTTTTTGGCAGAGAAATGAAATGTTCAGATTATCCAATTCGAACCTCAACAATTAATTGAATATTCAATCTAATGAGAATGACAAACAATTCCAAGCAGATCCAAATTTCCAGCTAAGTGAAAAGCCCATGAAAGAATCACTAACCAGCAAGTGACCTTGAAGAGTACCACCACCAAAACAAAAATAAGCCATAGTCTTTTTAGGGTTTCGACTTTCCTTAACATAAACCGTCTGAAGAGGCATCAAGACCCATGGCAGAAACTCCTTCACACAAACACAGAACTTCACCCCGGTTTGAATTGGAGTTTTAGGATCGACAAATGTCCAATCCAATCCAAAATGCCTGCAATCAAATTGAATTATCAGAACATATCACCATGTATACAGAAGAAAACAATGTACTGACCTCCATGATTGAAGAGCTAATTTGCCCTTTTCAAAGGTGTCAAGGCCAGAACCTAATAAAACACGGGCATGGTTGAGTGAAAAACCATCTTTGGAGAGCTCAAGGTCTTCTTTGAGAGTAGATGCAGGTTTAGCAGTAGCTCCCTTGTACTTGGAGTCATAATTGAAATCAGCTGACCTAAATTATAAGCATCAAATTGTAAAATGGTTTCAATTTCCAAGTATATAAGAACAAAAATTGATTCAGTTATAGTTTCAGTTTCACATACTTGATTAAACAATTTTTCTGTTCTTGAGGAGAAGGACGAGCCCAGCACAAGAAAACCATCTCTCTCGAAAACTTCACCAGTCAGCTTCTAAACTAATGGCTTCAACTAACAGAGATGAAGATGAAAGTTTTGTAACGACGACGCCGTTTAACGGAGAAAAAAAAAACAAAGATTTAAATGGGCCTTCTAGCTTTGGGCTTTCCATTTTACATCTGCAACGACGTCGTTTCTTTCTCGTCTACCCGCTTAAAGAACAACTTAAAGAGAAATTCCAGCAGAAGAGCAGAGGCGACTAGAATCAATTGTTTCGAAATTTTTTCTTGTTCTGAAATTGCTATTGAGTTCGTGGTTTGAATCAAAAAGGTGGCGTTTGGTTTCACAAAGGCATCGGATTGAGTTCGAGGATGAAGAAGTCGCCATTACCAGTGCAAAACATACGCTGCAATGAGAAGAAGAAAACTGAAAAGGAAACGTTGGTGAAGCTGTTGAGATGGCATTTTGGTTATTCTGATTTTATAGGCAAGCAATTGGAAGCTATTCAAGCTGTCTTATCAGGTATTTTAAGTATAGTATCTATAGATGATTGTAAGATTTTTGTTTTGAAAAAATAAGTTTGATATTTTGATTGACTGATTATTGCAAGGGAGAGATTGCTTTTGCCTAATGCCTACTGGAGGAGGGAAGTCAATGTGTTATCAGATTCCTGCGCTTGCAAAAGCAGGGATTGTGCTTGTTGTCTCTCCATTGATAGGTCATTTTAATTCCATTTGATTGATTGGATTTTTTAAGGAATTAGGAGACTGCCTGAGTATTTTCTTTTTTCTTTTTGATTCTCCATTTGCATTTTGCAGCCTTGATGGTAAGCGTTCCACAGTATTACTTTCTTCATTATTTCCCTTCAAATAAGGAATTAAAAAAAAAATTCTGTTCTTATGAATCAGGAAAATCAGGTAATGGCATTGAAGGAGAAGGGAATAGCTGCTGAGTTTCTCTCTTCAACCCAAACTTCACATGTCAAAAATAAAGTAAGCTATTAGAGTTTTTGATTCCTTTTGTGCTTATTTTAGCTGCCACTTTTAATCCTTATATCTTAAGCATTCATGTAGAAATTCCGCTATTGATAAGCAATTTGTTTTGTTAATATTCTCGTGTTTTTTTTTTCGGATTTTTCTGGGCTCTACTCTAGTTTCATCCTTTTTCTACTTATTAGCCACTTGTGCATAACCTTTTATTTTACTATGCCTAAGACTTGCAAAACTCTAAATTTTGTCACTATATTTCCAAAATGTTTTTTCTTTTTTGATAAATAAGTTTATTTGTGAATAACTAGATCCATGAAGACCTGGATTCTGGAAAACCTTCTGTTAGATTGTTGTCTGTAACTCCAGAACTGATCGCAACACCAGGATTTATGTCAAAACTATTGAGGGTTCATGGCAGAGGATTCTTGAATCTCATTGCTATAGATGAGGTGCGAACTTACTTTTCTACTTGTTAGTAAAGGTTGAATTTTTGAGTTATCCTTCAAAGGGAATATGGTAATTACCTATATTAATTCTCTGTCCCTAATTTGTTAGGCACATTGTATATCATCGTGGGGCCATGATTTCAGGTTTGTTTTTATTTCAATCTATAAGTGAAGATTGATGTTTGTCCTGGTTCTCTGTATCTGTCTTGTTCATATAACTACTTACCTATCTGATGTGTTTAAATGCTCACACACTGAGAAAGTATTGCTCTAATGGTATCAAATATGCAGGCAATATGATTATAATTTTTTCTCTATTCTATACATGTGCTTGGATAATCATTAGAGTTCTACCATACTTTCATTGTGTATTCTTGGATTCCTTTTACTAGTGTTTCTTTGAAATGGTTTTAGTATGTTGTGTTGTCCAACTTTTCATTGTTCATTTTTTTATTTCTTTTCTAAGCAGGCCTAGCTATCGTAAGCTTTCATCTATGAGGAATCATCTTCCAGATGTACCTGTACTGGCTTTGACGGCTACAGCTGCTCCCAAGTGAGTCTTTTTATTTGTATATTAGAGTAAATTATCTGTTTCTTATTTATGAGGGCACTAAATTTGACTAAACCACATAAGAAGAATGATACTTCTGTCTTTTGACAAAGAAAGGAGCAATGTTAATTCTTTTGCTGTTCATTTTTTATTCAGGGTTCAGAAAGATGTGATCAAATCCTTATGCTTGCAAGATCCTTTGGTTCTCAAATCTTCCTTTAATCGTCCAAATATATATTATGAAGGCAGGTGCTCCTAGCTTATTTGAAAAGCATTTCTGGAATTGATTGTGGAATCTAAGAAAATTCTATGCTTGAAGTTAGAGAGGATCTCCCTTGTGTTTGCTTTAGAAGTGTTAGATTTTTTATTTTTAATTTTTCAGTAAACCCTTTTCTGAGTGCATGGATGATACCTGCTTTTTTTTTTTTTTTTTTGTTATTAAAACCTCACAGCTGGGATGAAGTATGTTTAGCATATACCATATATAGAGGTACCTTTGAGTGAAAAAAATTGCATCTGACCAACATGTAAGAAAAGAAATGAAAAGAGGCAGACTGTGACAATCACCTTAACTATTCATCAATTTGTCAGTCCAAGAATTTATACTCTAGTGTGATGGGATACTACTCTATGTATCTAATTGGTTTTCTCAGTAATGCAGTTAGATATAAAGATCTTCTGGATGATGCCTTTGCTGATTTGTCCTCTGTACTCAAATCATGTGGCAATGTCTGTGCCATTATCTACTGCCTTGAGAGAACAACTTGTGATGGCTTGGCTGCTCACCTTTCTAAAATTGGCATCTCTTGTGCTGGTATTTGAATGTTTTTAATGCTTTTTGATCTCGCTCATTGATTAGTTTTTCCATGGTTAGTTTTGATAAACATGCTTCCTAATCATTTTGTTCATTTTTCACAGCATACCATGCAGGGTTGAATAATAAATTGCGAAGCTCTGTCTTAGACAATTGGATCTCTTCTAAAATACAAGTTGTTGTTGCTACAGTGGCTTTTGGGTATTGTTGACTCCATAATTTTACAGCAATATCTTCTGTTACCCCTCTTGATTTATATATGCATGTGAGTGTGGTGTATAATTTTTTTAGACATATATAGATATATGGAGTTTATTTGAAAGAAAAAAGGATATTACTTTATTTATTTTCGTAACCGTGTTTCACCTGGAGGAATAGTTTGTAGTGCTTGACTGTGTTTCTTTTGTTTTATTCCATCACCCTAAGATTGTAATGATTTTGTTCGTTTTCCTGTTATTATTCCTATTGGAGCTGTTCTGGTGCATGATTATTAATTGAGAAAACCGTTATTTCAGGATGGTATGCAACTGAAACACTTGTGATTTCACTGATTTGGAGTCTGAGTATGATTTTCACCAACTATGGATCTATATTTTCTAGGGTATAGATAGAAAAGATGTCAGAATGGTTTGCCACTTTAATATTCCAAAGTCAATGGAAGCCTTCTATCAAGAGTCTGGTAGAGCTGGTCGTGATCAATTGCCTTCTAGAAGTTTGTTGTACTATGGAGTTGACGATCGCAAAAGGATGGTACTCTCACCATCTTCACTGCCCAGATATTTATTTATCGGTTTGTTCACTAATAGTGAGTTGCTTTGTGAGAATAGGTGTTTTCCCCCTAAACATATGAACCCATATGACAGGAATTTATTCTATGCAATGCTAACAGCAAAAAGTCAGAGTCTTCAAGTTCACAGGACAAGTTGACAAAAAAATCCCTCTCAGACTTCAACCTGGTAACTCCTTATTTCATATTGTACTGTATGAATCTTCCAATCAATGGGTGCTTCATTTAAAACATACACTATCCAGATGGTCGAGTATTGTGAGGGTTCTGGATGCCGTAGAAAAAAGATTCTGGAGAGTTTTGGAGAAGAGGTGACTTAATTCTTTTTATTTGTGCATATTGTGGATTATAATCCTTGTCAGTCTTGAGAGATCACTCATTATAGTTGGCCATAGCAGGTTTCTGGATCACTATGCCAAAAATCTTGTGATGCTTGCAAACATCCAAACCTAGTCACCAAGTATTTGGAGGAGCTCACAGCAAACTGTGCTTCTCGTCAGATAAATTGCTTTCCACGAATTTTTATGAGCAGGTGATTTTTTTCTTTCTTCGCATTAATATACTGGATCATCAGTTGTTGAAGAGCCAAGACATTTGGGCACCTCAAGAAGGAGCCTTATTGTATCTATCTGTATGATATGTCTCATGACCTGATTCATTTGCATTTATGTTTTTATATATCAGTTCTACAGATACCATTGATGGAGAACAACTCTCTGAATTCTGGAATCGTGATGATGAAGCAAGCATGTCTGAGGAAGATATATCTGATTCAGATGGTGAATCATTTTCATAAAGTTCCTTTGTATTGTATCTGTTTTCATTTTGGACTTTGCATTTGCTCGGTTTGAGGGTGAGGAATTGAGGTGGGGTTGGAAATTCTGCCTTTTGAGTCCCTTCTTTGATTCCTCACTTCTTTTGTTTTTAACTGCAGATGGTAATGAGGCTGTCAAGAGCCTAGCCAGATCAAAATTTTCAAGATAATCAGGAATAAATGAAAGGATCGAGTTCTTGCAGCGTGCAGAAGAAAATTATTATCATAAAAAAGACTCTTCTAAACAGGTTGACTTCCTTTATTACAGGAATGTTGTGTAATATTATTTCCTTTCTCTGAACATAAAGAACGAAATACTACTGCTGGTACATCCAACTAGATGTAGTTTAATTTACGTCATGATTAACGTTAGTAACTAATATCCTTGATGAATGTTCTATATACTTTCTTTGCTACTGCTATATGGTTTACAAATAATGTGTGATGTATTTGAGACATTGTTCCTTCACATTTCAGTTCATGAACAATTAGTGTGTTAGTTTTCAATTCTCAGGTTCATATACTAGAGTTTCTGTAGTTAACCACTTGCAACTTCCATTCCTTGCATGAATGCTCGCTTTTAATTCTCTATCAGGTTAATAAACATGAGAAGAATGCTATATCTGAGACATTGCGAGAATCAAGCAAACAGAGATTATTGAATTCTCTAACGCAGGCTCAGCAAAGACATGGCAAGTTGAGGTACACTGGCATTTCCTTTGTAGTTTTTATTCTCTTAATCATTTGATTATTTGACAATTATTTTTCTTATAGCTCCATGGTTAAAAATAATTCTTACTGAGGTTTATTCCTATATAGTATAGCTATTGAATTACTTGGGTAATAGAATATTTTCGTGTTTACCTTCTATTGGATAGAAATAACTCACAGACAGTAGCCTTTAATGTATTTGTGTTCTTTTCTGTAGTTTTGAATTGGAAGCATCAGCCTCCTTGCTTGAAGTTGAATGCTACAAGAAATATGGAAAGAGTGGGAAAACATTCTATTACTCGCAAGTTGCAAGTACAGTGAGATGGATATCAACTGCAAATCCAATCGAGTTGACAAATCGGCTTAATGGCTGTACCGCTTCTCCTCCTGAGAGTGATTTGCACAAAAAAGAACATCCCAAGACACCGTCTTTCTCGGAGGAGCAAAAGTCGGTGAGACCTACTGACCTGGAACCCTGTATCGAGGTCAGATCAGAAACTGCAATGAGTGATTCCCCATCACCAAGTGCTTGTCTCAGTGCAAAGCTTCCTGCCATTCCTTCTTTCTCAGAATTTGTGAACAGGAAAAAGGCAAAAGAGAATGAGAGCTATGCGCCAAATCAATCGCAGAAGAGTTCTGATGAGAAGAGGATGTGATTGCAGTGAGTCAAGCTTTATTACTCTAGTGAATTTCACATGGAAATATTGGTAGTCGTGTAGAACAATAGTCAAAACATTCCGATTAAGGATATAAATATTGTAGTTATCGACTACCTTCGTTTATGTTGTGTTATTACCGAAGGTGCCTTGGACAGGCAAGGCAAAACTAACTTGTATCCAAGAATTGGCGGAATCTGTTGCATGTATCTTCCATCAACCATTATCCATTCTCTACAAAGATACCTTCATAATCGGTACATTTAAGATTTAACCTACAGCATGTAAACAAATTTATTTTATTGGATTATATTTTATTTTTTTTCTAATGATTGAAAAGTGCTGACGTATGATATGTTAATCGTAAAGAAACATCCACTTTTAAACCAGAGAGAGAGAGAGAGAGGAAGGAAAAAAAATGCAGTAAGGCCCTGCTCCAAAACTTTTCTATTTTAGACTCCAAAGTCCAAAACTTATCTCTACTGGAAGGGTAAACAATAGAGCATTGTGAATAGAATGCTCATTATTTACTACTGGGTTACCCACTCGCCACTTTACTTTGCAAAAAACTTCTTGAAGAGTTCTTGAATTGGTCAGTATCCACCTATATTACCATGCTTTCAAATTCATATCTTGTTATTGATAGACAACTTAAAGTTTCAATCTTTCGTTTCCTTCCATCTCATGTCAGACGAAGAATTCCAACCAAAATTTCTAAATTCTTTTCTTTCTATTCCTATTCTTCTTCTTCTTCTTCTTCTTCTTCTTCTTCTTCTTCTTCTTCACTCTCACCCCAACGATCCCCTGATATTGGTTATAAGCTAAACCATAAAGACTGGTTATCTCCAAATGAAGTTCTAAGACTTTTCCAAAATTTAAGGGACCCAAATTCGGTGCTTTCTGTCTGGAATCAGTACTCCAGGAGAAAAGATTATAAACCCAATGAAGCAATTTACACTCTCGTCATTAATCAGCTTGCGCAAGCCAAAAACTTTGATGCTATTGAAGATATAATGCAGAGAATTAGACTTGAGAGATCCTGCCGGTTATCAAACGATTTCTTTCACAATGTGATCAAGATTTATGGGTGTTCAGCTAGTCGAATCGGGAAAGCAATAGATACCCTTCTTGATATGCCAAAGGGGTTTAACTGTTGGCCAACTGTGAAGACTTTTAATCTTGCGTTGAATTTGCTCGTTTCAGCAAAGCTCTTTGATGTTGTTCATGAGTTATATGTGAAGGCTCCTATGTTGGGTGTGGAGATTGATTCTTGTTGTCTTAATATTCTGATTAAAGGGTTGTGCGAAAATGGGGACTTGGATTCCGCATTCCACGTGCTCGACGAATTTCCTAAACAGGGGTGTAGGCCTAATGTGAGAACATTCTCTACACTGATGCATTACTTATGTGCGAAAGGGGAAGTAGAGAAGGCTTTTGGATTGCTTGAGATAATGGAAAATGAGGGGATTGATGTGGATACCATCACTTTCAATATCTTAATTTCAGGGCTGAGGAAACAAGGAAGGGTTGAGGAAGGGATGGAGCTGCTGGAGAAAATGAAGCTCAAGGGTTGTGAACCAAATGAAGGGTCTTATCAAGAGGTTTTGTATGGTCTCATTGATGTGGGGAAGTTTGCAGAGGCAAAAGAATTCATGGGCAGGATGCTTTGTAAAAGAATCAATCCTAGTTTTGTATCCTACAAGAAGTTGATTAATGGGCTCTGCAAGCAGAATTTGACTGGGGATTTGGATTGGGTTTTAAAGCAGATGGTGAAGCAAGGTTTTTGTCCCCAAAAATGGGGATGTGGAGGCAGATTATAAGAAGCATATTTTCAGGCACCAATGCTTCCAAGGACACATGCATCAATGATATTGCCACGCGGTAGTGTTAAGGAACCTTAAAATATCAAACAATGCTTACTAGAAGTGGATGGAACATGAAATGGCAACAAATTTTTCAGCCAATCTAAGCGTTTTCTGCACACGTATGCAATGTAGTTTTCTATAGCAGGAGGTTAGTTGCTGAGATAAATTTAAGCTGAGCTCTTGCCAGATGCATAAACAAGGAGAACAAGGTAGTTTTTATTACACCATCAAAATATAACTGATGTTTTACATAAATTTATTACAAAGAATGAATCACGAATTTCTAATGTGAACTTTAGATCAATAAAACTAGAAACAATTTACTTACATTAAAATAAAATTAAAATTAATGATAAGAATTAACAAATGGGTAAATCTCATAATGAACAGTACAACTGGCACCAACGACTCTACCTCCTTGTTTCCCATTACAGCAGCTTGGAAGTTCAGCTATAGCACCATTAAGGCATTTCAAACAATCATTGTTCTGAAGATCTCTACTGCACTGAGCTAATCCGTAAATTTTAGTTGATTCTTCAAAACTCTGCTTCCCCAGCTGCAAACATTCTCGTACTCATGGAAGCATTAACCGATAGTCGGCTAAGCAATTCCTTTGTCTTTTGGCTAAAAGCGACAGCATTACTACTTACATTATTAACATTAACGAGGTAGAACTTGTTTTGGTTGTCAATTTGGCCGAAGAAATCTTTGTTGAAGTATTTCAAAAGGCAATTATCGTACCATATGATTGCTGAATTGTTGTATGGGCAGAGTTTCCTGATCTCAGTGCTTGCTTGTACCACACACGATACGCAATCTGAGGGTGAAACATCTCCTCTGCAAAGACTGAGACCATATGGTCGGTCTAGGTTGTTTTGACCTAAAGAACCAAGAGCAAAGCCTTTTGGCGGAGACAGAATCTTCAAACTGTTCATGAGATTGTTCAAGCTTCTCTGATAATCACTATTGGTGGTGTAGTTTTCAGCACTATTGGTTGAACAGAAATGAAAAAGAGGGTTGGTTCCTATGACAGTTTGGAGTAGAAGAGCTGAAGTTAGCATATAAAAGAAATTATACATTGTATTTGCGTTCGATGATTATGATGATTGCTGGTTTTAAGGTTTATATGCAGTTGAGATTATGATAATAGCTGTTGGTTTTGTGGTTATTAGGATAACATGTATCCTATATTTATAGTGTAATTAACCTGTTGTTTGGGCTCAGGATTAGTGTTATAGATTATTAAGTAATGGGGGTGAGATGACCTTTTCTCTTGAATTAGCCAATGCATCATTACCCTTGATTTAGTCTATACAACAACTCTTTTTGTTATTATATCTATATATAATTCACAGTTAGCTTCTGAGGAACAAATTTTCTGTTTGACAAAAGCAAAGAAGCACCCGGCCACGGCCAGCCCGTGTTTCTAGAAATTTTGTTAACGCACACACGTTAAATTTTTAATTCAACTTAACCACGTGACATTTAAATCTTCGAGTAAGGTATATATATATATATATATATATATATCAGAATATCTGCAAACTTTGGCTGGGCCAACTTTCAATAAGAGAAACTTCCTCTAGCAAGGCCTTGCTTTGTCAAACCCACTACAAATGGCGCACTGCAAGAAAATTTTGTTTATTTCATAGAGTTGACAATATTCTCTGATACATTATATTATACTCCCAACATGCTTAACTTTCAAATTTGTGTGCTATATCTATATATTACTTGATCCTATCTTGTATTTGAAAATTTCTTGTAAGCTTTCTTGAGAGCAATTGCCAAATTCAAAAGAAAAAGTCAGCTCATCCTGAATCCAATCCGGTGAAGTTAATTACACTATAAATACAGGCTGCATATGTTATCCTAAACATCAAAACCAACAATCGTCATATACATATTATTCATTTAACACATTCACAATGTATAATTTCTTCTACTTCTTAACTTCAGCTCTTCTTTTCCAAGCTGTGGTAGGAGCCAACCCCCTTTTTCATTTCTGTTCAACCAGTAGTGCTGAAAACGATACCACCAATGGCAATTATCAAAGAAGCTTGAACAATCTCATGAACAGTTTGAAGATTCTCTCTCCTCCAAAAGGCTTTGCTCTTGGTTCTTTAGGTCAAAACAACCTAGACCGACCATACGGTCTCAGTCTTTGCAGAGGAGATGTTTCACCCTCAGATTGCGTATCGTGTGTGGCACAAGCAAGCACTGAGATCAGGAAACTCTGCCCATACAACAATTCAGCAATCATATGGTACGATAATTGCCTTTTGAAATATTCCAACAAAGATTTCTTCGGCCAAATTGACAACCAAAACAAGTTCTACCTCGTTAATGTTAATAATGTAAGTACTAATGCTGCCGCTTTTAGCCAAAAGACAAAGGAATTGCTTAGCCGACTATCGGTTAATGCTTCCATGAGTACGAGAATGTTTGCAGCTGGGGAAGCGGAGTTTGAAGGATCAACTAAAATTTACGGATTAGCTCAGTGCAGCAGAGATCTTCGTAACAATGATTGTTTGAAATGTCTTAATGAAGCTGTAGCTGAACTTCCAAGCTGCTGTGATGGGAAACAAGGAGGTAGAGTTGTTGGTGCCAGTTGTACTGTTCATTATGAGATTTACCCATTTGTTAATTCTTATTATTAATATTTCTCTTTTCTTTTGTTAAGTTAGTAATTGCAAGTTCACCTCAGAAATTTGTTATTCATGCCTTGTAATAAATTTGCGTAAAGCATTTAGTTATAATTGATATTGTGTAATAAAATTGCCTTGTTCTCCTTTTGTCTATGAGTCCGGCATACTTATTTCAGCAAAGAAATCGCAATGCATACACGTGAAGAAATGCTGACACTGGCTCAAAGATTGTCGCCATTCCATGTTCTGGTAATCACTAACCATTGGCAATGTCATTAATGAAGATGTTATTAGAAGCATTGGTGCTTGCAACACACTCTGTACTAGGAGTGCAGAAACAAACTGAAAAAATGGTCTATCAGAAAGCCAATCTAACCGAATGAAAATTTTCAATTAAACAGTCTACCAGTTTCAATTTCGGATTATATTTTTCACATTTTGATTTTTGATTCTTGGTTATAGTTTCGGTTTATGAGTTGTAGTTAACCATTAAGGATAATGTGTGATTTAAGTAAGTTGGATAATGGCATAATTGAGCACTTACATTACTATAACAAGAAAATGAGTTGCATGTTTGTGGAATCTTGCCTACTTTAGATATCATAGGTCCTTATATATATATGAACTGTTTTTGACATTACGTTTGTTGCAAGAAATATATATAATTTATCTTGATGAAGCTAGGAAATGAATGTGCTAGAAAGTAAATTTACTATGTTTGATTAATGGATTCATTAAACCTTAAGGAAAATTAAAATTCTTATATTTGATAAAAGAAAAAAAGAGTTTATAAAATAAAATTTTACAGTTATATCCTTAATTATTATAATAGTGTTACAGTATTTTATAAGCTTTTAATTTCTATAAAATTCAATAACAATAATAATAATAATAATAATAATAATAAGACGAAGAAGAAGAAGAAGAAGAAAAGTACATCTCATGAAGCATAGATATAATCTGTCTTCGGTTTACATTTTGCCTCATTTGCCATTGAATTGGTAGAAAATTATTTGGAAAATGTTTTTTCATATTCATCCTCTTCAGTTCCTCGCAATGATTTTCTTAGTTTTTTTTCTCTATTTCAACCCAATTACTTTCGAACAAACATAATGTTAATTATGATTTGACGATATCTATAGAGAATTCTGCAATTACTTTTCATTTGTGAAAATTTTTAACATTTTAAGTGAATTTTTTCTCAAGCAACTTTTGACCAAAGGAAATGTGTAGAGAAATAGCTACTTATGAAACTGAAACGGAGGATGAGGTTAATGAGATTATGCAACAGAAACAAACTGTTCCAAGGAAAACAACATCATTAGAAAAATAGTTAGACATTAGCATCAGCTTGCAATATACCATCCCACCTATATAACACAAAATCATAAGCCACCACACATATACACACATGTGATCAAGAGCGCAAGTGATGCACCAAATGCAGAGATTAATTCTATATAATATAGTGCTAGATATCAGCTACTTCTATTCAACAGTATCTTGTTTCAAAATGGATTGATGTTTCACCTTCTCCATAGCATCCAAAACACTTCCAACACCTAATATGTGCAATTAGTAACATTGGAGGGAAAAGACAAACATATTTTTTTTTAGCATTAAGCAGCAGAAAATGGGATACACAGAAGCAGCAATAACAATATAGATTTAGGAATTCAATGGTAGAAACTAGAAAGAGACCATTTCCCGTTCCCTTCCTTGTTATCCTAACGTGGAGAAAGCTCTCCATTTTCACCCCTCTAGAGCTTGCATGAGCAATCCTATTTCATTTTCCTTTTTATTATTTTATTCTTCAATTCCATTTAACAAATTATATAGTTGAACTACCAAATATGTCTCTAAAGATTACAACATTCATTTGTCAAAAAACACTTATTTTCATTTACTCTATTTCTTATTCCAACTCTTAGTTTACATATAACCAGGTGTTAGGTATCACTAATTCAGAACAGTTCTTAGCAGAAATATCAAATCCCCACCCAATTACACGAACCAGGAAGAGCCAAAGTTAACGAGACAGAAAAAGAAATAGAAGTTCGATAGGCAAATATAACCTAAACTATAAAGTTTTCAAGGGATGTTCTAAGGTGTTAAGTAAAGTCAAGCAACCTACCACAAGCATAATTGAAAAGAGGAAATGATGAAAGAAGAAACGAAAGCCTAAAACGAATAGCAATAGAAAAAATAATATTTTACTTCGCATCTTAATTAAATAGGACCAGTGCATTGTTAGAACAAACTGCATGCTATCCTGAATACAAATAAGAAAAGAGAGAAGCATAAATGATGTGAAATTGAATACATCTTCACATGTAGAATAGATCTTCTAAAACAACAATGAAAGAATAATAGCATATTTGAAATTCACAATTCACAAACCACACAAAACTAACTTCTTTAAGTTTAAAACAATATAATACTCACATTCTGTGTCAAACCACACCATCATTTGATCTCAGCCACGATGGAGGAGGCAGAAAATCTTAGAATAACAGGGAAACTTAGACAATGGACCACCAGTGCCATCATCAAGATCAAACAACCCATAACCAGATCCGGGGAGATTATCATCAAGTTCAGCATATGAAATATCATCATAATAGACACAATTCCTCTTGCAGCCATTTTTTTTTTGCCAAAACAGAAAATGAGATACCCGAACCAATAAATAGAACCTCATCATCCAAATCTTCCACATGAACCCACTCATGCTTCTCTTCAACCAGCTTATAAATAATCAATGAAACAGAACAATTATCATCAGAAACTGATGAATTTATCATTTCAATATCATCCAGATAGTACTTATCCACCCTGAACAAATTCCCAAAAGACTTCACCAAATACTTATATTGGCCACTAGTAGGGATGATCACGGGGCGAGGACCTGCCCCGTTCGGGCGGGGAATCCCCAAAATTTCCCCCTGCAGGGACGGGGGAGAAAAAAATCCCCGTCCTAGAATCGGAGGCGGGGATGGGGAATGGGGTATCCGCCCCGCGGGGATCCCCGCCCGCAAAAAAAATTTTTATTTTAAAATATAATATTTTATAAATAATTAAAATTAAAATATAACTTAATTTTATAATTATTAAGTTTTAAATTATACTTAATTTTAAATTTTATGAATGGTTAAAATTTATATTAATTTAAATTATTATTGATTTTAAATTTTTTATTTATTAAATATTATATTTTAATTTTAATTATTTATAAAATATTATATTTTAAAATTAAAAAAATTAAGGGGACGGGGGAAATTCTCTCCTCAATATTGGTGGCGGGGGCGGTAGCGGGGAATCCTCGCCACTGGCAGGGGAGTGACTGGGGGTGAATTCCCCGGCCCCGCCCCGCTCTGTGATCACCCCTAGCCACCAGATGGAACATTTGGCCCCCAATTTATAGGCGAAAGTTTGGTTACTTCCATAGAAACATGATTAACTGAAAGTAACAATCGAGTAACATCAATAATATAAAATTTTCCATTACAATAAACAATATCCTGATAAATAGACTGCTCACTGTTATCTTTGATATTGTTCCATTGCTTGTCTCCAAATCTCCATAGAGCCAATTTGCCACCAGTATGCATAATCATCACTGTGAAGCCATCTCCAATCTTATCTAAACTTGAAGATGCAACAACTTTCGCCATTATAGTGGCTTCAATTCATTAAATCCAAGATCAGGTGCTTTTCTTCGCTGAACAAACTGAAACCCATAAACCTTGGTTATCTCATCAACCCTATAATCCAGTAAATTCAAAAACTTCGGTATCTTCTTCCCAATAGAATCCTCCTAAAATATTTCGCTATCAAATGCGACTGGATAAAGTGGATCCTTGTGGTCAACTTTTTTCTAATTTTGACTTAACAATGTTGATAATTAGGTTTTCGTTGTGGTCCAGGGATCGGAGATTTTAGTAAAAGGTTGGAGGGCATAGATTGCAGATTCAGTAAGCAAGAAATGGCTGCGACACTTAGGGTGGAGAGCAGGGATAAAATCTACTTTAATTGTTAAGTCTTCTACTTATGGAAGTTTAGGTCAAACAACTGTAAAGATCAAAATCAAACATGAGTATAGGTTATGTATTCAACTTATTTAAGCTTGATGTTGATTGCTTAATTATATTTGTACAATGTGACACATATAGATCCAGGTGATTATGATGTATTTTCGACATATGATTTTGATTTATGGCATTGAAATCTTTATGGTATCGAAGGAAATAATGTATATTTGGTACCCTAGATGGTCAAAATTGGTAAAATTTATGTGCACAACATAGATACAAAAATCATTAAAGAATTTTCAATTTACACATACGGGGGGAGATTGTTGTCCTACTCTTTGTTTTGGTGCGGTGGGCAATGAATTATATAGTATTGTATTATTATTTGGAAAATAATTTGAAAGGAATATTGACTCTTGTTGATTCTTATTGACTCATATTGACTTGTTGAATCTTATTGACTTTTTTGAAAAATAATTTGAAAGGAATATTGACTCTTATTTTGGTGCTAAATTGAGATAAAATTAAGTAAAAGGTCTAATTTAACAAATGTGTGCAAGTTACATGATCAATTTATGTATTAAAATATATAGTAAAGGAAGTAAAAATTTTATGGTGTAGAATTTGTTTTATTTCCATCATGTCTTCTCTTCCTTTTTAAGAAAAATAGAGAGATTAATTATGCATAAAAAAACTTACAATTAAGGAAGTTTTTTTTATTGAAAATTAAGAATCCAATTAAGAAAATGATTTATGGTTCGTTGATATATACTGTAAGCTTTCTCTTATCTTTCCCTATGGTGTTTTTTCAGATTTTAAATCGGAATCATAAGCCAGCGAAAAGATTTTTTGGAGGATTTGTTACGAAAAAATTGATGAACTTTTAATTTTTACAAAGATAAAGTTCGATTGTGTTGTGCTTGTATTTCATGGTGATTTGACATGCCCAAGTTGCCTTTCCACACCTAACTTGGATTTCAACATCCATGGTTGGCGATGGCAATTATATGTGATAAATATAAACAAATACCAAATTGAATATTCAACTTGGAAGATAAGAAAAGGCTTAGCAAATTTGTAAATTCCAATGAACTTAAGTAACACTATCATGAAACATATAAAGATATGGCTACATCATCTAACGCAATATTCGATTTATATACTAACAAAAGAAACAAAAGCTCAAGATCAAATTGATTGTACTTTTATTTTATGGTCTACAGTAATGTGTTGTCTTTTCTAACCGTGACAACATCATTCTTGCTAGAAAATACCAATCTAATAAAAGTATTTATTTTCCTAATCATTTGTGAAATCTAACAATGAAGCAAATGTCGTGCTTGCCTTATAAAGCTTAGTGGCTGTAAGTTTTCCTTTTTAAGTGCATTTCTTACCAACTATTGCATTTTTTATATGAATATGTCATTCAAGATATGCAAGTTTAATGATGAAATAAGGACAAATCAACATGGGCATGCATCATCAAGAAGACCAATGAAATTTATTATTATGATTCAAGATGATGGGTTACGAAGCATTAATAAAGGGAAGTTACAAAAGGAAGATCAGATGGTAGCAGCAGAGAAGCTTAAGAAGATTGTTCATGGAAATAAGAAAGTTGAAATTCATTTCTCTATTCTTCATTGTATAGAGGAAAAACCGGTCATCTTATTATGCTTGTAAAGTGACGTGAAACTTAAAACCCTTGTAGGACATATTTCTAGTCAAGTATTCTGCATTGAATTGGACATTTCCTCCAGTAAAAACAATACAAATATTTCAATACTCATCAAAGATGATTAAATTCACATGGTTCTCTTCAGTTTTAAAATTTTTTTTCTTAAAATCAAAGATATTATTTCACCTTTTAAATTTAACTTTGAAAACAAAACTAATGATGACAATTTTCTGGCTGATCAAGGTTATCATGACTTACAGAAATAACAATTCTCAGGCCTTTCAAACAGAATGAGATGTTTATTGTCGTATCTTGCAAGAAGCGTTCTAAAACCTAGTTGTATAATGACAATAAGAAAAAAATCAGTTGGAGCAAATGATTTTTTTTTGTAATTTGAAAACACGTATAACCCTTGACGAAGCTTGAAATATAGATCTAAAGGTAATATATTTGTCCCATGCGACCCTGTAAATAGTGGTAAATTGCTATAAACGCAGGAGGTTCAGCTACAAATTACAAATGATCCATAGCCTTCATCAGCATATCCTTCAAAGGCTACATTCTCTTTTATATATCAAATTCCACCATAGGTTCCCTAATCTCTTTAAATATACTCTCCAATTTTGTTGCACTCTACATCTTTTTCTATATTAAAGTATGAAAAGAAAAAAAAAAATACATTATGGACTCCAAATGCTCATGAGGCCAAACATGCAGTTTGATGTGTAAAAAAAGAACAATTCATAGAGTGTAGTGCATCTTCAAATCCTATTATTTAAACAATGGGAACAACTTCAAAAAGGAACAACTAAATATGAAATAAAAATTAATCCTTGTAAAACAAACACAATCAAAAGAATCGATTTTGCAAAAGAATTGCCATCGTCTAAGATCCTTCATGACTCAAGACCATGAAAGGAATTTCGCATCCAGTTTGATGTTATTGACATTGCCATGCTTTTAAGTAATGATGAGGACCACGTATAAGATTGTTATGGATGCCCCATGAACCATATTTATTATTCAAGCTCACTAAATTACCAAATTTTAAAGATAAAATGCCCTATTTCATTTTCTAAAGCTAAGTTAGCATATTATTCACTAAGAGGATACTCCTAAATCTATAATCCAACATACTAAAAATATCAAATCCCAATAATTAAATTTCATCATGCATATTCATTGATTCTATTGCCATCAAACTATATGCTTTCAGCAAATTGATTGAACACTACTAAAAAATGCAAAATAATGACGACAAAAGTTCTAACTAACTGATTTTTTTCATCCCTAAATCATTTTAGCAAGAATTTAGCGATGAAATTATTTTTATAACAAAATTCATTATAATAGAATTTAGCGAGTATAACAAGTCGTCGCTAAATTTTAACGAGAGTAAATGTTGTTGCTAAATGTTAGCAAAAGGATATCCACATTTTCCACAATTGCTTAATTGGAGGTAACCTTTAGATTTGAATTTAAATAACACTGTGATTTCTTCAAGGCAGTCTTCAGTCCTGATAAATAACTGTAAGTTCACGGGAAATCTACGATTTCATTATGGTTTCTATCTTAACATGCAGCATATGATCTGACATCCTTTTCATGGAATTCAGAAGAACCCCTAATTAAAGATTAGTATGAAAGTTCTAGATTTTAGAATAATAAGAACATTGCACTTCTAAGTTAACATACAATGAAAATTTCTTTTGGTGCGGTGGGCAATGAATTGTTTAGTATTGTATTATTATTTGGAAAATAATTTGAATGGAATATTGACTTTTGTTGATTCTTATTGACTTGTTGACTCTTATTGACTTTTTTGAAAAATAATTTGAAAGGAATATTGACTATTATTTTGGTGCTAAATTGGGATAAAATTAAGTAAAAGGGCCAATTTAACAAATGTGTGCAAGTTACAGGATCAATTTATGTATTAAAATATATAGTTAAGGAAATAAAAGATTTGATGGTGTAGAATTTGTTTTATTTCCGTCATGTCTTCTCTTCATTTTTAAGAAAAATAGAGAGATTAATTATGCATAAAAAAACTTACAGTTAAAGAAGTTTTTTTATTGAAAATTAAGAATCCAATTAAGAAAATGATTTATGGTTCATTGATATATACTGTAAGCTTTCTCTTATCTTTCCCTATGGTATTTTTTCAGATTTTAAATCGGAATCATAAGCCATTGGAAGGACTTTCTGGAGGATTTGTTACGAAAAAATTGATGAACTTTTAATTTTTACAAAGATAAAGTTCGATTGTGTTGTGCTTGTATTTCATGGTGATTTGCCATGCCAAAGTTGTTTTTCCACTCCTAACTTGGAGTTCAATATCCATGGTTGGCGATGCCAATTATATGTGATAAATATAAACAAATACCAAATTGAATATTCAACCTGAAAGATAAGAAAAGGCTTAGTAAATTTATAGATTCCAATGAACTTAAGTAACACTATCATGAAACATATAAAGATGTGGCTACATCATCTAACACAATCTTCGATTTATATACTAACAAAAGAAACAAAAGCTCAAGATCAAATTGATTGTACTTTTATTTTATGGCCTATTATAATGTGTTGTCTTTTCTAACTATGACAATATCATTCTTGCTTGAAAATACCAATCTAATAAAAGTATTTATTTTTCTAATCATTTATGGAATCTAACAACGAAGCAAATGTCGTGCTTGCCTTATAAAGCTTGGTGGCTGTAAGTTTTCCTTTTTAAGTGCATTTCTTACCAACTATTGCATTTTTTATATGAATGTGTCATTCACGATATACAAGTTCAATGATGAAATAAGGACAAATCAACATGGGCATGCATCATCAAGAAGACCAATGAAATTTATTATTATGATTCAAGATGATGGGTTACCATGCATTAATAAAGGGAAGTTACAAAAGGAAGATCAGATGGTAGCAGCAGAGAAGCTTAAGAAGATTGTTCATGGAAATAAGAAAGTTGAAATTCATTTCTCTATTCTTCATTGTATAGAGGAAAAACCGGTCATCTTATTATGCTTGTAAAGTGACGTGAAACTTAAAACCCTTGTAGGCCATATTTCTAGTCAAGTATTCTGCATTGAATTGGACATTTCCTCCAGTAAAAACAATACAAATATTTCAATACTCATCAAAGATGATTAAATTCACACGGTTCTCTTCAGTTTTTAAATTTTTTTTTCTTAAAATCAAAGATATTATTTCACCTTTTAAATTTAACTTTGAAAACAAAACTAATGATGACAATTTTCTGGCTGATCAAGGTTATCATGACTTACAGAAATAACAATTCTCAGGCCTTTCAAACAGAATGAGATGTTTATTGTCGTATCTTGCAAGAAGCGTTCTAAAACCTAGTTGTATAATGACAATAAGAAAAAAATCAGTTAGAGAAAATGATTTTTTTTTTGTAATTTGAAAACATGTATAACTCTTGACGAAGCTTGAAATATAGATCTGAAGGTAATATATTTGTCCCATACGACCCTATAAATTGTGGCAAATTGCTATAAACACAGGAGGTTCAGCTACAAATTGTAGATGATCCATAGTCTTCATCAGCATATCCTTCAAAGGCTACATTCTCTTTTATATATCAGATTCCACCATAGGTTCCTTAATCTCTTGAAATATACTCAATTTTTTTTGCACTCTACATCTTTTTCTATATTAAAGTATGAAAAGAAAAAAATACATTATGGACTCCAAATGCTCATGAGGCCAAACATGCAGTTTGATGTGTAAAAAAGGAAAAATTCATAAAGTGTAGTGCATCTTCAAATTCTATTATTTACTTTGAAAAATTAAACAATGGGGACAACTTCAAAAAGAAACAACTAAATATGAAATAAAAATCAATCTTTGCAAAACAAGCACAATCAAAAGAATCGATTTTGCAAAAGAATTGCCATCGTCTAAGATTCTTCATGACTCAAGACCATG
Organism: Excoecaria agallocha; assembly: GCA_037975025.1. Classification (NCBI taxonomy): domain Eukaryota; kingdom Viridiplantae; phylum Streptophyta; class Magnoliopsida; order Malpighiales; family Euphorbiaceae; genus Excoecaria; species Excoecaria agallocha. Next base: position 35,397,147 of record CM075811.1, read on the forward strand.
AAAGGAATTTGGCGTCCAATTTTATGTTATTGACATTGCCATGCTTTTAAGTAATGATGAGAACCACGTATAAGATTGTTATGGATGTCCCATGAACCATATTTATTAGTCAAGCTCACTAAATTACCAAATTTTAAAGATAAAATGCCCTATTTCATTTTCTAAAGCTAAGTTAGCATATTATTCACTAAGAGGATACTCCTAAATCTATAATCCAACATACTAAAAATATCAAATCCCAATAATTAAATTTCATCATGCATATTCATTGATTCTATTGCCATCAAACTATATGCTTTCAGCAAATTGATTGAACACTACTAAAAAATGCAAAATAATGACGACAAAAGTTCTAACTAACTGATTTTTTTCATCCCTAAATCATTTTAGCGAGAATTTAGCGATGAAATTATTTTTATAACAAAATTCATTATAATAGAATTTAGCGAGTATAATAATTCGTCGCTAAATTTTAGCGAAAGTAAATGTTGTTGCTAAACGTTAGCAAAAGAATATCCACATTTTTCACAATTGCTTAATTGGAGGTAACCTTCAGATTTGAATTTGAGTAACACTGTGATTTCTTCAAGGCATTCTTCAGTCCTGATAAATAACTATAAGTTCACGGGAAATCTACGGTTTCATTATGGTTTCTATCTTAACATGCAGTATATGATCTGACATCCTTTTCATGAAATTTAGAAGAACCCCTAATTGAAAATTAGTATGAAAGTTCTAGATTTTAGAATAATAAGAACATTGCACTTCTAAGTTAACGTACAACGAAAATTTATTTTGGTGCGGTGGGCAATGAATTGTATAGTATTGTATTATTATTTGGAAAATAATTTGAAAGGAATATTAACTCTTGTTGATTCTTATTGACTCTTATTGACTTGTTGACTCTTATTGACTTTTTTGAAAAATAATTTGAAATGAATATTGACTCTTATTTTGGTGCTAAATTGAGATAAAATTAAGTAAAAGGGCCAATTTAACAAATGTGTGCAAGTTACAGGACCAATTTACGTATTAAAATATATAGTAAAGGAAAAAAAAAGATTTGATGGTGTAGAATTTATTTTATTTCCATCATGTCTTCTCTTCATTTTTAACAAAAATAGAGAGATTAATTATGCATAAAAAAACTTACAGTTAAGGAAGTTTTTTTTAATTGAAAATTAAAAATCCAATTAAGAAAATGATTTATGGTTCGTTGATATATACTGTAAGCTTTCTTTTATCTTTCCCTATGGTGTTTTTTTAGATTTTAAATCGAAATCATAAGCCAATGGAAAGATTTTCTGGAGGATTTGTTAGGAAAAAATTGATGAACTTTTAATTTTTACAAAGATAAAGTTCGATTGTGCTGTGCTTGTATTTCATGGTGATTTGCCATGCCCAAGTTGGCTTTCCACACCTAACTTGGAGTTCAACATCCATGGTTGGCGATGACAATTATATGTTATAAATATAAACAAATGCCAAATTGAATATTCAACCTAGAAGACAAAAAAAGGCTTAGTAAATTTGTAGATTCTAATGAACTTAAGTAACACTATCATGAAACATATAAAGAGGATCTTGTGCTATTTCGTTGGAAAAATTGTGCGCATCCAACCAAGTGGGGGTGGCAGAAATGGTTTTGAGCTCGCCTGCTGCTCTAGGAAGTCGGGATAAGGCATCCGCAGCTTGATTTTTCCTTCTCGGTTTGTAACGAACTTCAAACCGGTATCCCATCAACTTGGCAAGCCAATTTTGTTGCTCCACGGTAGAGATCCGTTGGTGAAGTAGTTGATGGATACTCTGTTGGTTGGTGTAAACCACAAAATGTTTAAATCTCAGTGACAAATTTGGAGATCTCCTTCACACAAGCAGCTAGGTCCCTTACCCTATTTTTTGTTTCTTCCAGACGATTGTTCAATGTCTGCAAACGAGTTTTCATGGTATATTTCCACTTCTTTTGGGATCTGGCAGGTCGCACCAATGATAGAGATTTGGATAAAAAAGAAAAACAAACAACCATAATGGATAAAAGAGTATACTGTATATATTCATTGAAGAACAAACCAATACAAGGATCAGTATTCTCATGTATTACAATCAAAGAGAAAGATATAACAAACACAAATACAACAAGAGCCTAACAACAGAGAGGGTAGCCAACACAGCTCCTCCTCTTCCCTTACTCTCTACACTGTTCTATTCAGTAAATCTCTCAACATGTCTTTCTCATTCCCCCTTTTCCCTTCTTATACTTTATTTTCCTAGTAACTAACTAATTGCCCGCTCAGCTCAGCTCAGCTTCTCCTCCCCTGCATGCATCTTAGATCTCCTTTCGTAAACCCTCCATATCTTGGGCCTGTGGGCTTGGACTTCCTGGTTCATAGCAGTTTCTTCATCACATACCTACATTGATTTGTTCTTATTTCATCATTGAACTTGTAGATCTTGGATGACATATTCATATAGAAAATGCAGCAGTTGGTAGGAAATGCACTTAAAGAGGAAGACTTACAACCACCAAGCTTTATAAGGCAAGCACGACATTTGCTTCGTTGTTGGATTCCAAAAATAATTAGGAAAATAAATACTTTTATTAGATTTGTATTTTCAATGAAGAATGATATTGTCACAGTTTGAAAAGACCACATGACGCCACAAAATGAAAGTTCAATCAATTTGATCTCCGAATAGAAGTAGAGTGAAGGACGTGGCCCTTAGGAAAGGGCACGAGGAGAGGAAAGAAAGAGTTGTAAGGAGAAGCTACTCTGTAAACACAATCAGTAAAGAGTTTCGTTAGTGGTCTTCGATTGAGCTTATGTTTCTTCTGTTAGTACATAAATCAAAGCACTGTGTTAGACAATATAGCCACATCTTTATATGTTTCATGATAGTGCTAGTTAAGTTCATTGGAATCTACAAATTGAATAAGCCTCTTCTTGATGATGGATGCCTATGTTGCTTTGTCCTCTAAGATTGGCATTTCATATGTTATTATTAAATTTTTTCCATGATTAGTGTTGATAAGCATGGTCTTAAATCAGTTTGGTTATTGACAAGTGAATGTTAATTAATTAGCTTAGTTTTTGGTATTTAAAGTGCTGGTGTTGTTGTGAATTTTGTGCCAAAATAAATATGTAGTTTTTTGGCATGCATCACCAATAAAAGGCTTATTCAATCTCAAGATCAAATTGATTGAACTTTCATTTTGTGACCTGTGGTAATGCGTGGTCTTTTCGAACTATGATAGTATCATTCTTCCTTGAAAAGTACGAATCTAATAAAAGTATTTGTTTTCCTAATCATTTGTGGAATCTAACAAAGAAGCAAATGTTGTGCTTGCCTTATAGAGCTTGGTGGCCGTAAGTATTCCTCTTTAAGTGCATTTCCTACCAATCTTAGCATTTTTTATATGAATATGTCATCCAAGATCTGCAAGTTCAATGATAATAAGGACATATCAACATAGGCACGCATCATCAAGAAGACCAATGAAATTTATTGTTACGGTTCAAGATGATGGGGAAGCACGCTTTAATAAAGAGAAGTTGCAAGAGGAAGATCAAATGGCAAGAGCAGACAAGGATGTTTAAGGAGATAAGGAAGTTGATAGTCATTTCTCTATTTTACAGATTGTAAAGTGACCTGAATCTTAAAAACTTTAGGCCAGATTTCTAGTCGAGTATCCTGCATTGAACTGGACACTTTTTCTAGTAAAAACAACAGAAAAATGTGCCAATACTCGCACAGTATTCTTTAGTTTTAAAATTTTTGTTTTGCTTAAAATCAAAGATAGAGTTGCACCCCCTAATTCTGACTTTGGAAAGAAAACTCACGACTTACATAAACAACAATTCGGAAGCCTTTATAATAGGATGATATGTTTATTGTCCTATCTTGCAAGAAGAGTTCTACGTCCGTGTTGTATAATGACAGGAAAAAAAAATCAGGCCATTTGTACAAAATTATGTACAGTACATTGGTGGAAGAGCCATCCACATATTTTCTTCGTTTTAGTATTTAGTTCTGTCTTAATGCAATACAAAATATTGGATCAAGCAACTTAATTTGTAATAATATCACCATTTTACAATTAATGTCTTGCCGCGGCAACTTCAACGTATTTGTATTTAAATAAATTAATTTACATTATAATTTCAGATTGATATTTGAAAATTACAATATATTTATATGTTGGAAAAAAGGTATTATGGGATTCTTATCTCATTACTTCATATTAGATCTCTTTACTTTAAAAAAATTTGATATTCAATTTATGTAGTTTTCAAATTACTCACATTAAATTTAGATGATACTGGTGGAATTGTAAATACACTTTATTAATATTGCATAAATGTGTATAATAATAATAATAATAATAATAATAATAATAATAATAATAATAATAATAATAATAATAATAATAATAATAATAATAATAATAATAATAATAATAATAATAATAATAATAATAAAGAGTATAAAATGTCTAATTATAGAACGAATTGATATTTGGAAATTACAATTTATTTATATGTCGAAAAAAGGCATCATGGCATTCTTATCTCGTCTTTTGAATTTTAATATTGAATTTATGTATTTTTTAAATCACTCACATTAAATTAAATTTACATACAAAAAAGATTGAAAAATACACTTTATTAATCCCACATAAATGTGTGATTCACTAAAATAAAAAAAAAAAGAAAATACAACAATTTCAAATATGAAAAAGATAATGAATGATTTTTTTTTTTCGATTATGTTAAAGCCCAAAGTACTTCTCTTGTCCAGTTTTAATATAATAATCGATTATTATCTCATTGTTATCACTTGTAGTCTCATCATATCTAAGGCTGGAGAGATGTGAAGGAGAGAAAGAGAATTTATTTAAATATTGTAAAAGCCCATCCCAATATGGGAAGCTGTCTGTGGGAGTTGTCTTGTAAAAGCCCAATCAATAGAATACATCCATTTGTCAAAAACCCCAACACCACTTCTCCTTTTTAAGTTGGTGCTCTTGCATGCCGGACTGAAGAGGACAAAGGTGAGTCTTCTGATTTAGCAGCTTCACGATCAAATTATGAAAAGCTTCCTCATTATCTCAGATCCTGCTTAGATTATTGTTGTTGTATGCTTTCCCCACTTCTGAAGAAAAAAAGGTTAATCCGGCTTTTGATGGCTGAAAATCTAATACCGGAAAAACCAGACGAGATTATGGAGGATACAGCAGCTAATATTGTTGAGGAATTCCTTGTCCTAGGAATGCTTCGAGATACGTATCGGGGGATAAGAGTGTCTGAGTTGTATCAGAAATCATGCCTTTCTAAGGTTGAGGAGCAAGATTTTGTTAAAGAATCAAAGAATTCACCTATTTGCGCTGGGATTGATTGTAAAATTGATAATAAAAGATTGCCAGCTAAATTGCCAGCTAATATTTTTAAAAGCTTTCTGATTCGATCCCTGTTCGTGTATTCTTATGGTGGTCCTGTACATGTGGACACTGTCTGGGCATTGCAGTTTATAGTGGTCTTGATTTTAAGATGCGCATTTGAGTATTTATCCGATGGAGTGGGTAATTTAGTTAATCTTAAGTATTTACGATTGTCTCACAATAATATAAAGGAACTTCCACGTACTGTAGGCAATCTTCAAAAGCTTTAAACTTTGGATATAACTAACACACAAATACGCCAACTACCTGTAGAAATTCTTAATATGGAACAGCTGAGGCATCTTATAATGAACGACAGATTCTGGCTATATGGTGCTAAGGTCAGAGTTCCAAAGGGTATTAGAAGGTTGGTGAACCTTTATACTCTTACCGGTGTCCATTGTGGTCCTGGCATTGCAAGTGAATTGACCCAAGTTCGAGAACTTGGGCTTGGGTGTGTGACAGATGATAATTTGGAAGAGCTCAATGCTGCCATTATGAAAATGGAGAGCCTTGTCTCCTTGTCGTTGAGTGCAGAAAGAGTTAGGGATGGATCGGGTAAGTGGATTGTAGTTTTGCCTGAATTGGAATCGTTCTGTCCACCACCTTATCTTCAAGAGCTTCGTTTAGAAGGAGGCCTACTTGAAATTCCCAGTTGGCTTTCCCTTATGGAAAACCTAGCCAGTTTGGAATTCTACGATTCACATATTTTGGAGAATCCATCAGTAGTGCTTCAGCATCTCCCGAAATTAAAGCACCTCATTTTATGGGATGCTTACAAAACAAAGTGCATTGGTAAAGAGTTGTGTGATGCGGGTGGATTTCCCATGCTTGAGTCTTTGACAATTAGTGTATCTGATTTGGTGGAGTGGAGTGAGATTATCGATGGGGCTTTTCCAAAGTTGAGGTGTCTTCGATTTTATAATTGTCGCAGATTGAGGTTTCTTCCTGAAGGTTTGCAATTCATTTCTACCCTTGAAGAATTGATTTTCCGTCCATTGCATGGAGACCTCTTAAGAAGATTGAATGGTGAAGAAAATTACAAGATCAAACACATTTCATCTTTTTTCATACAGGGTTTCTCCTTTTGAATCGGATAATGTAAGACACATCCTTCCACGCTAATGCCAATTCGTGGACAATATAAACTTTAGTATTTGGATCCTATTTGTAGCTAATGAAAAAAGATTGGTCATGGAAAGAAGTTTTGCTGCTTCTTTTGAAGAGAAGATTTGCTATATCATGTTCTCATTGTTTGAAATTTCATTTGGTTGTTAAAAATTGCAGACAGATGTTAAAAGAGTATGTTTTGAAAATGAAATTTGATAATTCTCAAAATTTTTCGAACAGCAACCGGCCAAATTGATTATTCTTAAAACTCAGCAACCAGCCAAATGAAATATGCCAATTAAAGTGCCTACAGAGTTAGAGATAACCAAATTGGATACCTGGAAGGACATTCATCTTTGTTGCATTTGCCGCAAGCTCTTAACTTTTGTATGATTCATCTCCTTTTGTCAAACACAGCAACCATATATCCATCAATGGTATTTACCAAATATATGTTCCCCTTCATTCCATTAAATATTAGGAGATGATGGTACTGAAAAATCAGAACTCCTCCTAAGAAAAATCACAACTCCCAACATCAAGCTTAAATACCTTCAATTCATAAGGTCTAGACCGTTAGAATTCCAATGAAATAGAATTGATCTGATCATAAAATACAACCTCCACAATCCTCTATGATTAGAATTGCAAGAAAATTCTAGAATTTATTTGGTTAGTCCAACAATAAAGTTCAAGGATTAGATAAAAAGGATTCAATATCATCAAAATAGCTAAAACCAGCAGGCCTATTCTCCATCCTCACATACTTTTCAGCATTTCTCCGAGTATACTCAGTCAAACCCACTCTGCCACTCCTCTCCCACATTCTCTCTCCAAAACTCCGATGAGCATAACACGCCTCCGCCTCCACCGCCCTGAAGCCATCTTTATCATCTCCCATTTCCACCTGAATCGGCAGCCTCTCGTAATGACCGATCCTCGCCCCTTCCAGCTCATCCAATCGGAGGAGTCCCCTAGCCGAAACGGAGTAAAGCTCGCCCGTCACACGGTGGGCGCCGGTGACATCGGGTAGATTGATAAGGTAGGGGATGCCGTGGGGTCCAATAACAAGGGGATAGTGGTTGTGGGTGATGAATGTGCCGACGAAAGTGGCGTCGTTTTGAGGAATTAGGTCTTGAATAAGATTGTAGTTTGGGAAATCCTTCTTTAGAGTTCCGTATGTGAATATGACTGTGCATTTGGTTTGAGTGTCAGCCATGGCCTGCCAGAGAAAAGAGAGGAGAAACTTAAAATGGCTCTTTCGATTGGATGGGATGGATGAGGGGGCGGATCTAAATGTAGAGTAATTTCTTAAAGTATTGATAATCTTAAATTTATTTTTTATAATTTCTTAAAATATTGATCATCTTAAATTTATTTTTTATGGTTTCTTAAAGTATTGATCATCTTAAATTTATTTTTTTAATATTTTATATTTATAATTATATTATATACTATTTCTTTGGAAAAAAAAAAACAATGAAGCAAGTTTCATTAGTGATGTTCACGGGAAGGAAAATCACCGAATTTTTTTCGTGGGAACTGGAACGAGAAAAAGATTTTCGATATATATTTCGGGACAGAAACGGGGAATGGGGTATTCGTCCTGCACGAATTCCCGTCCCGCAAAAAATAATTTTTTTAATTTTAAAATATAATATTTTATAAATAATTAAAATTAAAATATAACTTAATTTTATAATTATTAAATTTTAAATTATACTTGATTTTAAATTTATTAATGATTAAAATTTATATTAATTTAAATTATGATTGATTTTAAATTTTTTATTTATTAAATATTATATTTTAATTTTAATTATTTAAAAAATATTATATGTTAAAATTAAAAAAAAATAATTTTTCAAGGGAAGGGAATCCCAGCGGGACGGAAATGGGAGGATTTCCTTTCCATTATAAAATTGAGGACGGGGACGGAGAATTCCCGATTCTGGTGGGGCAGTGAGTAGAGGTGTAACTCCGGGCCCAATCCTACCTCGTGAGTTTTAATATTTTTCATATTTAACTTATATACATTAAAAAATTGATATTAAACATTTAACCTTTTCAAATTATTCACATTAAATTGAATTTAAACATAAATGGAATTGAAGTTATTGATAGTTTGTTAATATCGTGTAAAATCTAACTTAAAATAATTATAAAATCCACCAAAACATTAAAAATTGAAAAAATATACATGTAAAATTTAATAAAATAATTTTTCTTTAAATTTTTATAACTTAATAGGTTCCATAGCTATTTTAAATTCATCTCAAACGAAATTAACAAACTATACATTTTAATTCTATCTATCAATTTGAATCTAAAATTGAAACTAACGTGAATTATTCTAAAAGTATAAAAATCTCAATTGCCAGTCTTGCATTCATTTTTATTTTCAAATTTTGTATTTTTGGCTATACTAGAAGTATATTAAGCATACAATGTACAATATTTTGTGGACTATATTCTATAAAATATGAGTGCTCATTCGATATATGTACCAAATGCAATATATTATTTTTCATTCAAAAGTAAATCATTATCCCTCAACCAGGCCAAAATAACTAACCATTATATATATATATATATATATATACAAGCTTACTCCAATATATATATACAGAAAAATAAAATAACAGCCACCACACCAATAAATATTTTTTTAAATAAGCTTTGAATATGAATGGGCCGAAAAAAAGGCCCACTTGTTTGCTTTTCTATTTTCATTTGTTTTTTCCAAGTTTTTCTATTTTCATTTACTTCTGTTAGTTTACGAAATACACCTCATCGAATACATTGACACAGGATTATCCACCGCGGGTGCACCGTACACCCTAGGATGATCACTCTCCAATCCATAATCCATCATCGGACGGTACTCCAAATCTTCATCATGATCATGAACAAATTCAGGGATTTCAACCTCGTTTCTCTTTATATGGCCCCACAGATAATCCGTCCTACTAATATACCTCAGCTTCCCGTACAGCCTGCAACACATAATCACATACCCAATAAACACGCGATAGCTTATGTTAGCTTTAGAAAACGGATGTAAATTAAAATGCGCCATAATTACCCGCCGCTGAACAGTAAACGGCCGAAGGTGGCCAGGAAGATTCTGGCCTGTAAACCAGGGTGGAGAAAGTAAACGGCGTGAAGATTTTCTTTGACGTTGACCGGAATGGCATCGTAAATAGATCGTAAGGCTGATATTCCAGGATCATTCTCGGTCCTTTGAACTCCGGTGTGTATGTACAACACAGAAAACGGCTTCCTTTCTAACCGAGGATAAATCTTCTCTTCTAAATATTTCTTAAGCAAATCCACACTATGCAACCGAGCTATTCAAGTGCATGGAAAAAGATCAGAAACCATGAATTTCATTCAAAAATGAAAGAAAAAGGAGAAGAAAACGCAGAAATACGCATATACCAGGGAAAAATTTTCCGATAATACGAAGGATAGTGCGGCCATGCTTGTCTCTGCCATGGATCTTGAAGATTTCAAGCTTCTCGATCAATTGCTCCGGATGGATTTGAGAAATGTGAGTGCACATTTCGTTTGTGGGTTGATTTTCCAAGGAAAGTAATGAAATAGAAAAGGATGAGAAGTAAAGAATAAGAGGACAAGCGTATTTATGGGATTGGGGTTTGGATAAAGGAAATGAAAATATGAAATGAAAGAAGGCTTAGGAGCAAGAAAAGGCCGAGTCACCGTCACAGAGAGGATATTCGAAGCATCTTCCTTTTGGATCAGAGCCTGATCCTTCTCTCTCCTGTTCTCATTCACTTATTGCATTTTGGCGGTTTTTCAGTTTTGGTTTTCTTGAGCGTGGCATCTGCACTGTTGATTTCATTTTTGTCTTTTATTTATTTTTTAAATACTTCCTCAATTTTTTTATTTTATTTATCAATTTCATTATATATTTCATTACATTGCTATTTAATTATATATTTGAGCTTGTAAAATTTTAATTAAAATACTAATTTCATGAATTTTATAATACTTAAAAGTATTATGGCTCCAACAAACAGATTGGATCAGATCGATATAAATTCAGTTATAAGTGAATTAAATTTGATTGGATATATGAAAATTATTATTTAACTTTTTTTAATTCACTTGAAAATGTCAAAATTAATGTTTTGAACTAAGTCATGGATCAATTGGTTCGATCGGATCGATTTGAAATTTTTATTATTTTTTTAAATATAATTATTTACAAAAAATTAAACATATATTATGTAAAAATACATTCAAAAATTTATTAATTATCAAATATCAATATAAAAATATTAATTTTAAGTTTAATAAATTTTGTAAATATAAAAATCAAATAAATTATCTTCAGTAATAAATATTCAAATAAATGCATATAATATAAAAAAATATTCAAATAAATTCATTTAATATATGTATAAATTATCGCAAATTTTGTGAATAGATGTAATTAATAACACTAAATTATGCAGAAAAAAGTATAATTTCATATAAAAATATTTTACAAGCTTGATTGAATAGGATAAAAATTAAAATTTAATTAATTATAATATGAAAAATAAATCAAATTATATAAATCTATAATTCTCTAACCACACGTATAAGATATAATAAAATAAGTAAATTTTTTTCTAATTTTTTTTATTTTTTTTGAAAAATTTTTGAAGTCCAACCAGTTCAAGTCGGTTCAATCCGAGTTTTTTTATTTTTCTAGTTTTATGTTGGATCTGTAATACCCTTCTCGAAACAGTACTTTCTGAAACGAAATTTAGCTGACAATTTAATCCACTCGGAAACTTATACAGTAATTACATAATCAAATAACAGTTTTCTGAACAATCATTAATCATCAAATCAAAACTTATATTAATCCATACATTCAAGACAAATAAACATATAACCAAAATATCATTCAACTTTTACCTTAATAGTCTAAGTATATACATGCCAAAAGCTTACACTAACTAATACAAAAATCTTCTCTTCCGATCTGATCTTTCCACGTACTGTGCTCCCACAACTCTTCAGAATCTGCACGCAGTAAACACTACGTGCTGAGCATTAAATATGCCCAGTGGTGACTACTAATCCAAGAATTTCCCAAGAATAAGCATAATTTTATTAATTTATGCTTCTACTATTCTTATTACATTAAGCATTTTCCTTTATTTCCGTTATACTAATCTTGTTATTATTTTATATTCTGATAACTATTGGTCTTTTGTTTCTAAACTTACAACTTTTCTTTGCAGTATTTTTTTTAGGTGGAATAATATCGGATTTACTTTTACTTTTTCGTTAATGTTTACTATAACTTTTTCTTTTATCAATAATTTCGATTTAACCTTTAGCCACATCAATTTAACTATTATTTTATTTAGCAATATGTATTGGTACTCGTGTCATTACTAGTACCAAAATAAATTACTTAAATTCTTGGTTTACTGGACAATTATTCAATCTGTACTCTAATTATATTTCCTATGATTTATTCTTTTATTTTTGCTTTAACTTTTAACTAATAAATACATTACTAATTAAAAGGCCTTTAAGCTTTATTGCAAAGTGATATAGGTATTTCGGGACACTTTGCAGTCAAATTCTCTTTCCTTCATTTATATATATTATTTTCAGTCAAATACTTATTAAGACGTATGTCTTTTATTTCTTTCTCATTGGTCAATTATGTGTCTTTCAATTGTTTTACTTTTCAAATAACTTTTTCTTTCAGAAAAAAAATTACGTAAGCAATAAGTTTACTTCATATCAAAATCATCATTTTTTAACTTTAAGCAGGAAATTAACCTTGTTTTTCTTTTTTTTTTCAAATTTATTTCTTCCTATAATAGTAATTGGTACGAGAAATACTAATTAATCAAATTTATTATTTTTTTTCACGAAAAACAAAATACATTCTAAATTCTTATAGAAACTTAATTAAACATTGATTTAATATTTTAATCATATAAAATCTTTCTTTTCTTTCTCTTTCTAATTACCCTTTTCCAGAAATCTTTACAGATTTATTTGGTCTTTGCATTTTATTTCAAACGAATCGTTTTTGTTATAACTATTCATATTCAATTCGATTAAACAATACTTATTTATTCATTTTGATGTGCCCCTAGTGCAATATAACAGGTTTCTCACAAATGATACTCGGGACTGGACCCGAAGGTCCCACTAAACAAATAGAGAAATGATCTCGAAAGATTAAGTCTCACAGAGCAGAAACATATACACTTTCACTTTCACTGAAACTATGGAGATCAAAGATCCCGCCCATAGCTGAGCAAGTCGCCATGACTTGTACCGCGGTACAGAGGTGTCCCTATGACTAGCCAATTATATCCAAAATAAGAATCTAATACATGTTTTAAAAATTTGTAATTACACAATCAATCACATTTGCAATTACTTTAAATATTTAAAAATTCTTAATTTCTTTCTTTTATTCTTTTATACATTTTATTATGATCAAATACACTCTTTTTGTGTTATCGGATATTCAATAACTTTTTGTTATATCATTGACTTTATCTTTTCAGATCATTTTTGTGAATTATCCTTCGATAATTCACACAGATACTTAGGCTTTTCAGTAATTTACATCTTTTCTTTCACTTTGTCTTTTCAAATCACCGTTGTGAATTATTTGTTAATAATTCACTCAAACACTTGAATTTTTCGATCTTTTACATAAATTCTGATTTTTTTTTGTATGCTTCTTTACAAATCATTTTTAATACTTTTAGGCTTGACGTTTTTACAGTTTTTGCTTTTTCATTCCAATTTTTCGATTATTCGATATGCCGACTTTTATTTTGTCGGCGAATTAATTTTATAATCATTTATTCTCTTAATACTTTTTGTTGACTAATTTATTTTAATAAATTAGTCACATTTTTATGTTCCTACTTTTTATTTAATTAGGAACTCTATTAATATAATTTATTATTTTATAACTCAAAAATACATAATTTAACTTTTTCTATTGATTTATTCATTTCAAATGCATAATTACGATTTTGCCATTATAATCATTTATTTTCATTTTTATTATACAATTTCCTCTATTATTCATCTTTTAATTCTTTATTTTACCATTTCGGGTAAAATTACATTTTAGTCCTTAAACCACGGAATTTCTATCTTTCGAAACCGTTAGGCCTCTGAATTTATCATTTTACCCTTATTAAGTATTTCTTACTTATTTTTACGCATTAATCACTTACGTTAGCAAAATTACCATTTTGCCCCAAAACTTTTATTTTTCTTTATTTAAATCCTTTTTCTATTCAAAATTCATTTTATCTTTCTTTTATTTACGTATTAATTTATTTTCATCATTTTTGATTATTTATGAATTATTTACCAATAATTCATGATTCTTATTATTTTCATGACCCAATAATTAGTTCGAAAAATCCATCGGTTGACTTTTTATTTCTCGTCATTGATATTAAATTATTTTTCATATTTATTCATCACTCTAGTCATTTTTATACACTTATGCATTAAAAATTCAATTATTTTCATTGTACATATTCACCTAAAAATCCCAATAATATCCAAATCAATTCAATAAATTCCAATAAAATTTATTTATGCATTATTCATTATTTAGCATCATACTCCACTAACATAATCAATTATTCTTCATTATTTCACAATTTTCACTATGGACATAACCCATACATAGGCTTTAAAAATTCAAAATAAATTATGATAATTCACTAAAAATTTAAGGGCACCATTTATCATTTATACAATTAATTTAGACTAACATATATTATTTTCATGCAAATATTCCTTCATTTTCCCTTACTACAATATTCGACCATCACAAAATTTCACCTAAAACATTTTCTTTTTCCCTTTTAATCTTTCATTTCATCTTCTCTAAGGTTCAATTTCATTTACCCTAAACAAATGTCATAAATTAACCACTTTAAAAATTTTTAACCTAATTACATCAAAGGAATTTCTTCACAAAAAGGGGAAATTAATAGATTTTGTAGTCACTTACCTTTTTTTCAAGCTTTAGCTTCCTTAAGCTTCACTTTTCTTTACTTAGCACCAAGCACAACTCCATCCATCCACAATCTCCTCCTTGGCCGAAATCTTCAAGCTTCCTAACATCAAATTTTTGTCCTCAAATGACAAATCCAAGCTCATATTTATTATCTAGACCTCAAAATCTATGAAAAAACATCAAAGAAATAATTTAAAACACTAAAATTCATAAACTCCAACTTACCCTATTTTCTTCAATCCCTTGATTTATAGCATTCCTTTGCTCAAATCACTTGATTAAGATCACTAGAGTGATCTAGAGAGCTGGAACTTCATTTCTTATGTTGGGTTTTATGAGAAATTTGAGGTAGAAGAAGAAGAAATCAAAGGGAGAGAAGGAGAGAAGGTGGTTCGGCCACCTAAGGAGAGGAAGATGGAGCCAGCAAAATCTGGAGATTTCTACAAATTTTGTCTCCTTTTATATCTCTCAAATGGACCTAATTAAGGGCTTAACCCAAGTATAAAATTAAGCCCATTTTAAGTCATTTTGGGCCCAAACCAAAATCTCTATCTTCCTCACTTTAAATTACTTAAATTTTGATTTCATCATTCTTAAAACATCAAAAATAGGTATGACGTAAATTTTTGGCTCAATCGGAGTCTGTTATTGATCCGATTCAAACTTATCGATCCGATTCGATAACTGCCGGAGTCACCGAAAAATTCATTTTTCATCACCAAAATATTCTACATAAAAATTCATGTAGGCATGCAAAATCTGATGATATTCGGAGTTCGTTTACTATTTTTAATTATTTAAGCAAAATCAAATTCTCTTTCCTATCAGGAAAATTGACTCGCTATCTTTTTCATATTTTTGACTTTTGGAGGCCCATTTGACTTCAAATTCACTTCAAATTTCAACCCTAGACTCACCATGACTATTCCTTTTAAATGGTCCAATAAAATATTTTCAACTTCCAGGTATCCTTTCGAGCCTGGAAAATACTATTCACTGTCGGAAAGTACTATTCACGACTGGCCCGGTGTTGAGGCCATTACAGGATCAATTCAATTTTCTTACCGAATTATGGTCCAACTGATTTGACCATCCAGGTCAAATCGAATTTCAAAACATTGGTCAGGACTGCAACTTAACTTAATGACCATTTTAACCTCTTTAGGAAAATTTAAATACTTCTGTCACTTTGTAAAAAAAGGACATAAGCGATCAGTTGAAAAATTCGAGACCCAATATGCACTTTCCAAAATTTAAAAATTCAATATAAAGAGAGGTAATAGTTCCTTTGAAATATAAAAAGTACTATCATCACATAATATACAAAAAATGAAAAAAAAAATGACGGTAGATTTTAGAAATTTAGTTATATATAAAAAAAAGATATACTAATTGATAATATTGTCGGAAAAAATCTCGATCCGTGCTTATTACCTGCAGAAAGAGTAAAAGATCTGTGCAGATTCAGATAGAGAAAATCATAAAGAAATAGATAGAATTTGGGAGAAAGAAGAAAATTTGTTTCTGAATATCTAATGGATTCATGTACATGATGAGCTGCAGGAGGCGCAGATGAGAGCCCAAGGAATGAGATTGAGGAGTACCTCGTACATAGGTAGGCAGGTCGAATAAAATAATGTCAATTCTGAATTCAATTTAAATACATTTGAATCAAATTTAATTGTGCGGCTTAATACAAAATGGATGTGAATTTTTTTTTTTCATTTAAGATGATAATTTTTAAAGCTTAAAAATATTAATTATATATTTTACTATTTTATTTTTATGTATGCTTAAAAAATAGATAATTAATAAGGTGAGAATGTATAGTTTTAGAGAATTAGTATAATGATATTTTAGTAAATTATAATGAAAATTTTATAGAATTGATGTTAATTATTATTATTTTTTTGTTTGTGTATATAATTCAAAATTGTCGTGTTGAATAGAATTAAAATAACATTATCTTCCTTAAATTTGATAATTTTTTTTTAACATATCCAAATCTTGGAAACCCTTGAACTTGACAAAAATTATACCTACGTGCTTATTACCTGCAAAAAGAGTAAAAGATATGTGGAGATTTTAAAATACTCCGATTGTCAAGTTAGTTACTTCGAATGGAGAAAATCATAAAAAATATGAAAAATAGAGAGAATTTCGTAAAAAGAAAAAAATTACTCCTGAATAAATAACTGAATTATCTATTTATAAGGTATACATATACTTAGAAATCTAAATGACATAGAGTTTTATATCAAAATTAAATTATCTTTGTTATCACCTTTGCATCACAAAACTTTTGACATTTTCAACCACTCGAATCCTTTATCTAATTGATGAAAGTGGGATTAGTTTCACTTATGTTCACTAAATTTATAGTTAATTTTACAACAATAATTAAAAAAAATATTCATAAAAATCTCTGAAGTTTGCAAATATATACAACAAAATCAATTTGATTGATTTTCGGAAAGAAAAATGCCGAAAAATTCAACTAGCATGTCCAATTAGGAGTGAGCAAATTTTGGTTCAAACCGAACCGAATGATTTTTTAATTTAGTTCGGTTTTTCGATTTTCGGTTTGGTTTTCTATTTTGAATTTTAGAAAATTTTGGTTTTTAGGGTTAGGTTTTTGAAGAAAAAAATCGCAAAAAAATCGAACTAAAATTCAATATAATTATATAATTTTTTTTTGTTTTTTAATTGAATAATTATTTTATACATGTAAATTATCTTATTTTGAGTTGTAAATTATATGAATACATTTATCAATTATTAATATCTATTTTTTAGGTGATAATTTAGGAATTTTTATGATTAAATTGAAAATCAATTAAATGAAAAAATTTATTTAACGATTTTGTTGTATTATTTATTATATATTTTGGGATTATATCTTTAATTTGAACTTTTATTTGTACAATATAGATATTTTTACTTTAGTATATTATGATTTATAATTTTTAGACATAATTTTTTTTAAAATAGTTTTAATTTTTTATTTTTTAATTAACCGAACCAAACTTATTGAAAATTTCGGTTCGATTTGAATTCGGTTATTATATAAGTTTAATTTGATTCGGTTGATAAAAATATTGAAATTTCGATTTTTGATTTGGTTCTGCTATTGAACCGAACCGATCATTGCATATGGCTATGTCCAATCACCACAATATGCACACATGACATCCAGCGTGGTATCACGTCAGCATGATACTTGACAATTTCAAACACAGTTTTCTATCCACATGTGCACTAAACGTGGCAAACATGACACGTGTCATGCTGACATAGTGTCACGTTAGATGTCATGTGCGCATATTGTGATGATCGAACATGTTAGCTGAATTCTTTAATATTTCCTTTGCCAAAAACCGACTAAAATAATTTTGTTGTATATATTCATAAATTTCAGTGATTTTTACGAAAAAAATTATTACTATTGTGAAATTGATTACAAGTTCAGTGAATATAAGTGAAACTAACCCATGAAGTAGTCATGGAAGTTTAGACAAGATCTTTTCTTAGCTGAAATTTTAATGTTTGGTGTATATATAAATGCATGTGTTTGTGCCTATCCTTGTATTTCTGAATCCTCAGTTTCTTAAAATATTAATGAACTTAATGAAAAAAAAAACATGACTATTCAACTTCCAATTTTCTTTTTTCTTTTAATTAACAAACCAGAAATCAAAGTCTGTTAGAAAGGAGTGCGGTTACAAAATCATCTAATTCTTTAACAGAGGAACCTTCCTCTTTCACTGATTTCTTAATAAGCTTACTAATCTCCATAGCCATGTTTCTCAAATGTTCCCCTTTCCCTTTATTGTCTAAAACCATCTCTATCACTTCCTTCACCTCTTCCCATGAAATGTTTCCATGCGATCCTCTGCAGAATTCCACACAAACGTCCATTTCTTCAACCATCATTTTAGCATTATAAGGCTGTTCAGCTGCCAAAGACCATCCTATAATAGGCACACCCTGACTTAAGCTTTCCACTACTGAATTCCAACCATAATGGCTCATAAATGCTCCTGTCGATTTATGTGACAATATATCCAATTGGGGCGCCCAATTTTTCACTAACAACCCTTGTTTACTGCTAACCATTCTCTCTTCAAATCCTTCTGGTAACCATTCTGCTTTAAATTCTCCTTTTCTGTCAAAACCAATAGGTGGCCTTATAACCCAAATGAATGGCTTCCCACTCTTCTCCAATCCAATAGCTAATTCCATCATTTGTGAAGGATTAATGCTATTCTGAGAACCAAAACTTATATATAAAACAGAAGATGGGTTTTTTATATTCAGCCAATCCAAGCATTTCTGTGTTGAACTCCCAGATTGTTTAGATAAAGAAGCATTGGAAAGAAGAGGGCCAACGGGCCAAATAGGAAGCTTCTTGGAAACTGATCCAACTGAATGATGTGAAAACGATAAGTCTCAGGAAATCCAGGCACTTGAAATTCTTGGAAACCCGGGTTTAGATGTGGAAGATTTTGGCATAATGAAATAAAAGCCAAAGTTCCATAAGGCCCAGCTGTAGAGAAACTCAAATTAACAGTTCCTAAGCTCTTAGCAACGTCATTTGCCCATCCTAAAAACCCATCTGATATCACACAAATTGGTGGCTTTCCTTCTTTACTCGTCATCTCAGAAACAGCTTCAAGAAATGGGGTCTCAAGGCTAAGCGAAGCTACAAGAAGTTTCCCAATTTCTTCTTGAGAAAAATTTTCTGAGTTCTCAGTGTTGGTGGGGGGGGGGGGGGGGGGGGGGGGGGGGGAGGCCATGGTCTGTGCTAGAGAAAGGAAGCTCGAGGAATCGGAAGGTGGATTCTAAAGAAGAAGATTGGAGATATTTGATATTGAGAGGAGTATTCACAATGATGATAGTGAATCCATATCTTTGATGAAGTTTTCTTGATAATTCAAGAAATGGAATTAGATGGCCATGGGCCATGAATGGTAACATCACTATGTAATCCGTAGACACCATAATTTGATGAAATCAACAACAATCTATCCTCTGTAGCGATTCAATGAACACATAAAAAAGAGATATTTTCTCTGTCATGTCCAGATGGCTTAATTTATAAATATCTCCTAAACTTAAAAAAAAATAATAATTTAATTAATATTTCTACTTTATATATATTTAATTTATCATCTGAATTTTGAAAATTTTTATAAATTACATCTGTAGATCACAATTTGCTAATGTGGACAGAGTTTGACACTCACGTGTATAATGAAAGTGTGATTAAGAGCATTAAGTGAAAACATTAAATTAAACCAATATGATTATTCCTTGCCATTGGTTTGTGATTATATTAGTCAGGATTTAAATTATTTTTTTTAATTGGTAATTTTTAGTCACCCTCTTATTATACATAATGTCAAATTACTCCAGCGATGTAATTCTCTAATCTTTTCAATCTTCTTTTTGCTTAATTTTTTCACTCTCCTTCCTCAGGGTTCTGACATCCACACCAATTATCTCCCACGTAAATATCGTTTTTGGCTTGCTTCGCCGTGTCGATCTTGGATCATACTTCGGCGGTGATTGCAAGAAAGCAGTAAAAAATGTTATTCCATTTCAGAATCAAAAGGTCTAGTAGCTATGATTTGCCTCTGAAATTTTATGCCAGAATATCATTGTTGCACACGCCTTACTATAGTCTTGTTTTACATGATACCATTGGTTGATAACATAAAAGCTGCAAATTATGCTTCAGACTTGAACTTAATTAAGAAAAACAGAGGTTGTCTTCCTCTTTCTCTTCCTCATTTTCTTAAGCAAAGACATTGATCTCCTATATGCAGAAATATCATCATCAGAAGTGGAGGTGGTGGTGCAGAATAAGGAGCTAGCTACGGGCGTAGCCTCTGCTTTAAACTCCAAAAAACCAGCATCTGCTACCAACTCAACAGCGTATTTCCTTCGACAAATATTTATGCCACTGGAATTTCTTACAACTTTAACTCCCACAAATTTTAATATCTTAAGAACATAGTAGATGTTTGTTTTTCTCATATTTGATTATTTAAAGGATGGTCTGATAGTCATAATATAATAAACAAAAACAAAGATTCGATAAAACATCTGTTCTGATTTTGGTTCCTAAGTTATGAAAATTCAAATTCCTTGCCAGAGCATGCAGAAAACCAAAAAACCAACATAAGTGTTCATCCAAACATATACTCAAATAAGCAGCCACCTATCGATGCTTAAAGTTTTACAAATAATACCCAAACTCTAGTCCGATAAATGGCATTGACGCTATCTTTCCTCTAATCCGATAACTTTTAAGATGTGCTTGATCTGTAATTTTCCTTACCTTTCAACCTCCTCACAAGGTCGCCATGCAAACCACTGAAATATAATTCTTCAATAGTAGTAATGTATTGCAAACCTTCGGGTATAAACCTCAATCTGGGACAATAATCAAAATGAAGAATCTTCAAACTTGGAAACGCCCCATCCACAATCTCTCTCCAATCAACAAGATACTCTGAACGAATTCTCAGATATTCAAGCAATGGAAATCCACCCGCATCACAAAACTCTTTACCAATGCATTTTGCCAGGTAAGCATTCCGTAGAGTGAGGTGCTTTAATTTGGGAATAAATTGGAGAACTGGGGACGGATTCTCCTGAAGATTAGAATGATCTAATTTTAGAGTGGTTAGGTTTTCCATGGAGGAAAGCCACTTGGGAATTTCAACTAGACCACCACTTAAGTGAAGGTCTTGAAGATGAGTTGGGGGACAAAATGAATCTAGATCAGGTAAAAGAATTATCGTTTCATTTGTTACATCGTAAATTATTTCTGCTATCAATGAGAGCGAGATAAGCTTCTTCATCTTCATGATGGTTGCAAATAGCTCTTCTGCATAATCCTCAGACACATGTTGAACTCCAAGTTCTCGAAGTTGTATCAACTTACTCAATTCACTAGCAATGTCAGGACCGCAACGCACATCTCTCAAAGTGTGAAGATCCACCAAACTTCCAATCCCCTTTGGAACACTAACGGACACTAAAAGATGCCTCAGCTGCTTAAGATTTAGAATTTCTACAGGTAATTGCGTTATTTCTGAAAATTTTATATCCAAAGTTTGAAGCTTTTGGAGATTGTCTATGCTACTTGGAATTTCCTTTGTTTCAATTACACCTAATCCTAAATACCTAAGATTAACCAAATCTCCAACTTCATCAGGTAAGTGGTTAACCTCGATCCACCATAAATCCAAGACCACCATAAACTGAAATGCACAAATGGTTCTCAAAAATCCACCATTAATTGGGCCTCTTGAAAACAGGGATTGCATCGAAAAGCTTTTAAAATTATCAGCAGGCAAGTCACGGATCACTGCATAAATTGGTGAATTCTTGGCTCATTAACAAAATCTTGCTCCACGTTGTAAGGGCATATTTTTTTATACATTTCAGAGACTTCAATTTTTCCTGTAAAACCGTAACGGGATGTCTCTTCTATCACTCCTAGGACAACTAATTCCTCGATAATATTTGCAGCTATATCCTCCAGAATCTCCCCTGGTTTTTCTGGTATAAGATTTTCAGCCATCAAAAGCCGGATTAACTTTTTTTGTTCACATAGCCAAATGTGGAAAGCATACAACAATAATCTAAGCAGGATCTAAGATGATGAGGAACCATTTTATACTTTGATTTTGAAGCTGCTAAATCAGAAGACTCACCTTTGTTTTCTTCAATTAGGGATTGATTGGCATGGACTAGAGCTTTTCGTTTGGTAATCTCATTATAATATAAGTACTCAAATACGTGATCAGATTTAGAGAAAGAGTAAAAGAGAGGCATGGCTGTTGGATGGAAATGAAGAGATGGAAAGACACAAGAGTGTAAGAAGAATGGATGAGTAAAGATGTGTCAGATATGCCTTGAATTTTTTGACTTTAGCTAATTTTGGATTTTACTAATTTCTTTGTCAAAAGCTCTACAGTTGCAGCAAATATTGAATAGGTCATCGAATCAAAGTTATCCAATCAACTTTCATCAAATTTCAAATTTTCATTTTACAATATAATTTTTTATTTATCATGAAAATTAATAAAATAATTAAAATACTTTAATTTTATAAAAAAATTATATCTATTTATAAAAATGTCTTTTATATTTTTGAAAATTTAATTTAATTTAAATAAAAATATAAAATAATAAAAAAATATTTAATAATTATATAATAAATAATGATATAAATGTAAATTTATTCCGAAAAAAATATTTAAAATTAGATAAAATAAAACAGAAAAAATAACCTTTTAAATTAGACGGATGGAGTAATTATTATATCCATATAAAATATGAATTCACATAAATATATAACTAAAATAATTTTGTTCAATTTAATTTATCTTTAATGTTACTCAATTATTATTTATTTACTTTTGCAAAAAAAAAAAAAAAAAAAAACTATGTCGATATGTAAACTAATTAAGCGATTTTTCACCTAATCACCTTTCCTATTAATTTTATTTACTTTTAATGTTACTTAACTAATACTGGTTTAATTTTGACATAATAAATATATGAATATGCAAATTGATAATATAATTATATATTATTACTATATATAATAAAATTTTACCAATTAATTAATGTAATTATATAACTTATTCAATCACCTTATTAGTTAATTTTATTTATTTCTAATGTCACTCAATTAATACTCATCTATTTTTAGCATAATACCTATATGAGTAACTAAGTATGTAAATAAATAATTTAATTATATATAATTATTATATAAAATAAAATTTTAACAATTAATAATTATATAACTAGTATATAATTACTTTACCATTTAATTTTATTTTCTATTAGTATTACTCAACTAGTACTCATTTATTTTTGCTATAATATATATAAAAGTAATTAAGTATGTAAAATTATAAATTAATAATATAATTATATATCATTATATAATTACCATATGAGTATGTAATCAACTTATCAATTATTTCATTTACTTTTAGTGTCACTCAACTAATACTTATCTATTTTTAACACAATATATATATATATATATATATTTAAAATTTTTAAAAATACTAAATATTTGAAATACCAGATTATCTTATATTATATTATTTAGTACTGAAAAAATTGAAAAACTGAATCAAACTATTTCAAATTTTTCAAAACATTATACTGAATTATTTTAATTTTTAAAATAAAAATATTACTTAATTTTTAAAATATTAAAATTTTAAAATAATATAAAAATTTAAAAATTTTGGTATCATACTGAAAGGTGTACAGCCCCTAGTAAATGCTCAAAAATTATATAAATCTTTAGCTGTCCTCTTCTTTGAAATTAAGGAATTCCGTGTGGATGCTGCAAGGAAGCTTCCCTTTCCTACCACGCCTACTATCTTTTATTTACAGGATGGCCTAATAAATTAATAATAAACAGATGCTGCAATTCATCCAAAAATGCCAGAAGATATTTATTGCAATGCACCATTTGATCTGTAACCGAAAGTCAATGCTAAAAAAGTATACTCCCTCCATAATATATTTCGCTTAAAAAAAAATTACGTTTCATAATATATAATATTTTAATATAATCAAAATATATTAATTAATTTTTATCAAATATTTTTTATTTAAATTATATTTATAAAAGTAATTTCAACCTTCATTAATTGTATTGTATAATTAATATAAAAATAATAAAGTATTTTAGTTGTGAAGTAATTACAAATTTTAATTATTGTGTATTTTTCTTCAACGACATGTATTATAAAACTCGAAGAGTATTAAATCTTCGAATTGTTTAGTTGTTTTCTTGTTGCAAAAGGATTCCATGCGGAACCTTCAACTTCTTGTATTTATTTAGTTATTTACAGATGATTAAATAATAAAATAGTATAGAAGAAAGCAAAGCTTCCTTACAACATATCTATTTAGATTTTGCTTCCATAGTAATGAGAAATCTAAGTCTATAAACATGAATTTAACTGAATGCTTTATCTAGAAAGAAAGCCTAAGGGGTTGAATTTAGCTGTGATCCTTTTTCTACTAGGTATATCACAAGCTAGTATATAGTCTACAAATTTGGATAATTGGCCAAAAACAGATGGAAATCTATGGGAGAAGTTAGATTGATTGATTTTACTTTTTGGAAGGCCAGATTAAATGTTACACAATTATTGACATAGAGATATTAAATGTTAGCACACAATTCTTGACATAGAGAAAAAGTCGGTGACTTTTAACAAGGGAGACAAGATTCTCCATCTTCATGATGACTGCAAAGGAAGCCAGCTATCTATGCTTAAAGTTTTAGAAATGATACCCAAACTCTAGCAATTAGTCCAACTCATGAATGGTCAACTGTTTGAAACAAAAAATGGCAGTGGCACTAGCTTTCCTCTAATCCAAAAACATTTGGGATGTGCTTGATCTTGTAATTTTCCTTACCTTTCAATCTCCTCACAAGGTCTTCATGCAAACCAATGCAATATAATTCTTCAATAGTAGTAATGTATTGCAAGCTTTCGGGTATAAACCTCAATTTGTGACAATGATGAAACTGAATAATCCTCAAAACTTGGAAAAGCCCCATCCACAATCTCAGTCCACTCAACAAGATCACTTGAATAAATTATCAAACATTCGAGCAATGGAAATCCACCTGCATTGCAAAACTCTTTACCAATGCACCTTGCCTTGTAAGCATTCAATAACGTGAGGTTCTATTTAGGAATAAATTGGAGAACCGAAGACAGATTCTCCTGAAGATCAGAATGCCATAGTTCTAGATTGGTTAGGTTTTCCATGGAGGAAAGCCACTTGGGAATTTCAACTAGACCACCACGTAAGTAAAGCTTTTGAAGATGAGGTGGGGAAACAAAATGATTCTGAATCAGGTAAAAGATGTATTATTTCATCCGTTGCATCGGAAATTGTTTCTGCTTTCAGTGAGAGAGCGACAAGCTTTTCCATCTTCATGATGGCTGCAAATAGCTCTTCTGCATATTCCTTAGACACTCGCTCAACCGCAAGTTCTCGAAGTTGGGTCAACTTACACAAGTCACTAGCAATGCCTTCGCCACACCCCACACCATCCCAAGTATGAAGATTCATCAAAATTCCAATCCCTTTTGGAACTCTAACGGACCCAATCACTAAAAGATGCCTCAGCTTCTTAATATTCAGAATTTCAACAGGTAATTGGCGTAATTGTGTATAGCTTACATCCAAAGTTTGAAGCTTTTGGAGATTGCCTATGCTAGAATTATTCTTCAAGAAACTGCACATGTTTTAATTTTTTTTTAGTTTTTTTATCAAGTCAAATTAGCATTTCCACTTCTTTTGTAATTTGTGTTAGCGGGTCACTACTTATGTTAGTGGATCACAATTTAATTTGTTCGTTATGTTAGTGGATCATAAGTTAGTTTGTTAGTTGTGTTAGTGGGTCATAAATTAGTTTGTTTCAGCATTATAAATGTACATTTTAGCATCAAATTAATTAAATTCTCTGTTTGCTGTTCCTACCTCTAAAATCCAAATTTTATTTATATATCACTTTTAAATTTTTAATATAATTTAATTTATTTTTCAATTTATTTTTTTAATAAAATTATAAACAATTAAATTTAATAATTTAATTTTAATTACATAATTTAATACTAAATTTAAATTTAAATTTAAATTTATTTATTATTTATTAATTTTAATAAAAATAATAAAAATGATGGATAAAAAAATAAGGAAAGTAGTATATTTTATTGATAATTCATGGAGACTATATTAATTAAAAATAGCAGACATATTTTCTGAATATTCATTTGGTATGAGTGCATGGATTGACTGTACGCCGGTCCTTAATTTCAGGCACTAATACCGAAACACAGTCCATGTTTTCGACTTTCAAGTAAATAAAAGCTGAACATAATTTGTTTAATCTGTGATATAATACTTTCTCCTCGAGTTTAACTAAGAGCATGTGATTAAAGAAGGTCCCCTATAATAATATAAACATAGTTTAGGGACCATTTGTTCTAATCCAGTATTTAAAATTCTATGTGCCAATTAACCCCAGTTTGAATTTCACTCCCAAAAATATAATTATCTAAAAAAATTGTATACTATATTTTAATGAGTCCTAATTTCTTGTACTATTGAACTAATTTTGATTCTTCAATTTCATTTAGAAATTTTAATGATTCCTAATTATATACTATATTTTACCTTGCCTTGTAAGCATTCCATAGAGTGAGGTGCTTTATTTTGGGAATAAAATGGAGAACTGGTTTCAGCATAATCCTCCAACACCCTCTTAACGCTAAGTTCTCGAAGTTGGGTCAACTTACTCAATTCACTAATAATGCTAGGAATGCAACACACACTGTCCCAACTGCGAAGATTCACCAAATTTCCAACCCCCTTTGGAACTCTTAACGGATCCAAACACTAAAAGATGCGTCAGCTTATTAATAGTTAGGATTTCAACAGGTAATTGCCTTATTTTTGAGAACTTTATATCCAAAGTTTGAAGCTTTTGGAGATTGCCTATACTACTTGGAAGTTCCTCTGTTTCAATTCCATGTAATCCTAAATACCTAAGATTATCCAAATCTCCAACTTCATCAGGTAAGTAATTAATCCACCATAAATACAAGACCGCTATAAACAGAAATATGTACATAATTGTAGATAATTTAGTTTTCTTTTGAAACTAAATAATTCATCGTCATAACTTTGTTATTTTGTAATTTTAATAATTTTTAAAAGGATAATAATTTTTAAATAAAAAATAATTAAATTACTATCTAACTAAAATCGGATAACAAGAAAAATTTTTAAATATTCAAAAGAGAAAGTTTTATCAATTTTTTATAAATTTGCGTAGACAATTTTTTTTTTTTTGCAAAACAAATTTAGTTAATTATTATATAAGAATTTCATATATCAAATAATTTTATACATGAATATAATTTATTGAATATTTTTTTTTCTGAAAAAGTCCAAAATGAAACTGACAGAAAAAGTAGCATTGAAATGAAAACCAATTTTCACAAACTAATTCATAAATCTTAGAGGAAATTACTCCAGTTGCCAACTTTTTTTTCCTTTTTTCAAAAAATGCAACCCTATTTTCTGTTTTTTCGCAAATCTCACTTTCTAAATTTTTATTTTTATAAATACAACTTTTTTTTGAAAAATAACTTTCCCGTCACTCTTCATCTACCGCCCAGCCAAGCCCAGCAACAAACACATACCTTTGTTTCTGTGATTTAGTAGTTCAGGCAAAGAGAAAAAGAAAGATAATGAAACAGAGAAAAAAGGAGAGTTTGATTTGTTTATTTAGGATGCAAAAGAGGAAATCCAGACGATGACCCGTGAGTTCCACGCATTCATGAACATGGTTGGTGCTCTAATCTCTTCTTTCAGATGCAGAGCATCGGGTCGACAAACGTCAACTACTCCTCTTAAATATGCTACTCTCTTTTTGTTTATTTTATATTTATTGCTTCCTAATTCCCAGCCTATACTGTCAGATGCCGAAATTACAGTCTTAATGCATTTGACTTCTGGTATGTATCACTTTGTCATGGGATACCTATGAAAAGTCAACTTACAAATAAAGAAAAAAGTCTGTACTATCTAAGTTTGCAGAGAACTATGTTGTAAAATGTGGACTTCTTATTTAATTGCGTCAAAAATATAACTGAAATCAAGTCACTAAAACGTAATGTATACAGGCACTGAACCATCCATCCGACGGGAAACAAATGACCCAACAGAAGTATTCAGGTTAGGTGCTGAAAGAGCAATCTGCCACACTTTGCAGAGGGAATTACCTCAAATAAAATTCAACGGCTTACTAGACAAAACACCATTAATTCCAAGCCCAGAAACGTATTGTCAAACTGTCATCCCATCTGCAAGCTTCATGCTTTCTACCATATGGACTCTTTTATACGTGCCAGCATTTTCCCTAAATTTGCATCTCATTTTTATTCTAAGCTTTCTTTTCTAAATTTGTTAACAACGACTATTATGCTAAATTATTCTGTGTTTCTTTTCTTTTATTCTCAGTCACTTCTGTTTTTCTATCATTTGCAACATTCAATTTGAATTTTTTAAATTTTAAAACAGATAAATTCGGAGTTAAATTTTAGATTCAAATTTATAATTAGAGATAATTTTTCTAATAGCATACACATTATGTATGAATAAAAAAATTAAATTAAAAGCTTTATTTAAAATAATTCAAATTTTTTACTGCTCGAATCAAATATTACTGTTATTATTTTGTTTCGTTATCAAACTTTTATTCTATTTAATATGACATCTTATCAACAAGAATAACCCCTAAAAGCATATTTTATATGGTAGTTGTTATTAGGACCATCCAACTGTCCAAGGTTGGCTTCATTAATAATTTACTGCGTTAAGTTATTCTCCTTTTTTTTTTCTTTTTATTCTATTTTTTTCAAGAAAAGTGTTCTTTCTTTTATTCTGTTTATATTTGTTTTTATGTACATGCAGATATTTCATCGAAATCCTTTATCCTTGATGGATTACCGATAGATGTGGAACAATCTCGTATTTTGTAATTTCATAAAATGGCAAATCCATTTCCAGATATATCACATGAAAGCATGTGCCGTCCTATTTGCTTCAACATGAGAGAGATATTTTCTGTTTTAAATTTAATTTAAAAGTTTATGAGTTGGAAAATTCACGAGAAATGCATAAAATTTCAAGAGAATATATGTTTTTCCCATCCATTGCATGACATATATACTTTAATTCACTTAAATATTTATCATGCAATAGATGAAGAAAGGAAAAGAAAAGTCAATCAAAATAAATCACCATTTACTTCTAAAATTCTAACTGTTGCATGAAAAGTCCAATATGTAGATATTATGTCCAATATGAAAAGTCTAAAATTCTTTAGAAAAAAATTTCGAGCACACTGTGTATAGCATGTACATATTATGTGTACTAGATGTACACACTGTATACAACATGTACACACGGTGTGTCCTAGATGTACACGCTATGTATAACACATACACACGGTGTGTACATGATATACACATTGTGTACAGCATGTACACACGGTGCGTACTAGATGTAAACATTGTGTACAGCATGTACACACTATGTGTACTAGATGTATACATTATTTACTAGATGTACACACTGTGTACAGCATGTACACACAGTGTGTACTAAATGTACACGCTGTGTATAATACATACAAACGGTGTGTACATGATATACACATTGTGTATAGCATGTACATATTATGTGTACTAGATGTACACACTGTGTGTACTATATGTATACACTGTGTACAGCATGTACACACTATGTGTACTAGATGTACACGCTGTGTATAGCACATGCACACGGTGTGTACATGATATACACATTGTGTATAGTATGTACACACGGTGTATATTAGATGTAGACATTGTGTACAGCATGTACACACTATGTGTACTAGATGTATATACTGTTTACTAGATGTACACACTGTGTACAGCATGTACACACAGTGTGTACTAAATGTACACGCTGTGTATAACACATACACACGGTGTGTACATGATATACACATTGTGTATAGCATGTACATATTATGTGTACTAGATGTACACACTGTTTACTAGATGTACACATTGTGTACAGCATGTACACACGGTGTGTACTAGATGTACACGCTGTGTATAGCACATACACACGGTGTGTACATGATATATATATTGTGTACAGCACGTACACACGGTGCGTTCTAGATGTAGACATTGTGTACAGCATGTACACACTATGTGTACTAGATTAGTTTTAATGTATAAAAATATTGAATATATATATTAGTTTTAATGTAACAACCAAAACGCCAATGAGTGAATTATTTGCTACCAACTGATGAACTATAAACATGACAATTCAAAATTTATGAATATTTTATTTTCATGATATGTGGAATTATATAAGATGAAAATGAAAGTTCACCAATTGAATAATGCAATTTCAATAAAAAGAATCCCAGGATTCTTAAAATGTACCAAATCCAACCTTTGTTGTTGGTGTAATATTGATAATGATATCATAAAACTATTCAATCATTGACAATCTCGTCCATCAAAGACAGTTTCTAACGGAATGACAAAAAAAGACTTTAATTTTTTTTCTTATTATTGTTTTTTTAGGACTAAGATTTCTTTTCAACTATTATTATGAGAGATTCAATTGAATTTCGAATGCAAATTTATAGTTTTAATCACCATACTAATATTATTAAATTAAAATTTATTGATTTATAAGATTTGAGATTCAAATTGACCGACATGAATAATTAAAATTCATACTACAAAAAAATTGTGAAAACTAATAAATTTATGGATAATTTTGGTCCCTTATTCAAAGTTTTTTGAGTTGATTAATTGATATCATATATTATATAGTCCTTGATTTTATTGTGTAATGGTTGAACAGGTACTTGAATGATGAAGGATATGAAGGGGGATCTGAGAGGTCAAACATCAACAAAATATTTGCAGACAAGGATCAGAATTATTCAGGTTGGGTAAAAGGTTTTGCCCCAGTAGCAGTTGCTGTTGACAACAAAGAAGCTCCAACCCATTTATTATCATCTTAGTTTAGCATAAAAAACAACACTCCAATTCTCGCTTCCAACCGTTTGTTCAGCATAAAAAGTAAGATGGATAAAAGAAGGGTCGTTTGGTGGTAGGCAGTACCTAAAGTTACAGTAACAATTCATTTACTGTTGGTTTGCGGAGTATTTTCATCACTGTTTACTTCACAGCGTTTTAACTTTTTTTAACCCTGTGGCTCAACTGAATTCTGTACCATTTTCTTCTACTATGAGGAAGTAACATAGCTGGCCTCAAGAAATCTGCAGAAGCGAAACCTAAATATCATAAAACGTTAATAAAAATAAAAAGAATTATTGATGCTGCCTGCCAATTTTCATTTTCACAACCGACGTGTCACTGTGTCAAAACACTTGGTAGCATGTAACCCCTGCATGACGACCTCCTCAACACGTGCCTTCTCCTTCTTCAACACGTGCTATCTTTTCTTCCTATAAATCACACGGTCCTTTCCCCCCCGACACCTCCATCCATCCAAAATTCACCTTCTAATACAGTCAATATTTGTGTACCAATGGCAGATCACTAGTCGTTACAGCTGCGGGGCCATGACCACCAGCAACCACGGTTCTACTAGGTTGTGAAAGCAGCAACTGCGGTTATTGCTGGTGGTTCCTTTCTTGTACTTTCTAGTTTAACAATGGCTCCAACCGTTATTGCACTCACCGTAGCCACTCCTTTGCTCGTTATTTTCAGCCCTGTACTTGTTCCGGCGGTCATCACCGCTGGACTTATAATCACCGGCTTCTTGGCCTCTGGTGGTTTCGGGATCAGAAGCAAGCATACCATAAAATGCCGGTTGACTTGAAGTCTTTGTCTCTCCGTGTTCCTTCTTGTTTCCTTAGTAGCAGCAAAACACGTATGGCGACGCCAATAAAAATCATTCTAAATGAGTGTAGTAAACTGCAATTTTTAAGGATCGTTTGGTTACAAGTATGCTTCCTTTTGGGCAATGGAAAAGTTGATAATAGAAAAGTTGACAATGGAAAAGCACAAAACCATTTATTTGTATAACACTGAAAAGTTGTATTTTTTGAAAATTATAAGTTGTATTTTTGTTATTGAAAATTTAAAAAATTGTATTTTTGAAAAAATTGTAGAAGTGTTGTATTTTTTGTTATTTTTATTTTTTTTCTGTATATTTTTGTAAAAACCCCTAAATCTTACCAAATAGATTGGATTAGCCTCCAGCCCAATAACCTAATCCCATTGGATTAATTAAGCCCAACTCCAACTGACTAATCACACGTTAATCATAAATATCATAAATATACATGTGTGTATATATATACATATACATATACATGTGTTTATATATATAATAAAAAAATTCAAAAGTTAAGGATGGCAATTGATGTGTGCAGAGGGGGGGCAAGACATGATTTATATATTTTAGTGGAGCAAGCCACTCAAAGAAGGCAGCAAGCAGCCACTCGGTGGACTGGAATCTCACTCTACCGAGTTACCACATGAAGCATACCACTCGGTGGAGTGGATTCCTACTCTCCCGAGTCACTATAAACTTTAATTACGACTTTATCAGTTATTTTCTATTTTAGTTGTTTTAGAAGTTTAGTTTGAGTATGTTTTTTTAATTTCCTTTTAATTAATTAAAAGGATGTATATGTTTGTTGTTTTAGAAGTTTTCTTGTTGCAAAAGGATTCCGTGCGGAACACTTCAACTTCTTGCATTTATTTAGTTATTTACAGATGATTTTTAAATAATACAATAGTATAGGCGAAAGGAAAGCTTCCTTGCAACATCTGTAAACTAATTTTCACAACACACCAAGTTCTCATTATTATTGAACTTTTGATGGCCAGAGATATAATCAGCAGAGGAAAATTTGAAAACATCTTTTAAAGCCAAGAGACAGTAAAAAAAAAAAAAAAAAGGAATGAGCTTGATCTTGTAATTTCTTCGCCAATCAATCTTCTTGCAATGCAAAGCAGTCCAAGTGGGAAGATTCACCAAAGTATCCATTCATCAATAGATGCCTTAATTGTTTCATATTAAGAATTTCTAACTTTGTATGGCTTATATCCAAAGTCTGAAGCTTTTTAAAATTGCCTAAAGTAATTGGAAATTGCTATATTTTATTTCCATACAATCCTAAATGCATCAGGTAAGTGATTGAATCTGCCAAACAAATTCAAAGACCACCATAAACTCCATAGTGGAAATAAGTTTCAGAGGCTATCGCAGGCTTTTGGATTTACCAACAAACAAGTGATTTCCTCCAGAAAAGATCACTGCATAAATAGGTGAACTTTTCTTGCTCTTCAACTTCAAATAGACTTGATTTGGATGCATAGGCAGGTTAGACTGAAAATTGTGTGATCAAGTCTGATCAATTTTTTTGGATGCACATATTAAACTCATCCAGTACCAGAACTCATGATCAGATTTAAAACCAAACATGAACCAAATTTCAGGCATTGCAACAGCAAGATGAATAGAATTGGTTATTATTCTTTTCTGATATAAATTATTTCAGTGAGGATGGATCAGAACTCATTGGTAATAAGAAATTGGCTTGTTGGTGGCGTGGGCATGTAAGGCTCCCTATGCCCTGTGGATAGTTGGATATATAATAATATTGTGCAAAAACAAACAAAGAAAATTTAACTCTGCAGTGTATTTATTTAAAAAGATATTGTCAAAGAAGCAGCCAACTATTGATGTTCATGGCTTGTTGCGTATCTGTTGCTGTAATTCAAGGCGTCTTCTTTTTCTCTTCTTCTTCTTCTTCTTCTTCTTCTTCTTCTTCTTCTTCCTCTCCACAGTTCACTGGACGAACATCCAAGCTCTAGCAATTGGTGCAGCTCATGAATGACCAATTGTTTAATGAAAAAAGGCATTGACACTAGCATTCCTCTGCTACAATAAATTTTGAGATTTTCTTTATCTTGTAATTTTCCTCACCATTCAACCTCCTCGCAAGGTCTCCATGCAAAACACTGAAATATAATTTTTCAATTGTAGTAATGTATTGTAAACCTTCAGGGAGAAACCTCAATTTCCTACAATTGTAAAATTGAAGACACTTCAACATTGGAAAAGCACCATCCACAATTTCAGTCCACTCAATAAGATCCTTTGAACAAATTGACAAACATTCAAGCAATGGAAATCCACCCACATCAACAAACTCTATACCAATGCATTTTGCCTTGTAAGCATTCCAAAGAACGAGGCTCTTTAAAGTGGGAAGAAATTGAAGAACTGAAGATGGATTGTCACGAAGATCAGAATCATATAATTGTAGATCGGTTAGGTTTTCCATAAGTGAAAGCCAATTGGGAATTTCAAGTAGGCCGCCTTTTAACTTAAGCTCTTGAAGATGGGGCGGTGGACAAAATGATTCTAAATCAGGTAAAAGATGTATCCTTTCATCTGTTACATCCAAAACTCTTTCAGCTATCAGTGAGAGGGAGACAAGTTCCTCCATCTTCATGATGGCTGCAAATAGCTCTTCAGCATAATCCTCCGACACACACTCAACTCCAAGTTCTCGAAGTTGGGTCAACTAACTCAATTCACTAGCAATGCCAGGACCACAACGCACACCATCCCAAGTGTGAAGATTCACCAAACTTCCAATCCCCTTTGGAACTCTAACAAATCCACCATATGAGCATCCAACCATCAAAAGATGCCTCAGTTGCTTAATCTTCAGAATTTCTACAGGTAATTGGCTTAATTCTGTAAAACTTAAATCCAAAGTTTGAAGCTTTTGGAGATTGCCTATGCTACTTGGAATTTCCTTTACTTCACTTGCATATAATCCTAAATACCTAAGATTAACCCAATCTCCCACTTCATTAGGTAAGTACTCAACGCTCCACCCTAAATCCAAGACCACCAAAAATTGAAATGCACCTACTGTTTCCAAAAATGCACTATTAAAGTGAGGGGTTGTCAGAAAAAGAGATCGCACTGCAAAGCTCTTGAAATTATCAGCAGGCAAATCTTTTTCATTTTTACAATGGATTACTGCATAAACTGGTGAATTCTTCGCTTCATTAACAAAATCGTGCTCGACTTTGAAAAGGCTTAATCTTTTATACATTTCAGAGAGTACTATATAGTCTATATGACCATTGAATGTCTCTTCTATCATTCCTAGGACAAGTAATTCCTTGAGAATATTTGCAGCTATATCCTCTACAATCTCCCCTGGTTTTTCTGGTATTAGATTTTCAGCAATCAAAAGCCGGATTAACATTTTCTTCTCCACAGAATCTTCTGTGGAAACAATATAACAATAATCTAAGCAGGATTTAAGATAATCAGGCAGCTTTTCATATTTTGATTGTGAAGCTGCTAAGTCAGGATACTCACCCTTGTCTTCTTCAATCAGGGATTGATTCGCATCAGCTTGAGCTTCTGTTTTGGGCATCTCTGTATAGAAGGACTCAATTATGTCATCGGATTCAAAGATATAATGAAACAGAGGCATGATTGCTGGATGGAATTAATGAGATACAAAGATCTAACAATATTAGAAGATTGGACTAAAGAAGACTTTGCAACGCACCATTTAATAAGCAAGTCAATGCTGAAAATTATATTAAATCTTCAAGCAGTTTAGCTGTTGTCTTGTTGGGAAGGGATACCATGTGGATCCCTACAACCCCAAACTAATCCTTTTTCTTATTTTATATTTAAGGGATAATTATAAGCATCCCTAACCTATCTATTACATTAATACCTATCACCTAAATTTCAATTATGCGTTAATTTTTTCAAAGTAAAACTGTCATTAAAGTTTGTAATCGAGTTGTTTGATTTTATGCATTAACAGCCTAATTGAAGTCTAAATGATAAATTGATGATATTTGTAATTATCCCTTTGTTTAATTATTTATAGTTAAATGGTTAAAGCCCTATAGTGTATGGAATAGCTCAAATATGGCCCCCCATATTATGATTTGACTGCATATCCCCTTTAATTGGGAAACACAAACAATCCTAATCAAAATTTAATTGGCAGTGATTTCAAAGACTGTGAAAATGTCGACTATTAGCAAAACCCATTCTTCATTCGCCTGCATAATGGCATATTTGAAAAGAATTTCATTTTTGCTTCGATGCTCAAAGAGAGAATTTAAAAAAAAGAAAAAAAAGTAAGTAGTAAAGTGAGTGAAAGCAAGTCTAAATTTTGCTTAGAGTTTGCATTTTACTGCATGACAATTATAGGGCATATTTGAGCTACATAAAGAAGTCGTGACATATTAGGACCATGTAGACAAAAGAAAAGCTTGCTTGCAACATCTCTTCAGTTTTGCTTGGTTAGTAATGAGAAATCTAAGATAGCCTATAAACCTGAATCTAACTGAATGCTTTATCTTAAAAGAAAGTCTCAAAGGGCTGAATTTCGCTGAGACCTTTTTCTTCTCATAATGTATATCACCAATATTCTACAAATTTGGATACTGTCCATCCTACAAGAATAGAAGGAAATGTCGGGTAAAGTTAGATTAAGTTGCAAGAACATAGCTGAAGAAATAATGAGGTCTAACACCAGCAATATGAAAATAATCTTGCAGAACATAGTTGTTGTCCATTACTTTAAAAGAGTTGTGTACATATGCTATTGCCATCACAATGGATTTCCCTAAGTAGGTTCACTTGATTCAAAACCAGAAAGCTGGGCAAGTTCTGTCAGCTCTTGCTCTCTGCTCAAGATCTGCAAAAAAAATACCTGCTACACTCAGAACACCCTTCCACCTCTTTTGCAGGGTAAGATATGAAAAGAAAAGAGCAAGTATCTACAATGATTGAATGGCTACTTCATGCAAAAACTAATGCCAACAAGAATGTACAAATCATTAAGAAAATATATAATTAAGCATATGTAGTTGCCAAGATAAGTAAAAAATCATATGAGGAGCACTAAGTCTAGTTTTGTAGCCCCTAGTAGCTGACAGCAGAAAACGCAAGGCATTCACCAAGCATTTATGATTTGTGGCTATAGAGAAAAACTATGTACAATGCCACTCTTAAACAAGAAAAAAATGCTTGGTGTAATAGGCTTCCTTACCTGGCCATTAATCACCCAAGTCGGAAACCCTTCAATTTTAGCATCTGCACATGCCTTGGCTACTTTAGTTCCTTTCCTATATCCATCAGGAAAGCATTCCACATAGTCCAAAATTTGCGATGCCTCTTTTCCAAACATCTGCATAAGCAGAACATAGCAGATAGCACAAGAAATCATCGTTAAGTTCAATGGGCAAGACCAAAAGTTTCCTTTCATAGAGAATTATAAGCATGCACGGCTTTGAAGAGTATGCCAGCACAGAAATTTGTACCATATTGGAATAGTTCAACTTTGCTATTGCCAAATTCACAATAGGATTTGTTTGATTCGGTATGATAGCTTTAGCGAACGATAAAACACAAGCTAATTAGTCAATTCAAGAATTGAATGTGAGCTTAATGTAACCATGCGAATGATGCCAAGCTGAATTGTAACAGCAGCTTAGTACATGCCAAAAGGAGAAAAGAACCTATTTACCTAATTCTCAGTTCCACTAGTTTTTTAATAGATTTGTAATCAAAAGTTGGCAAACTTTAATAGCGCAAATTGTTCTCAATATTGAATTCAGTTCTGATTAGTCTACTTCATTTAGCTGATAATTCCAAAGTTGAAGTACCTGTTTTTGTTCTAAACAATGAGAACACCAGAAAGCCCCATACATTTTAGCTCCAATAGATCTTAGATGCCCAGCAAGAGAAATGGTAAAAGTACTTGATGGAGTTGTTACATCATAGGTAACATATGGTAAGTCAATTCAGCTGAGCTGTAAACATAAAAATGTATCAAAAAGTTAGAATTTACAGTGCCCAGCAGAAAAGGGAAAACCTGCACCGTAAAGTATAGTAAAAAACTTATATAGAAGCTGAGCGGAATATGCAATCTCTCACAACAGCAAACTGCAATCTCACTCGTGCTCAAAAATAACAAACATGTATAAAGCTGAATTGGAGTTATGAAGAGATAAATATAAATAAATATAAGAAAGATGCCATGATCCATCCACAAATTTTAATCACCTTGAGGAGATGGGTGCAGAATCCCCATAGGAGGTGCTCAAGGCAACAATCACCAAGCTTGCTATGCACAACTGCAAACCCAATACTTTCTGGATCTCTTGCAACCCAATATCCTGTAAATAGAGGTTTTTCGATTTTAAGGAACCCAATGAAAGCAGCGTCCAGGAGCATATCAAGGACGTGAAAAAAAGAAAAAAGGCATACCTTTAAAGCAATGTTTTCAGAATCGGTTCAGAGATCGACTCAGTCTACCAACTTGAAATTTTTACTTTTTATTAAATATAATTATTTATAAAAAAATAAAAAATATAATATATCAAAAGACATTGAAATTTTATTAATTAATAAATATCAATGTAAAAATATTAAGACCAACAAAGTTAATTGTATTTCTAAAATTATTTGTATGCTACTTATATAACAATTGCAACATTGTGATGCTTAATTAGTCAACATTAATTGTCCTTGAATGGTGCTTATCAATATCTAATTGCAGCTCCATTAACATGCAATTTAAGCAATCAAAACTTAATTCAATTTTTTATCAGCTTTTTATTCCTTATAAACTAATTATCTATTCAAAAATTTTTATCGTTTTAAAATTTTTAATTATAATTATCAATTCATTAGTTGTAATTACTATCAAAGGATTTTTTTGATCTATATATAATAAACTCTTATATATAAAAAATAATAATTAAAAAAATTATCTACTATTAGGATTAAACATAAAAAAATTTTGTGGTGATTCAATTCTACATTTAGATATGTATTATAGATATTTTTTTTTGTATATTTTGAATATATATAATAATTTATTATGAATTTAGTTAAAAGAACACATGTTTTTATTGCTTTAAAGTGATGAAAAATAAGTTGAATGACAAGAAAGCTGGAAAGTAAGCAGTATGAACAAGACGTTCCTGAAAATTTAGTGCTAAGAATGTACAAGAAATATCCACTAGCAGCTGCCATAGAGGTAGTACAGGCAAGTAAAAAGGAACGACCATTAGTCTCGTCAATTCCGAAAGGTAAATTCTTTCTAGGCAACTGCAAACTGAGCGCTGTAACTAAACCATATGCAACCATTCCGATGGCGGGAAGAGGAACACCTGGCAAATGTTAAAAGGACTATCATTTTTTTTTTTTTGAAAGGTTAAAAGGACTATCATTGAAACCCTCTTTCAAACACATTACCTGCAAGCGTAATTCATATGGGATTTTCCCAGTCAAACAGAGAATCTTCAAATATGATCATTCTATTGGATAGAAAATTGTATTCTCCCATCTCAAGTAAGAAAATAAAACATAAGTATATAAGGGAAACAAAAAACAATACCAAAAAAGACAGCGTAATCACTGTTGAGTACGTTGCCGCAGCTCCCGCCACCAATTGGGCAAAAGGCATTGGAATCGGAGAGCTTCAGGTAAGTTAAGTAAGCAGTTTCAAGAAATCCTATGCCTCCAAGCGCTGCACACCAATTATATGTAGAAATGCTCGAAGAAGAAGAGGAGGTAGACGTTGTCGTTTCGGTGTCCGATTCTGCATCTGGACCTGACCCCGAGGACAAGCAATTCAGTGTCCTACTCCAACAGCAACCCTTCTTAAAGAAAACAATACAGGCAAGAATTTAGTGCGAGGAATAGAAGAGAGGAAAAAGAAATTGTGAATTTGCAATTGACCTTGAAGTGGGTAGTGGGTATAATGGAACGAGGAAGCGGAGATGGAAGAAACGATGTACTTTTCCGAAACAGGAGCGGCGGACATGAGATGCTTATGCAGGTAGCCATGGTTGCTCGTCGTGTATCTGTTGCTGGAATTGAAGCCGTCGTAAAACTCTTGCTTTAACTAACAGCTAACTGAACGGTAGGCTTAAGCCCAGCTCAAAAGCCCATGGGCCAACCCAATTGCTTATGCTTGCCAACTTCTCTCACTAATAGCCTATAATAGCTCTTCAGTTTTTCAAACATGCAATGCAACATAAACAAATATCAAAATAAGTGGAAAATCAAACAACAATATATTTAAATTTTATTAAAAAAAATATAATGAGAAATGTATGAAAGATTTACATACTTATTCAAGCAAATCAAAAAAAAAATTATATAAACAAAATAAGAAATATTTGCCATATAAATAACATTAAAGTGACAATTTCAAAGGGAAATAAATTCTAAAATTAAATTTTAATTCAAATTAAAAGAAAAATAAAATTCTATTGAAATTTTTTGAGGGAAATAAAACATTGTGTACTTTCGCATTAATTCACATCAGAACTATAATATGGCAATTTGAATTTGGATTGAATAGGAAGCCATATTGGAAAGTTATATAAAGTCCAATGCCACATATATGTATACTATATAAGATAAGATAAGAAGGAAAGTGGACAAAATAAAATCGAGATAAGGAAGAAAACATGAACTTCTGACTAAGATCAACTATACTACAATACATTATTCCTTTTTTCTTAAAAAAAAAAAAAGTAGTGATTTTAATAATTCCAAGTTTTAGAATTGGAGTGGAAATTAAACCTAATTATTGGAAAGATTGAACTCACAACTGTTTTAATAACATGTAATTCGAAAATCTCGTCTATTATTATTTTGATTTTCTTTTTTTAATAATATATAATCCCCACTCGAGCCGGATAGTACCATAAGAGTCAAATCTCTACCACCAAGTATTTAGCCCAGTTACATTCTCAGAATTCAAATTCAAAATCACTTATTAAATTAGCAAAAATTCCTACCATCTCAACTATATGCTTGAGAAGGTTTCTAGTTTGAAACTTGCTCCCCTTTCCTTCTATAATAAAAAAGATAGAGTAATGATTGAATAAGCTCCCATCGGAGATGACAACATAAATTCTAAGGAATTAAATCAAGTGGGATGCCAAGCAATTCTTATTGTCCTCCTAGTGAGGAAAATCATATAATAAAAAATTCTAACCTTCTTTCATAATAAAGTGTAGGGATTTTTGAAAAAGAGAAAAAACGAGTAGAAGAAGTTGCTTAATTAGGAAATCCCCATAAAAATACACTAATTGTGTATGGCTTATAAATAGTATTGCCTTTGCTTCCTCAAATTGTTATTTTTTGAAAAAAAAAAAAACTACCTTACTAAATTGTCATTTTAGTAAATTTAAAACAACATCTAATACATTATTTTTAACTTTACTTTCATCGCTTTACTATTATAACTTAAATTATAAATGGCATTTTAGGTTATTCAATATAATTTTACATAAAAATTAGCAAAATAATTTATATAATAAATGATAATTGGGTGGGATAAAAAGAGTAATTATTGTCGAATTTCAAAAATAAACCAGATAATCCGAGTAGAGAAGAAGCAAGAATTACATGTTTAGCAGATGAATGCAGGGAATGTGGAAAATGATTGTTGATTTGTTTTTGGAGCAAAGAGAACAATTTTTAATTATTATTAAAGTTTAAAAATGGATTAGAAATGAATGGAAAGATCTTTTTAATAAAATAAAACATGATAATTTTGTATCAATAATTTTATTCAACGAAATATTGAGTACAACATTGCGAATAGACATATTATTCGCCTAAAACTACCATTCAAAGCTACCCACGTTGGCTTATACACTTAATTTTTTTGTTGCACCCACTCTTCACTCCCCATGCATTAAAGTTCCATCATCAACCACTGATTTTATTAATTTAGAAAGAATGATACAATTAGTTAAATGAAAGCTTATTTCCATAAAATTGTCACCTAATTTAATTTTTGTCATTACATTATGATTTTAATTAACTCACGTCTACGCTTCTTTTTTTTTTTTTTTTCCTTCATCTGTAAGTCCATAAAGGATTTCTATTAAACCTGCACTCTAAGCAATGACGCTGACGTCAGTGTCCTCTTCAAAGAAACTGCAAGTGACATATCAAAATTTGTTCTATTTATATTTTTATAATTTTTTTATAGTGTAAACATATATACAATTTGGAAAAATCTGTAATTTAATCATTGTTACACTTACACATTGACAAAGTCCTCGTCAAATCCCAATTTTAAAATAATTTTAATCATAAGAGAACAACAGCTCTTTTTACTTTCTGACAATTTAGAAAAGTAAAATAAAATAATATAAAATGAGTTGGAAGAGGAAGGTCCGTGACCCCAAAACAATATATAAATTAAAGCAGGGGACCAATGAACCAACAGTCGACAGATATACTAAAATAAATCAATTAAGATGTTATTTCTAAAAGGAATTCTTCTTCTTCTTCTTCTTTTCTGCCCTTTGTCTGCCTCCAAATCAATCATCAACACTCTTCCTGGTTTTTCTGGAAATCTTCCTTTCACATTAGAAACTGGGTTAGTATTCTTTTGATTTATGATTAGTTGCTGTTCATGTATAATTAATTCTTTTTTTTTTCTGATTGAAGATATATTGGGGTAGGAGAGTTGGAAGAGGTTCAACTTTTTTACTACTTTGTGGAATCAGAAAGAGATCCAGAACATGACCCTCTTTTTCTTTGGTTAACCGGTGGCCCTGGCTGCTCTGCCATTACTGGACTTGCATATGAAATTGGTACGTTTTCTTGTCTTTCTTTAACCTTTTTTTTTTTTTTCTAAAAGTAAAAAAATAAGAAAATTATTGTTTTCTTATTCGTGAAAATCAGGGCATGTTCGGTACAATTTTAGTTTTTTATTTTTTAAAATTCAAAATTTATTTTTAGTTTTTATTATTTATTTTTTAAAAATTATTTTATATATTTAAAAACTGTGTCATATTTTTTTAATTATTCATGTATATTTTTTAATTATTTATATATATTATGATAATAATTTTGGTGTTGGTGACAATGGAGACGGAAGTGGTTGTATGATAGTGATAGTGGCAGCGGTAATAGAAGTGATGGCGGCAACAACGGAGGTAGTGGTGGTGGTAGGGTAAGCAATGGTGGCAGCGGTGGCAATAGTAGTGATGGTGGTGGCAATCTAATGGCAGTAGCAACGACGGTATGATGGTGGTGGCGGTGGCAACAATAGCGGTGATGATGACAGCGATAGCAGT
Source organism: Excoecaria agallocha (assembly GCA_037975025.1). Classification (NCBI taxonomy): domain Eukaryota; kingdom Viridiplantae; phylum Streptophyta; class Magnoliopsida; order Malpighiales; family Euphorbiaceae; genus Excoecaria; species Excoecaria agallocha. Next base: position 35,440,549 of record CM075811.1, read on the forward strand.
GGTGGTGACGGCGGATGTAGCGCCAGAAACGGTATAGTGCTGGTGGCAGTAACGAAGGTAGTAGCTGGTGGTGGCATCGGAGGTGGCTGTGATAGTATGGTAGTGATAATAGCGGTGATAATAATGAGAATAAAATAATTAATTTATTGATAAAAGTAAAATCATAAAAATTATATTTTGAAAATTTTTAATTTCTATTTTTAGTGTAAAAATAACTTTTTTAAATTTTTACAAAAATCAAAATAAAAAAAATGTACGGAACGTATTTTAATTTTATTTCAAAAAAACTAAAAATCAAAAATAAAATTCTCAGCAACGCATCCTTAGTTTTTCTCATATGTTTTTTTTTTTTTTTTGTATTTCTTTCTAATAATTATTGCTTTAAATTAATGCGGTAATTAGATATTTCCACAAAAAAAAATATGGCTTTTAGCGATGATTTAGCGACTTTTTTGCTGTCCCTAAAAATTGTAGTGTTTGTATACCTATGAAAGTTCAATTCAATTAACGGTAATGATTGTCGATGACTTATAAAATATTGAAGGGCCATTATCATTCAATTACGCAAAGTCAATAGTCAGGCCGACACTTGAATTGAATCCATACTCATGGACAAAGGTGTGAAGCTTAATTTCCAAGTTAAAATTCAGTTTTTCTGTATCCTACGTAATATAAATATATATGTATATATAAATATAATTATTTTATTTAACAGATGGTCAGCATAATATTTTTGGATGCACCGGTTGGTACTGGATTTTCTTATGCAACCACTTGGCAAAAATACTTTTCTAGTGACACCATTCAAGCTGCTTCAAATTATGAATTTCTTAGGAAGGTAAGAGATTTTTATTTTTATTTCATTCTTGAATAATTTAATTTAATTTAATTTAATTGTAATGCAGTGGCTTTTGGATCATCCAAAATTCCAAAACAATCCACTCTACATAACTGGTGATTCTTATTCGGGGAAAATTGTTCCTATGATTGTTCAAGAAATCGATTATGGTAATTATGCTTATTTTTATGCAATTATTATGTAATTTTCCAATTTATCTATCAATTTATCAAGCTTTCTGATTTGGTCCTGAAGAAAAACAAGAGCTGATTTAGAAATAATTTACCATATAGTTTTTTATTATATAGTGAACTCAGCATAGTGGACAGATATATTATATTCAGAACAAGATTATACGAATGTAAGAAATAATTAAATAATTTTGAAAATTGAAATCAAATCTTGAATTTAGGGATTATGAGTGACATCAGTATAGGAATTAATCATACACTAAAATATTAATTTTTCCAATACACTAAATTAATTAAACTAATTTATTAAATGTAAACGATCATTATGATTAACTAGTGCTTTAATCATGCATACTGTTAAGCTGCTTAGCTATTTGATTTTCATTCATTTAAACTAAGATTAATTTAATATAAAATATTTTATGGATGCTAAACAGAAGCTTTTATAATAATAAATCATTTTTCTTATACAATTACTTTTTACTGTTACTTAATTGCAGGAAATACAGTTGGGCGTTATCCACATATGAATCTCATAGTACGTAGAATATTTATTTTATTATTAAATTTAATTTTTTATTATGCATTTTGCATGGCACATAATAAACCTAATTTTCACATTCACATGGATTTTAATTTTATAATGGTAATTTCACATTTATTTCTATTTTTATTGCTAAAAGTCACTTTCAAATATTAGATACTAAAGATTAATACAATGACATTTTAGTTTAAAATTTTTTTATTTTAATTATGCCAATTAAATTTGTTTCAGGGTTATGTGGTAGGCAACCCCGTTACGGATGAACTCAAAGACATAAATTCTAGAGTTGAATATGTTTATTTAAAGGGACTTATATCACAAAAGCTTTACGAGGTGATTTCAGCCATATTATTATTATTATTATTATTATTATTATTATTATTATTATTATTATTATTATTATTATTATTATTATTATTATTATTATTATTATTAATTATGTATTTTTCTAGTCTGCTAAAAGTAATTGTAATGGCAATTACACATACGTGGATCCAAGCAATGCAGCTTGCATAAAGGATCTTCAAGTTATAGAAGAGGTGAGTATATATGTAAATATACATTTTGGTCTATTCAAATATATTAAGATAATTAATTAAAGTTTTAACTAGCTATAGATTTTTTTATGTAACAGTGTATTGGAAAAGTATATCTTGCCCACATATTAGAACCTACCTGCAGTTATGCATCTCCCAAGAACCAACAGTTGAAATTAGATACTAATTTGCTAATGGAGGAATATACTCTTGCTTCAAATCCAGGATTCCCACCTCCAAAACCTTGGTGCAGGGTAATTTTTTTTCATTTTTTACAATTACTGCTACTATTCAATTCGAATCAAATCGGTCTATTATAAAAATAAAATTTTTTAATATTGATTTTTATTATATATAAGATTCGAATCTGAAATCTTACTAAAAAAACAAGCAATGAACTACTTGATATTTATTTTTTATTATACTAATAATTTTTTTGATGGAAAATCAAGATTCTCAAGCCTGATATCTCTCGTTAAATATAAGCCAATGCACAGCTGGGATGTCCCCTAAATTAATTATTAATACTTATTTTATTGATTAATTATTATTTTGACTTTTTTTTTTGTTAGAGTTATACCTATATCCCGAGTTTAATTTGGCTTAATGATAAAGAAGTGCAAAGGGCCCTCCATATTAGGGAGGTACTTATCTTATGCATATTTTGACTTTTTATACTACAATATGGATTATTTTGATTTGATTGATAATTACTAATTTTAATTACTTTAATTAGGGGACTGTTGAAAATTGGGTGAGATGCAATTACACGTCGTTATGGTACGATAAAAATCTCCCAAGCAGTGTTGAAATTCATCGAAATCTTATACAAAAAGGCTACCAAGTTTTGGTCTACAGGTATACACTTAGATTTTATTATTATTATTATTTGTTGTTATTAATTATATCTGATAGACAGTCGATTAACATACGTATTTTCTAAAATGAAAGATTATAATTGAAACTCTTAAGTCTTGTATGTATTGGTGCAGTGGTGATCAAGACATGGCTATTTCATATGTGGGAACCTTAACATGGATAGAATCTCTGAATTTGACAATTGAATATGATTGGGATCCATGGTTCGTTGATGGCCAAGTTGCTGGGTTAGTATATATTCTTCATTCTTTTGCCTTTAAATCCTATTCTTAATTTTAATATATAATTTCTTTAAATTATATTCTTGTGCATTTTCGAAATGTTATTATTTTATCATAATTACCTTATTTGCTGCAGTTATTGGATGCAATATTACTATAAGCAATATCGGTTAACTTTTGCAACCGTTAAGGTAAGAATTCTCTCTCTATCTCATCAACTTTAATTTTTATATTTTTCTTATTTATTAAAAAATTAAAGACAATATTTATTTATTATTATTATGATGATGATGATGATGATGATGTAGGGAGGAGGGCATACAGCTCCAGAGTACAAGCCTAAGGAATGTTTTGCCATGATTGATAGATGGCTTGATTATTTCCCTCTTTAATTAATCAATAATATTTAATAAACAATTCCTTTTCAGTCTAATAAGTTTTTTCTTTTTTTGAAAGTAATAATATTTTTAATTTGCAATAAATTTTTTAGTTGCAATAATAAAACTTGTATAGCTTAATGCCGGCAATGCGTGTAAAATTGAGCGTTACAATTGAAAGAAAGTGATACATCAAAAAAAAAAAAAACATCGATAAAGAAATAGAAACAAATATTATATATTTCAACTATATTAAAAATGATTTCTTAGAATTAGTAATCAGTAATCACATTATAACACATCCAATATTTATAAGATTCATGTGCCTTTTAATGTGATTTAGATACTTCACAAATTATTTTTTTCAAAAATAAATTAAATTCAAGTCCATTTCTTTTAATAACAATATAATATTAAATAAAGGAATATGACATTGCTCCTGCCATGCAAACTATAAGGCTATGTTTGGTAGGATGAATTGTAATGATATGTAATTCAAAGTGTAATTAATAATTTGTTTGTTAACACAAATTTTTAACAATGTAATGTAATCATATTTACAAATGTATTTATTAATACATTTATTAATGTATTCCCAAATTTTTCAATTTTGTTCAGTATTTCTCATTACATTATTTTTACGAGTTCAAATATTTTGTAAATTATTTTTAACATGACATTGGAGTGTTGACACTAGTTGTTTATTTTAATGAATTAATACATTTTTAACATGAATTAATTTATTTATTTTAATGCCAGTTTTAACATGATCGGGATGAATAATACTGTCCGATGGTCGTCGAAAATTGTAAAATTTTTATTACACCACTGAAAAGTATTATTTATGACGAGTACGGTAATATAATTTGAAGTAAAAATGAATTAATTTAAGCCACCAAAATTCAAAAAGAAAAATAAATAGCGGAACCGCAAAAAGTTGACCAAAATTTTGACCGGCTAAAAAATATTTTGCAAATCTTAAAAAATTATTCTGATCGCATAAAATCTTTTGAAATAATGTAAATAACTTTTAACAGTAACTCATACTGCCAATTTAAAATAAGAACTTAAGAAAATGAAGTTATTGAATGATGTAAGTAAATAGTGAAAACTTAAAGCAAATTAATAAATACATTGAAATGATGTAAAGAAATAAATAAAGATAAAGAGATTGATTAATTAATTGGAATATTGAAACTGAAATAAAAAATTAAGTATAATGATTCAAGATAAGTACATAAAGAATAATTTTAAGTAAATTAATGATAGAATAAACAAGTTTAATGTATAACTTGGACTTAAATTTTATAAGCACATATAACATATATAAGCCAATATCATGGAATAAAATAAAATAAAATAAACTAGATAAAATAAATAAATATGAGCTACTAAGCAGGTTAGTAGAAATTCATGAAATTAGCAAAAAACCAAAAGTAATAGATAAGTAATATGAACATGAAAAGATAATATTTATGCATAAGTACAATAATGACAATGATAGCATATACTTGCATGTGTATGTATGTGTTTGGCTGTTTGAAAAATATTAGATGTGTATCCACCATTGAGTATTATATGCTCAGCGCGTAGTGTTTTACTGGGCGCAAATTATAAAAAAATTGCAAGGACTTAAAGTGATTGAGAATTGCCTGAAGGGCCAAGAAAGTGAATTGAAGTAAGGTTCGAAGTATAGTTAGTTATGGCATGTTTATGTAATTCTCAAATACAAGTATGTACAAATTGCTATTGATGTATATGAGTGTAAGTATAAAAAAAAATTTTGTCTAGTGTAGCATGACTTGCAACAGTTATAACATTGTGGTATCTATTCACTATACATATAGTACATGTAGTGTATAAGGGTGTTACAGTAGAAATACAAATTAGGAAACTTTCTATTCTGTACAAGGAAAGAAAATAAAACTATAGCTAATTTACAGCTAATTCTATAACACTTCTCTTTATGTTTTTGGCTTAATTTATTGTGAATTTTGCATGAACTCTAGCACTTTGCATTTTGTTTTCTCTTTTCCTGAGTTGCAGTTATGGGCTTTTTGTTTTTCTTACTAAAGGGCTTTGGAATCTGAAATGGATGCATAAAGAAAAGGAAAATTTAGGGATTTAGGTTTAGACTTTAGAGAGAAAGGCTGTAATGAGAAATACTTGGCTAAATGGAAGGATAAGGGAATACATTAGTAAATGTATTAAAAAATACATTAGTAATTGTGATTACATTACATTATTAGGTATTTGTGTTAACAAACACATGATTAATTATATTGTATTACATTACTAGCTACCAAACATAGCCTAAGATCTTAAATTCAATTTTTTAATGTAACTTTTTAAACCATCTTGACTTTAATGATAAATTCTTGTTGACAAAGATTTGAGCATGGCTATTAAAGAACATAAGATTTTTTTTTTCAATATATTTTTTTAAAATTTCGTTTTATGATGTTACAGTAAATATAATTAAAAAAAACGGAGATGTTAAAAATCGATACTTAGATTGCCGGTTTCTGATATAGATGAACCCAAGAAAATTAGCAAAATTTGTAATGAAATCGGCACTATCACTTTGACTAACTGGCTAGCAGGAGCAGGACTACCGAGATACCAATCAAAACATGCACTCGTTATGATTTCGTCATTCCTACAAGGAAATCTCCCTCCTCCCTAACCATGGTGTGCCCTAAATTTTGTTCATGTTTCCATTATAAAAATTTTAACCTTCTTTAGTTAAAAAAAATAAAATAAAAAATTTTAACCTTCTTCGATATTGTAGTTCAGGAATTTTTTTTATCTTTATTGGCATCCGCTTCTAAATATTCAAAAATAATAATACTCTCGCAAGTAGACAAAGTCATGTTATCCTAGGTGGAAGAGAAATCCAGAAATTATCGTGAATTAATATTCTGACAAAAACCAGAATAATTATTAGTTGAATGGACCCAAAAATAAAATTTGGATAATTTGATCCATCATGGAGCTGGGACTTTCAAAGAAATAATGATATATAGGTCTTTCACTAGTCACTTATCCCTAGTCCAGATGTATGGACAACACACATATCACAATTGAATTACATGTTTTATTTGTACTCATCTATTATCTATCTCATTATGAAAAATTCGTGAACCAAACTCCCCGATTGAGAAACCTTTCATTTCATGGACCACCGCACTACCCAAATATATTTTATTTTTTATTAATTCCCAATTTCAACCTTTTATAAAACCTCATGAAATTGAATAATATATATTCATATACAATTGCTTGATAAGAAAAGTATTTTTTTTAAAACTAGTTTTATAATTGGAATTTCTTCAAAGTGTAATTTTCTTATAGTTTAGAATTTATATGAATTTTGCAAAAAAAAATATCTTATTCGCGTAATATATTTCGTACTTTTTAAAAAAAAAAATACGTAATATATTTCATGCTGATCAAAATATATTTAGTATCTTTTGAATTCAATAAAAACAATTTATATGGCAAAACTCTTACTCATTGACACGGCATCTAAAGAAGATAATTTAGGACGGAAAAAACCAAGATAATAAATGCATTCTTGGCTTTATAACCAATTCAAAAGAGGCAACATATTATAAGAAAAAAATACTGTTCTTAACAAGATAATTTTTAACTTTTTACACAAATCAAAAAACAATTAATTAATATTAATTTAAACTTTTTGCGCAAATCAAAAAATAATTAGTTAATATTAATTTTCTAAAATTTTCTTATGAATAATTATATATTTTTCTTTTATCAAATACTTTTTTAGTGTCTACGTAAAAGCAAAATAAAAAATATGTAATTAATATTATTTAAAATTTAAAATTTGTCAAATTTAGTGATACAAAAAATTCTAAAAAATTATTAAATTAAGTTACAGAAAGACAGTACATATCTATATAAAATATATGCTATTTAAAAATAATTAAAAAAAGGCATTTTTAGGTCCAAAAGTGATATTTTTTTATCAGATTGATTTGAATTTTTAAACTTTTATTTTATTATATATTAAATTTAATTTTGCCAAAATTTAAATAAAATAATGATATTATCTTTTTATAATTATATATTTTTCAGAATAATGTGCATGAAAATTGAATTATGATGATTTTTAACTGTTAAAACTATATATGGATAATTTTTATAATAATATTATTTTAATATAAATTAAATCTGTAAATTTCATTTTCCAAATTCTTAATTTAAAGACAATATGCATCAATATAAAAAATTTAAAAGTTTAATACAATGTAATAATAATTCGATAATTAAAAAGCTCAAAAAAAAAAATTATAAGTTCTCGTACTTTAGGATCGATTTTCTCTTGCAAAAATATGTAAGAGTGCATGCTATGCGGGTGCATGAAAAAATAATTGATCAATTTATGTAAAATAATTATTTTTTATATATATTTCTTCTGTTATTTTTTATATGTTATTTTTAAATAAAATTGAAATTATATTTATTTATCACTTTTAAATTTTCAATATAATTTAATTAATTTTTTTCAAAAAAATTAAAACAAATTAAATTTAATAATTTAATTTTTATCATGTCATTTAATATTAATATTAAATTTATTTATTATTTTTTAATTTTAATCAAAACAATAAAAATAACATATAAAAAAACAATGAAAATAATGTTTATTCTTCTTGAATTCTACTCTACTGGTTCCTGAAACAATGAAATACCAATGAGGGATCCGACGAGAGAACTTTTCGAAAAGGATAATTTTAGTAAAAATTGGCTAAATGAGAGCCCTACCTAAATATCTTTTTTATTTATAGGGATTGGACTCATATCCGTATTCAGAAACCTGATAGCCATGAAAGTCATTTTAAGGAAGAAGTCTAGCCAAAAACAGGAAGCTCCACTAAAATAGAAAATTAAGCTAGGATTTCTGGTTTAGAAATGACGTCGTCTGTCAAGAAGCATGGTGGATCATGGATGCTTAAAGTATCCGGAAATTCAAGATTTGAGCCTGGATCTGGACCAGTCCGGTTATCAAGTCCGTAGTCCAGAATGTATGGACAATACACATATGATAATTACTTGGATTACATGTTTTATTTGTACTCATCTATTATCGGTATCATTCTGAAAAATTCGTGAACCAAATTAGCTGATTGAGAAACCTTTCATGGACCACCGCAATACCTAAAGATGTTTTTTTATTTTGATTAATTCCCAAATTTAAAACTTTTTATAAAACCTCAAGAAATTGAATAATATATATTCATATACAATTACTTGATAAAATATTCTTTTACACAGTTGATTTTTTTTTTGGACTGAAAAGAATGAAAGAATGGAAATCCAATCCAACACATTAAAACTAGTTTTATAATTGGAATTTCTTCAAAGTGTAATTTTCTTATAGTTTAGAATATATATATATATATCTTATTCACGTAATATATTTCATACTTTTTTTAGAAAAACGTTTTTCAAAGTATATTTTGTATCTTTCGAATTCAATAAAAAGAATTCATATGTCAAAATTCTTACTCATTGACGCGTGGCATCTAAAGAAGATAATTTAGGGCGAAAAAAAAAACCAATATAATAAATGCATTCTTGGCTTTATAGCCGATTCAAAAGAGGCAACATATTATAAGAAAAAAATATTGTTCTTCACTAGATAATTTTTTACTTTTTACACAAATCAAAAAATAATTAATTAATATTAATTTATAAAAATTTCATTATAACTTATTAAAATACATTTTTGTTATTTTTTATAATCATATATTTTTATTTTATTATCCACTGCAGGTGCATGAAAAAATAATAATTTAATATATAAATTATATCCTAAACTATCACTACTTATCAGGTTTTTTTTTTAAAACCAATTGCTTATTTTTCTAAACTTATTGAAAATATATTATATATAACAATACTTGTCAGTTCAAAAAAAACGTGATTAACAGTTACAGAAAAGTAATTTGATATTTTTAATAAATTTTGAAAAGTAATTTGATATTTTCAATAGTATGTATTTTTTATATTTTAAATAAATTTGAGCGGTGAATTTGATATTTTTAATTAATTTAAGAGAATAATATATAACATACAATTAATTTAGATGAAAATTTTGACAAATAATAATAATTTAGAAAAAAAATTATATTTTATTTAAAAAATAATTGATCAATTTATGTAAAATAATTATTTTTTTATACATAGTAAACTGTAATTAGCTTGGCGCATAAATTTTGTTTACATGCATCGACAAGAAATTTCCTGCCCACGACCACGATGGCCCACGATGAGCGGTTCAATCTTCAACGGACATATTGCCACGTGTGCAAAGGAATGACAGACATTGGAAAATGTGCATTTGTTTTGAAGCTTATTTATGCAAATATATGCGTGCCTGCCAACATGGCATCTCTGATTCCATTGGATTATTTGGATTTACACAGAAACAGCAAACGGTGACGTGGGAGCCATGCTTCTTCCTGCTGACTTCAGCCACACATATCCACCGTAACCTCCATAACTCTCTCTGTACTTAAATACCAAACACAAATTCCATTGCTCACAACACAGAATAACCAGAATATCATTAAAAATACAATCTTTCTGCATACCCACAACAAAAAAATGGCTACAAAAACGATTCTTTCCTCTTCTACCTTCTCTAGCTCAACACTTTCTCCAGCTCTTCGCCCTTCGCTTCTCAATCCCAGGTTTTGATTACTTTGGTTCTCTGTTTCTGCTTTGGTTTATTTTTATGGAAAAGTTTTTAACTTGGGGTATTACAGCAAGCTATTGCCTATGGCGGTTAATCCGCGGAAATGGAGCATTAGTGTAAATCAGAAAACTTTCAGATTCTGGTATGGTGAAGAAGATGAAATTATTAGGGATTTTTGAGTTAATGGGTACTCATTATTTGGTTCTGTTTATTAATTTATGTTTGGTAATTAATGTCTGTAAAAGCACTAAGGCTAGTCTGAGAGGAAACTTGGAAGCTGTTGGAGTACCAACCTCTGTGCCTGTAAGAGTGGCTCATGAACTTCTTCTAGCGGGTCACCGGTATTTGGATGTCAGGTATGGCCTCTCATAATTTGTATCTCTTGCTCTTGAGTATATATATATATATTGGATTCTTTGATATAATCCATCAATTATCTGAAATTTACTGCGCTAACTAATTCGTATTCATGCACAGAGCTAGAACTCGAAAACTTTCGGACAATAGAGCCCAACCTTTTTGGCTCATATTGAAATTAAAAATGTGCATAGTTTACTTCCTAAGTGGTAAATTTTGATAAAAATGGTAACATTGTAGGACTCCAGAAGAATTCAGCGCAGGACATGCTGTAGGGGCAATCAATGTTCCATATATGTATAGAGTTGGATCAGGTTCTTTCTTTACCCTTTCTTGAATTTTTTAGGCAACCTTAGTGAATCTACTCTGTTTCTCTGTGCAGTTCCCAATTTATTTTTCTTTTTTCTTGCTCAGATTCTAATTAAGAATTTTAAGCAGTAGTATCTGAAAACTTTAAATGAATCTTAACTACGCAAATCAAGAAACCATCGGAAATTTTTATTTGCCATCAACTCTTTGTTAAGCATTGCTTATGTGAAATTATTGATGTAGGAATGAATAAGAACCCCAATTTTCTGGAGCAAGTGTCTGCACATTTCGGAAAATATGATGAAATTATTGTTGTAAGTCTTTGAACCTAAAATCTTATTTGTTTTTGTAGGCTTGAAACTATATTATTTTCTGTTTCTGTTCATGGTTTTCTGTTAACTCCCTGCTCTGTTTCAGGGCTGCCAGCTTGGGAAAAGGTCTATGATGGCTGCAACCGATCTTTTAGCTGCTGTGAGTACATTCTTCTATAGATTAAAAGCTTAATTTGAGTTTGGCATGATTAATTGTCATTTGGTAGATACGAACATCACAATCTGGTTGGATATCAAACATCAATCAAGTGCTTGATGAACAGTTTGCTTTCAAGACACAAAATGAATTGGTTGCTTGAATTACATAATTATAATTTTCAAGTACATGTTTCTTGGCATATCCCTTTGCATTAATCTTGTATTGTCTGTTTATAAAGTCTGATATTGTTATTACTTCTATGGTCATTGAACTTTTCCATTAATAATAAACTGGTAAATCAATTACTGAAAGTTCTGACTTGTGCAGGGTTATACTGCGGTTACAGATATTGCAGGGGGATATGCTGCATGGACACGAAATGGACTTCCAACAGAAAATTAATGTAGATTTGTAGGGATTATAATACCTAGAACTCTCTACAAGAACATGTTTGTAGTTTAGCAGATTTGCAGAGAAGCAGAAACTGATTCACCATTAACAGGAACAAAGTACTATTCATCATCTGTTCATCTTGTGAAAGCTTATTATTTGTGGTAAAAGAATTGTTATGCGAAAATCAGCATAAGCTAATGTACTGTTGTAAATTTCATCAGATATAATAAAGTCAACTTTGTGCAGAGCTCTTCCTCTTCTATTTCTATGCTTTATAATCAAATGCTAAGGTTCTTTTTGGTCCAAATCAAAGGGTGGGTGCTACGTACAGGAGCAACTAATATAGAGACGAACATTGTTAGGCATACATCTGAATTATAATTGGATTCCAAGTTGAAATATTTCTGGTTGATGACGTGGGAATGGAGAAGAATCCCAAATTTGTGGAGGAATTTCCCTTGCAATTTGTGAAATATGATAAGATTATAATTGTATGCCTATGAAGCTAAGATCTTGTTTAGTTTTACAGGCTTCAAATTACATTGGTTTTATTGTAGATATAAATTGCTGATAATTTGTATTAATATCACTATTTTACAATTAATGTCTTGAGGGGGCAACTTCAAGGGATTTGTATTCAAGTGAAATAATTTATAGTATAATTAATTAATGGAGAAAAATAAAATGTATAATTATAAAACGAATTGATATTTGGAAATTACAATTTATTTATATGTTGGAAAAAGGCATTATGGGATCCTCGATCTCTTTTCATATTTGATATTTTTACTTTCAAAATATGATATTGTATTCATATGATTTTTAAATCACTCATATTAAATTAAATTTAGATTAAACTGACAAAATTGAAAAATACACTTTATTAATCTTGCATAAATGTGAGATCCACTAAAATAAAAAAAATTAAAAATATACCATCATTTCAAATATCTAAAATGTAATGAAGGACTTTATTTTTTTCAAATTTTTATATCTTGGTAGATCACATAATCGTTTAAATTAAACTCATAAAACATAAACAAAACATGCGTGTCAATTTTTTCATTCATATTTAAATTGAACCTAATATGAATTAATAAGATAGAACTTAAAGTTAAAAAATATTGATTTAAGGGACTATAAAATGTGTATTTCCTTATATATTTAAAGCATTTAATTTGAATGCATTTGAATTAGTAATATCCAACTATAAATTGAACCTAACCTGGGATTAAAATGCATGCATATTCTCTCTACTATAATTTTGTCTCAATTATATATATTTATTATTTTATTTTTTTTATATTTGTTTACAACATATTATTATGGATCAGCTAATGTATCAATTGAAAATGCATAATGTCCAGAAGGATGAGCGTGCGAGAATCAATTGGAATTTATTTAAATATTGTAAAAGCCCATCCCAATATGGGAAGCTGTCTGTGGGAGTTGTCTTGTAAAACCCCCCAGTCAATAGAATACATCCATTTGTTAAAAACCCCAACACCCCTTCTCCGGTCGGTCCCCTTTTAATATTAACAATCCAACACTATCCATCCCTTCTACTGCAACCCCTACATTGACTTTATCTCATCGTTAGTTATCCCTTCTGCTCTCATCGTTTCCGTAACATCCAATCCAACAGTCATGCCTTTCATCTACTCTAGGACCGAATCCGATGACTGGATCTGGGAGTTTTATGCTCAAGTTGATGCTCTTCCATGCCGGATTGAAGAGGACAAAGGTGAGTCTTCTGATTTAGCAGCTTCACTATCAAATTATGAAAAGCTTCCTCATTATCTCAGATCCTGCTTAGATTATTGTTGTATTGCTTCCAAATTTCACCGTGCGAAAAAAAAAAAGTTAATCCGGCTTTTGATGGCTGAAAATCTAATACCGGAAAAACCAGGGGAGATTATGGAGGATACAGCAGCTAATATTGTTCAGGAATTACTTGTCCTAGGAATGCTCCGAGATACGCATCGGAGCATAAGAGTGTCTGAGTTGTATCGGAAATCATGCCTTTCTGAGGTTGAAGAGCAAGATTTTGTTAAAGAAGCAAAGAATTCACCTATTTACGCTGTGATTTGTTGTAAAAATGACGAAAAAGAATTGCCAGCTAAATTGCCAGCTAATATTTTTAAAAGCTTTATGATTCGATCCCTGCTCGTGTATTCTTATGGTGGTCCTGTACATGTGGACACTGTCTGGGCATTGCAGTTTATAGTGGTCTTGATTTTAGGACACGCAGTGGAGTATTTACCTGATGGAGTGGGTAATTTAGTTAATCTCAAGTATTTAGGATTGTCTCACTATAAAATAAAGGAACTTCCACATGCTATAGGCAATCTTCAAAAGCTTCAAACTCTGGATATAACTGACACAGAAATACGCCAACTACCTGTAGAAATTCTTAATATGGAACAGCTGAGGCATCTTATAATGAACGACAGATTCCGGCTATATGGTGCTGAGGTCAGAGTTCCAAAGGGTATTAGAAGGTTGGTGAATCTTTATACTCTTACTCGTGTCCATTGCGGTCCTGGCATTGCAAGTGAATTGAGTGAATTGACCCAAGTTCGAGAACTTGGGCTTGGATGTGTGACAGATGATAATTTGGAAGAGCTCAATGCTGCCATTATGAAAATGGAGTGCCTTGTCTCTTTGTCATTGAGTGCAGAAAGAGTTAGGGATGGATCGGGTAAGTGGATTGCAGTTTTGCCTGAATTGGAATCGTTCTGTCCACCACCTTATCTTCAAGAGCTTCGTTTAGAAGGAGGCCTACTTGAAATTCCCTGTTGGCTTTCCCTTATGGAAAACCTAACCAGTTTGGAATTCTACGAGTCTGATATTTTGGAGAATCCGTCGGTAGTGCTTCAGCATCTCCCCAAATTAAAGCACCTCATTTTATGGGATGCTTACAAAACAAAATGCATTGGTAAAGAGTTCTGTGTTGCGGGTGGATTTCCCATGCTTGAGTCTTTGACAATTAGTGCATCTGATTTGGTGGAGTGGAGTGAGATTACCAACGGGGCTTTTCCAAAGTTGAGGTGTCTTCGATTTTATAATTGTCGCAGATTGAGGTTTCTCCCTGAAAGTTTGCAATACATTTCTACACTTGAAGATTTGGGTTTCTGTCCATTGCATGGAGACCTCTTAAGAAGATTGAAGGGTGAAGAAAATTACAAGATCAAACACATTTCATCTTTTTCATACAGGGTTTCTCCTTGTGAATCGGATAATGCAACTTGGATCATGACATACTAATTTGGATCCTATTTGTAATTAATGAACAAGAAAAGACTGGTCATTTGATTACATTTTATCAGATGAAAAATTGCAGCTGGCGCATGTAAACAGAACATCTTTAGAAAATGAAATTTAATATTACCTGTTCAATTGTTAAATTTTCGTACAACAATCAGCCAAATCGATTATTCTTGTATTTAATAGAATCATTTGGAAATCTGTTTTTAGTATATCGGCGCAAGGAACCTTGTTCAGTTTCCCCAAGTCTTTACTATGATAAGGCAACAAAAAGTTATGTCAGATTCTGATGGAAGTAGAGCTAAGGTTGAAGTTACTGTTTATAAATTGAATGAAGAAGAAGGGAGGTGAGAAATTTGGAAGGAATTTCTCTGTTTTGGCTAGAGATGTACCTGGTTGTAAAGAAATTTGCATTTACTATGGCCAATTGTGGCATACTCTATACAGAAAAGAAGATGATGAGCTTCTACTTAATGTCAATGAAGGCGATATCAACTGAATTTGATTTTCATGACATTAGGATCTTTGATTTTGGAAATGGTTATTCTGGTTATAAATTAATTGGATTGGGATATATTGTTAAGAAAGGTTATGCACAACCTGAAAATGAAGGGAATTTGAATCAAGCTGAAAGATCAATTAAATGATGAAATATTCGAGAAGATTACAAGTGTTTATAATCTACATTCAATTAAGGAAATATATATATACACACACACACCTTCTCTTAACATTTTTAATCTTGTGATTTTAGGTACCGGACCGGACCAACCAATTCCATTAGTTTCTTACATAATAGTGCGTTGCCGTGTTATCAACGGTCAATTAAAAAAAAAAGTTTTGAAGTGATATGAATCATATAACAATAATTAAATATCATATGCCCCTAATAAATCAAAGATAAAGTTTTCTTTCAAAACGAAATTTAAAATGAAAATGATAAAATATTAAAATTCTAATATTATTGAAATAATTCACAATAAATCTGATAATAAATAGTTCTAAATATTATTTAGAAATGTTAAGTTTCACGACTATACGTATTATATTTACTAATTAAAACATTACAGTTACGTATAGTTGCACTAAATTAATTCAATTTTTGGAAAGAAAAATAATTATTTCACAAAATATACACCAACTTAAGTGTTGTTAAATTTGATTATTAGTATTATAGTTTAAGGAAAATAACTTTATTTCATTAATATTGGCTGAGTCTCCTTTGATGTTCATTTCCCACGGCCCTTTTTCTATATTTTCCTTTTTTTTTCTATATTTGGATAAAATAGTTAGATTTTTAACTATTTAAATTACAATCAGACTTTCCTTTTCATATATATATATATATATATATATATATATATATATATATATATATATATATATGTTTCTACAAGCTAACCTTTTACATTTATAGGATATAATATGATAGTGCTAATAATTGTATTATGTTGGTCTTTTTGTTAATTTATTATTCTGTTCAATTTGTTTATATTTCTCCATGGTGAGGCTTCGTAGAATAGATTGTTAAGGCATTGAATGCTTCGAATTCACACAAAAATTGGGTGTACTAGAAATCATCCAGCCACGTTTTCAGTTTCTGAAAAAGGGACAAACCATTCCACCAAAGTAAACAACCCAACATGTTGCCCACATCTCCAATCTTTACGCGTCTTCTTGCAGTGGTTTTAGCGTCATAAGCCATTAAATCTTCCACAAAGGTAGGAAACACATGAAACGAAAAACTCAAGTGAGATGGCTAGAATGACAACATCTCGAAAATGGTTCGACGTTGTTCGAAGAAAATTCGTTAAGTCTTCTCATACGAAGAACTTCATTGTTCTTCACTCCAATGCTTCCTCCAGTCCGGATCAGGCCGAAACAAGTAGTATCAGAGTTGAAACTGCAAGCATTGAGGAACTCATTAGTGAAATCTCATCGTCGTTGAGGATAAAACTCACCCAAGAAGATATAGCAGCCATAAAAATCCAAGCAATTTTCAGGGGTCATCTCGTACGATAGCCAATCACTACTTTATCATTTTAGAAAATTTCTTGACCGTTTGTTTCGATTAATGAACTTATAATGTCCGTTTTTCTGGTTTTCGCTTTGTTAATAGGCAAGAAGGGCATTTCGAGCACTTAGAAGCTTGGTGAAACTGCAAGCGTTAGTTCGAGGAGCATATGCAAGGAAGCAAACTCTTATAGCGCTGCATTGCATGCAGGCATTAGTCCGGTTGCAGGTAAGGGTCCGAGCAAGGCAGCTCCTCGGTAGAGGCATCGATGACTGAATTAATGCCTTCAATCTCAACTAATATTGCTCACATACTTATCTAACATCCCTATATATCAGTGTAACATGCATGGAATTAATGTCCATCATCTGACATGCTCTAATTAATGGTACCCTATACTGAACTCATTTAATGCCGATTTATAAGATTCAAGAGTTTTCCACAGCATATTCTACCTATTACCTATTGACCATACGCCAGGTGCCCGACAATTTAGATGGGTTACTAACTTAGATTATGAATAGAAGACTAAGAAATGCAAATAAGCATAGGAAGAAGATGAAAGAACATAGAGGGCTAAAGAATGGGAAGAAAAGAATGCATACAGTAAAAGGATGTAGAAAACAGATTTAACTTATATTGAAGAAATGATAGGCAAAATACACCAAGCTAAAATAGCTTTACCAAAAAGCAATTTTACAATTAAAATGTATGTACGAAAAGAAAAAATTGCCTGCACATTGATGCATTATTAACAGCTAGTCTCTTCTCCCAAGTTAGTGGTGGCCTCTTATCAGTGATGAAAAAAAGCCACTGGATGATTTATCCTTGCGGCGATCTTCCCTTTCATTAGGAACCTGTTTTAGGTTAAAAATTAGACCCAACTACCGATGTGACCAAAGTATAATTAAGTGCGATTTTGGTACCTCTTTGGCGATCTGCTGAAGGATATCTATAATGTCAGAGAAGTTGGGTCTTTGAGCTGGATCTTGCTGCCAGCATCTCTCAAGCAGTTCTGCAAGTTTGGGATGAGTATGCTTGGGGATTGTTGGCCGTAGACCCTGAAACAACGTTAGTAAAAATGTGTTCTGAATGAAAAACGACAAAATTACTGTAGTTTCATGCCGTTGTATAAAGACCGAATCTTATACCTTTTGCACCACTCCTACTGCTGCTTGCAATGGGGTTAGATAGGTATAAGGAAGCTGCAGTTTCAGTCAAAATACAGTAATCAATAAGAAAAATATTGTGGCAGCAAACAAACAAAATCAATTGACACAAAAATGCAGTAAAAATGAGACGTGAAATTCTGTTAGGAAAGGAATTTGTTAAAGAATGCAAAACTCACTTCTCCTGTTAGAAGTTCCCACAGTACTATTGCAAAACTGAAAACGTCTGCCTTGTGATCGTATGGTTTATGTTCAATCACCTTAAGACAATCAAAACCACAGTTAACAAATGAATATGATACAAGAAGATTTGAGAACCATTTCTATGTAATCGGTAATGTTAATCATAAGGGTTTTTTCTTGTAAATTTTTAATAGTAGGCTTAATATATAAAATCCTCCCTGAATTTCTAAAAAATTTCAAAAACTCATATTTAAATTTTGACTGTGTTTAATTCACCGCCTGAAATTACAATAACTGTTATAAACAATCACCACCCAATTACAATATGTTGTTTTATCTACACAAATGTCAGTCATTTTTTGTCAAATTCTACATCTGTTCAGAGGTAAATTGAAAATTGTAAAATTATTTTCTTTTTATATCTTCTCACAATGAAACTAATGTTACAATATCTATTTCTATTTGTTTTATAACAAATATGTACAGACCAATATGTCTTGTGAAATTCTATATTTTACCATTCAAAATTAACATATTGTGGTGGAGAGGTGCTTATTTATAATGGTTATTACAACTTTAGGTAGTGAATTAGACATAATCAAAGTTTAAATACGAATTTTGAATTTTTTTATAAGTTTAGGTGGGATTTTATATATTCAGCCTTCGTAGTATTATTTAGCTATGTTAATTTCCCCATCACAAGGAAGCAAATGTATTAAATTATAATAGATTGACCACATTATTGGATATCCCATTTATGCTGCAAACTTACTGTCATGGACAAACATGAGAACGAAAATATAAATTCATGTAGAAGGCAATGAATACCTCAGGAGCCATCCAGCGGTATGTTCCAGTTTCTGCTGTCATAACTCCGGACTGAGTTTGCACTCTGGCAACCCCAAAATCTGCAACCTTAACAACCTGTGTAGGGAGGATCAATACTTTTAGAAAAATTAAATCTGATTTGTTGTAGTTCACTGGTGATTATTCCTGTTCAAATATTGCATATATTTTTGAAATCATTTAGAAAAAACCACTACCATTCTACACAAGCAATATTGTCATTGGTCCAGCATGCATGAACAACACCGTTGGAATGGCACCAACAAGAAGACATGTTTATACTCTTGTACTCAACTGCCTTGTTTACAATTTAGCGGTGAACAAATTGGATCAAAACCAAAAAAACTAACCGAACAGATGAAATTTGGTTCGTTCATTTTTTTAGTAAAATGGTTCAGTCTGGTTTTTAAACTCCATAAGTCCAATACATGAAACAAACCAAGATATACTCTCTCTTTCTCTCATCATTGGTGTTGTTCCACAATCCTCGATCCGCTCTCCTGCTACATGCCACTAACTCATCCTGTGCCCTCATTGTACCGTCCCTTCAGAGCATCACTTCCCAGCATCATGAAGCCCCACTTTTCCTGATAAGCTTCTCACACGCCAACATGTGGATCAGAGCCTCTTACTGCACCACAATTCACCTAAGCCAGCTCCACCAATCACTTTTCTTTCCAGCTCAGTTAATCTGTGAATCTTGAAAGAGTGACTTGGTTGTTTTAGTGGGAGTTCAATTTCCTCATTGAGCTCAACCACATTTGGGTTCTTTAAGACATAAAATTAGGATGAACAGTTGCATCACAAACGTATAATAAACTAAAGATTTCCCTTCATTATGTTTGGTTGTAAAGTAAGAATTGAATTTCTCTTTCTCTTGTTTCCTACAAGATTGGGTGATGTAATTGTAGATCTGTAGCTATTGATCTCCAATCAGCCTTAATGCTGTGTCTATGTGATTTGAATTCTACAATGCCTACAATAAACAAAAACTGAGTACCAAATTGCCAATCTGAAATTTATTCTGTTGTCATAGTTAGGTTTCCCTATCTATTCAGTTCAGTTCTAGTTAGGTTTCTCTATCTATTCAGTTCAGTTCGGTCGGATATAACTAGGTTAAATCAGTTTAGTATATAATTCCCTCAAAAACTGACTGAACTGACTGCATGCCTACCCCCAGCTTAAGCTACAATCAGGACTTATATTATATCCATTGTCAAAATCCTTTGAAACGAGAAGGCAAAAGCATTGGCATGGAAAGAGCTGGATTGCCTTTTCACTTTCCAGCAGAGAGATTACAATAAACTCACATCAAGGAAAATGGAAGTCAATTGTTTGTTTGTACCCCATTATAAAGAATGACATTCAGCACTACCAAAGTAATGCACAATTTTAAATATCAAACTACATTTCGCTTAGCCCCCAAAGAATTAGTATATGACAGGCCAATCATCAAATTCATCGACAGTATTCAAAGAGCTGGTTATCCAATATCCTCCAGCAAGTTATAAATTTTTGTGAGAAAATGAAATGGCAAAAACAATAATTAATGTCACAAAGCAAAGGTACTAGACTTTCCAATAACCAGAGCGAGATAAAATATATACTTGGCAGAAATGGGTAAGATAAAACAGACAAACATGCATGACAGAGAATTACAACAAGATACAAACAAGTATGGTAGGAGTAACATAAAGAATATAAATACCAACATTGAAGGACATGTTAACAATATAGAACAATAAATCAAAATAAGCAAGTTGCAATGCAATATGGATGATAACAAAAATTTCAGAGGGGGACCCACTCACAATAAGAATAGTATATTCTTGAAAGGAATCATGTAATCTTACTTCATTTTCATCCATCAGAAGATTGGCAGTTTTCAAGTCCCTATGAATTATATTATTTTGGTGAAGATAACTCATTCCCCTTGACACATCAGTTGCCACTTTGATCAAGGAAGGAAGCTTAAACACACCCTTCTGTTTATGGAGAAAATCATATACACTTCCTCTAGCCATGAACTCTGCAGAGCAGTAATTTATCATCAACAAATGAGTATCAGTAAAGAGAGCCCATGCCAACCAACAAATATATTGGGCTGTTTTCAGTACAATATAGAGATCAACATTCTGCCTATTAGCAACATTGTCATTCCTAATAGAAAGAGAGGGGTTGGAGAAATAGAAGAGGAAAGAAACTCCTTGATCACACAAGGTTGAATCTCGAAACCTGATCTCTTTTACAACTAAAAGTTCCACTAATCATACAGATATATATGAAGAAGATAGACTAAAAGTTACCAGTCACAATGCACAAATTTGGAGGTCGAGTGCATGCACCTATGAATTGAACAACATTCTTGTGCCTAATTTTCCTGCAAAAAGGTAAATCATACAGAAAGCAAAAGAACAATCAAGAGAAGCAAGGACCTAAAACATTGTCCTGTAATGAAAAGCAAGACAAATGCAGCACAAGCAAATTAGTATAATGTAGCTACAATGCATAAGAAAAATTAAGGTTTCGGAAAAATATGGCCTTCCCTTTTTTGATTGATGATAGTTAAGTAGATCACCACTCACTGCAAAAAGTTCCATGGAATTTAAAAGTCAAGAGCCACTGATAGTTAACCAGCCACATGTTTCTGGAGATAAACTGATACATACAAATCTACCGTGCAATATTGCATACAACAAAAACTTCAATAGGCATCCGAAGACAATTGCAATATCAAACAGCATCTTTTTTTCAGCTTTTTCTTATGTCTCTAAGAAATAAATAATGAAAGATATAAGTAAATAAACATATATTATTTAAGACAGCAACACTCTCAAGCGTATATTATAACAAACCTCATTATATAAACTTCTTGGGAGAATTCTCTAAGCATTTCGGCACTGACACGCTCAGGCTTGAGGACTTTTATGGCAACTTCCTGACTACAATATGTGCCTTTGTACCTAAAGAATATTAAAGCTAAATCAACTAAGAACTTGCAACAGAAAAACACAGTTTTCAGAGGACAGAACTTACAGATCACCATAAGAGCCAGATGCAACTTTGTTTCCAAATTTTAACTGACTGGAATCAATTTCCCAGACATCTGTTCCATCATTTGGTATTTTTATGCATTCTGGAAAAGATTCAACCTTCATGTCATTCTGCTTGTTCACAACTGAAATAAAAGGATGTTTTGAAGAACTGTGCTCCTGAAAACATCATAACCCATCAAAGTTATATCATGAATTGCTGGTCCTAGTTGATCTAATGATTGGCATCATAAATGTCAACGTAAACTGGATAGATATTGCCATTGAATTAGATTCAACTTGTATAGGCATGCAAAAGTCAAAATTCAGAGCCTAACACAGCAATCATAATGTGCCACCATTATCAGTAGTGATGCCATAGTGAAACTAATTCAAGCAGTGAGTACAGGAATGTAGTCTAACTTCCATGACCTCGAATAAGTGGAGCAATGCCTACAGGAATGGTCAAGTTATAATTTTGATTTAACCAGTGATTTCCAAATATACTAGCCACAAGGAGAATGAAAAACTTTCTAAATATGCTAAGAATATAAATGCAGAAAACTCGCTAGAATTCATGGTAGAGAAACCACCCCGGCAAATGCAAACTCTAGCTATTCATTATGTTATAGGCCCTTGAGAGATGACTTACTCGACCTTGGTTCACCTTAACTCCAATCTAGTTGGGGTTGCCACTAGGAGTGAGCAAAGCCGAACCGAACCCTATGAAACTTTGTTTGTTCAGTTCGATCTGTTTGATTTGTTCAGTTCAGTTTTGACTTTAAAATTCAGTTTATGCAGTTTGGTTCGGTTTTCATTTCTCAAAAACTGCAATAACCGAACCGAACGATCTAGTTGCAATACAGCATTGTTTTGTATTTTACATATATTTGTACACATAACCCTAGCTACCCCATCTTTCATTTCTTTCTATCTCTCTTTCTATGTTTTCCCTTCTTTTCCTTTCATATCCTAAATCGCTAATTTTGAAAAGCTAATTCACGATCTCCAATCCACCTCCATGAACTGCGATCGCCACCAACATTGAAAAGTAAAGAGTATGGGGGGCCGACAATCGATAGTCAACCAAGATATCTTTTTAATCTTTTTTTTTTGGCCATCTGTGATGAAATTGAACGAAAATCACTCTCTCCATATCCCTCTCATATATACAGCATTTATTAGTAAGTTTTATGGTGTTGGGTCTACAATGGGTATTGTAGAGTGATTTATGAGTTTTAGGTTAAATATTTTAGTGTTTGTTTGCAGGAGCAAAAACTCAATAAATTAGTTATTGATACCTGAAGCACTAAAGATTTTGAAAGGCTTCAAGTTAAATCCAAGGAAACGCAGACACCATAAGCTAATTTTTGCCCAAGACTTAATAACCAACCAAACCAACCAAAAGTAATTCAGTTGGTTCGGTTATATATTATTTCAAGTTCAGTTTGGTCGGTTTTCAGGTGACCGAACAAACCAAATGCACACCCCTAGTTGCCACATTGATTTCTCATTCATTCAACTTTGCTTATGTTCACACTTTCAACTAACTTTTAAGTTAAAAGTTGGCCAATATAGACATTAACCAAAACACAGGGCTGTCTTGGCATTATATGATAAAAGGAACTGGTGAATCTCGATGTTTATTCAGCTAGAGATTCACATCAAGCAATCAAAAACATGGCACGTTCCAGTAGAGAAATGAAAAGTAACTGAGAAAGACGAGCAGTACAGAAAAACCTACCTTAAACTTTAAGATTTCCTTCTCCAGGACATTTTTTAGTTCCTCAGTTTCCTGAAGTTTTCAAAATGTAAGTAATAAAGATATGTGCAAACTTAAAATTACTGTAGTACTGAAAAGGAACATAGTAAAACTCAAGCATGTTTATAGCCTTACCTCATGTGGCCAACCATCAACAACAAAGACATCCAAAGAGAACCCATCGACAGTGGAAAAAGCATGAGCTTCTTGAATGTTTAAGCCAATCTCCGCAAGCAGGAAAGTCAACTGGAAAATTATTTAATTTCATTCAGTATCCACTGCAAGAACTCAATGCCTAATGTGCAACTTAAACATCCTTTTGGGGAAAAAGATGCAGTATCGGCAACAAATCTTCAAACATCTTCAAAACCATGCGCAAGTAATATATAGCCTTTTTATTCAAAAATGCTATACAGAGATAGACAGTACAGGGTATTTGTTTCAATGGAAAACAAAGTAAAATCTAAATCCCTTTCCAGCAAATATATATAGAATACTCAAGGCTAACATATGTAGAAACAGGAAATGACTCAAGTCAAGTGTATAAGTAATCACCAACCTCACTAAGGAGTTTTGGCCTGTCAACTGTAGAAAAAGTGATTTCATGCATAGGCCTACAAGATTGTCAATTTCATAATGATAATATCAATATAGATAAAAGCTAATATCATGATGCAAGAAAAAATAATACTAAATTAATTTTGAACATTAAACTTCAGAATTTAAAAAGTAGAAACATCATCAAGATAATAAATTAAAAAAATCATTAGTCACATAATTCTATAAAACAAAACGAAAAGGTGCAAAAAAGAGGAGAAAGGAAATACAAAATTCAAGTTAACTTTATTAGAGCACATACATAAGAAAATAAGTTTTCTAGAACCTCAACTGCAATTCAGTCAAATACTTCATGATATAAATCCAAAAACCCAACAGAAAGAGATGTTCCACTTTTAAGAGGTTGATGACATACAAATTCTCGAGGAGGAACTCACACAAAATTTCTCAAATCTTACCGAAAAAGGTCTGATGTTGAATTTACAGCACTATCCCCATCTTCAACGTGAAATTTATTGGCTTGCAATGCTACTGCTTCAAGATTAGGTGATGAACCAAATGTAGGGGGCGGATGAATGCTGCAGAGATAGACAACAAACAGAAAATTCAATTGCATGCACACGTACTGAGGTTTGAAAGAAACGAGGATAACAACTGGCAAAAATATGTATATTCAACAATGCTACACAAGAATGAAGATATAAAAAAGCCAGTAACTATGGATTACACACCCCTGTCTGCTTGAAAAGTAAGAACTCTGTGCATCTTCTTTCATTGCAGTGTCTGCATGGACAGAATCAATAGACATTCCATTGGAGATAGGATAAACCTACATCAGAGGAAAGGAAGCAAACAAGCTATCTATCACACATCATTGATTCAGATTAAATGGACATGAACAACCTACAGAAAAGCAACTTTTATGAACTCCATTATGTAATAAAAATAGGCTGGTGATGCAATCAAACAATTGATTTTACTAAACATGACTGATCTTTTCCAAAATTAATTTCAAAGACATACAGTAGAACCTGAAGGCAGAAAACAATTTCTCTCAGGACCCTATACATTTGAGATGATACTTAACATGTCTGATATATAAATATAATGGAGGCATGTCATACTTAAGTAGTCCAGTTGCCATTCCATTAATTACAACCCTAGAAATTATAGTAAGTAATTGTACTCTTAATAATTTAAAAGTTACTCAAAATAAGCGAGGCTTGATTTGTTTCTCTCTCTCTCTCTCTCTCTCTCTCTCTCTTTTTTTTTTTTTTTTTGAAAATCAAAATTAAAATCCTACTGAAACGGATGCTTTCACATTCTTATCCGACTATGATGCAGATATATTAATCAAGAATGTCACTTCCTTTTTCTGTAACACTTAACAAAAAAAATCACTCCTACTATGGCAAAGAAAGCTGAAAGTCAGCAACCACCATTCTTTTAGGAGACAAGAGAGCTTAATAATGAAGGAAAACTCTAATTGGGAGAAAACGTAGCATGATCACATAAACCAAACTGCAATTCTCCATTTCAGACACAGTTGTGCAGAAACCAGAAATAAAAACCATGGCAAGGAAATCAAGACGAGAATTTGAGATATTAGGTTGAGAGGCTCAGCGCACTTGCTCAAATTCTATGTAAAAAATTGAACTTAGTTTTACCACATGGGTTCCACTGCACAATCGACTATTTTCCCATTTACGATATCCGAGGAAAACGTAAAGCAAGCGGCTGGAAATAGAAAAATAGTACCCTGTTTCTAGTTAAATACAGATTCATTCACCTGTACAAGACGAACTTCAAATGCAGGTCGATTAGCAGGATCTTCAGCCAACTGAAGTAGTCTCTTATGAGTTAGCACGTCTTCTGCCCTCTCTACATTCACATCCAATGCATATCTACACCAACGATGAGATAAAAAGTTGAAATCAGACCAGATACATATAGTTTAATCTGAAGCGTTCAGTACAAACTATATTCGTGATCTCTCAAAGAATCACATCCCACATTTCCAGTAAGGACCTCAAAATAGCCTATGAACAGGGAAAAAAATTCACTGCAAAAAAAATAAGAGAAAAAAAAAAGTAGAATTTCGGATTACTCTTCCCGTTATTTGAGATTCCAATGCATAAACGGAAAAAAAAAAAAAGAAAATCTGAAATATAAAGCTTTAAAGAGGAACATAAACGAAAAAGTGAAAACTAGGAATCTCCTAACAGCATAGGTGGTAACATATAACACCAATAGTAATATTCCAAGTAAAATATTCTCTCACACGTTTCCTTCTGTTTCTCAAACCAAACAAGATATATTAGAAAAAAAAAGGTACGGTAAATAACCTAGCAGGTAACCGATTGAAATGAAGCCAGAGCTGATCATCAAAGCCAGGAAGATTCGCATCCTCAAAATTAAACTCCTGGATTCGCCTAAGCACCTCGTTGTACACTTCTAACTTTTGCGTATGGTGTCGAGGATTTGTCTGCGAGAACGACTCAACTGCTCTACTGCCACAACTCTCCAGGTCCTCCTCAATTGCCATTATTTTAGATACACAACAACGACACCTCACTTAGTCCACAAAGAAATCCTGCAAATGATCTAAAAAAAAAGAATAGGTCAATAAACCGACGCGGAATCGCACATCGGGCGGCAGCCGTACGCGGTGGTGGTGGTGGTGACGACTAATGATTTGATTTAGCAAACAGAAAGAGGGAAAGTGAGAGAGGATGAGAAAGAACAAAGCTCAACCGCAAAAAGCCGGAAAGGAGAGAGAGAGAGAGAGAGTGAGTGATGCTTTTTTAAAAATATATTATTTTTATTTTGTTGCTTCGCCTCTTGAGCTCCACGTCAGAGAGGGACCACCAGGGTGTGGGGCCACAGGCGTCCACGTATTTATCATAACTGCCTTTATTGGATAAAATCATTAACAACTTTGCAGCGCATGAAAATTGCATACTTGAAGAGAAAGTAATCCAATTTCAAAGGATTAAGATCTACAATGAAAAAAATTAATTATTTAAATTTTATATATATATATATATGCTCTCTAAATTATCATTAATTAACAGTTTTTTAAATTAATTATGTAGTAAATTATTGTTAACAATATCAAATTAATTATTTAAATTTATTTAAAATATTCATGTATTTTTTAAAGTGATATCTGATATTTTTAATAAATTTAAGAAATAATCTAATATAAAATTAGTTCAAAATATAAATCTGTTAAATAATTTTAGTTTTAAAAAAATTTATATATTAATCCAAAAAAATTACTCTGATCCATGAGTGATGCCCGAATATTCTCTATGTAGTTTATCTTTAAATTATTTTTAACATTTTAAGATAATTTAAACAAATTGAATCTCAATTGATTGCATAATTAAATGTTCTTAGTATATGACAATGGATATGTTTAACAATTATCTTAAGATACAATGAAACGGTTCATGCTTTCGACCGACATTAAGGTTGGATCTACCAAAAAAGCTGACCATCCTAACAATTTGTTAATTATTTATTTTTATGATTAATAAATAATAATTTGTGCAAACCTGTGAATTGCGGCCGCACTACAAATTAATCCAATGTGCAGTCTCTTGTTTTTCTATTAATGGCAACTATTAAAAAATCAATTTATTAATTATTATCAAAATCTAGCTGCTGCATATTTGGCAATTTTTATTATTTAACACATTTTACTTTTCATTTTAATATAATAGTCAACTCTTATCTACGAAAGGGATAAAAAAAATTCAATTTTTCTTAATTAAGATTTAAAATTTAATTTCTATCTAATACACGAAATGCATACTTTTGGAATGATCATTCTTAATTATTAAATTTATAAAAAAAATATTAGCTGAGTAAGTTAATAAATTTTTTATTATGTATTTTTTTAATGGACCACCATATATAATTGAGAGTGAGGACATTATATAAATTTTTTATATATATTAAGAAAATTAAAACATTTGTATGAGGGCATTTGCCACCATTCAAATCTATTTACAAAAATATCGTTAAAAAATTAAATTTAAAATTTATTGCATTTTAAATCGAGTATTAATTTAAGATGAGGACATTATATAAATTTTCTTTATATCATATAAAAATTAAAACATCTGCATGAGGGTATTTGCCCCCACGCAAAGTTATGTAGCTCCGTAAGTGATTTAATTACAAAAATATCGTTAAAAATAATTAAACTGAAAATCTACTGCATTTTAAATCGATATACCACATGGACTCGAAATTTATAAATCATTTTAACACACGCTTATGTGGTTTAAAACGTGTGCTTTAAGCCCTTATGCAGGTCTCGGGCACAGTTACCCAATTATTGCTCAAATAATTTATAATACACATTTCATCGATTTAGCATGAAAATTGACTGAACCAAATAAATTAAATTTAATAATAAATAAATTAAACTAACCGATTACAAAAAAGCAAATCGAAATATCAAAAAATACTATCAATTATTTCGATTTAAATCCTAATTCTATAGATATAAACTAAATTAAATTTATTAAAAAATTGATCGGTTTAATCTATATGGATTTATTTGACTGACATCAAAAATTGAATAGTGGGAACCAAACCGATAAAATTTATCGGTTGTTAAAAAAGAAAATACAATGATCAGAGGGTCTAAGTGTAAGGATGATTATGGGGTGGAAAAATTCCTTTCCTCAATAGAAAACCGTCCTAAATTGAATGAAAAATCTACAAAAATTTCTCCTGTGGAAATGAGGACGGAAGAAAAATATTATTCGATTTAAAATTCGAGATAAAAGCGGGAATTGTGGTATACGTTTCGAAATTTAGTAATTATATTTATATAATTTAGTTTTAAATTGTATTTAATTTTAATTTTATCAATTTTTAAAATTTATGTTAATTTGATTTGTGATTAAATTTAAATTTTTTAATTATTAAATATTATATTTTAATTATAATTAATCATTAAATATCATACTTTAATTATAATTAATTTTTTAAATATTTTTAATTGGAGATGGAGATCCTCGCGGGGTGAGAACGAGGAGAATTTTTCTCACGTAATTTTACCAGGGCAGGGATTCCCTGGTTTCTTACTCCGTCGCGCTCCATGATCATCTTTATCCAAGTGGCTGTAAATACAAAAACCATAATATATCTAAAACTTTATGAATTTATAAACAAATTAATTAAATCCCATGTATATCTAAAAAAATTGAAAACAATTGTATTCCATAAAAATTGGAATAACGGGGCGAGCAGTGGGTTCTGAGCTAACAGCCACGTGTGAAGATATGGAACTAGTTGACGTGGATAGCCCCATCCATCTAACTCTGCTTGCTGTTCGCAGTTCGCATGATCTAATCCACAACATTACACCTCATAGTCATATCCTTCTATTCTCTACTCGCCCTCCTCAATTAAATATTTTATTTTATAATCTAAATTAAAAAATTAATACTTTTTATTATGAATACAAAATTAATACTGCTTTGTTAAATTAATAATACATAGAGAGAGCAAAGCAAAGGCTTCTAAAAAAGTGTTAGGAGTCTCTGTTTGATAAAAATATTTATTTTTTTTCTCTTTTAATATTTTTCTTATTTTCCTAATTACTCTTGAATTCAAGTAATGGTGATTATAATACTCTTAGTTTGAAATTTTAGTATAAAGCAAACAGGAAGAAATTAATTTCAAAATAAATGGAAGGGCGAATCAGCTCATTTAACAAAACTAATAAAATTAATTAGAGAAAGTCATAATTGCAAATTTGTTGAAAGAATAATTTTTTTATTAAAATTTTATTTTAAGGTAAAAAATATATTAAATACAGATTAATTTAGCGCTTTTACATTTTCTCTATATATTACGCGAGAGTCACTTGAATTAGTTGAAAAACAGAGTATAACAGAGAAGGTTTTATTGAAGCAAAACTCATTGATTATTTCCTGATTGTACATATCTATTTTATAACAAGAATTCAATAACTAAGTATCCAAGAATCATGGCATTCACTAGTGATTCTTAGCCTAATAACTCGTAACAGAAATGACAGCAAGAAGTTGGTTGGGAGACGGCATAGGAGATGGAATGAACTGCACCCTCTCTCATGAAGACCGGGTCTTACTCTAACTAACTGCTTTAACTCTCCCCCTCAAACGAAGGGGTGATTCAACCACACCAAGTTTGTCTCGTAGAAAATGAAACCGAGAGCTTGACAAACCCTTTGTAAGACAGTCTGCCAACTGATCATGAGATGGAACATAACGAATTTCAAGGTCTTTTCTTAACACCATATCTCTGACAAAATGCACATCAATTTCAATGTGTTTTGTTCGAGCATGATGTACTGGATTGGAAGCAAGAGCAGCTGCACTGAGATTGTCAACCCAAACAATTGGTCTGAAACGAAAAGGAAAAGAAAATTCCTTGAGGAGTGAAGTAATCCATACCATTTCTGCAGCAAGGTTAGCTAGAGCCCTGTACTCTGATTCAGTGCTTGACCTGGCTACTACATGTTGCTTTTTGGAAGACCATGAGACTAAAGTATCACCAAGATACACACAGTATCCAGCTACTGACCTTCGATCATCCGGACAGCTTGCCCAATCAGCATCAGAGAAACCACTTAAGCAAAGCCTGTCATCATACTTAATGTGTAAACCAAGTGAAGCAGTCCCTCTTAGATAACGAAGCACTCTTTTTACTGCTTGCCAGTGCACCATGGTTGGTTGTTGCAGAAATTGACTTAACTTGTTCACAGCAAAAGCTATGTCTGGTCGAGTATGAGTGAGATATTGAAGAGCTCCTATAATCTGTCTGTAGGAGGTTGGATTCTTCATAACTTCACCTTCTTGTTTGGACAGTGTTTTTCCAGTGGTAAGTGGTGTTGAACATGCCTTTGTACTTTCCATTTCAGTTTTCTGAAGCAGCTCTATGATGTATCTGGACTGTGTGAGATACATGCCAGTCTCATCTCTTTGAACTTCAATACCGAGAAAATGATGAAGAGACCCCATATCTTTGAGAGCAAAGATCTCATTCAACCTGTGAATGAAGGCTTGAACAAGATATTTATTATTCCCTGTGACCAGAATATCATCAACATAGATAAGAATGAACAAAACTGTGTCATGTGATTTGTAAAAGAAGAGAGATGTATCACATTTCGAATGAGTGAAACCCCATCCAATTAGTGTATTTTTCAACCTATCAAACCAGGCCCGAGGTGCTTGTTTAAGACCATAGATAGCCTTATCAAGTTTACACACGAAATGTGGTTTGTCAGGATCAACAAACCCCTCTGGTTGCATCATATAGACATCTTCTGCCAGTAAACCATTCAAAAAGGCATTGTTTATATCTAGCTGTCTTACCACCCATAAATGATCCTTATTGTGGTTGGTTTGATCACGGGACTGAAGGTCTCAAAATAATCAACTCCAGGGGTCTGATGGAATCCTTTAGCAACGAGCCTTGCTTTGTAACGATCAATCTGTCCGTTTGGAGCATACTTGAGCTTGAAAACCCACTTGCTGCCCACTACTGAGTGTTTAGGAGAAGGAGAAACTAAATGCCAAGTTTTATTTTGAATTAAAGCTTGATATTCAGCTTGCATAGCTTTTCTCCAGTTGATGTCCTGCAAGGCTACTGAAACTGATTGAGGTTCAATAATGTTAGAGGAATCAGCTGTGGTTACTACACCTGTGAAAGGCACTTTCAGTTTAAAAATACCACTCTTCCCCCTTGTAATCATTGGATGATCATTTTGTTGCAGATTTGAGCTGTGTTCTGATGATTCACTGGTTGACATATTGGTGGAGCTGGCTTGATTGGCATTGTCAGAACTGGCATTAGTTTCAACCGAGTTTAATCCTTCTGATGTATGCAAATTTGAGCTTTCAGAATTAGGTGTCACTGCTGGAGAGACTTGCTGATGAACTATACGAGGAGCTGTTGTACCTGCATTAAAAGGATTTGGTAGAATGTGCCATGAAGAAGGTGAAGTTATGACAATTGGAGTTGGAGCAGTTTTGATATTGAGAAATCCAGTAGAAAAAGGTAATTCTTTTTCATTGAACACCACATGTCTTGAGATATAAATTCTTCCTGTGGAACTAAGACATCTATATCCTTTAAAGAGCTCACTGTAACCTAGAAAAACGCATTTAGTGGAGTGAAACTGAAATTTATGGCTTTGATATGGCCTGAGACACGGAAAACAGCTACAACCAAAAATTTTCAAAGAAGAGTAATCAGGATTTTTGTTAAAGAGTTTCTGCATTGGTGATTTATTGTGAAGAACAGGTGTTGGCAATCGATTAATCAAGTAGACAGCACTTTCAAAAGCTTGCCACTAGTATTTTAATGGCAATTGAGCTTGAGCCAAGAGTGTTAAACCCATTTCAACAATGTGACGGTGTTTTCTTTCGGCTCTACCATTTTGTACAGAGGTATAAGGACAAGTATGTCTGAAAATTATTCCAGATTTCTCTGCAATTTGAACAATAGGAATGTACTCAGTTCCACAGTCAGAATAAAGTTGTTTAATTTTGGTTTCAAACTGATTTTCAACTAGATTTTTGAAATGAATGAAGGCCTGTGTTGCATCACTTTTTGATTTAAGAGGATAAATCCAGGTGAACCTACTGAAATCATCAATAAAATGAATATAAAATTTGTAACCTGATGATGAAAGTAATGGTGCTGGCCCCCAAAGATCTGTATGAATTAGGTCAAGCACATGAGCAGATTGAGATAGAGAATTTTTGAACGGTAAGGTATGAGATTTCCCAAATTGACAAGCATCACAGAATGCAACAACATTTATTGCTGAAGAAAAGTTATTTTCTTTTAAAATCTGAAATAAAACTCTTTTTGATGGATGGCCTAATCTCTTGTGCCATACATCCACATCAGTAGGTTTTATTGACTCATCTAAACTAGACGAAAAAGAAACAAACTTGGAATTAAATTTTGGAAAACTGGAGTTCTCTGATGAAGGTTCAACTTTAAGCTTGTATAGTCCATCTTCAAGTTTCCCTTTGAGCATCACCGATCCTGTCAACTTGTCCTTTACACGGCAATCAGAAGAGTTAAAAACAGTCTCAACATTATTGTCAGTTACCAATCTGGATATACTCAGTAAATTCTTTGTGATATTAGGTACACATAGGACACGATTAAGAGACAGATTTTTACTCTTTGCTGCTAGTTTCGTGTTTCCTATATGACTAATATCAAGTCTGCTTCCATTGGCAACAATTAGAGAATTCTTACCAGTGTAGTCTTCCTTGTGTTGCAGGTTTTGAGGATTGTTGGTCACATGATGACTGGCTCCTGTATCAGCATACCATGAAGGATCTTCAATGGTTTCAGGAGTTGCAGTTGCCATAAGAGCATTTGAATTTTGATTTGTTGAACTTCCTGCAAAATTGCAATCAAATCTGTTCCAACAAATAGCAGCAGTGTGACCTCCTTTATCACAAATCCGGCACACAAGTTTGTTGCCACTACTCCTACCTCCACGTCCTCGAAATCTTCCTCTAGCACTGCCTCTGTTGTTGTAGTTACTTCGATTTGCACCTTTGCTCCTGTTGAATGCTTGACTAGAGTTGTTGTAAGCAAGATTTGCAGTAGGTTGGGTTAGTGTAATACCTTCCGTCTGATAGGCATTAAGCTGTTCTAAACGACTCTCAAATGTCAACAATGTCGTTTGCAGATCAATCCAAGAAATTGATTCCTTGTTAGTGAGAAGAGTGACAATTGGGGTATATTCTGCATCAAGTCCACTTAAAATTTGATCAGTTAACTCATTTAAGGGGAGTGGATTACCTGCCAGTGCTAGATTGTCTGCAATGGCTTTCATTTTTGTCAAGTATTCCTCCATTCTCATTCCTCCTTTTCGTGTTTTCTGCAGCTCAGACTTATAGTAAACAACTCTGGATCTGGTTTGAGCACCTGATAGTGCCTTGGCTGCATCCCATAGCTCTTTTGACGTTGAACTCTGCATTATTTGAGAGGCTATATCTGGACTCATAGTGCTGTAAAGCCATCCCAAAAGCAATTGATCATTGGATTGCCATTCTTCATATTTAGGGTTGGGAATTTTGACTAAACTCCCTGGTGTAAACTCTGGCAGGAACTCTGGTGGACATCGTTTAGTGCCAAAGATATGGCCATCTAATTTGTGGCCTCTAATGATCGGTGTGATCATGGTTTCCCACAGCAGAAAATTGGTTCGATCAAGTTTAATGGCATTGTAGTGAGTTGGCAAGCCTTTATTGTGTAGGCTGGATATGATTTGCGGTTCACTGGAGCTAGGAAAAGTAGTCATGTTATGTGTTTAAGGTTGATTGAAGAGTGTTGCCCAGAAAAGAAATCGTGCTCTGATACCAAGTTGAAAAACAGAGTATAACAGAGAAGGTTTTATTGAAGCAAAACTCATTGATTATTTCCTGATTGTACATATCTATTTTATAACAAGAATTCAATAACTAAGTATCCAATAATAATGGCATTCACTAGTGATTCTTAGCCTAATAACTCGTAACAGAAATGACAGCAAGAAGTTGGTTGGGAGACGGCATAGGAGATGGAATGAACTGCACCCTCTCTCCTGAAGACCGGGTCTTACTCTAACTAACTGCTTTAACTGAATTCAATATAACAATACATATTTATTATATATATGGTATAATATTAGCTATATGTCTCAATATATGGAAGATGTTCGATTTAAATATTTAACTAATTAAGTAGAGCTGATTTAAATATTTAGCTATATATCATATTTCTTAAAAATATGTAATACAAATAAATAGTGTATTTAAAATTTCAGATAAGATAAGATGCGATTCCAATTCTAATGACAATTTGGTCATAATTTAGATTTTATTGGGTCAACAATAATAATTAAAGTATTATCAACGATAAAATATCTTAATAAATTGTAGTTTCGCAATATTAGAATTGGATTAAAATCCAACACAGCATGGCATTAATCGTATTTTAATTTAATACTTTTATAAACTATTATCATAAAGACTACATTTCTCTATGGTCCGACTTCGGAAAGATATAAAAACTGGAAGTTTTATATTTTCATCTTCAATATATTATTATTTGGGTGTGGAGCAGGGTTATTTGCTGATTGCTCCATGAACAAATTTCACTGATGATTTTAATTTAAGATACGAATTTGCTCACAGAATGAGATTTAGCGCAGATGAAATATATAAGGTAAATGATTATAATTTATAAAATTTACAAGTAGATAAAAATTGTAAGAAAATAAAGATAATTATATGATAATTATATGTATACTTAATATAAATCAGATAATTAAATACTAATTTTGTTTGATTTTCTGTGTTTCTAGCCTGCTGAGCAAGCCTGCAAAGGAAACTTTTTTACTTCTTCAAATGATTTATGCTCTTCACAAGTGGCGGAACTTCAAAAGGTCAGTTGAAATACACAATTAATATAAAATATATAACTCTGATTATTATAATTAATAGTATTTTTTAATTATAACTCTGAAATTGTATAATAATGTGGTTCAACAGCCAAAAAATGAATAAATGAAATTATATAATA
Source organism: Excoecaria agallocha (assembly GCA_037975025.1). Classification (NCBI taxonomy): domain Eukaryota; kingdom Viridiplantae; phylum Streptophyta; class Magnoliopsida; order Malpighiales; family Euphorbiaceae; genus Excoecaria; species Excoecaria agallocha. The sequence goes on from CM075811.1 coordinate 35,476,830, forward strand.
TTAGCTGATTATTTTTTTTTTAATTACGGAGAAAGGAAAACAAAAATCATGAAGAAAATAAAAGAATTTTGGATGTATGATATATTTTGCTGTTATTTTTTCACCCATACTGATCATTTAATTATGGAGCATTTTATGGATCAGTATAATCGGATTCGTTATTTGAAATCATATTTTTATAGATTCAACCATGAATTTTTTTAATAAATTCTTAAAATTTAGCTGATTTTTTTTTCAGAATAAACAGATTAAAAAATCATTGAATTTATTTATTATTTATGGATCGAGTTAGTAATTCCGCATCGATATATATTGTTAATCTGTAAAAAAAATGCATAAAATTGAAAATATATGAATAATATAAAATTTCAGTTATTGAATTGTTAGAATGATTTGAATAGTATTAGAGCATCATTAGAAATATTTTTGAAGAAATTTTATAGATTTTGAACAAAATTTAAATGAAATAATAACAATTGAAAATAGATGAGTAAAAAAAAAATATAAGTGAAAGTGTATTTGAAGAAGAGTGTAATATGGATTAATTGGTTGGGTATTATAATAATCCATAACCCACATGTATATTTTTAAAATATTAAAATGGGTTATATGGTTTATAATAACCCACTATAATTATAAAAAAAATGAATTAAGTGGGTTGAATTAAATTGATTAAATAGATTATCCCAAATTTGAACGCCCCTAATAAATTCCCACTCCATACAAGCCATATATATAATCCATTCATAAAAGTACAAGGGTTAAATGCAATTCTTGCCCTTATAATTTTTCTCCTAATCAGAAAAATACTTTTAACATTTTTTAGTTCGTTTTTGTGTTCGAATATATTAAAACGGTTAGTTTTTGCCGATGAAAATATTAAAATGATAAATTTTAGCTATTGAGAATATAAAAATGGTCAGTTTATATCTTTTTTATTACGGAAATTTACGTTAATTAAAGGAATAAACTGCGTCAAATGAAAAAAATAACAAATTAGTAATTATATAGATAAAATAATAGATATATGGCATGTATTAACTCTCGAACAAATAATCAAAATTTTTGATGTTAAACTTGTTAAAATAAATGGACTCTACATAAGTAAGCAAAAATTATCTGATGATAAAAAAAATTTAACATTTTTCAAGAGTTAAAACATGATATCATTTTACAGTATACATATAATAAGTTTCGATGATTTCAATCAGCATACTTTGTGTATTTAAGCAAAAATTGTCTGATAATAAAAAAAAAATTAATTTTTTTCAAAAGTTAAAACATGATATCAATTTACAGTACACATATAATAAGTTTTAGTGACTTCGATTAGCATACTTTGTGTATTTTTTCATTTGCTTACCTGCAATTTCATTAGTTTTAACGGCAATTAACTTTGAACCACTTACTTAATATCAGGCATTTTAGCCTAAAAATATACTTGAAAGGCAAATATGTATTATTTTCAATACTTTTGGATAAATTTGACTCAAAATTTTAGATGCAAATTTGGCACTTATTTATCCCATATCTTTATTTACAGTGATTTTTTTAAATAAAAAATAATGTTATAAAATTTAAGTCGATATATTTAATCCATTTAAACAAAAAAAAAATTACATACATATATACATGTGTGTTGCCAAGCATACTTATGAATTGGAAAACACATTTAGAGATGGTAGTGAGTCATATTTTTTCTAGAACCTGACTCGGTTTGACCCAAATAGGTTGTTCGATATGGATAGTTGTTAAACAAATTTGAAATATATTTAAGTACTAATATTACTATCCATATGGTGTTCGGATCAATAAATTATCGGATACCTGCAATCTGCGTCCATTTTATAAATTTAACTATTAATTTATTAAAATAATTACTATTTATTCTTAAATATCATGCAAACTTTAAAGGTAAACGTGTGTATTTTTTTTAATTAATATTAACTAATGTTAGATATTGAAAAGATAGTAAATAAAATAATTTTAAAAAATTACTTTGTTTTTTGTTTTGTTTTGTTTTTTATTTTTTTTTTATGAAAGTGGTAAGGAGAATCGAAAACATTCAGCCTTTAGATTTGCTGGACCTTTGCTACTAAGTGCCTCTTAATCAAATGCCATACCGCTTTGTACATTTGGGCCTGAACCCAGTCGGATCTAAGAAACTTGGATTTTTATTTTTGTCTAAATTTGGCTAAAAGATTTAAGTATGCTTTTGTGCATTTTTAATTTTAATTTTAAAATTAATTACATTTAAAATTTCAATTTTAGCAAAGTCAATTAAAAAATTTATTATAGAATCAAATGAAAAAAAATTGTTTTTACTAAATTCTGTGAGGTACAAAAAACACCATATACGTCTAGTATGACAAATGGACGGATTGGGTGGGTTTGGATTGTATCATTAATGGATGGGTTGTTAATGGGTTAGATTATAAATGGATTAAAAAATATGAATTATAAATGGATTAATATCTAAATGAGTTGGATAAATTTGAATTGACCTTGGGCTATTTAAGGCCTCTTGGGTTCTCCAGTCATCCATGGATCACACTGATAGCAGTATCTGAAAAATTATTTTCCCATAACGCATATTCAACTCTCAACTGTTAACTGTAATACCCAAATGGATTTTTTTTTCCTTTGTAGCTTCTTCATTATGTTTCATTTCACTTGAAATGTGAAAATGACCGACTTTTCTATATAATTTTATCATTTTATGAACTTAATTATTTTTTTTTTCTTTTTAGCTTCAGTAATCAGCAATTGGCATTTGACTTGCATAATTTTGAAAGTTATGAGAAACATAGTAGCTTTTGTTCCTAAATTGACAGGGACATTATAATTATTTTTCCGTAGACTTTGCCAAGTGGTGTTGTACTATTGACGGACCTTCTAACTAGCTCATTATGTATAATTAATGTTACTGAAGGGTGGAATGTCAAATGAGTTATACAATTCAATTAACCGTGTAGCAAATGGCATATATGAAGATGCTTCTGCATGCTAGCTACTTTCTTTCAGTTCAGTTTAATGTTTATTTAGTTGCTTAGTTTATAGAAATTTGCCTTTCAATCAAATATATTTGTATAATCTTTATTCCCCATACCGGCAAACAATTAGCCATATTGATTAGCACATAATACGCTTTTGTTTCCAATTAAAATCAATGGATATTAATAATCTATGTTTTGTCCCTTAGAACACCGAAACCCACTTTATTTGTGAGTATTAAGTGTCTCTCACCATGTCTGTTCAGCTCCTCTGCCTACACTTTTTTTAATTATTACTTATTGGCAGAAATTAATATATGGTCAAGTCAATCCTAGTTTTATATGTATTTACTAATAGGGATCAACTGATGACGAACCTGATTCAAGAGACCAAGACTCAACACTTCAACACCGTTTTGGTTGGCTTCAAGGATAGCTTGTTCAATTATGTTATTAATGGAGTCCTTAATGGGCCATGTAAAAAAGAGGAAGAAAGGTTAGGGTTTTGAAAAGAAAGGAAAAGGCGGAAAAAAAAGTAATTTTGGATAGGTTGAAAAATGAAATATATCAGTTTTGAGTTAATTCAATAGATATTAGGTTGGATTGGATTGAAAAATAAAATGGATCAATTTTGAATTGACTTAATAGATATTTGTTTGGATTGGATTGAGTGTGAATCATTTTTTTAGACAGATTTGGGTTGAATTTTAGGTTTGGGTCAATTTTGCCGCATTTACATACATCCTTAGTTAAGAAGGTGTACATTATTAAGGCATCATACATATTATCAAAAAAATCATAAATTCTAATTATTTTCCTAAAAAAGAAAAATGTTACAAAATAATAAGTTGATATTGTTTCTTACTTCCCATACTTTATTCGAAAAAATTCTTCTCCTATTTTTTTTTATTAATGACATGTCGTAAACTCATATGTAATAGAATATATATATATATATAGAGAGAGAGAGATAGATAGATAGACAATTTGTTTTTTATTATTTTAGTGCTTATATTGCCACGTTTGCTTGATTTATATCCTAAACTATGTAATAAATTTTTTTGGTATAAAACACAGTGCAAAGATAATAATAAAGAGTTTTTAATATGAAATTTCTATTGCATGTATTATATTATGAAACATAAAGCTGAAGAAAAATGAAATTGGAGAGTGTCAAATATGACATGGAAACGGATTAGGGTATAAAGAAAGAGCAGAACATAATACTCAAGACGACTTAGCATTGGAGAATTTGGTTTGATTCGGTTTTCCACAGTTTTGAGGTTCAAAAATCGAAATTTAACTGATTTTTGAATTTTTAAAAAAATGCAAAATCAGAAAAGAATAAAATTTTTAAAAAAAATCATTCTATTTGATTCGATTTAACCTAATTTTACATACCCATACATCTACTTACCAAAAACATACCAATTTCACACTTGCAAGCTTACATGGCAGAGAGTGTGATTAGCCTTTACCGTAGGATTGTCCCCCTTAGAATTGAGTAAAGTGTGTTTCATACTCATATCATATACAAATATATATGATCAACAAGTTAATTATATGATTCTTTTAACCATAAAATTAATATATATATATATATATATATATATATATATATATATATATATATATAAACTTTAACTTAAATAGCAACGGATATTTTTTTCTTAATAATAATCAAACAAAGAAAATTTTGAAAAATGAAAAAGAAAATATATTCCATTATCATTTACTAAAAATTGCTTTAAACTATATGATTTATAACTATATTTATAGAACTGAAAGAGTGTATTTTTGTTTCGAAAGAGATTCGATTGAAATTTAAGATAGCGAACTTAAAATTAATAAGCGAGAAGGTGAATTGAAGGAATATTGCTCTCCTTGTGCTTTGAAAATGTTTACAGTGAAATATTCTAATGTGTTACCAAGCCATTTTAGGCAAACATGAGTACAAGGTAGATTTATTCTGGTCTGAATAAAGCGAGATTCACTATTTCTTTACCCTAATTCTTTCTCCATCTTTAACTATTGTGCAGATACTGTAATATTTTTACACTTGGCAGAGATTAATGCTTTCTGTCTCATTCATTTTCCTTTGGAAAGTCAGAAGAATGTGATATATTTATATTTATATGGGTTAAAATTTCATCAACCTACTGTCATTGAATTCATATTTTAAAAACAATTTAGTCATCACAAGGTCTCACCAAAATGTTTCAATTTTTAAAATATTACAATTAAAATTACTTTAATCAAAAAAATTATGAATCTAACACCAGAATGCTGATGTGACAATCCATATTTAGTACATTCTATATGGCATGGTTTAAAAGATTTCACATCAGTATTTTAATATTGAATTTATGATTTGAAATATTTACATAGTTGAAATATTTTTATGAAATAAAATTACTTGTAACTGAATCATGATTAGGATACAAGTTGAATTCCCATAAATAGTTAAATACAATTAACCCTAATTATATTTGTATTTATAAAGAGAGAGAGTGAGCTTTTACTCTACAATAGAGAAATAAATATGCTTCAACTAAACCACATAGTTCCTTTAGATCTACGGAAAAATAGCAAAGGCATTAAATAGATTGACCACAACCTCTTGGATTCTTTTTTTTAAGCTTTAAATTCATTTTAATGGGACTGGAAATATGCCTAGTCGATTAGGGCAACTTTCGGTTTCTTTGCACATGTGCAATAAAGGGCTCTATTTAAGGGTGACTTGACATAATTTTTTAGGTATTTTCAGAGTGACTTTAATTATTATTTGAGAGATATCTACCTGTCTCAATTGTGACTATCTTCTACCCATCCCTTAATTTTAATTAGTACTTTTCTTTTCAATGTTACTATCAAACCATTTAATTGTTAATAAATGAAGAAAGACCAATCTATATCATATAGGAATACTTTGATCATGTTCTGAAAAGGAATTAGATTTCTAATTTTATAGAGATATTAGTGTGAATTGTAATTACAAATATATCATTAAAAGAAATTCAACTCGAAACCTCGCACATTTTTTTTATCGAATACTAATTATCGGTCCAACTCCTGATAGTGTTTCATAGACTTGGGACTTTCGATCCGCTTAGCTGATCTGATCATGCTCAACTTATGCATCCAGATTTCTGTAATCTAACCCGTTACTATTTGGATATCAATTACGGATTAGATTAATAATTTATTGTGCATCTTATTATATATAAACTGGTAATTGAAATTAATCCTAAAACACTCAGTATACATATATGTTCATACCTGATGATCTAGTGGACCCTGGTGTTATTTCTTGGAACATGTTCCTGTTTCATGTCATTATGCATAACATATTCAAAAACATTAATTTAACATATACAAAACACATGTATTGATGTGGAAAGAGCAAACCTTTGATTAATGAAAACAAGTAGGGTTTTGGATGAGGGAGAGAAATGAAACAGCACTGAGATATTGGCACGGCTCAATCAAATCGTATAACAAAACAAACCCAATTAACGGGTTTAACTTTTCAATGTGTCTGAGTGAACCAGGCCAATATCGGAGTCACTGTTTCAAGTATAAAAACGACAGAGTTTCGGATACCAAATGGTTATAAAAATAAAAAAAAAACCCATTTTTGCTGGGATTTGAGAGCATTTTTGCAGGGAAAAACAGGAGGAGGAGAAGAAAGAAAATGAGAAGAGCATAGGTGTAGGTATGTGTGTGAGGGATGATGAGAATGTCTGGGTAGGGATTTTTAAGAGAGAAGAGGTCTGCATGAGCATTTAAAACCGCGACTACCAAAGCAGAAAAATGGGCCACCGCATTTAAATCCATTATTCTTCCCTCCCCTTTACTATTATTTATTTCATTTCATTGCTTTTTTTTTTGTTTTTTTCCATAATTAGGGCACCCACTATTAACTACAACCAAACACCTAAAATACACCTTAATTATTTGGTGTCTCATCAAATATTTGGTGAAAATAGACAAATCAAACCAAACCCGTTGAAATTTTAGTTTGATTTGATTGGTTCAGCTATTTCAGTTCGATTTAATATTTTCTAAAATTGCAAAATTTTAATTCAACTTCGGTTTTAGTTTTAGTAAATGCACAACTTTTATCCTAAATAGGACTTGGGACAGTTTGGTTAAACCAAAAATCAAATCAGACCGATTGATTTTTTTTTTTAATTTTGGTTTAATTATTTGTTTTGATTTAATATTTTCCAAAACTACGAGATTTCAATTTGATTTTGATTTTATTTTATACTTGTAATTCGACTTTTGATTATTTTAATTTGATTTTATTTTTGAATTAAATCTACGGATGCACAACCTTACACCTTATCTCAAAAAAAAGATCCATTTTCTTTTTCTCACATATATTAATTAGAAAAGAAATTAATGTGGTTAAATTAACATATTTTTATAATATATCTCTACATGAATTAGGGTATATAATTTACATTTTTTTATAACTATGTACAATCTATAGGGATATATTAGACATTGAATAAGTTAACTACATTATTAAAAAGAAAAATAAACTGTAATTAAAGTCTAGAGAAATACTATATATGTTTAGTGATTCTAACATTTGACAAGATTTATAATTATATTTAACAAATGGAAGATTGAGTATTACAATAAACAAATAAGAATTAATAATTTAGAAGATGAATTAATTAAGTGATTAATGGGAAAAAGATACTCACTGCATGTCTTACAGAACCACAAAGGCCAACACCATTAATGAAGGGAATCTCTCTCTGGGACGGACTGGCTGCAACATTAATAAGCAACAGTGTCCTCTTTTTTCTTTTCTTATTTTTACAATTTTTAACCTTTCTCCAATAGTCTCTACTTTTTGTTCGAGTGGTTGATGACTTGATGTTGACTTTTCAAAAATACCAAAACAAAAAGTGATAATATATAAATTCCCTACAATCTAAACTATTACATCTAAATCGAATTATCAAATTATTTTTTATAAAAATACATAATACATTATGAATTGCACATTATAATCATGTACATCTAACGCATGCAGTGATGAAATCAAGATTTTAGGTTTAAAGAGAATCAAATTTTAAAATTAGAACGCTATGTAATTACTAATTACTATTGAATTAAAATTTGAAATGAATCATTTAAAATAAATTAGAAGAGTCACTATTATATATATATATATATATATATATTTGAAAATTTTCTAAAACATGATGGTACGCATGTGCATACCTCAAGACAAGGTGGCTCCGCCAGTGAATGCATGAACAGTAATGATATAAATAATTTATAATTTAACATATTTTAAAAATATTTTATATAATTTTTAATAGTATATAACGTATTACTTTCACTATTAATAAATTAAAAATGATATTTTTACACTAAATTATTTTATGAGTTAATTTGTTAAATGATAATGGTTTAGAAAGAAATTTATATAGTATTGAAAAAGAAAAATTTAGAATCCAATTCTTAATTTCTCAAATATTAATATTCTCATATTCAACTAACAACTTCTTATCTATATGACTATTTATATTTATATTCTATATCTAAATGTGAGAATTAAGAATGCGAGCACAAATCTTTTTAGACAAAAATAAATCTTTATATTTAGTTCCATTTGCCAAGTTTTTCACCTTTTAATTAATTACAAATATATTTACGTTTTTACTTCTTCGAATACAAGTCAGAATCAAACTCTTTTAGTCAACCACAATTTATGCTTTGTCACTATCTAATCTATTAAGTAATTGTTATTAGCAGGTATGTTACAGTAAATGAATTTGTCTCATTGAACTGTTAGAGTGAGAAGATAATTATATAAATAATGGTATTAGTGATTGAATAGAGCTTGAAATTGATTTTTCACCTGCTCAGTCCAATGATTTAGAAGTAGAGAAAGTGAAGGAGGTACAAGATCTTTATTAGAATAGTGATGCAACTGTGCAACGTTGATAAGTCTAAATTCATAATCCATTTCCGATTATTTTCCCTTGAGTTTTGAGCTTTTTCGAGTTTATTTTTCTGGGTCTTTAGTTAGAAGTAATTGAGTTAAGGTTCAAGAAGAAGACGTGAAAAGTATCAAAATCACTGTATCTCATGTGATATTCCTTTATAGATTCAGTGGCTTCATTTGTTATTTGATTTTTGTATAAGAAAACAAGCATGGCAATGGTGCAGAAATTGAAATCCATGCAGTCTCAATTATTCTTCAAGAGTTAGATGTATCCACTAGCAATGATCACAAGGTGGGGCAGAGATGGGGAATGGCTCCCCACTTGCTCTCAATAAGATTACATGGAAAAAATTTCTCCATTCCTGTTCCTGTTCCCGGTTAAAAATTAATTTTTTTAAAAAATTAATTATAATTAAAATATAATATTTAATAATTAATTATAATTAAAATATAATATTTAATAATTAAAAAAATTTAAATTCAATTACGAATCAAATAATATAAATTTTAAAAATTGATAAAAATAAATTATATAAATATAATTTAAAAATAATTACTAATTTCAGGGTAGAGACGACAATTCACATCTTCGTCCCAAATTATAAGTGGAGAATATTTTTCCTCCGTTTGTGCCCCGACGGAAAAAATTTTCGTGAATTTTTTGCTTTATTCGGAGTCGTTCTCCATTGGGGATAGGAATTTTCCGTCCCATTATCATCTCTAGTATCCAGCGTGGTATCATTTGGTTAACATTTACATAAATCTGCCTACTAAATTTGAAGGCATAAATTTTAATTTTAAACAAAAAAATAGGTCAAATAGGTTGATTTGTGATCCGCTTAATATGTCTATAATTCAATCCGTTTATGATTCATTTCATGATTATCTGTTTACTATAATATCCGATCTATTTTATCTACTTATTGCATTACAATTTGTCAAATTATGAACATGTGTATGTAGCACTTCAAGAATAAGCTTCTTGTTTTTATTCTACATTTAAATAAATTTTATAAAACATTAGTACATTACCATCTACACATATTAACCACCAAATTTATTCTTTTTAATCAACTCATTCCCATACACGATAAATAGTCTTATTGTTTGTAATTAGACATCCTAATAATCCCAGTACGTATAATGGGAGATCTTTGGTTCGAACCTTTAATTCTCCTTTTCCCAATAAAAAAATAATATTATAAAGAATAGAAATTAAATGTTGTTTTATCAATTGGAAAATAGTTGGCATAACGATTTGCTTACAGAGCCCTTTATACATTTTCTGTTTGGACTTTACATAATGAAAAGAAATTAGAATTGAATGTTAGAACTGTGGGTATATAAACAACAAGCTTTGAGGAGTATTAAAATACTTTTTTTTAAAGGAATTAATTGCTGCCGCTAGCTATATGAATAATTGTTTTCGGTTAATTGGCAAATACTATTCTTTAAGAATACAATAAAACCTATATGAAAATTTTAGTTGGCAATACTAAGAACTTTTATTTAAGTATTTCATTCAATTGAGCGATTTTTTCAATGAGTAAGAGAATCCAATTAGAAAAACGAGAAAGAAGGTAAAAACATTCTGCCTAATTTTTTTATATATTATTTTTAAATAAAATTTAAATTTTATTTATTTGTTATATTTAAATTTTTAATGTAATTTAATTTATTTTTTAATAAAATTATAATCAATTAGATTTTATAGTTTAATTTTAATAATATAATTTAATACTAAATTTAAATTTATTTATTATTTTTTAATTTTAATGAAAATAATAAAAATAATAAATAAAAAATTGAAAGAAGTATAATATTAATTTATTTTTCTGTCTGCCTACTTATAAGATAATTGAAGGTAATTATAGCGACACCTATTCAAACAGAATATATCTGTTAAAAAAAAAATCAAAGAAACGATATGCCAAGTGGCATCATATAAAGCTTCTAATATTGTTTTTAATAATTTTAAATTCCTTCAATAGCTTCATGAAATTCATTGAATTTAAATTTTTTTTGGCAGGTCCCTTTTTATAAAGACTACGAATCCTTTGTAAAGAGGTATGGAATGAAAAATCTTAGTAATTCAAACAGTTCAAAATTATTATAAACTAATTAAAAAAAAGATAAAAATAGTAGAATAGAGAATTTTTTATTATTAATTGTGTTTACTGAATAACCATAATAGGGTATTTATAGGCACAAAATAGAAGAGGTAGACTTCTACTAGAATAGGGAGAATGATGAGTTTAATAGTCATCTAAATATTTTATAATTACCACAATACTTTCCCTTGAATGACTATGCACTATGAATATGACTCGTTAAAACCTTGCTAAAAAAATCAAGTAGGATAAAAATTTAGCGAAGAAAAAAGAGTACAATATTCATATGTACTTCTCCTCAAAAATAAAATGAATCAAACTAAATCTTTTAAGTGGCGCATTCTAATATTGTGTACATATTTCTTGAAAATTAAACTTGGTAGAGCCTTTGTGAATAAATCTGTTGGATTATTACTTGAGCAAACTTTGCAAATATTGATCTGTCCTTTTTTCATAAGTTTATGAGTATAGAAGAATTTTGGTGAGATATGTTTGGTTCTATCTCCTTTGATATAGCCACCTTTAAGTTGTGAAATACATGTTGCATTATCCTTGTACAATTTTGTTGGCCTTTTCTCCACTACCAACTCACTTATTTCCTTAATATGTTGAGTCATGGTTCTCAACCACACACATTCACGACTTACTTCATGGATGGCTAATATTTCTGAATGATTTGAAGAAGTAGCAGGGATTGTTTGCTTAACAGATCACCAAGAAATAACAGTGTCACCATATGTGAAGACATAACCTGTTTGTGACCGAGCTTTATGAGGGTTTGATAGGTATCCAGTATCAGCATATCCTGTCAATTCTGAATTTACTCCCTTTGAAAAAAATAAACCTATGTCAGAAATGCCACGAAGATAACGTAGAATATATTTTACACCATTTCAGTGCCTTCGAGTTGGTGCAGAACTAAATCTTGCTAGCAAATTAACTGCAAAAACTATATCTGATCTAGTGTTATTTGCAAGATATAAAAGTGCACCTATTGCACTAAGATATTGTACTTCAGGACTAAGAATCTCTTCGTTATCTTCTTGTGGGCGAAAATGATCTTTCTTGACATCAAGAGAGCGAACAACCATTTGAAATACTCAATGGATAAGACTTATCCATATAAAATTATTTCAAGATTTTCTCTATATAAGATGACCGATGTACATGAATTGCTTTTGGCAAATATTCAACTTGAAACCCAAGATAAAATTTTATTTTTCCGAGATCTTTCATTTCAAATTCCTTTTTTAAATATTCTGCAGTAATAGAGATCTCTTATGGAGTCCCCACTATGTTTAAGTCATCAATATAAACTGCAACTATAGCAAATCCTAAATTTATCTTCTTGATAAAAACGCATGGACAAATTGAATTATTCTCATATCCATTTTTCACTAGATAATCACTTAGACGATTGTACTATATGTGTCCAGATTGTTTTAATCCATACAAAGATCTTTAGAGTTTAATCGAGTACATTTGTCGAGGTTTTGAATTATATGCTTCAGACATCTTAAATTCTTCAGAGATTTTTATATATATGTCATTATCTAACGATTCATATAAATAAACTATAACTACATCCATTAGATGTATGTCAAGTCCTTTAGAGACTGCTAAGCTAATAAAAAATCTAAACGTAATTGCATCCATAACTGAAGAATAAGTCTCTTCATAATTTATGCCTGGTCTTTGTGAGAAACCTTGAGCCACAAGTCTAGCCTTGTATCTTATAACTTCATTCAGCTCATTTTTCTTACGTACAAAGACCCATTTATATCCAACTGGTTTGACATCTTCTGGTGTCAGGACTACTGGTCCAAATACTTTTCGTTTAGCTAAAGAATCTAGCTCAGCCTGAATTGCCTCTTTCCATTTTGGCCAATCAAGTCTTTGTCAACATTCTTCTACAGTTTTAGGCTCAGACTCATCATCATTTGCTATTTCAGAAGCAATTGCATATGCAAATAAATAATTTCATCTCTTTCTAACATATTTCTTGTTTTCAATGAGATCTCATAATTTGTCGGTACCGAAATCACTTCTAGGGTCGCTTCTCTAGAAATATGTAGTTATATATTTAAGTTGTTTCTGGCCTCTTCAGGAGGATCAATTGAATGATTTTTTTTATTTCTCTCTTCTTTCGAGGAACAATATCTTTTGCACCAATAGGTCTACCATGCTTCTAGCATGAATTCAACTCATTTGTTGTTATACCCCCAAGATATCCTACGGGGACATTTAATCGTGCAGGGGCATTTGCAGCTGGAATGATTTGATGACCTTTTGGGTGTCTGTAAAGATATCGGATAATTGATTTATAGCATTCTGTAAATGAATTATTCTTTGAATTTTAAGTTCACATTGATTTGTGTGTGTATCAAATTTGGACAAAGTTGGTATGTTCCAACTGATTTTTTGAGCTTTTGGCCCCTTTTCTTTATCTTCCCATAATGGTGGGAAAACCAATTCATCAAATTGACAATCTAAAAAGCTTGCTAGAAAAAAGTCATCAGTTAAAGGTTTAAGATATCTGATAATCGAAGGGGAATTAAAACCTATATAGATACCTAAACGTCGTTGAGGGCCCATTTTAGTTCGTTGAGGGGGAGCAATGGAAACATATATATCACAACCAAAAGTTTTAAAATGAGATATGTTACGTTGTTGATCAAAAACAAGTTGTAAAGGTGAAAACTTATTGTATGAAGATGGTCGAAGACGAACTAAAGATGCAGCACGAGTTATAGTATATCCCCAAGCAGATGCAAGAAGTTTTGATTTCATGAGCATAGGTCTAGCAATTAATTGTAAACGTTTAATGAAAGATTCAGCTAAATCATTTTGAGTGTGAACATGTGCAATGGAATGTTAAACATCAATTCCTATTGACATACAAAAATCATAAAATGCTTTTGAAGTAAATTCACCTGCATTATCTAAACGAACTTTTTTAATGGAATGATCAGGAAAACTTGACTTAAACTTTATAATTTGAGCTAGAAATTTAGCAAAAGCAACATTACGAGATGATAATAAACATACATGAGACCATCTAGTTGAAGCATCAATCAAAACCATAAAATAATGAAATGGTCCTTCAGATGGATAAATTGGTCCACAAATATCTCCTTGTATTCTTTCAAAAAAAATAGGAGACTCCAAAGGTAATTTAGATAGTGAGGGTCTCATAATCAATTTATCTTGAGCACAAGAACTACAAAAATAATCATTTCATAAAAGTATCTTTTGATCTTTAAGTCCATGTCCATTTGTATTCTCAATAATACGTCGCATCATGGTTGAACCAGGATGACCAAGGCGATCATGCCAAAGTATGAACATTTTAGGGTCTGAGCACTTCCAGTGCATCTAATTTAATTCAACCATTTTTATTTTCGTGAAATATAATTCTGTTTAGAAACTTGAAAGTTTCTCTAATATGAACTTTCGGTTCAATTTTGTGGACGTAATATATAGATATTCGACATTTTCATCATTTGTCGTTTCAATATAATATCCATTACAACGTATATCTTTAAAATTTAGTAGATTTTTTCAGGATCTACTTGAATACAACGCATCATCAATATATAATTTTGTTCCATTTGGAAGCATAATTTGGACTCTTCCAAAGCCTTCAATTATATTTGCAGAACCAAAAATCGTATTAACATTAATTTCATCTAATGTTAATTGTATAAAATATTTCTTGAGAACAAATAGATTATGAGAATTCTTTAAGTAGAATTAAAGAAACTTCTGATTCTTTAATAAACATATGAATTCTCAATAATTTATGTATTATAATCAATTCAGAATGGTCAAACCGATCATGCCAAGTAATCAATTGTTAATTAGTAAACTTCAGGCTTACTATTTTTTATTATATCAATTGATAAACATCAAGTTTTTTAATATCAATATCAAACAATTAGTAAACGTCAGGTTTACTAATATTTGTGACATACAGTCAATAAACTATATGTTTATTAGTATTTGTATCAATTTTTAAGTTTATTATAATCAATAAACTTCGAATTTACCAATATTAGTATCGATTAATCAACAAACTTTTGGTTTATTGATATTTGAATAATTAGTTAACTACATGTTACTAATACTTGTATAACAATTAGTAAACTTTATGTTTACTAATATTGTGACAAATAATAAAATAAATATTTATTAGTATTTATATCATTTTTTTTAAGTTTACTATAATTAATAAACTTCAGGTTTACTGATATTAATATTAATTAATCAATAAACTTCATGTTTACTGATATTTATATAATTGATAAATAAAAGGTTATTAATATTTGTTAGTAAACTTCAAGTTACTAAAATTTGTATTTATTAGCAAACTTTGAGTTTACTAATATTTGTATCAAAATCAAATTATCCGAAAAAATATATTACTAATCTTATATAAAGTATATCTCAAGTATTTATCTTTCAGTCTCAAAATGATATTCATTTTAGCTAATATTTTTTTTTGAAAATATATGTATGCGGTACATATTTGAGAAATAATATATTTCCTAACAATTGTATGCAAATAATTGCATTATAACTCTTCAAGAGCCTTCAAATAATTATATTACACATAACAACAATATACGTATAGAAAATTGAAAACCAAATATGACTTTACATAAAATATATTCATCATATATAATATAATGATTAAAATATAATTAAGCAAGGATCAAATTGCAATTATACAAAACAAATCATCATATATAATATAATGATTAAAATATAATTAAGCAAGGATCAAATTATAATTATGCAAAACAAATCACTAAAATCATGTTAATGTCCTTGATAATAGAAAATGTTATTCTCAGTTCTTAATATTTTCGTATATTAAAGTTTTTTAAAATTATTTATTGTAGGGTAAAATTATTGATCCTTAATCAATCTCATTAACTCATGAGAATTAAAATAATTCAAAATTTATAAATTAAATCTACTTACCATTTAATCTTGTAAATTATAATTCTTGATTTTTTCGAGCCGGATTGTCGTAAATCACCGACTTCCAATGATCAATAGAGACTATAATGCTGATAACGTATTATAAACTAATTAAAAGAAAGATAAAAATAATAAAATAGAAAATTTTCTATTATTGATTGTATTTACTGAATAACTATAATAGGGTATTTATAGTCACAAAATAAAAGAGGTAGACTTCTTCTAAAATAGGAAGAATGATGAGTTTGATAGTCATCCAAATATCTTATAATTATCACAATAAAAATCTTATTATTCTGTTTATTGATCATGATTTAAATTCCAACATTCTTTATCCTCTACAAATTAATTAATCAGTTTATTGATAATTAATTTATTAATCAGATTATTAATATTGATTTTTAAAAATTATTAACTATAAATCTAATCATTCATTTCGGTTAGTTGGGATCTATCAATTTCAATTTTCTTTTATTGTTCAATTAACTATAATTCTCAGTTTTTAACCAATATATTTGTTTATGAATATAAATACCAGAAAAATATATAAATCCAATTCAAATTAACAAAGTACTATTTAAAAATTGAAGTAAATAGAGGAATTAAAAAATTATAAATAATTACTACTGACAAAGTACTATTATTTCCTAAAAAAGTACCATTACAAGTCATAATTTATACTATATATTCATATTGCAAAAAATATGTCTAAAAGTGTCAATAAATTAATATATAAAAATATTATATATGTTGTATTTAAATATTATTTAAATAAATATTTTGAAGATCGAAATATAATTAAATTATTTAAATAATATATTATAATTTTTTTAAAGAACAATATATATGGAAAGAATTTAGGAGTGCAAAAATAAATTATTAATAGCAATTCGTTAATTGTTAATTAGCAGCTAACTACAACATATAAACTAAAGCGATAAGAAAAAACCGATAATGTAAAAATTATAATCCGAAAACTGATTTTCTAATTAATTGTTTTTAGATTTTTTTTGGCATATGTTTAATTATGAGACTTTGAGCATCAAGTAATTAATTAATTCATATTTTAACAACTTGTATACTTTTCAGGTGGATTTGCCATTTTCATGGATCCTACTTCTTACGTTGACTACACAAACATGATAGTCAAACAATAACCTATATATATATGCCATTTTATATAATTTATTCTGAATTAAATAATTCCTCCTATGAAAGGAAAAAAAGAAAAACGATGTTGGAAAACATTAAATCACAACAAATTATGGTTGGGTTCATTTATTATTTGCTCTTACAAACCCTAATAAGGTTACATGCATTTGTCCTTTTGCATCTATATATCTAATATCAAACCTACCTAATTAGTTTATGAAAAAAAAAAGAACTAGCTAATTAAATATTTTTATGAAAATTAAAACAATCAACATCTAGTTTTCCTAAGTTGCCTCGCTGTCTTGACTGATAATAATGCTCTCTCAATTAAATAATACTTGCACATAATATATATGTCATTATAATGCAATCATAATTAATCAGGACAATCAACTACCAAGGTAGTGTTTGTTAACCTTAGAAAGGCCGGGATGAAAAGAAAATAAAATTATTCCAACTTTTCCGATCTTTCCAAGCGTTCATTAAAAAAAATGGATTCCACAATTTTTTTTTTTTTTATTTTTTAACTACCTATATCTTGACATAAGGTATGCATATCTTGACATTTCAAGATATGCATATCTTGACATAAGATTAAGATATGTATATCTTGATCTTTCAAGATAAAAATAAATAACTAAAAAATTGAAGAAAAATTATTTTTAATTCATCAAAAAAAATTTAACAAACGATTGAAAAAAAAATTGGAATGCTTTCTAGTTTTATCTTGATTATTTCATATCTTAATCCGGAAAGTATTCCAATGTTATCTGAAAACTTCTTATCTGGATCGATTTAACAAAAGCTACCTAAGAGATTACTGATTCCAGCTATAACCTAGTTCTTGACTTCTTTTTCTAATGATTTTTTTTTTCATAATTTTAATGATCTATTAACTAATTAATTTTTGATTATATCTACCAACGCTCTAAAATCATCCATGGATGATTGAATACATAATACTAACTTTGCTCTAACTTTACAATTTTCAATTTTCAAAAATTATTATTAAATATTTTTCTCTATATTTTACCTTTATGTATATACTCAAAAGAAATATTTAATATAGTAAAAATATATAATTATAAAAAATTGATAAAATAATATTTTTGTAAATTATAATAGAAAATTTATACAACCACTGCTAATTAATTGGGAAATTAAAAGTTATCAAATTGAGTGAAAAAAAAGTAGAATAATTATTTTTGTAAAATTCTAACCTAGACTCGATTTAGGCAAATTGTATATTCCGAGTCAATAATGAATTATTATTTATGCAAGTTAGCTATTATATTCTACTCATTTATTCAACTAATTTTTCATATATGACACTATATTTTTAGCTTGATACATAAAATTTATTTAGGTAGAATATTAATAAGAATTTCTTTTTATTTTTTTATTAAACGGTGCGCATAACCCCCATATTAGCACTCAAAAACACCTTCCCATGACCGGAATTCATTTGGCAAATTTCTATAGGACAATAAAAGATAGAAACGGGGACAAGAAACAAAGCATTAAATTGTCTCGATCTAATGCCGGTGGGATGGTACACCCATTTTCCATTTTGTGATTTATTTATGATGGTTGGTTTAAGCGGTTTTATCAATTATTTTGTTGAGCAAAATTTCGAATTTCAATATTATAAATAGTAAAAGAAAGCAGTTCAGTTCGAATTAAATAATAAAAGTAAATATATCAAAAATAAAAAAAATTAAAAACGAAAATTTAAAACATTTTTTATATTTTTAATTGAGTGGTAATCAATGTGTACTTATAATTGAGTGTTGACCAACATGTCAAATAGTGGAGGTTGCCAACAAGCCAAATTTTGGGGTCAATAGCTGGGTCAATTCACCCATTGGTCACTGAACTTAGGCCATATTACCCAAAAGTAACTGACTTATTTTTTCTAACATAAATGTCACTGAACTTAGTACCTTTTTTCATAAAAGTCATGTTCACCGGTTTTCCGGCGACGATCTTGGCCGGAATGCTGACGTGGCATGCCACGTCAGCAACCCTTGCCGAAATGATGACGTGGCACGCCACGTCATCCGCCACGTCACGTGAAGATGCCACGTCAGCCGCCATGTCACCTGTTGAAATAAACAAATGAGAAAAGGACACATGTCAACCTATTTGACTTAACCAAATCCAAATTGGGTCTTGCTAAGGTAATGGGTTTCCAAGCTTATAAACCCATACCACTCCCTTTATTTTTCCAATGTGGGATATGGGAAGCTTGAGAACATGACATTTTCATGGTTTTTCTAGCTTTTTTAACTATTGAATCCATCACATTTTCATGATTTTTTTTGCTTTAACCATTTCTAATTCTTTCATGGGATGTGTATGTGATGGTTAAAGCCAAAAAAACCATGAAAATGTGATGGATTCAATGGTTAAAAAAGTAAGAAAAACCATGAAAAAAGAATAATCTTCTCAAACTTTATTTTTTCATGGTTTTTCTTGCTTTCTTAACCATTGAATCCATCACATTTTTATAATTTTTTTGGCTTTAACCATCACATACACATCCCATGAAAGAATTAGAAATGGTTAAAGCAAAAAAAATTATGAAAATGTGATGGATTCAATGGTTAAAAAAGCTAGAAAAACCATGAAAATATCATGTTCTCAAACTTCCCATATCCCACATTGGAAAGAGAAAGGGAGTGGCATGGGTTTATAAGGTACCCATGTGCTGCGGTCAACTTCTCTCCCTAATTACTTAATTTACCGCCTTGCAGCCTAACACTACTACCCTTCAATGACTTATAAATATTCTCTGCATTCTTCTCTCTTCTTCACAATAATCTTCTCTCTCTTTCTCTCAGCTTTAATTCAATCACTTGGCCTCATTTCTTTCACTTTCACCCACAAAAAGCAAAGCCATGGTCCTCCACATGGTGATTCTCAAGCTTGTAGATTGGATCTTGGCCAACTCATTTTACAGAGCAGCAAGGAGAATGAAGAGCACTTATGGCTTCTTATTGAAAAACCCATCTCTAAAATCACATATGTTCTTTCCAAATGTTAGCAAGTGTCCTATAAAGAATAGAGAGACCGATACATTAGTGTGTGACATTCATGGGGCATTGTTAAGAACACAATCTTTCTTCCCTTATTTCATGCTTGTTGCTTTTGAAGGTGGTAGCATTTTCAGGGCTTTTCTGTTGTTATTATCATGTCCTGTTTTGTGGGTTTTGAACTATGAGTTCCAATTAAGGGTAATGATATTTGTCACCTTTTGTGGGCTTAAAGTAAGGGATGTTGAAACTGTTAGTAGGGCAGTTTTGCCTAAGTTTTATTTGGAAAATCTTCATCTTCAGGCTTACGAGGCATTTGCTTCAGCAGGGTCTAAGGTTGTTATCACAAGCATCCCTAGAGTTATGGTTGAAGGATTTCTTAAACAATATTTAAGTGCAAACAACATCATGAGACAGGCTTAACTTTCAATATAAGATCAATTTATTTCATTTTACCTTCACAAAAGAGTTAAATTGGAAAATTTAAATGAAGCTATAAATAAACCGTTTTACGTATTCGATTCGACCTACGGATTGGCCGCAAAAATGGGATCTCGAATCAATTCATTTAACCCACATTTTTTTCATTATTATTTTATCCTCTATGAATGAGTATGCCATTCATATGACCTAATTTGTTCAACAACTCAAATCCATTAAAAAAAATTGTAGATTAAATTGGTGGGCCTTCAGTTTGGATAATTTTTGCAGATAGTTTAACTCAGCCATGAGTAAATTACTGTTAGTTGAAAGCCAATAAAAAAATATGGGTTTATTAAGATGAAAATTGTTTTTGTAGTTCAATTTATGTGTAATAGGCCTCAGATTCAGGTAGTTAAGTATAATTCAAGTAAAGCTTTATCTAAAGAACAATTTTATAATATTCTCTTGCTAAGTAGTTTAAATTTTAATGTGTTTCAATCTTTCAGATATGGTTTTTTATTGCAGCAGAATAGAATCTTGGTTCCTTTCCTATCATTTTTAATATATTGAAGAGTGAGTCAACCGTTAGGTGTGCCACCCACTCCGTGTATAAAAACAAAGAAAATGTCCACTTTTTGGAGTTGCTGCCTTTTTTATTTCCTATTTTTCTACTTTCAATGCGACATCAAAATTTTTATTTCTTTGGCTTCTTGGTCTTTTTTATTTCTTTGGCTTCGGTCACCACGATGTGCTACTAACCGTTCGATCAGCATATTTATACTAATCGAACGATGCATAATGTTTGAGATATGGAATTGTCATTCCGATAATTTTCTATTGCCTTTTCTTTCCTTTAATCACATATTCCTTTCCACCACTTGGCTATATTTCACTGGTGTCACCTTTTAGATGAATACCAAACTTTTACTATCCAATGGATAGAGTTCTAACCAAATTCTACACAAGCATGAAAGCAAAAAGCATTTTCAAGTGAGTTAGTAAACTTACATGTTTTTTTTTTCTATTAAATTTTTAAATTTTTATTTTAATATATATTAGATTTAAATAAAAATTTAGTAAAATAAATATAAGACTCCAATATATTCTAAAACTTTACTTTCACTTAATTCAAATTTAGCAATTTTGAACTTTATATATATGAAAATAAAAATTTTAAAAATCAATATAATCAAATTAAACCCATGCCACTCCCTTTGAAGATTTAAGAAATACCAAACATGAAATTAGGAACAAGTTTTTCTCCAATAAATATATATATACAAGGAAGGGAAATGAAAAATGCATTTCTGTGTTTGCTGAGATTGAAGAGTTTTTAATATTATTCATTTCATACATAAATTATATTTAGAAATTGGGAACTGTAAATGGGTCATTGTGCATCTAGGGGAAGATTGGAACGGCTGCGTTTCAAGAGGAAGGCATGGATGGATGGCCACTGTAAAAGAACAAAGCTCAAGATTGCATATTGCTAGAAGATGTGTGGTGATTTTAGTTTGTTGGCATAAATATGCCAACTCTTGATTTTCTTTTCTTTTCTCTTTCTCTTTCTCTGCATATAATAAATGTAAATTCTGGATTTCAGTTCTATCGGAACGATTTCTTTTTTTTTTCATTTATTTCTCTTTTAAATGGTAAGGTCAGGAGAATTCTCAAAATTTTCCCACAAGAATAAATCTATTAATTTCGCACCGATTTTAAGGATTTTTTTTTTCTTCTTTTGTATTTTTAATTTCCTCTTTTTTTTTTTTCTATGTTCATTTCTTCACTCTCTTTGCCATCTCAATCGATAAATGATAAAACTAAGTTACATCAAATTTCTTTAATATCCTGATGCATTAATTATCACTTGTGAGATAAAAGAACGTTTCCTTGGAAATTTTGATCCCATTTCTCATTAATTATTGGTCCAACTAATTTAAATTTGTACTGAATTGATGTTAAGTTGCTAAACTTACATAATTGTATTTAATTTTACTTATATATAGATGTTTATTTCAGTTTAAATTGGAGTTTTTCTATTTTCTTGTAAATTGACTAGCTTAGATCGGATATTTTTAAATCATAATTATATTCTTTCCCTTGTAAAGTATTATTTGATTATTAGAGGTTAATTACAGTTTCACCGTATTAGCCTAATATTAAGGAAAGATTGATTCAAAGCTCTTGTCCGGTGGCTATAATTTGTCCATTACATGCTTATTGAGTGTGTTTATTTATGATCAGTAAGAATCGAATTTTGTACCGCTTTGATTGATTTCTTAATTTCTAATTAATTTCTTACATATTAATTATTCTATTGTTTTATTTAAATTTCAGTATTAAAACATAAGAATTCTCATATTTTAACTAAGCTAAACAACTCAAAAGTAGCAATTGAGACAAATTAATCTCTCTTAACGTGTTAATTTTCTCCTGATGGCTTAAATTATGCATATGGGGAAGTTGTCTGCCTTCATGGCATGAGTTTCTGTCTTGTTTGTTAACAAGTCGTTTCTCTTTCTTTTTTCTGAGTTGCTCTTTTGTTTAGTTTGTCTTTTCGGAATTAGGGGATTATGGAGGCGGAATAGAGGAATGTATCTGCTATTAATGAACAGTATGCGAAGCGTACAGTCACCGAGGAAAATGAGGAAGGCATTATCGTTGAAGATGAAGATATAGAAAGCCAAAACATAGATCTGCAATGGAGTCTGGTGGGAAGGTTTCTAACCAAGAAATCTATCAATATTAATGCTATGAAGCAAACTTTAGCTGCCTTTTGGGGACCAGGAATGGGAGTTTTCATCAAAGATTTGAATCAGAACTTATTCATATTCCAGTTTTTTCATGCAATTTATATGCAACGGGTGATTGATGGTGGGCCTTGGACTTTTGATAATCAATTACTCATAACAAGCAGATTACAAGCTAATGGACAGCTTGAAGAAGTCTCTCTCAAGTGGATGAATATTTGGATGCAAGTGCATAAGCTTCCAGTAGGCTTTATGTCTGTTAAGGTGGCACAAAATATCGGGAAATACATTGGTAAGTTTATAGATGCTGATGCTAAAAATTTTTCAGGGACATACACTACAAAAAAAACTGCTAATTAGCACCATTTACGTTAGCATTGAATTTGGACCCAATGAATACAAGAAAGGTGTAACACCCTACTTTTATCCATATATTCATATATCATAAATAGTGATACTAAACAGATATACACATATATCTATGAGTCCAAATTTATTTACCTCAGTTTATGCGATCCCATTCTCTTTATGTATAGATGCCATGCGACAATTCTTTCTTCACATCCCGAAATCTTCTTTTCCTGCGCGCAGTCAACAACCGCACGCTAAGCAACATTGTCGCTTAGTGGTGGATACAACTACTCAAAATTTCATTCGATTAAATTTTATTTTTTTTCAATTTTATAATCTCTATTAACTTAAGCAAGCCTATTTCTTTGCTTAACCTTATCCCTGCAATTCCTATTATAAATTATTCGTCCTTGCCTATCTTTTTATTTAAATTGTCCTTCTTTTGCTACTTTATGGGTTCACTATAATTTATACAGTAAATTTATACTAGTCAACATTCATTCGTTGTAACGTTCCATTTCTATTCTGTTACTAACCTTCTTTTCTCCATCGCTATTTAGTATTTTGTCGTACTTCATTCTCCTATATTTTCTCATTTTCTCATATAATTTCAACTAAGTTCTTGCTTCTGTTTGAATTAGAATTTAAAATTTCTGTCTAGCTAGATCAATATTTCGTTAATTATTTTCTCAAACTACTAGTCCATCATTCGTCTCTTCTTGAATATTTCTCGCCATGAACTTATTATGATTTCATTCATTAGTTATAAAAATCCATTCAAATTCTCTCTTTTGATATTAATTACACTTTAATAATCAGGTCAACAATGCTATTTATTTTCGATTAAGTCATTTGACCTTCTTTACTTGTCTTTATCTTGATTATATATTTTTCTTGTTTGATTACATTTCTTTCCTTACTAAATAGAAAATTTCAAATCAAATTCTTGTAATCTCTTTCTATTACATAAATCTATAATTTAATCTTAATATATTCATAATTTACTTTAGATCCCAAATTTCTCTTATGGTGACGAACTACATTTTGATTCTTAACATTTTTAATATTGACGATTTTATCCTTCGTAACTTGTCTATTAAATTTGATTCCTCTAATTGCTATATTAATATTCCAATTTACTATTTTCTCTAATTAACTTATATTTTAACTCATTTGGCTTTATTTAACTTTTATTGAATTTTCAATGTACAAATTATATTTTGATTCTTTTAATTTTCCAAAGATGGTAGATTTACAAGTTAACCCTTTAATTTTTTGATTAATTATATTCTTGCCCCTTTCTGTCTTATTTAGCCAAGTTAAGTTTCGTATTTTGCTCTTTTTGGTCCAACTAACCAATTTACTTTTATTTTATCACGTAATTACAATTTTACTGTTACTTATCCCATTGATCTTATTTTTCATATTATTTATTATTTATATTTATGGCATCCAATTTATCATAATTATTCTTTCATCTCGATTTCATACAAGATTACCATTTTGCCCCTAGAAAAATCCAGTGGAATTGCAACGAGCTAGATAAACGGGATATAATCGGGGGATTCAGTTCTCGGAACCATCCAATCCCCTTTAACCATTTTTCTCAGTCAATATACGCAATTATATATATATATATATATATATATATATATATATATACACATACAATTGTGGATTCAGCTCTCGGAGCCATCCAATCCACAATTCAATATAATTTCATACACACACACATGTATTTATATAAAAATGCAGTTGTGGATTCAGCTCTCGGAGCCATCCAATCCACAATTCAATATAATTTCATACACACACACATGTATTTATATAAAAATGCAGTTGTGGATTCAGCTCTCGGAGCCATCCAATCCACAACCCAATTAAATGACATACACCGGATTCAGCTCTCGGAGCCATCCAATCCGATGTTACACATCAAGGCGCTGCATTACAATTTTCCCTAATTGGCATGCCAACCTTATCCGATTACCCCAATTCCTATTTAATTTTACTAAGGGCAAACATAATATTACCATTAAATAATATCTATATGTATTAGCATTATATATATATATCCAGGATACCGGTCGTTTTCCTTATCTTTAATAACTTCATTTCATCATTATTCCTTCGTTGATTCATCAACAACATCATTTACTATTGTAGGCACCGTAGTGCTCTACTCTACTATTTTTTTTTCAACTCAATTTATTAACTATTCATCTTACGTCACTTCATCACATTATTAATTTATTTCACTCTTTTGCTTACTTATATATATAGTCACACCATGTTACATTACTAAATATGTATATATATTTTTAGTGCACTTATGTAAATAAGTTAGTTAACTTGAATTATTCTAATTATACTTCTCTAAGTTAATATAACATTTTTTATACGCAAAGTACTATTTTATATCAATTATTCACTTCATATATCACTATATACAATTCAACTAACATATTAATTTTTAACGCTCATGAATCTCTTCATACTTTGTTTGATGCTATTTATGTTTCTAACATCAATGTATGTTAGTATATATATATATATATATATATATATATATATATATATATATATATATATCAATTAACACTTAATTTATTTTAATGTCTTTTTGTTACCTTCACACATACCATTATGTTGTATTTATAATTTCATACTCATATATTATCTTTAACTTAATTCCATCATATCACATATCTTTTACAACTAGGATGTTATATTTGCACTTAATTTATAATAAATCACCATATTTCATTTAATGCTTTAATGTGCATCATTAGGCATCACTTAGCTTCCCAAACTAATTACTTAATTTCTTCTTCTATTCTCATCCATTTCATGCTATTTCATTATTTTCTAATATTAACTCAAATTGTTTCCCATTAATTCCTAAATTCATATACTTACATAATATAAAATTCACCATAAAATTCAAAATTTAATGAAATTAAGGGTAGTTTGTATTCACATACCCGTTAAAGTCGATTTCCGCATTTTGTCATCATTGGCTCGCCGGACCGGTCGCCGGAGCTCCGCCGGAGACTCGCCGGAAAATACACCGAAGCTCACCACAGGTAGATCGAGCCACCCCAAGTTTGCCGGTTGTGATCACGCGCCAAACCGCCTTCTCAATTCGCCGGAAATCGCGCCGGAAGGTGGCGGCAACCCATTTCCGATCTCCTCAACGCCGGCGAGTTAGGACGATCGGTGACCATCAAAAGGACCGCCTCACCCTTGTGATTCCGCCGGTATGATCGGCTCCCTCATCCGGCGTCGGGACTCGCCGGTAAAAGAGAAAGAGTCTTCGGCCAGGAGAGAGAAAAACCAAAAACTAAACCGTAACCTCACCGAAGGGGAAGGGACGGCGAGGAGGCGGTGGCAGCCGCGCCGATCGCCGGCGCAGGCGCCGCTGATCGGCGGCAGCGCCTCCCCTTCCTCTCCTTCCCTTCTTCTTCTTCCCCTTTCCCTGGTTCGGTCTTCTCTCCCTTTTCTCCTCTTCCGTTTTTTTTTTCTTTTTTTTGTTGTGGGGCGTTACAATTCTCCCCCACTTAATAAAATTTCGTCCGCGAAATTTACTTACCGTACAGAGTAAAGGATACCATATAATAATACCAAACTAGTTTTACATTCAATAGTTCCAACAGATTTTGACTAAGGGAACCCATTTACAATGAAAACCAACCAGCCCTTATCCGTTTCTCTTTTTCTAAACATCTCATCCAAAAAGTAGATTTATTTCATATTTTAAATCAGATCAACGCTTGCTGACCTTATTTACACTCCATTGAATCAAGCTAAAAGGATTTAACATTTTCTTTCTCATACTATCTTAACAAAAGTTAAATCTTACTATAGATAACCATTTTGTACATTCCATATACTTAATCATATTCTTTCTTTTAACCTCTGAATTCGCCCACCCGGACTAGTCATTTGTTCAGAGTGAATCACTAAACCAATACTGAGATTAGCACTAGTCTCTCTTTGACACTTAATAAATCCATTGCAGATTCTTTACATTCTTCCACTTCTAAATAAATACCGTTACAAATTAGAGTAAAAATTTTCTGCGTCCTCGAAATTTATCTGAACTGTAGTTACTGCTACTCATTTGTCCTTCACAACCATATATTTATTCTTTACATAAATTTCTTCATCACTCGACAATATACACAAGTTCTCATCAATCAACAGATCTCCTACCTAATGATAACTAATCTTCTATTATTCCTTTAATCCCTTTATCACTTAACCACATCACTCCTCTCAACTCTTGGTTATCCTGATCTCCGTTGTTCAACTCTGATATTTGATTTCTGTACACGGGCTCTTTGTTAAGAAAAGATCCATATTTACCGTCTATTCTTGAATGATTCAATAACTTATAGAAATCAAGCATCCCCTTTTATCTCATTGAGACCTTTATTCGATGTAACTGACGACATCTATGCTCGGATTCAGCTATACCCCTTACTAGTATAACAAAACTGCCACTGACAAAACCGAATACAAGACATGTAACTGTATGACTATGCAATAACAAATGCATATGCAGACTATAAAGCATGTGGCCACATGACTAAACTGTATGTATGTATATCGTATGTTTATGCATGGACAGAAACACAAATATACACATGGATGACAGATGCACATTATTAGTGGCAGTGTATACCAGCTGGGTTAACGGAGTCACCCAGAAGCATTATCTCATAACTATCGAGATGACTAAGAGTCTAACTCTGGTCCTCAATCACCAACTTACTTATTTATACTCAAATATATGAGGAAAACAGATAACAGCAAGCTTGCCCTTTTCAAATTCACTCGTTCCATATGACATGTACATAAGTTACTTGTAATAAATTCTTCGCTTACATATCAACTCCGATCTTAGAATCGCCTAAATCGGGCTCTGATACCATAAATGTAACACCCTACTTTTATCCATATATTCATATCTCATAAATAGTGATACTAAACAGATATACACATATATCTATGAGTCCAAATTTATTTACCTCAGTTTATGCTATCCCATTCTCTTTATGTATAGATGCCATGCGACAATTCTTTCTTCACATCCCGAAATCTTCTTTTCCTGCGCGCAGTCAACAACCGCACGCTAAGCAACATTGTTGCTTAGTGGTGGATACAACTACTCAAAATTTCATTCGATTAAATTTTATTTTTTTTCAATTTTATAATCTCTATTAACTTAAGCAAGTCTATTTCTTTGCTTAACCTTATCCCTGAAATTCCTATTATAAATTATTCGTCCTTGCCTATCTTTTTATTTAAATTGTCCTTCTTTTGCTACTTTATGGGTTCACTATAATTTATACAGTAAATTTATACTAGTCAACATTCATTCGTTGTAACGTTCCATTTCTATTCTGTTACTAACCTTCTTTTCTCCATCGCTATTTAGTATTTTGCCGTACTTCATTCTCCTATATTTTCTCATTTTCTCATATAATTTCAACTAAGTTCTTGCTTCTGTTTGAATTAGAATTTAAAATTTCTGTCTAGCTAGATCAATATTTCGTTAATTATTTTCTCAAACTACTAGTCCATCATTCGTCTCTTCTTGAATATTTCTCGCCATGAACTTATTATGATTTCATTCATCAGTTATAAAAATCCATTCAAATTCTCTCTTTTGATATTAATTACACTTTAATAATCAGGTCAACAATGCTATTTATTTTCGATTAAGTCATTTGACCTTCTTTACTTGTCTTTATCTTGATTATATATTTTTCTTGTTTGATTACATTTCTTTCCTTACTAAATAGAAAATTTCAAATCAAATTCTTGTAATCTCTTTCTATTACATAAATCTATAATTTAATCTTAATATATTCATAATTTACTTTAGATCCCAAATTTCTCTTATGGTGACGAACTACATTTTGATTCTTAACATTTTTAATATTGACGATTTTATCCTTCGTAACTTGTCTATTAAATTTGATTCCTCTAATTGCTATATTAATATTCCAATTTACTATTTTCTCTAATTAACTTATATTTTAACTCATTTGGCTTTATTTGACTTTTATTGAATTTCCAATGTACAAATTATATTTTGATTCTTTTAATTTTCCAAAGATGGTAGATTTACAAGTTAACCCTTTAATTTTTTGATTAATTATATTCTTGCCCCTTTCTGTCTTATTTAGCCAAGTTAAGTTTCGTATTTTGCTCTTTTTGGTCCAACTAACCAATTTACTTTTATTTTATCACGTAATTACAATTTTACTGTTACTTATCCCATTGATCTTATTTTTCATATTATTTATTATTTATATTTATGGCATCCAATTTATCATAATTATTCTTTCATCTCGATTTCATACAAGATTACCATTTTGCCCCTAGAAAAATCCAGTGGAATTGCAACGAGCTAGATAAACGGGATATAATCGGGGGATTCAGTTCTCGGAACCATCCAATCCCCTTTAACCATTTTTCTCAGTCAATATACGCAATTATATATATATATATATATATATATATATATATATATATATATATATATATATATATATATATATATTCACATACAATTGTGGATTCAGCTCTCGGAGCCATCCAATCCACAATTCAATATAATTTCATACACACACACACATGTATTTATATAAAAATGCAGTTGTGGATTCAGCTCTCGGAGCCATCCAATCCACAATTCAATATAATTTCATACACACACACATGTATTTATATAAAAATGCAGTTGTGGATTCAGCTCTCGGAGCCATCCAATCCACAACCCAATTAAATGACATACACCGGATTCAGCTCTCGGAGCCATCCAATCCGATGTTACACATCAAGGCGCTGCATTACAATTTTCCCTAATTGGCATGCCAACCTTATCCGATTACCCCAATTCCTATTTAATTTTACTAAGGGCAAACATAATATTACCATTAAATAATATCTATATGTATTAGCATTATATATATATATCCAGGATACCGGTCGTTTTCCTTATCTTTAATAACTTCATTTCATCATTATTCCTTCGTTGATTCATCAACAACATCATTTACTATTGTAGGCACCGTAGTGCTCTACTCTACTATTTTTTTTTTCAACTCAATTTATTAACTATTCATCTTACGTCACTTCATCACATTATTAATTTATTTCACTCTTTTGCTTACTTATATATATAGTCACACCATGTTACATTACTAAATATGTATATATATTTTTAGTGCACTTATGTAAATAAGTTAGTTAACTTGAATTATTCTAATTATACTTCTCTAAGTTAATATAATATTTTTTATACGCAAAGTACTATTTTATATCAATTATTCACTTCATATATCACTATATACAATTCAACTAACATATTAATTTTTAACGCTCATGAATCTCTTCATACTTTGTTTGATGCTATTTATGTTTCTAACATCAATGTATGTTAGTATATATATATATATATATATATATATATATATATATATATATATATATCAATTAACACTTAATTTATTTTAATGTCTTTTTGTTACCTTCACACATACCATTATGTTGTATTTATAATTTCATACTCATATATTATCTTTAACTTAATTCCATCATATCACATATCTTTTACAACTAGGATGTTATATTTGCACTTAATTTATAATAAATAACCATATTTCATTTAATGCTTTAATGTGCATCATTAGGCATCACTTAGCTTCCCAAACTAATTACTTAATTTCTTCTTCTATTCTCATCCATTTCATGCTATTTCATTATTTTCTAATATTAACTCAAATTGTTTCCTATTAATTCCTAAATTCATGTACTTACATAATATAAAATTCACCATAAAATTCAAAATTTAATGAAATTAAGGGTAGTTTGTATTCACATACCCGTTAAAGTCGATTTCCGCATTTTGTCATCATTGGCTCGCCGGACCGGTCGCCGGAGCTCCGCCGGAGACTCGCCGGAAAATACACCGAAGCTCACCACAGGTAGATCGAGCCACCCCAAGTTTGCCGGTTGTGATCACGCGCCAAACCGCCTTCTCAATTCGCCGAAAATCGCGCCGGAAGGTGGCGGCAACCCATTTCCGATCTCCTCAACGCCGGCGAGTTAGGACGATCGGTGACCATCAAAAGGACCGCCTCACCCTTGTGATTCCGCCGGTATGATCGGCTCCCTCATCCGGCGTCGGGACTCGCCGGTAAAAGAGAAAGAGTCTTCGGCCAGGAGAGAGAAAAACCAAAAACTAAACCGTAACCTCACCGAAGGGGAAGGGACGGCGAGGAGGCGGTGGCAGCCGCGCCGATCGCCGGCGCAGGCGCCGCTGATCGGCGGCAGCGCCTCCCCTTCCTCTCCTTCCCTTCTTCTTCTTCCCCTTTCCCTGGTTCGGTCTTCTCTCCCTTTTCTCCTCTTCCGTTTTTTTTTTCTTTTTTTTGTTGTGGGGCGTTACAAAAGGACATAATTTGTATGTTGTGAATTCATTAGGATTGAATTTTCAATTAATAGGATAAAATGACCGTTGAATATATATTATTATTATTAATTTGTTTTATTTTTTCGTACACCTCCTTTGTAGGTATCAATATAAATTATAAGAGTAATGATATGAGGATTAAATTTTCAATTAAAATTAATTTAAAATTTTTTTAGTGTAAATTAAAATTTATAATTGCTTTTTTAAAAATTGAAAAAAATAAAGATAATATAAAATTATTTAAATTGATTATAAAATTATTTAATTTAAAAAATTAATTATAGATTTTAATTAATTAATGTATAAAAATTAATTGTAAATTTTAATCTTAAAAAATAGAAAAAAATTTAATATATTGCTCTCCATGAAAATTGAATCCAAAACCTTTAGATTTATTATTGTGCACCTTTACCATTATGGTAAATGTGCTCTTTCGTTATATGGAGTGGATAATTAATACAAGTCCATTTTTGCAGTTTTTTATTGCGAAAATGAACAAGTGGACCCCACAATCATCAGCTGCCATTACCTCGCGGGTCCCACCTTCCCATTTCCGCAATGGGTGGTTGCAGAAATGGGATGACGGACCCCAATTTTTCAAATACTGAAAAAACAGCCCCAAATTTAAAAAAGTCCCCTTTTAAATAACCATAAGTTTGCACATAAAAATATTAGAGCGAAGCATACCCTTAAAAAAACAAAACATAATAAAGGTGGATAACTAAGGGTGCGTTCGGGGACGATTTTGTTTTTGATTTTTTATTTTTTTTCTTGAAAATAAAATAAAAACATGTTCGGCAAATTTATTTCCGTTTTCATTTTTACAAAAATTTAAGAAGTGATTTTGGCAACAAAAACAAAAATTAAAAATCTTTAAAATGTGGTTTATATGGTTTTGTTTTTATCAATAATTTAATTATTTCATTCTTATTATCACCACCGCCATTACCACATCACCATCACTACCACCACCTCCACCGCCACCACCGTCACACCGCCGCCGCCACCACCACCACCACCACCACCACCACCATCACACCACCGCCACCGCCACCACCACCACCACCGCTATTACCGTCACCACACCGTCGCTGCCATGCCACCGTCACTACCACACCGCCACTGCCACACCGCCGCCACCATTGTCGCTACCATCGCCACTACTGCCACTACCATCGCCACCATTACAGCTACCATCTTTGCCATCACCATCGCCACCACATTACTACTGTCACCACCATCATCACACCATCACTGTCGTTGCCACCACTGCCGCCATCACCATTGTCACTGCCATCTTTGCCACCACTACCACAACCACACTGCTACTAGCACCACCATCACTATCACACTACTACTAGCACCACCACCACTACCAAACCGTCGCCGCCACCACCATCATCGTTACCGCTGCCGTCACCGCCGTCACTGCTACTGTCATTGCCATCATCGCTACTACCGTCATTGCACTGCCATCTCTACTACTGTCATCGCCACCACCACCAGACTATCGTTGCTGCTACCACCGTCGCTGTCACCACCATACTGCTACTGCCATCGCTACCACCACTTCCATCATATTATGATTTTTTTAATGTAATATATTTTAAAATTTGAATTTTATTAAATATTTATTATTTAATATTAATAATTAGATTATATATATGTAGAATATGTATTAATGAATATTATAATATTTTTTAAAAAATAAATAGAAAATTAGTTTTTAAACAGTTTTTGAAAAACAAATAACAAAAACTAAAAACAGCTTATAGATTTTAAAAAACAAAAAATAAAAAACAAAAAATGTTACCAAACACACCCTAATTTATCTCCCAAATTTATGCCAACAAATTAACATATATTTTCACATTACCTTGATCATTTCACTTGGTGTTTCAATTCTTTAAAGTATGAACTTTACACATAATTATAGTCCCATCACCAAAATAGGTATTCTTATAGTTTATTGTTCTGCCAAGTTTAGGCTAACTCATTTACTTCCAATTTCAGTTGCATGCTAAGTCATCCATAAAGTATGTTCAAGTCAATTATCCATATTTCACATTTATGTCGCTGCAAAGTACTTCCAAAGCACCAAATTATATACACATATATATTTTAGTAAATGTCTTAATTTGGTAAGCACATACCACTCATAATTGCTAGCTAATTAGATTAAACACATACTTAATGCATCTAAATTAACAACTACGAATTGACAAAGCAAAGATCCAATTTATTTATTACAAATTAAAAGCTCGAGTTCTATTTACATGTGTATATATATAAATGCACCCATGCTTATGACAATTCCTTTACCACTTAGGTTAAATTATAATACCAATTGCCTTGAATTTATAACTCTATTTCATTTTTTGATTAAAATAATACTAACCCATACTTCTAATTGGTTATTATTTAAGTATTGGCAACTGGAATGGAGAAAACATGACTAACACATATTTTTTTTGAACAGTGAGAACATTTTCTTACGAAGACATCTGTAACAATGTTGCACTTTTCCTATAATTTCGACATTCTAACAAAAACTAAACATTGAAGGTACCGATAATAAATCCATACATATATATATAACTACATTAAAATCTATAGTACAATACAACCTACTTGTCTTAGACTACATCGATCATATGGTACCTTAAATTAATTTTCAAAATCTTCACTTTTAACCAATTACCTCGGGCACTTAGTAGTACATACGCGACTAATATTACATCATTGTAATACTCAATAAATCATAACTCAGTTACTCCTACATGAACACTATATTATGTTCTGTGAAAATCACTCTACCAGGTGCCAAAACAAAAATGAAATCTTTATTTTAATTTTTCAATATAATAATGTATGAACATGCTCAACAATCAATTTATATTACACAATTTAAAGTAAAACAGGGATAAATATTCAATGTCAAGAAAGGATAATAAGCAATTTTCATAATTAAATTTCATAATTTATTTAAGAAATTACGGAGATAGATTTGGTAGTCATATACCCTTTTTACTGTCATTTTTTTTATGTTCTCATTCTGTCTATCACTGTGCTTGTCGGACCGTCACCAGAGCATATAAAAATTATAACGGAATAAGGATATTAAATAACCCTTTAGGCATAGGCATGGGACATTTTCTATTTTATTGATTTTAATTTTACTATTTTAATAAATTAGTTAAGTATTTTAGAGATAAAACTCTTTTAGCATTAACTTTGAAATTTTTCAATTTTTTTTTTAATTTTTAATAGTATTCCATTCGACTTGGATTTAAACATTGATTTTTTTTATATTTATAAATTTTGAATTCAAAATTTTACTTAAAAAGAATAAGTATGGAACCATTTTAACCTATTCACCTTTGGTGCCATACTTATCCTTATGGTGATTACTTAGTTTTAATTAACAGTTAATAATAACTGATAGTAGTAGGTATTTATATATAAGGGATAAACCAATGTTTATCTATTTATTTTTACAAGGGAGCTGTCAAAAGTAATAATGCAATTTAAAAATTTCTTTACTTTTAATTACACATTTCTCACTATATAAGAGAATCATAATGTCCATAATTAAGAATTTCCAACTATACAAGAGAATCATAATACCCATCCAATTAGAAATGTTAATAGAAACAATTCAAAACATTCTATACTTTTTAAATTTTAATTGAATATTAATTATTAGACTAACTTTTAATGGTTAATACTTAAGCAGATTTTAGTTACATACTTTTTTTTCTAAGGGAATTAGGTGCATCCAATATATATTTTTTGCACTTATCCATAAAAACCCATTTTTCCTAAATCTTAGTTTCCATCTCATAGTTTCTTTAAGTATAATTTGTATTAGAATTTATTAAATTACATATCTTGAATAAAATTCCACTTATTTTTTTAATTTATTCATATTGACATAGCACTCTAGTATTCCATTTACCCTATTGTAGTAGAATTAAAGTATTAAATTAAAGTTTATTATTATTATCAAAAATATAATTATATTTATTATGATAAGTTTAGATTTATTTATTTTCTAGAATAAGTTGAAATTTATTGAACAACTAGTTCTATTCATTAGGATGCTAATTTTCATTTGATTATAGATAATTATATGATCACACATAATGAATACATAATTAATTAAGATATATGAAGAAAAATATCAATTTCGTTAGTTTTAAAAGTAGTTAAATATATGGTATAATAAGATCACATATAAAAAATACAATTATAATATAATACGATTGTAAGAGAAAAAATAAAATTAAAAAATTATAATGATCCTGCCAATTTTCATCATTTTATCTTTATATTAAAGAATGGTTTGGTAAATATATATAATTAAATTTCTAATAATTTAATATTTGATCAAAATTTTACAAAATATAAATAAATTACAAAATTTTTCATAATTATTTTAAATGAGATAATAAATTTTATATTACTATTTTATAAATATTTATTTTTATTAATCTTCATAATATAATTATATAATAATAGTAACAAATAGTTTATTATTATTATTATTATTATTATTATTATTATTATTATTAAAAATGTAAATTTTCTAAATAAATAAATTTAAAATTTGGGATAATTGATAAAAAATTATTATCACATCATAATATAATTTACAAATTTTTATTCCAAAATAGAATATTCATTTCATATTATCTATATTAAAATTCGAGTGACTGGAATAAAAAATATTTTTTATTTTATTTGCGATGACTTAGCGACTACAAAATTTATCGCTAATATTCTGACCGAATTATAATACTGTTAGGGAAAGTAAATTTTATCGCTAAACTGTCGTAAAAAGTGGCACTAAATTTTTCCTCCAAAATTAGCGACTAAAAATTTTGTTGCTAAATTTTCTTAAACTAATTTTTCGAATAAAATATTAAAAAAATTAGCAACGATACTGTTGTCGCTAATGCCATCGCAAAACATGGTGTGTATATTTGCGGCCAATAATTAGCGATTGTTTATTCATTTCGTCGCTATTTCGTTATAAAAAATGAAAAATAACCTTCCCACGACGGAATTGAAAAACAGTCGCGAATCCGACGGAAATAATGCTGTCGCTAATTTTAGTCGCTAGTTTACATTTTTTTTTTGTATTGATGGAGGAATTACATGCGAATTCGGGTGGCATTGGATGTTAATAAACCTCTTAAACACGAGATGCGGATTAAAAGGGCTGGAGGTGACTGGTCGGTGGTGGAATTTAAATATGAACGTCTTCCCACAGTTTGTTTCGTCTATGCTCGATTGGGGCATAATAAAAAGCAATACCCTGAGTTATATACGAAAGCTATGGAAGATTGGCCGATAAAGTTTGATGAAAATATTAGAGTGCTTAATAGGAGGCAAGCTTTCACCATTGGAGAACAATGGCTGCATGAATTTTCCCCTAGCAAGAGTCATTTTTCGGTAATGAAAATCGGTGAGGCAATGGTGGTTTATCCGAGCGGTGAAGGAAAGGGCAAAAATCAGGGTGAACAAGGTGGAACTAATGGGGTGGTTAGCAGAGAAATGCAAAGGATAGGATTCCAACTGAATAGAGATGGAGCCAGTAAAGGAAAAGGTTTAAGTTTGAAAACGCTTGGCTTCGTGAGCATGGTTTTTTGGAGATTGTCAGAGATGTGTGGGAGGCGAAGATTGGATCGTCTGTGTCGACTAAAATTAAAAATTGCAGTGATATTCTCATGAATTGGGGTTGCGAGGTCACTGGGAATTTCAAAGAAAAGCTGGCTAATTTGAGAAAGTCAATGAAGGAAGCTAGATCGGTCTCTGCTGGTGATGTTAATTTTCAAGATGTGTAAAGGCAATATCTAGATACACTTCGGCAGCATAAAATGTTTTGGAGGCAACGTGTTAAGCTATCCTGGTTAAAAGATGGAGACTCAAATTCTAGGTATTTCCATGTGGTAGCATCTAAGCAGAAGCGAAAAAACCATTTTTCATCCCTTAAGGATCCTACAGGATGAATTTGTACTTAGAATGATGGGTTGGAACAGGTGGTGATTCAGTATTTCCATAATATTTTCACTGCTACCCATTCCAATACTGGTTCTGTCGCTGTTTGTATGGGGAAAAAAGTGTCAGATAGTGATAATGCGTTGCTATTAGAGGAGTTTGATGAGAGGGATGTGAATGAGGCGATCTTTAGTCTTCATCCTGATAAAGCACCGGGTATTGATGGTATGAATGCTGCGTTTTATAAAAAATGCTGGGAGATAGTTGGGAGGGATGTTACTGAGGAGTGCCTTAATATTATTAGGAGCTGTAATATGCCATTGGAGGTTAATGCCACTGCTATTGTGCTTATTCCAAAAAAGCAAGCAGTGGATTCAATGGCGGATCTTAGATCAATCGTCTTATGCAGTATCCTTTATAAGATTATTGCCAAAATGCTTACTGTCAGATTGAAGAAATTTCTGCCCTCTATTGTCTCATTGAACCAAAGTGCGTTTGTTCCAAATAGATTGATTTCTGATAATTTTTATGGTTGCTTTTGAAATGATGCATTTTATGAAGAGGAAGACTTAAGGGAAGGATGGTTATGCTGTGCTGAAGCTCGATATGAGCAAAGCTTACGACCAAATGGAGTGGCATTTTTTGGAGCAAATCCTTATCTGTATGGGTTTTAATTTGGCATGGGTTAAACTTATCAAGAAGTGTGTTGAGTCAGTGAGCTATTATGTTACTTATGATAATAGATTATTAGGACCTATTATTCCAAGTAGAGGTCTACGTCAAGGGGATCCGTTGTCTCCTTACTTATTCATTTTGTGTGCTGAGGGCCTTTCTACTATGTTTAATAGATATCAATTGAGGGGTATGTTACATAGGTGTAAGGTTACAAAAAAAGCTCCGGCCATTTCTCACCTGTTTTTTGCAGATGATAGCTTCATATTCTTCAAAGCAAACCATCAGGAGGCTGCTATTGTGAGGAATATCTTGGATTGTTATGGTATAGATTCTGGTCAGTTAGTCAACTTTAGTAAATCCTCTATGAAGTTTAGCTCGAACACTACTAGCTCTTCAAGGAATGAAGTCTGCAATATTCTGGCTATTGATCAGAATGCTTCTCATGACTCCTATGTTGGTCCTCCCTCCTTGATTGGCCATGATAAAAAAAGAGATTTTCTCTTATGTAGAGCATAAAATCTCGAAGCGTTTGAGTGGATAGAATCGATTGCTTTTGTCAAGAGCAGGCAAAGAAATTCTTATTAAGTCTGTGGCCCAATCTTTGCTGACATATACTATGAGTGTCTTTCTCCTGCCCTTGGAGTTGTGCAAAAAATTTGAACGCTTATTGAATGCCTTTTGGTGGGATAGATATAGAAGGTTGAAGTAGGGTTTTTCTTGGATGTCTTGGGATAAGCTCTGCCTGCCAAAAAATAAGGGAGGACAGGGTTTTCGTTCTCCAAGGGATTTTAATTTGGCTATGTTGGGGAAATAGTGTTGGAGGCTATTGGTTGATGGGTCGTCCTTTATAGCCAGTGTGCCCAAAGCAAGGTATTTTTCATCTTGTGATTTCCTGGAAGCAAGTCTTGGTGCTAATCAGAGTTTTTTCTGGCGTAGTATTCTCTCAGCTAGAGTTAAAATTAAAACTGGTTGCAGATGGATAGTTAGAGATGGGAGCTGTATTAATGTGTTAACTGATCCCTGACTTCTGAATGTTGCAAATCCCTTCATATCCAGTTAGGGATAAGAACCTTATTCAAAGTATCCCCATTGGTTGGCAAAAGAAGAGGGACTCTTGGAAAGGAAAGGGGATTATACTGTCAAATCTGCCTATCGTATGATTCATGAAGGTGTTACGGTTTGTCCTCATTTGTCTATGATTAATTGGGAAAAACTTTGGAATCTTGTTGTCCCCCCCGAAATTTAAGCATTTCTTCTAGAGGGCGCTTCACTCTTGCCTTCCTATTTGGTGTCAACTAGCTCTCAAAGGTTTAGACATTGATCAGGTTTGTCCAATGTGTGGAAATGACAATGAGACCATCTTTCATATTCATATTGATTGCAATTTTGCTAAAAAAGTTTGGATCAAATCTTTGTTGGGCTTCATTAGAGGTGACAACTTTAATATTCTTTCTTGGTTCTGGTTAATTTCTTTCGGTCTTTCTATGGAGCAATGTGGTTTGGCGATTGCTATTTGTTAGGCTATATGGAAAAATAGAAATGACTGGGTTTGGCAAGGTGTTAGGTGGAGTGCTAATGGGGTGCTTTTGATGGCTTCTAATATGGTGAATGAATGGATTTTGGCTAGAAGATGTGATAATCATGGAGCTACAAGTTTTGTGGTTGCTACGAACATATGGCTTCCTCCGGCGGTGGGTTGGATTAAAATAAATGCAGATGCAACTTTGTTTCCATATAAAGAGAGTACATGTTGGGGTTTTGTTGTTAGGGATCATCACAGTCATTTGGTCGTTGCTGGTTGCTCATCCATTTCAGGCTTGATTGATCCTTATATTGCAGAAGCTTTGGCAGTGCGAAAGGCTTTGAGTTGGCTTAAACGGTCCAATTTTAATTCAGCAATGATTGAATCTGATAGTCAAATTGTTGTTTAGGCTTCGAAGTCTTCTTTGAGTATCATATTCGATTTTGGTCTCATTATCGATGATTGTTTTACGCTTAGTTCTTTTTCTTCAAATATTCGTTTTGAATATGTTAATAGATCAGCAAATAAGGCGGCTCATTCTCTTGCTAGGGTTGCTTATTCTTGGCCTGGTCTAGTTTTATGGGATTTAGTTCTCCTTTTTTGTATTGTTCCAGCTCTTGAGGCTGATTCTTCTTAATGAAGTTAATTTTATTTAAAAAAAACATAAAAATTCCCATCTTTTATTTTTTTTTGTTAATTTTTTAGTTTTTAAAATATTGAAACTCAAAGAATCCGTATAAATTCTACTCTATTTAAAAGTAGAAATTCTATTTTTGTTTATTTCTATAAAATATTCATTTCTAAACCTTTAAAGATACTGGATACTCAATATTTAAATCCGAATCTTCTAATTAAATGAAAATAGACCCCACCATTTATCTCATCACTTAAGAGTACCAATTTTAATTAATTAATGGATCATAAAGGTGATAAGTTTTGCTTGATCCCTCAATATTCTCCTAAAAATTGAGATATTTGAAAAGGATATTTTTCTACTTTTTTTTCCTACATTCTCTTTCTAGTTTTATAATCCATGACATTTAATTAGAGGATTAATTTCACGTATGAGAACTATTCTACTTTTAATTAAAAAATTATAAAATAAAATTTTTGAATAAAAAATTCTAAATTTTAAAAAATATTTTGAAAAAGTTACTTTAATTGTACTTTGTAAAAAAATTTATCGAAAATTTTTATTAGCATATCATATCATTTATTTTAATCAAATATTTGACACATAATCAATCCACTTCACATCACAACAAATAAGAAAATATCACATAAAAATATTTTTTTTAAAAAAAATTTCATAAAATTTTTATATTTGGATGAAAGTAAGTGAGAGTAACTGAAAGAGAGTAAGTTAAATTTACTTTATTTGGTTTATCAAAATACATAGTAGTTCAAAATAAACTAGAGTAAATTGAATTTTCCAAATTAATCTCTATAGCCTAAAATATTTACTCCCAGATTGGAGATAACTCCAAGTTCCTTTATAATTTAAAGTAAATATGCATTT
Source organism: Excoecaria agallocha (assembly GCA_037975025.1). Taxonomy (NCBI): domain Eukaryota; kingdom Viridiplantae; phylum Streptophyta; class Magnoliopsida; order Malpighiales; family Euphorbiaceae; genus Excoecaria; species Excoecaria agallocha. The sequence goes on from CM075811.1 coordinate 35,518,809, forward strand.
TTTTAAATTATAAAAAGTAATTACAAGTTATTCTATATTTATTTTAAAATAACCAAACAATGCAAATTAGTAAATGGGAGTAAATTAAATTTACATTACTCTAATTTACTCCATTAAGTAAATTAAATTCTCCTCCAAGTTACTCCCATCCAAACAAACAAATGCTAATAACTTTGATTATTATGAGCAATTAATGGAACAAGCAATTGCATATTATGAAAGTCGAAGCTAAAAAATACAGATAAGAGGAGAGTAAAACATAAAGCAGACAGAGAGGCAAAACACAAATAGACATATGGTAACAGTTAGCATCAATCATGTAAGACAAAATCAAAACAAAGGATTTTTTATTTTTTATTTTTATTGTTTTCTTCTACGGAATTATGTAAATTTTGGTGTTCTGTACATATTATTTATTTTTTTCTTTTGAAGCTATACGTTCCCACTTGGACCCTGAACCACGGCCATAAAACACTCGTTCCGTCTCAATTCGGTCGTCAACTTTTTCTCTTCCACACATATTAAAAGATAATCATTTATTTTCCTTAATTTATTAAAAATTAATTTAAAAATACAATAATAATCTGATCTATATTTAATGAAAATATTAATATAGTGTTGATACCAATAATATGGCAACATTAAAATATATGTAATAAATGCTATCTTAATTTTATAAAGTGACAATTTAAATGTGACAAATTTTTTTTCAAGAAAGCGATAATGACTTGGAAAGAAGGGCATAATTTATTTCTAAAAAAGGAAAATTATGCATGTTGAACGTGAAAAAAAATATAAGTTGTAACTTGTAACATATGAATAAGTCCATACATACTATGTTTGATGTGCTGAACGTGCCAAATCACTTGCCGGTTAAACTTATAATCTTTACGTGATATTTTCTTATATTTAATATTTATATCAATGTCAAAATACAAACATTTCTCTAGGAATTATAAGATTCTAATTTGAAAATAAATAAATTACATTTTTCCTGTAATCTGTTAGGAATCTCCAATGAATCTGTCAAAGCCAAGTAGCTACAAATTCTTTCGACAGCTAGCCATGAAAAGAATAGTATATCATTGTACATGACTATGATAATTACTATGTGGAGATTACTTCAATGTTAATGCAACACTCCAAAAAGTTTCTATCTTTATAATCAAACTCCACTTATAAGATGCAAGATTCAATATTTCCAAGAAAAAAATTTTGAATCTTTCTTCATAAAAAAAGCTTATGAGTTGGGAATGGAATTATTCTCTCCCATCAGGGCTGGCAGGAGATGAATCTTCTCCACAATGGATGAGTAAAGCAGACAATTCATGGCAGCTAACAGCAACCACCTTGGTTTGCTTACAGAGTGTGCCAGGCCTTGTGATTCTTTATGGAAGTATGGTGAAGAAGAAATGGGCTGTGAACTCTTCTTTTATGGCCTTTTATGCATTTGCTGCCGTTCTTGTTTGCTGGGTTTTATGGGCTCATCATATGTCTTTTGGTGTCAAGATGGCACCTTTCATAGGGAAACCCGATTTTGCACTTTCACAAAAGTTTCTTTTAAGCCAAGCTAATTTGGATAGGGTTCCAATGGCAGATTATGTGTTATATCAGTTTGCTTTTGCTGCCATTACTGTGATTTTGCTTGCTGGGTCTTTACTTGGGAGGATGAACATTTATGCTTGGATGATGTTTGTTCCTCTATGGCTAACATTGAGTTATACAGTTGGGGCATTTAGTATCTGGGGAGGAGGATTTCTTGAGAAACATATTATTGATTATGCAGGTGGATATGTGATTCATTTGTCTTCAGGTGTTGCTGGTTTCACTGCTGCTTATTGGGTAATTTGACCCTTTTTGTAAGTCTTTTTTCAATACGGCTTTATGCAACTTCTATGTCCAGTTTATGATTAATTTATGTTGTGATTTGTGATTGGTTGTTACGTACTTAGGTAGGACCCAGGCATTCACATGATAGGCAACATTTCCCACCCAATAACATAATTCACATGTTAGGGGGTGCAGGGTTTCTTTGGCTAGGATGGACAGGTTTCAATGGTGGGTCTCCTTTTGCTGCTGGCCTGGTAGCTTCACTGGCTGTTCTCAACACTCATATCTGCACTGCCACCAGCCTCTTGGTCTGGGTTTCATTGGACATGATTATATATAAGAAAAGTTCTGTCATTGGTGCTGTCCAGGGCATGATCACTGGTCTTGTCTGTATCACTCCAGGCGCAGGTTAGCCTTTTTGTATTTTTTGCTTTTAGAAATAATATATATCAGACGCTCAAACATTACATTAGATGTCTCAATGTTTTTTTTTTTTTTTTTTTTTTTTTTTTGCGAAATGCACGGGGTATCCTGGATGGGCTCCAACTGTGGAAGGCACCTTTAAGCCCGTACCACATCCAGACTAATCCTCGTTCGCACCGTGTCGGCCCAATTAAGGGGTAGTATGCTGGCCAATGTGTTGCTCCGTACGTGAGGGGGATCGAACCCCTGACCTCACTTAAGGGATGAGAGTGCCTTACCACTCACACCAACCACAATTGGTTAAGATGTCTCAATGTTTTTAAATATGATATGTTTTGCTACTTTAGCACCGCTATGAGCAATGATAACAAAATTGACAAGATTTAAGCATTTATATATTTTTCAAAAAATTTAGTCTAAAATGATTCAGTTTAAATGACTGAATTGCTTCAGGCATTGGTGTTTTTTTCAACATACGATAACATATCTCGCTACTTCAGCATTATATAAGCAAAAGTAACAAAATTCACAATATGATACATGGACAGGAGTAGTAGAGCCATGGGCAGCAATGATGATGGGAGCAATGTCTGGTTGGTTGACATGGTACACCATGATGGTATTGCATAGAAGATCAGCATTGTTCCAAAGTGTGGATGATACATTGGCAGTCTTTCATACACATGCAGTGGCTGGTGTTCTTGGAGGAATTCTGTCCGGTTTATTCGGCAAACCTAACCTTCTAAGGTTGATGTATCCGAACAGCACATATGGTACAGGACTAATCTATAGCATCTATGATGGAAGACCCAAGGATGGTTTTAATCAAATGCTTGCCCAGGTCGAAGGAGCAGCTTTTATAACTGCTTGGAATGCAGTAATGACAAGTTTGATTTGTATTCTAATACGCAGCATTGTTGACCTTAGGATGCAAGAGGACAGCCTGGTAATAGGCGACGATGCTGTCCATGGTGAAGAAGCCTATGCACTGTGGGGTGATGGAGAGACTATGCCAAAACCTCGTCGATTGCTCATGCCTAGCAGACTACCTTCCTTTAGACTCCCTTCCTTGTGTTGCCAAGGAGTTTGAATCATTCCCCAACTTGAACTGTCTAATAAGTTCTACTGATAACAGAAATGTGGTTATAACAGTTACAGTAGAGCTCGTCTGCAACATGTTATTCTCGTTTTGGAGAAGATATGAGACAATTTCCCCCGATTGGTTATAATCATAACCAATCTTTAGAATTTACAATTGGGATGAAATGATCTTCATGAAATAAGCTTCCAGATACTAAAAATTGCCAGCATATATAATGTCAATGTATCTGCAAATGAAAGCACATGAAAGTACAAATGGATAATATGACATTAACAAAGGGATGAACATAGAAAAGGTTTTGGTATTTGATTTCACTGTCACTACACAAAACATGCTGTAGTACAAGCAAAAATCTCTACATCATAATTTGCAGGACAATCAACTACATATTAGGCTAGATGAGGCATCTAATGCTACTTTGATGGCACGTTCAGCTGTCGCTGTCTAACAATTATGCCGATTATTGAGCTTCTGCTCTCCTTTCTTGACAAAACTTCTGATGGAGAAAGCACCCGTGAACATCAGGATAAAAGAGCAGGCAGTAACTGGTATCATTTACTTGGCTAGCCAAAGACTAAAAAGAAACAAAATTACAGGGGATTTGGCAACTACTGCATAGTTTGCAAGCTGAGATTCACACATAGATAATATATGGCTTCTGAACAAAGCAGTGTATTGCTTTAGTATATACGAGATTCAATAACAAACTTTATACATCATTCTCCGTCAACATTTCTATTTTTGGCCACGCCAATGAACCATTTGCTACAAATTATATTCTAATTGAAGTCATAATATCCAAGTGAACAAGGGGAGTTCATCGTCTTTATGATTTTTGAACAATTCAAGGGAACTTTGGATCTTAATTTACATAACAGATACCTCATTTTCTAAAAGCAACTTCCTAGCTGTATGTACCATTATTTTGAGTTTATCCGACAGTGTTACTTTCACCTGAAGTCCCGAAAAATTCTACACCAACAGTTTCTTGAAAATCACATCTGGATTAAACACAGAATGATCAACCGTGAACTCAGCAAGGAACCATGTACTGCAAAGTGGGACCCTAATAATTCAAGGCCTAAAGAAAGTTATGCACTTATGGCAGAAACTGATATGTTCACACTGTGGACAACAAATTTCGAAGTTTACTCACCTAAGAATTGGTTAATGTCCAATGTTTGACTGGATAAACTCCATCAGCTTGTCTCTCCACATGGCTACAAGAATCAGTAATCAATTCAAAATGATTCAATTAAACAATCATTCATTATGTGACCAAAATCAAAGTGGAAAAATGCAGATACCTTAATGATTAAAGAAAGAAATTATAATACTAGAAAAAAATAATTCCTTTTTCATTCAACAGTACCTGCATCATCATATCTTTCCTCTTTAGCAGCTAAATTCATATTTTTCACAAGATCAAGTTCCTCAGACAGTAAATCTGGACCATCAGCAGCACTGGGGAAGAATTTAACTCGTGCTTATAATTACAATGAGGATGAAATTGTATTAAGAAGTAAAAAAAAAAAAAACAAAAGTAAAGCAAGGTAAGCACCTGTCAAGGGATACATCATAAGTAGGCTTCCTATCATGTTCTCTTCTACTTCCATAACTGATTCTAATAGCATCGGTGAAGACAATTTGTTTACTGACATGAATTGGAGCCTGCTCACAAAAAAGTTCAACCAAAATGAACACCATGACCAAGATATATTCTCAAAAGATGTATATAGTTTACCAGACCTAGCATATCAATGCATGAATGATAGGAAGCAGTTTATAAAAAAGGGTCAGGGCTACTCCAATGTAAATCCAACTGATCTGCACATTTATTCTACATATCCTTCCAAGTCAACTACCTAGGCAACATTGGCCATCCAGGATGCCAAGATTTTGTTTGATTTGACTTTACGATGCAATTGGAAGATGACCTTGGAAACTTTTAGAGAACAGCAAAGTTAAACCGCTCGCAAGCAACATAAAAGAAGCATGCAATCACCATTTACTTGTGCTAGAAATTGAAATTCATTTACTGGCTTAGCAATTTGAGTGCCTCAATCTAACTTCTTCAGAGCAAGTATTGGAAATCTTAAACCATCAAACCCCTTATCCACAAGTAGGATTCCTGTCTTGTTGATATAGGTGAGGTGAGCCTAAGGGAGCAAAAAGGCTATTACCCATTGCCTGGATGAGGCTCATCGGGCCTCCCATGGACCCAAAAAGATAATCTAAAGTGTAAAATATAATAGGATTGATATAGCATGTTTGGGCAATTAAATACCTGACATCTGTTGGCCACATTGATGGCATCAGAAGGCCGTGCATCTATACTTAGAATTTCTTTCTCCCCTGGCTGCAGTTGCACAAGTTTCATTTTAAGATAAATGAGAATTCCATTCACTGTTTTCAAAGAACCTGGCAAATAATTTACAACTAAAATCACCTTGCCCAAAACTACTCTTGCAAAATAAGTATTGACCACTCTTTGGGTAATTCTCACCATTTTGACCTGAACAAAGCAAAGAAATATAAGTAACTAAGTAAAATAATGCTTGTATACTTCACAAATGTACATAATTAAGAACTTTTGACCCAGAGTTTCAAAGCTTCATAAGTAAAGCTCTTGAAGTGGCAATTCAAAGTTTATCCACTACTTATGTTTGTTAAATAGAAAGTATCCTAGTTGTACCTAGGTACTGACAAGCAAAATTAAACAAAGCAACTAACAACTGTTCCAAGCATATCCTCATTAGTAAACAATACAGTACTATACTTTGTATCCGAGTTTTTCCACCAGAATCCTCACGAGCTGAAACTGATCTGGACAATTCTGCAGAAAAATCATGCACCTTGAGATAATGATGAATTTAACAGAGAAAAAAAGGACATAGCAGTGATTAGGAAATTACCCCTTCATCAGTTTTCACCTGGAAGGTATCTAGAAGTTTCTCAATGGCAAACTCTCCTGAGTAAAAAATCTATAGAAAGTTAGTCACACGCACATTACGCCAACAGAACACAATGATTTGAGTAATTATAACCATACCAACAATAATTGGCAACAAGAAATCTCCATCACAGGAAACTTTAAGAAAAATAGTAGGACTTTGGAAGCGACGAAGATAATCATATCCTACAAAACCTGTATCATGTCTTGATTGCTTAGTTATGGCAGCAAATGGGTTCCATCTACCAGGTAACCTCCATCTTGTTTCATCTTGAAATCCTCGCTTCCTCATACGATAGTGCAACACAGTTTCTGTGCAAATTGAACCCAATAAAAAGGTAAAATCAATAGACTTGAATGGACAGGCATATGGATATTAAGTGCAATCGCCACAACCAATATCATCCACTCAATTATTTCATATCCAAAACAACACAAATATCAAGTTATAGCATATTTCCAAAAAACAATTTGCAATTCCATTAAGATTGAACTGATGCGTCAATATAATCGTTAAAGTTTAAGGCTTCAGCTATTGATTAGCACTCAAAACCAACAAATGAACTTAAATTTCTTCCCCTTTCATACCTTATCCAATCTAAAACCTGACACAAAATATATAAATACAAGAAGACACAAACTTGACAGAGAAACGGGACCTGAGACGAGAAGGGAAGCTTGAAGAAAGTCGTGATCTTGATCATCAGGGACATTGGTGAATTGGCCACCATCTGATGGGCTACCACGAGAAGATTTACAGGAAATGCGAATCGACTTATACCCACCATGAATCTTCAATCTTAGATTTCTTTTAAGACCGAATTGATTTGACAAGAATCCACGAGAATTCGGAATCAGACCCCTAACATTAACATCAATTGCACTAATTTCATCCCTTAAAATCCTAAAACCATCAACTGTACGGAGATGGAATCGAGTTCCCGGCATCATAATTATAACTCTATAAAGATGAAGATAACTAAGTTGAACTAATGGGTAAGATTAATGGATAAAAGAGAGAGGGAGGAGGGGAGAGAAAGATGTGGGTAAGATTAATGGGTAAGCTGCACTAAGCTGCTAGAAGCAACAAAAAAATCACTTGGGAATTCTGATTGAGGCTTTCATTTTTTATAAGCTATTTAATTAATGTAGATGGGTAGAATAATACTCTTATAATAATGATATCTGGAATTTTATTTTATTACTTCATCCATCATTTACAAGCAATACGACAAAATTAATTTTATATAAAATATTTATTATAATTTATTAAAAACCTTTTTTTTATCTCATTTTAGGCAGTTTTTTTTACGAAAATTAAAAAAATAATCATAATATTTCAATTTCATAAATGAAATTATAGCAACCCATAAAAATACTTTTTTGTAATTTTAGTTAAGAATAAATAAATAATAAAAAGTGAAATATTTAGTAATGTATATTGGTAGAACTCCTCAAAATTCCAAAAATGACATTAAAATGGTACAAAGTAAAAAAAAAAAGTAATTTAAAGTGAAAAAAAGAAATTATTGTTTATTAATTATTTATATTTACATATCATCTCTATTAATTATTTTTTTTATTTTGCATATGTAGAAAAATAAAAAAAGATATAGTTAATGATTTTTAAAATTTAAAAGTTATCACATTCAGTAAAAAATATTATTTATTTTATTTCATTTTAATTTATCAATTTTATCTTAATATGAAAATTAAGGAAGTAATTGAAATTTTTTTTTATAAAAAAATTAGCAATTGACTAAATTATTTTTTTAATTTCAAATATTTATGATTAAACTTAAATTTATTACCATATTAAATGTTTTGATACAAACTAAATAAAAGCAAATATAAAAACTTTTAGATAAAAAAAAAACTTGTGAAAGAAACTAAATTATAAATTTAATTATTTAAAATAAAATGGAGGGAGTAAAAATTATCGGAACCGAGTAAAAGAGACGGCATAGGTATTATCCAACGAAGAAGGGCGGTTGAGCAGAACTTTGAAATTATATTAAATTGAAATATTAACAAATTGATTGATAATTTTATATAGAAAAAGATATTCCTTTATTATCTTATTTCTCGCATTGGTGGATTAGAGATAATGTAAAATCCGTGTTAGTGCGCTCTGTCTGATTATTAAAGTAATTAATTAATAAATTTGGGATTAATTCTGAGCTGGAATTGAGTAATCTGCAATTTAAAATTATACAGATTTAAAAATTAATATAAATTAAGATTAGTATAAGGGTCGCATTCTAAAAGAATTTATTTTACCATTAAAAAATTAATTTAACACAATAAGAAAATTAACAGAAAATTCTACTTTTAATTGAATTTAAGCAGATAAATTTCAGCAATCATTGTCCTCAGCTTTAGCCTTTAGGAACTAATTTTCTTTGGCCCCAGTCAACGGATGAAAGTTACAGTGATTTTTTGCAGTCCTCCTCCCTCTTTTCTTTTTATTTTAAATTGATATTTTAATGGGTCAATAATAATAATAATAATAATAATAATAATAATAATAATAATAATAATAATAATAATAAGTCTTCCATTCCAGAAGAAGATTTTTCTGATTCCTTTGGCAACTTGTTGACAATGACTTCGGGAACTTTGGACCCAATTTTAGCTTCAACTTACCATTTTAAGTACTTGGAAAAAAAGAAACATAATGTAAATAAATTTTTATTGTAATTTACTAAAATATGTTTTTATTAATTCTTTATAATTATGGATAACACTTCCAATTTTATAAGGTCCATGCAGCTCAAAATCAATTTCAAGCAAAAACTAGCACGATAAAAATCTAATCAAACATGGGTGACCATTCACATCAAACCCGTCAAATGCAACCAATCTTATTTTTTAAGAATCAAACATGGATGACCCTTTACATCAAAACTATCAAATGCAACCAATCTGATTAGTCTGATAAAATTAAACTGTCAGCCAAATTGACTCACCCCACAAGATATGACCAATCTAATCGTCGTCAAACAACACCCTCTGTATACCGACTAGATCCACTCAAATATACTTGCTCAATAGGCCTAACCTCCTTATAAATTATTTAATCTCCAAAAACTCCAAGTCCGAGGATCTAAAACTTCTTTAATTACATATTTTCTTTCCAAAATCAATCACTTGCTTGAATTCGAAATGTTAATATCCGAACCGATCGAACTGATTTTCTTGCAGATCTCAAATTGTCTTTAACCAGATTGACTCGTACGTGTTTACTCATTTCAACAATCTCAGGATTATCAATTATATATATTTTTTTCCATTAATTATGGAAAATGAAAATAATATGAAATTAATACCCTTTAAATTTTGAAAATTGTCGGTTTAAGTAAAATTAAAAAAAAAAATCCTTAAAAATTGTCTAAGTAAAATGGAAAGAAGAGTGCATGGTTTTAGAAACGTATCTTCTGTCAACTCTTTATGGCTGAACTAAAACGAGGGTCAAATGCTCAATCCATACATGCCAATAGAACAGAATTAATGAAAATAATTCATGAATTTCACATATTCTCATTGTCTGTGAAACGATCATTCATCTTTAGCCTTCCAGCTGATCACTAAGCTCATCATAAGCATCCTTCTATTTATTATAATATTTCTTAATTTCATATATATGCAAAATTACATAATCAGTATATCTTGTTGACCTCAATCCAATGTTATCATATGATAATTACAAAATTACATCCTTAACATACCTGTTCTACCGTGACATGTAGGTTCGAAGACACCTACCGGTGGCCAATTATTGTCAGCGGCCAGATCAAACTAGAGTTCACTAGCTTCTATCATACTGATCTTCCTGCAAATCTGAAAGATGGCAAAACACATCCAACTGTTGTTAAAGCCATTAGGAAGCCAAAAGTTTACGAGATGGCCTTTGTTTCTTTGGGAATTGCTTTAATATCTTGACAAGTTCATAGGTCTTTGGATGTCTACCAGAGTACACGCACAGATCAATTGGGGTCAAACCATCCTGAGACAAAATAAATTAATAAAAAAGAACAGAAACTAAGAAAAGTGGCAAACTATTATCCTAGAGAGTATTTTGAGGATTGTCCCTTATCTGGTTAGTTGCCATAAACATATCAAAATATTTGCAATGCTATAAGAACTGGCCGTGTTTGCATGATATCAAGAATCCTTAGCATTAATAATTCAGCAAATTGTTGTTGACCATACTGTACCTCAAAAGGACTCTGATTAGAAATACAATGAATATTGTTGTCTCTTATGTGTAATGATATGCAGTCTAACATTGATGATTGCAACATAGATATCAAAAAACCAATTTAATTAAAACCGGACCGGATAAAGAACGGACAAAGCTGAAGTTCATGGTTCGACCGGGTTTTTTTTTCTATTTTTAAAATATTATCAATTATTACAATTGTATAAATACTATTGTATAAAAATTAAAAAAAATATTCATCAAACATTAAATACATGTCACAAATATTTTAATAATAAGTTACAAAATATAATTTCAATTTTATTATTACAAGTGATTAATTATAAATTTTTAAATATCATATGTTAGAAACATAAAAATACAATCATATCATCAAAAAAATTTCTTGTTTAAATGGAGTACTAATGAAACAAATACATAAAATATTAACTTTGCATATATGAGTATAATTATATTTAATTACAATAAATCCGATTTTAAATAGTTAAATCAATCGGTTGACTTGTCGGTTCGCGGTTAAACCGGTTCAACCGATCAGTCCGGTTTTACTAACATTACAAAAAAACCAAAAAAGATTTGGAAAACATTTTTTTAGGGATTAAAAATGTTATAAAGTCAAGCTGCAAGCTAAAAAAACAAATTGAACATGGTTGTACAAGGGCAGGGCAAAAAGCATCTTCTAGATTGAGAAATGAGAACATATTTACCTTATTTTTTAATGTCCTGTCAGCTCCTTTAATTAGTAAAAGTTTTACAATATCTGTTCTTTGGGCTTGCACAGCAACATGCAGAGGTGTCCATCCATCCTGAAAGGGTGAAAAATGGGTGTGTTGAGTCCTTAGATCAATGAAACATCAAAGTTGAGAGAACAAAAGAGATAGGGAACATAAACCTTACATTGTCCTGAAGGTTTATATCAACATTATATAACAGAAGAAGCTTAATAGCAGGAATATTAGCCGTTTGCACAGCATAATGCATCAAGGTAGCCCCATCCTGTTGCTCACAAGGAAAAAGAGAAAAAAAGGTATAATCAATATCTCAATCAAACTGAGGTTGTAGGAGACTTATTAGTACAACGATCAGGGCCACAAAAGTTTACAAGCAACATTTATCAGTTATTACATTCTACAATCCAGTTTTGGAATAGAAAGTGCATGCATGATCATGGTCAATCAGATAGCAAAACTAAAACAGAAGAAATAATGTCTTAGAAAATGTAGCCATTTAAATCAAAAGAATTTTCCCCAGTGAAGATCAAATGAATTCAACAACGTTAACCAAGTAGAGAAACAAACATTATCAAATTTTAAGTTGGGAATATAGTATGCAAACAAAGATAGTAAGAGATCTCAAGAACTTCTTTTACTTTCTACAAAGAGTAAGGAATTTTTGCTTTGCCTTTCTACTTGTCATATTGACTAACCTCGTTGAAATAGCAAACACATAAGACCAAACACACCTCTTTTAACTGATGATAAAATAGACATAAATTCACAATTTGTCAAAAAGTCAGAACTCACTGAATCTCGAATAAAAGGACTTGCTGATTCTCTTAAGAGATAGCTGGTAATCGCTTGCTTTTTGGATATTATTGCTTTGTGAAGTGCAGTCAGACCATCCTGAAGAGACAGATAATGGTCCAATAATAAAAACAATAGCATAAGTGAAACACTAATGTTATTTTTCTGTTCAATTCCTAAAAATAAAAACCAAAACCCTTGATGAGTCAGATGGTAGAACTGCATTAGTTGGCAAGCAAAACTCTACATACCATATTCACGGCATTAATATCAACATTATGTTTCAGCAAAGCATCCACGAGGTAGAAATCTCCTGAAGCAACAAGCGAGTGCAGAGGAAGCCATTTGTTCTGCATAAGTTTTTACCACAAAGTCATATATCAAGTAAAAGTATCAAACTCATGTAATAGCATGATTTTAAAAGTATAGTTCAGCAAAAAACCAGTGTTTGCAATGCACATTAGCTAATGTAATGTATGTCCAATTTGAACTCTTCAAACAGGAAAAATGAACCACATACTAGACGGCACAGAGGAGAGTGAGGAGGGAGGCAGATGTAGTTTCAGCTATAATTAGCTACTTATTCTGTTCTCAAAGCATTAGAACACATGCATAATAGAATGCACTTAAAATTAAACAGAGACGTAACCAGTGATCCTATCATGTAACAAACTCACAGAAGTAGCAGGTGCTAGATCAGGCATCTTCTTGTTTAGCAAAGCCTTTTCCTCTTTGGAGAACAACTTGCGAGGCCCTATTCATTCAAGCAAACTATGATAAGTACAAAAAAGGAATCTTTATCGCCAGACATGAGTTAAGTGCATCACACTATATACATTAATTAAAAAAAAGCTAACGCTTCATGCATAAATGATATTATGAGTTCTAAGACACCATATTAACTTAATTAGCATTCATTCTCAGACTTCTGTTAACAACTAGAGCATTAGGCAATAAAAGCCAATTCAATTGTTTCTAACAAAACCAGAAAATTGGCAGCAGTCACAAGACTAAAGACCATTCAATTCAAGTTTCAAACTTTTGTCTAACAATTGAAAGAAAAGAAATACCTTCAGATTGCTTAGCACCAGGCTCATAATGCCCACTATTAAAAAATTCTGTAACATCATCAAATCCTTTCCCATAAACTGCCCATCTGGGATTCTTGGGTGCCACTCGCTGGCTAGAACTCTCTCTCATTTCCTCTTTTTCCTCCTTCACAAGAAAACTCGAAGGAGTATCAAGAACAAGTGGCTTCAATTGAGCTAACTTGGCTTCTTTATAAGCTTTATACTCCTCCAAATTAAGACTCCTAATAGGAAGATACCCTTTTTTCTTCTTCTCAACTCTGCTATTAAGCTCAATTTCTTGAGCAATTTTTCGCCTTTCTTTCTTAGTAATGTTAATCTCAGCTTGTACTTCTCTCCATTTATCAGGAACCAAATTCTCTGCCTCAATTTCTACTGCGTTTTTGGTCTTGCTCTTGGGTTTAGGGATTGAATTCGAAGTCTTTGGACCAGAAACCCCATCAACAGAAGCATTGAAGCTAGAATCGAGATATGGGTCCTCAAACACACCTTCTTCAAAGACGAGACAATCGCCAACGACATGGTCTTCAATATCCGGGTTTTGAACAGGGAAAGAGGAGTGAAGTGAAGGTGAAAGAGAGTATAATCTTTTTGGGTATTTTAAAGATTGAATTAATGGAAGCTTAGGAGGTCTTGAGAGATTGAGACGAGAAGGTAATTTTGGGATTTGTGGGTTTAGCAGTGTTACTGACATATTCTTTTCCAGTCTTCAAACAAGCTCTGAATATGGAAGGGGGAGATTGTGTTTTCACTTTCTTTTTTTTTCACTTGAATTGAGTTTCTTGTATGGGCTGGATGTGGCCCAAAAGTTAATGGGCTCTAAATAGAAAAAATGTTGTATAATTTAAATATCATTGGTAATGGAAAAAATACATCTTAAATGTTCTGATAAAATTATAAAATGTTAAAAAATTAATGAATTTATTAAAAAATATTTTTGAATTTTTAGATGAAAATAGTAATAATGGTAAATTGGTAATACTGACGCAAATAATTTGACTTATCGACAGTAAATTTTATTCATCTATTTTCTACAGAAAAAATACAAATAATTTTTCATACAAAACCACGTTAAATTTAAGAAATATAATAACTTTTATTTTGAAAAAACAACAACCTACAAATCAAGAATGATAAACTTATATAACAAAAATTTAAATTACATTAAATTTTAATTAAATAAATACAAGAAAAAATAACAAGTTTAGACTTATAAAATATAAATTTGGAATAAACAAACCAGATTTAAAAAATACAAATAAAATTTGAATAAACAAGAAAAATGTAATTAATCTAATATCAACAATTTCAATCTGATATAGAATGATGATAGCTCCAAAAAAATTTAAATGGAGAAAATAAAATATTTTAAACTCAAAAATTAAAAGTGATTGCTTCTGTTATACTGAATTAAACATTTATAAAAACTCAATGTAATATATGTAAAAAATAAAAGGCTTAATAAAATAATAAAATATTGTGATTAAAGAATCCGAAAATTCTTTTTACCTAAATATATCATTTGGGAAAAATCTCCTAAGTTGATTCGAAAAAGACTATATTCTCAGTTCAAATATATATATTTTCTCCTGTTCAATGAAAAAAAAAAGAGTTGAATCAATCACTTTTATCAGTAATTGGTTTAATGACTAACATCCGATTAAAAATATTGGTTCGATTTCTCCTAATGATATTTAAAAATTGCAATTACTAATTTGAAGCATTATTATCTCCCCTTGTAACCAAAAAAAAAAAAGTTGAATAATCTAAACATTGACTGATTAAAATTCCACAAGTTATTAACCAATTGTGGTTGATGTGAGTGGTAAGGCACTCTTATGCCTTAAGTGAGGTCGGGGATTCGATCCATGCTCATGTATGGAGTAACACATTAGCCTGCACTTTACCCCTTAAATGGGCCGATCCTGTGAGAACGAGGATTAGTCTTGGTATGGTATAGGCTTAAAGATGCCTTTCACGGTTGGAGCCCACCCAGGACACAACGTGTCAAAGACAAAAAAAAAAACCAAGCTATCAAGATGTTACAAACATTTAACGTGAATTACGACAAAATATTACAATGAATTTGTAATGGCCTCAAAATCGGATCAGCCGTAAACAGTATTTTTCGATGGTGAAAAGTGTTTTTCGAGTCCGAAATGACACTCGAAAGTAAAAAATGTTTTATTTGACCATTGAAAAGTATTGGTCATTATGAGTCCGAGGTTGAAATTTGAAGTGAAATTGAGGTCAAATAGGCCTCCAAATGGCCGAACCCCTCTTCTCTCTCTCTCTCTCTTGATTTCTCTTCAATTTTACTTCAAATCTCCCATAAACTCCAACATAAAAGATGAAGTTTTATCTCTTTAGGTCACCCTAGTGGCCTCAATCAAGTGATTTGAGCAAAGAAATGCAAGAAATCAGGTGGAGAAAGAAAAAGAGGTAAGATGGAATTTAAGAAATTAATTGATTTTAATTGGTTCTTTAATATTTTCTCATAGTTTTTAAGGTGTAAAAGTTAATTATGAGCTTAAATTCTGCACATGAGGATAAAAAATTGAGGTTAGGATAGCTTGTTTGGCCGGCCATGGTTGGTTGTGAAGAAGGAAGAAAAGTTTGCAAGTGTAGAGCAAAGAAAAAGAGATGTTTGACACCCTTAAATAAGAAAAAAATGTAAGTGACTACAAAATCATTTGATTTTCTTTTTATTGTGAATTAGTTCCAATTATGTAATTAGGAAAAAAATTTGCTAAATTGCTTAAATATTGAAATTAAGATGGGAGAAATGAAATTTGAACATATTTGATGCTATGTGAATGATTAGAATGAAAAAATATAATTTTTAGGGTTATGTTAAAGTGATGGCCGCAATTTACACTAAGGTAAAAATAGTGATTTTTGCATGAAAATAATAATTAGTAGCCTAAATTAATTATAAATGTCATATGTAGTGTCCATAAATTTTTATTGAATTATTGAAAATTATTTTGGAATTTTAAAGATTATGTAACAATTATGTATATAGTGAAAGTTGTGAAATAATTGATTATTTTAGTGAAAAATGATAGTAAATAATAAATAATGCATAAATAAATTTTATTGAAATTTATTGAAATTATTAGAATTTTATTAGAAACTAAATATGAATATATAAAGAAGAAAGTATTGAAGTGGAGTGAATGATTGCATAAAAACACAAAAGAAAGTGAATTGATATGAAATTAATTCATGGTTAACGAAAAAGAAATAAAAAGTTAACTGATGATTTTTTCGGAACAATTATTAAGCTATGAAAATAATAAGAGTAATGAATTATTGATAAATAATGCATAAACTGAGTGAAAATGATGAAAATTGTAAAATAGTGTGTATACAAATTTTTGTGAAAATTATATGTTTTACTAGAATATTTTTAAAATAAATTATTGATTATATTTAACTAAAATATTGAATTATTAAGAAATAATTCAATAAATAAGTATGTGATGATAAATGAACGTGAAATAAATTATTTTAGTAAAAAAAGAAATGAAAAAATCAATTTATGCATTTTCGGAAAATCAAGTGATAAATTATATTAATATAATTCCTAATTGTTTTAAAAGTTGCAAAATAAATGCGTGACTAATTTATCAAAATAAATTAGTCAATAAAAAGTATTAAAAGAGTGAATTATTATAAAATAATTCGCCGACTGAATAAAAATTGGCATACCGAATGATTGAAATTTTTGGACAGAAAAAGGAAAAATCGTAAAAAGTCAATTATTGAATTATTAGAAAATAATTCACAAAGAATTACACAAAAAAATAAAAGAAAATTGTCAATTATAATGCCATAATTCATAAAGTGTATAAAAAGACTGAAAAATCGCAAGTGTCTGAGTGATTGACAAAAATGTATTGTATCAAGAAATAAAAGAAAGAAATTAAAAATTTTTAAATAATTAAAAATTATTTCAAATATAATTGATTATTTTGCCCTTAGCGATAAGCAGGTGACGATATTATTGTTTATGATATAATTAGCTAGCCATAAGGACATCTTATACCGCGGTACAAGTCATGGTGACTTGCTTTGCTATGGGTAGGATCTTTGATTTTCATAGTTTCAGTGTTTTCAATGAAAATAAAAGTGAAATATTTTTCAAGAAATTATCCCTTGCGGATCACTTCTCTCTCAACGAAACCTTTGGGTCCAGTCCCGAGTATCCTTTTTGAGAATCCTGTTATATTGTACTAGGAGCGTATTGTAATAAATAAATCAGTATTATTTAAATGAATTGAAAATAAAAAGTTATAACAAAAAAAATGATTTGTTTGGAAGGAAATAAAAAGTCGGGATAAAATTATAAGGTTTTCCAAAAGTGTGATTAATAAGAAGAAAAAAAATATTTTATAAGAATAAAATAATAAATGAAGACTAAGTTAAGCTTTTATAAAGAAAAATTATTTAAAATGTATTTTTAAATGAAAAAGATAAATTAAATTAGTTGATATTACATATATCAATTGTTACTTAGAAAATTAATAAGTTTGGAAAATAATATAAATTTTCTATGTAAAGTTAAAGAGTAATGACAATGACATTAAGTGAAACCTTATGGTTAAGTAAGATATTTCTGAAAGAAAAGTTAAATGAAAAGTAAGACGATAAAAAGACATATAATTGTTCAATTGGAAAAAAATAAAAGATATAAGTCCTAAACAAGTATTTGAACAGGGGTAAATGTATAAAAGAAAGAAATAGAAAATTGACTGCAAAGTGTTCCAAAATAGCTGTATCACTTTACAATAAAGCTTAAAAGCCTTTCAATAGTAATGTGTTTACTAGTTTAAAGGTTAAAGTAAAATAAAAGAATAAACAGCAAGAAGTGTAATTATAGCACATATTAGATAACTGAACAATAAATCGAGAAATAAAATAGTATATAGATTTGGTACCATTAAAGATATGAGTACCAATATATACTTTTAAATGAAATGATAATTATATAATTGTGGCTAAAAAGATAAGACGAAAGTTAAGTAAAAGTAAAAGTTATAATAAAAAATAACGTAAAGGTAAAAGTAAATCTGATATCGATTCAAATAAAAAGATAGTGTAAAGTAAAGTTGAAAGATTGAAAACTAAAGAACAATAATTACCAAAATATGAGTTAATAATGAAATTAATATTGACTGAAGTAAAATGAAATGTTTAATGAAATAAGAATAAGAGTAGCATAATCTATGTAATTATGCTTTATTTGGAAAATTCTAGGATTAGTAGTCACCACTGGACATATCTAGTGCTCAGCACGTAGTGTTTACTGTGTGCAGGTTATGAAGTATTGCGGGAGCATAATACACAGTGAAGCTAGATCGAAAAAGAAGAAATAGTGCTAAATCGAGTTGTATTTTGACATGTATATACTTAAACAATTAAGGTAAAAGATTTAACTGTATTTTAATTGTTATTATGATTATTGATGGGTGAGTGTTTGGTATAAGTTTTTGGCATGAATTTATTTAATGTATGTTTTAATTGTTTATAAGGTTATCGATTGATTAGGAATTTGATGTAAAT
Source organism: Excoecaria agallocha (assembly GCA_037975025.1). NCBI lineage: Eukaryota > Viridiplantae > Streptophyta > Magnoliopsida > Malpighiales > Euphorbiaceae > Excoecaria > Excoecaria agallocha. The sequence continues at coordinate 35,537,518 of CM075811.1, forward strand.
GTATTTAAGGTATATCGAAATTGATTGGTGATAGAAAAAAAACAAAATTTTACCGTTTTTAGCTAAATTTCTCTTCGGAAAGGACTGATCTGTGAAGGGTGTGACAATTAATATTTAGCTATTATAGATAGAGATATATACGATACAATACAATCCAAAAATTTATAAATTTACATACTGTTCCAAACTTGTTGTTAATTTAATATATATACTAATAATTAGGGATCCGAAAACTTATAAATTTCCGTACTGTTCCAAACTTAATGTTAATTTAATATATATACTAATAATTAGGGATCACTTTTTAAGACAAACCAAGCCATCAAGATGTTACAAACATTTAATGTAAATTACGACAAAATGTTACAATATGTTACATTAAGCTAATATTTAGCTGTTATAGTATTATTGAATATTAATAGCGTAACTCATTAGTGATAGTTAGAACATATATAAAATATAAAGCCTTTAATTCAATCAGATATACTCTATAGATTTATATATTTTTTTTCTGTTTAAAATTATTTTCTCCTGCTAGATTTTGAAATTCTTCATAAAAATTCACGGAAATTCTATCTTTTAAGTTTTAAGTGATGGGAGCATTTCAAATACCAAATTGAAGTTTTAAATTCGACTCCTACTTCTTGATATTTGCGAGTACTTTCCAATTCTATTTGGAAAAAGAAAACAAAAAGTAATTTGGAATGGAAAATAAAACGTGCTAAATTTGCCTTTGTTGAAGTAAAACCAAAAATAAAAAGTGAAATTACTTTTTTTTTTAATTTTTTAAGTTTTATATCTGATTTGTCCCACAATTTAATGGACTAAAATAAATACTTTATATGTTCTCTTTTATATATATCTTTTGAATAAAATTTAAATTTTATTTAACTGTTACTTTTAAATTTTCAATGTAATTTAATTTATTATTTAAATTTATTTTTATTTTTCAATAAAATTAAAAATAATTAAATTTTATAATTTATTTTTAATCATATAATTTAATATTAAATTTAAATCTTTTATTATTTTTGAATTTTAATAAAAACAATAATAATGATGGATAAAAATATACGGAAGGGGTATTAAATTAATTAATTAATGGCTTCATCAACTTTTGTTTGCTGAGGGTGGATGGTATATCAAAAACAATATTTTTTTTATTACATTTCTTAACTTTTATTATATTCATTAACCTTTTAAATAATTACTCATTATGTCAAATACTTTTATATAATTAAAATAAATTAATTATTTAAGTTTAAATAAAGTATATAATGAAAATATAAGACCAGGCATATTAAATATCATATTATTTTAAATTTTAATTAAGATATATTGAATCAAAATAGAAGACAAAACATGAAATATCAAGTATGATAAAAATTTAGACATTTACTTTCAAATGGGTACTTTCTTCCCTAGTTAGAGGTCTTGAATTTTATTTTTGAAAATAGAGTATCTTTAAATATCTAAAAGTAGCGTTTTGTTCCCCCTTTACATACCAACACAGTGCGAATTATATATATATATATATATATATATATATATATATATATATATATATATATATATATATATATATATATATATATATATATATATAATGATCAGATCAATAAATTTGATCCCTTTTTGTAGACCAACACAATGCGAATTCACACACACACACACACACACACACACACACACACACACATATATATATATATATATATATATATATATATATATATATATATATATATATATATATATATATATATACAAAAAATATGCAAAATAGCGATAAAAAATATATATATCTAAAAGGAGTGTTTTGTTCCCCCTTTACATACAAACACAGTGCGAATTATATATATATATATATATATATAATGATCAGATCAATAAGTTTGTGCCCTTTTTGTAGACCAACACAATGCGAATTCACATATATATATATATATATATATAATACAAAAAATATGCAGAATAGCGGTAACAATGAAATTTGTTGCTAAATGCATAATTTAGTGACAACATTGGGATGAAAAATGATATTTGTCGCAAATATGGTTAGGGGTTAGTGAATAAATATTGCGATAATTTAGCAATAAATAAATATTGTTGTTGCTAATCTTGGGTGCTAAAATTTTGACGCAAATATTAGCGACGACTTTACGAGCACATATTCCTCACTAATGTTTAATTTATGACGCGAATGATTTATGAACCATATAGAGGGGATTATTTGCTAGAAAAAAAATCCTTGCTATTTTAGCAAGGAATAATCTCTAGCTAACGCTTAAATCAGTTGGCATTTGATTTATAAACAATATAGTGAGCACATAAACCTCGCAAAATTTGCGAGAAAAAAATTCTTGCTAATCTAGCAAGGAATTACGCTTAAATCAGTTGGCATTTGATTTATAAACCAAAATTAACGAGAAAAAAATTCTTGCTGTTTTAGCGAGGACTAATCCCTTGCCAGTGCTTTAATCAGTTGGCATTTGATTTATGAACCATATAGTAAGGACATAATCCTCACAAAATTTGTGAGAAAAAAATCCTTGCTAGTTTAGCGAGGATTAATCACTCGCTAATGCTTAAATCAGTTAGCATTTAATTTATGAACCATATAACAAGAACATAATCCTCACAAAATTTACAAGAAAAAAATCCTTGCTATTTTAGCTATGTAATTTTTGTAGCTAATCGGAGCAATTTGCAACATAGTTTCCCTTACTAAAGGTTAGCAAAAGCAATATTTTCTCGCCAATATCAAATATGTCTACTTATTTTTTAGTGAGATCAATAGTGAATTCAATTGAAGTTGGTATGAATAAATTAATAAGAATATAAACCTTACTAATTTAGCTAGAATAAAATTCTTGCCATATCAAAAATATTAACGAGAACTACGTGCTCGCCAATTTAGCTAGATAAAGTTTTCTAACAAATTAATGAATAAGTGTGACATTTAACTACAAATAAAATCCTTGCTACTTTTCAATGTTATTAAAATCGGATCGGATAAAGAACCACAGAGACAAAGGGTTCTTGGTTCAATCGGTTCGATAGGATTTAACGGATTTTTTTCTTTTTTCTTTTAAATAATATTATTTTTAAAATTTTCTATAAATATTGCGAAAATATAACTATATAAAAAAATAAAAAATAGTTTAAAAAGCACATCTATCATAAAAACATTAATCATAAAACAACATTTTCAAGTTATTCACTATTTATAATGAATATTTAAAATAAATATAGTAAAAAATTACAAATGTTCAACAATATTCTTCAATTATAAATTATAATTTTTATTTTATTCATAATAAATTTATTAAAATTATCTAAATTTTAATTATTTTTTATTTATATTTATATTATATTTTTTCCTATAAAAAACAATGTTATATGGACATTTTTGATAAAAAAAGGTTTTTTTAGTTCAAACTGATTTTTTTATAGTTTATTCGATTTTGTCCGATTTTCATCAATTTATATGATTTTTATCCGGTTCATATCATTTTCTTATGATTTTTTGCTAATTCAGTTTTTAGTTATCGGATCAACCGAATCAACTATCGATTCACGATTAAATCGATCCGATCAATTGATCTGATTTGATTTTAATAATATTGTTAATTTTAATGAAGCAACTAGCAAGAAAAAATTTCACGCTATTTAGCTAGGTAATTAACCCTAGCTAATCATCTGATTTCCCCTTTCTCTCTTGTTTGACCCCATCTCCCTTTGTCTCCTTTCTTTCTCTCTTATTTTACCCCATCTCTCTTATCTCTCTCATTTTAGCCTCTCTGTCTCAGCCTCCATATTGCTCATCTCATCCATTTTTAAGGTACAATTTATTTTTCATTTAATTGGCGCCTATTGATCCCGCAAAGATTACAGGGTTTGCCTTCTTGAATTACAATTTTAAGAGCGTGGTGGTTTGTTCTGTTTGCTTTGTGAGAAAATTTCGGTGGATCTATAATTGGCGTTCTTTGCTTGATGTTTCGTGCTTATTTTAGCTTTAGCAATGGCTGTAGAAGTAATATTCTGTGTTGACACTGGGTTCATAACAGAATTTTGCAAATTTTAGTTGTCTCACTGTAAGATGAAGCAAAATAACATAATGTATAAGACGGAATCTAAAATTTCTTCTTTTCTCTCCCATTTCTTAAAAACCAAAAGAGCATTGTAGTTTTTTCTTTGTTTGGGTTGGTTTTTGCCAGTACATCATGGTGCATATGAATTCATTACCAGTTCACCATTAGGACGTGGTTCTACTGGTTGTGATGAAATTAAACAATAAATAGTGGCAGTTGTGTGTTTGGTTGGTGTAGAAGATTATAAGGTTCATTGATTCAACTGATTGAAAGAATAGGCAAGAAAGAAACACATATTGCGGAATTCTCTTTTGATTGTTTGATTTTTTAGGGTTTTTGTTTGTCTCTATTTTTCCTTTTTCTTTCTCGATCCATAATCAAATTGCTGCAATTTTTATTGATGTATTTTTCAATTACTGTTAATTGCTGCAAATTTTGTTTCTTGCTTCTAATTCTGTGGAAATAATTGATGTATTTTTCAATTACTCAAGCTTTAATTGATGTATTTTTCAATTAATTCATTAACTGCAAATTGCTGCAGTTTTAATTGATGTATTTTTTAATTACCGAAGCTTCTTTCTGTTTTTTACCTCTAATTCTGTGGAACTTGTGCATTTTTTGCCTCTAACACTTAGGTAGGTAGACGACTTCACCAGCTTATGAAGCTACAAGAAATAACACTTAGGTAAATGTCTCTACGCTCCATTTTCACTGTTATTACTAACTGAAGCTCTTGCTAAAAATCACATAATAGCCATGCTTGTGGTGACTTAAACTTGACGATAGTTTCATTTTTAATATGCTGCAAGTTTATCTACTCATGTTTAATGGTGTTTAATGCTATTGGTTTTGCATAAAGGCAGCTACTAGACTGATATTTTTTATAGTTCGTTCATTAGTTTTGCAAACATTGTTATCATGACATCACCTAAAGGCTTCTAATTTCTTATGTTTTCTTAGCGCGCACTCTCTTAAATCAGAGAACTCAAACTTAATTTGAAGGAGCATGAAAAGTTTGCTCAACAAGCATTATTGCACGTTGAATATTGTGAGTTATTTGTTTTTTTTCACTATGGTTGCCAATTTCTATCTTTACTCCAGAACTTGAAAAGGCATTTCTTGAGGTTTGTATATGTTATGGCCCTAAGTTGGAACTTCATCTAAAAATTTTGTAGGATTTGAGTTTATCAGCAATATCCCCATAATGACAGCCTATTCAACTTAGTTTTTAAGTGTTCAGTACTTGACAAATGCAGCTTTGTTGTATCTAGATGCATGCAGCTAGTGTATAAAAGTTGGGTAAGGACATTCAGTAAACAAGTAGTTCATCTTTTTCTAATATTTAATGATGCGAAACTCCAGCCTATATTCCTAACTAAAATGCCAACATTCCATGAATATTGAATATAAATAAGATAATAAGGCCATGTTTGTTTTCCCGTATAATGCATGGGACTGTATTATTTAATACCCTTTAATACAATAAAGAGTGTTTGGCTAATTTTTTAAAAAAATAATACATGTATTATTTAATACATAATAGAATTTTTATCCCACGTATCCTGCATTATCTAATACACTCTCTACCCGTGGGTTTATTTAATACATAGAATACCGGCAAAGTCTCTCCCTAGGTTTTGATAAATCAATTTCAAGTTTCCATTGCAGAGGTTTTCTTCTTCTTCTTCTTCTTCTTCTTCTTCTTCTTCTTCTTCTTCTTCTTCTTCTCTATTTTCAATTTCAAGTTCTCTATTTTCAATCGTGCTGCGCCTACCACGGCCGCCGTCGGGCAGATGGAGTTTATGCGGAAAATGGGGATTGGTTGTTTTAAAGGGGGAAATGGTAGAGTTCTGAAAGTTGAGGTTGATAGCGGAGGCGAGGATGTTTTCGATGCGGCGGCTGCTGCTGCGAGGGTTCCGCCTGATCATCTAGTTATCATGATTAATGGGATCGTAGGGAGGTAATATATATATTGTTCAAGATGCAATATCATTAACTCAATGTATTTTTCTTCTTCTGGTTTCTTCATTTGGCTTGCATTAATGTATTTGTACGATGATCATCATTTGTATTAGTTAAGTATGGGGATTTGATGGTCTTGATTGTCTAGTTTAGTTCAATTGACTAGGTCCAGCATTTGGATATTTTGTTGCCGAGGGTAAGTACTTTGTTTTTCCTTGTCAATTATATTCATCTCGGCTCCAATTGGACCTAAGTCCGTCCACATAAATATTTATGTTAATTACTTATCGTGTTGCCCGATGATAAATTTGATTCGTTTATTTAAGTAATACAGAGCGGAGCTGATTTTTCTGAACCATATTCCTTCCATGCTCCAATTGAACCTAAAACCATGTGGATACATATTTATCTTAATTGATTGTTATTATGCCAATTTGATTCTGTAAAACTGCTTTATGTTTGGAGTAGTAAGGCTGGAATATTTGAGCATTTCACGTAGTTTGGTTGCTACTAGGAGTGTCTTACTTATAATATCCTTCAATCAAATGCATATGGTTGATGCACTTTAAAAATTTGATTTCTACTAGAAACTAATATGAAGATCTCTAGGCTTTGTAGACCTTTGAGCATTAGTTCAATTTCTAACGCTGGGATGTTGATAAGTTTTTAGCTTTGAAATTTGATACACAAGGTCTTACTGGGAGACACATCTTTTTATTTATGGTAACCTCTGAGTTTTATTGGGAATAAGGATAGGCAAATGTGTCTTTTGCCCCTTCTTCAAGCACCACTATGCTGGAATAGTGATTCTGAGTGTAGATATTCTTTCGTCTGAATCCTTGTTTTCTTGTTCTTGCTTTTGTTAGTTTTTAGCTATAGATTCAGATTGCTACTGTTTTTGCATACAAGCAGTTTGACATTGTATCATGCACATTAATGAGCTGCAAGGACCCTGAAATAGAAGCTTTTGAATGTAGTTCTGCAGATTGGAAGTACGCTGTAGAGCAATTTGTGAAGAACTTCCTGATAAAGTAATTGTGCACCGTAAGTGCTTCTAACACGATCACTTTTTTCCTTGATATAAAAAATTGTTGCTTGTAATGCAAAACTCTCAGATTTTCTGCATTCTAGATGGTACTTGTGATCATGGTGTCTCGAATTTTGCTTTGGTGCTATGAACTATATATTGCTGGTGCCTGGTTGGAATTTCTTATTTGAAGTGTATATTGTTTTCAAGAAGGATTAATTTTTGGGAATTGAAATTGCAATGACCAAAATAAGTGAATATTGAACACTATTGGTATGGATAAGTCAAAATTGACATCATCTCAATACTGATCTGTAAAATATCAATGTTCAAATGAAATGCAAACTGTTTGTCATTATTCTTTTTAGTGATGATCCTTGCTGCATCTTAGTAGGCTATGAGAGCCTCTATATATGGCCTTTTTTTCTTGTAACAGAGTTTGATCTGTGAACTCTGTGATATTTGAATTCATATTTTGCAAGCAGGCAGTGAATGCAACTATTCAAAATTGACATTTGATGGTGTTGATTTGATGGGTGAAAGGCTTGCTAAAGAGGTATGTTTGGGGATCACATTTAAGTCATTTTTATTGAGCTCCATTTTCCTAGTTTCACTGTTAAAAATTCCTGAAGAAATAGTTGCTAATGGTGGTAAATGTGAAAATGGTACCTTCAGATCTGGAACCATAAAAGCAGTTGAAAAAAAGATGCAAGAGTTGCATCCAGGTTGTGGGTCTTTCCGACATTTTCAATGAGCTGGAGGCAATGGGTCTTTCTCTTAAAGATCATCTTGACGTTTTACAAGCAATAATAGATAAATCTCAGCATGTGACATTATTCAGATCAATGAAATCTGAAATTAGGGAAATATTTGTTCAAAGATTACTTAGACAAATAAAGGGTAATTAAGAGAATATTCAATGCATTAGTTATGTTTTTAATTAGGTTCATTTTTCACAATGATATATGAACTTTTTGTATTCATTGATTATTTGGATTATGTTTAAAATAATAACGATGAAAGTTATTTATTTCGATTTGTTATTGGACTATGTATAAAATTATTAATAGTAGCACATTTGTTAATATATTTTAGCTATATAATTAAATATTATTATTTGTTTAATGTTAATTTATCTACTAATATACATTTGTATTTCAAGAAATTTGTGCCTTTTTACAAAGAAAAAAATTGATTAATATACGAAAAATTATAATTTATAATTAATACTTTTGTCTAAATTGTTAAATTACATAATTTTTTATTTTTTAAAAAATAATATAGTACAACATTATATACCAAACAAAGTATAAAATAGTACAGACTAATACAAATTTGTACCAAACACTGTATAATCTAATACAGGCTAATACTGTACAGATTAATACTATACAGGCTAATACTATACAGACTAATACTATACAGTCTAATACAATACAGTGAACCAAACGTGGCCTAAATCTCCAATCTAAAAAATTCCTAAACAAGATTGTTTGAAAATACTTATAATAAATTGATTTAGAAAATAAGAAGAACAAGAATCAAACATACATTAATCATGCAAATTACCCAAGTCTAATTTTTCATGCAATAGCAAAAATCAATAAAAATCAACTC